>CM031241.1:233278604-233982685 GCA_018340775.1 Taxus wallichiana var. yunnanensis
AACAATGCAAATGGTTGAAGAACACCACAAAAACATGAGTTTATTGCTCTAGAAGGTGCACAGACCATTACATTTCTACTCAAAGGCACAAATACATTTGCTAGGCATAGGAGAAGGCTTACAACTCAAATGGAGTTGGGAAATGAATTCGAGAGTTTCCCCCATCCCGAATCTCTCCCCTCTCAAATGAGAAGTGTTTACAATATATAGGCGATGAAAACTAGAGAAAAAGAAGGAAAAATGGATTTTGCATGAAAGCTCAACCACCAACCATAAATACCCCTACAAATTTGCCTCCCATTTTTCAAATTTGGTTCCCATGTCTCGCTTTGGCGTGTTAGAGAAGGGAAGATGGTAGACCAAAATAAAAATCCCGTAGTTGGAGCAATCGATCCCGCATTAATGGGGGAAAGACATTTTCTAGATTTTCACCTATTAAATCCTACTAAAAATAATATTTTATGCTTCCATGGCATAGAGGAGGTTGAGACCTTTCCAATGGTACCAAATTTTTTCAATTTCGAGCACTGGATCAAAAGATATGCCCATTTGAATATTTTTATCGAATCCGTGCAAAAATGGCAAAAACTAGTTTTACAAAATGGATCCGTGGGCCCGAAATTCACTTTGGCGCATTTTGCACAAAAATGCAAAATTATAAAAACCTCCTGCAGCCCCACAGCCTAAAATCCACTTTATCCCAAAAGCCTTTGCGGGCCCATAATTGAAATTGTACTTTTTTGCGAAAGTGGCAAAATTTCCAAAATTTCCTCGACGGCTCGCTTCCCTACAAATTGACAAAGGCCTCGACACACCGGCTTCTCTGGGCATTGGTGAATGTGCGACTTAATTTTATATTTTATGCTTTTTAAAACAAGATCAAAAAAATCCAAGCGCCTCCGACGACTCGCTTTCCCACTTTGATTTAAAACATGGCCACGTGTCCCTTTGCAGGCCTTAGGCATTTTTCCTTCATTTGGCGCAAAGATCCTCCGCGGGCTCGCAGGCCCACAATTGTAAATTGTGATTTTTGTAAAAATTTGCAAAAGTTCCAAAATGCCCCGTAGAACCGTTGACCCGAAATTACACTTGGGAAAAATTTCCTCCGCAGCCCGCTTTTGGCAAAAATCCTTCCAGGCACTGCCGCCCGCATTTTCCACTCTTGGCGAAAAGTCTTCCCAGCCTCGCTAGCCCACTTTTGGCAAAATATGAGGAGTTATAAGGACTTCTTTACATTTTTGGAAAGGGGAAGAAATTTCCTATCTGATGGAGATGTTTTCAGGGGACCTTAAGTGCTTAAAATATATAAAAATTCAGATTGAAGCACAAGAAGGGGAAAATGGTGTTAGTTGACCAAAAATAAGTGTGAGCTTATTTTGGTCAACCGTAGTTTCGTAAGATTTTATATACACACAAATATATGTATTAAATAAATACTATAGTGCTTTATCCCGATCAATAACATTTGTTTTAACATAACATTGCATCTTTGATCACATGAGTCTCATTCACATGATAGACTCATTTTGTTATTTCTTAAGTCAAAAATACCCCATAATTTTTGCACTTTGATCACATGAGTCAAAAATACCCCACAATGTCATATCTTGATCAAGGTGGGCCCTTACCATGCCCATCTATCTCGGGACAAAAATATCATATGTAGTCTCCTTAGAGCCTCTTCTTTCTACCCTAGAAGCCTCATCATGTACCTCTCTATTTGGGCACCTATATCATACTTTGTCCTCCCAACCTCCGTGATCGCCACTTAGAGTGCCATATTTAAGGCCTCTCCACTCTCTCATCCTCCTCAACATCATATCTCCCGAGAGGTTTCCCTCACCTCTACCACACAAGGAAACTCTATACCTCTCCCTCCCTCTCGTCGTTATCACCAAACACTTGGATGTGGGGCATGCCTAACTTGGTGTGGTTGTAATAGTGGCACCAATATCATTGGTCTTGCTCTCCCTCCTCTCTCTCTAGCATCTCACTTTCAATAATTTGGAAGAGGTACGACTACCAAATGCACCAAACACCAAAGTACAATAAAAATCTATATATAGGTAGTGTCTACACCCACAAGCGTAATGACCAACGATCTCTAAGGTCCTCTTGGCTACCACCATCATCAGCCTAATCAAGGGCTACTTGTCCACCATCCTCTATAGGGTTAGCATACTACATACTTTTGTCTCACTGTATCAACCTCCTATAACTAATTACTACCCTAATTATTAGGCCTCTCTTTAATCTGTTGAATCCTTGAGCATCCATTGCTGCTTATAAAAGTGTCCTTTTAGTCTACACATTAGCAAATACTCATAAATCGAAGTTTGTAAGTAGTATGATGGGCCTCAATTCTCACTTTGCTTCCTCACAAAAATCATGTATTTAAGTTATGCACTAGCTATACCCATGTGACTACCCCCCAAATAAACAATGTGCCAACCTTTAATGCCTCTTTACATGCTACCGATACAAATAATACTACTACTAGATATACCTTGTGGGACATGATCCATGTCATAACTATACTAATAATAACCTTTTGAATATCCAAAATATGTACATGAAATATGGCACTTGATAAAACCATCGATGAGTATGGATGATACTCCTCACTTTGTTTATGGCTCATAATTCTAAGGCCCTCCTCTCCGCAGTCCTTGTTGGCACATCACAAACATATGAAAACCTTATATGGGAAACTCCAAAAACATATGTACATCCCGCAATATCAATGCAACCTTTATGGTCCATCAAATTACCCTCCACCTAAATTTTATGGACCTAAAATCCTAATGGCCTAAAAACATTTGTACCAAATTTGGATTCAATGGGATCCTCACTATCTACATAATGCCTCCAAAATTGAGTCCCTATAATTGTGTGATATCCTGTTTGGATAACCCATGTAATAACTCTAGTAACAATGAATGATACATTCATTGATCTCCATGGTTGGATCCTTTGTGGGACTGTAATATATCAACTAACAAGTACACATCATAACTCAATCCAAAGTAATAATAAAAATACATCTCAAATTATAAAAAATCCAAATACATAAACGCTCAAAACTCCATCGGCCTTGTTGGATTAAAAACATTGACCCTTGAAGCCAAATCCTCATTTATTTATGCCATTGGCCATCCTAACAATATCCTAAACCCTAAATGCCATTGACCACACTATGTTCAGTCATTCTAGCATGGTTTATCCCATCTATTTCAAAATCCGAAAACTAACCTAATGACTCTAAAAATCAAAATGCTCCCAAACCCACCTAGACCTTGAACTGACCTACATTTTGGTTATCATTAGCAAAAATTTCATTGGATAAATTTTCCTTGGCATGCATTTTTGATTTTTATCATAGCAACAAGTTTTCACCCTTTTTAGGTTTGATTAGGGTTTTTACACTATAATCAAACAAGGAATGAAATATGAGCTACAAGGGGTTATTCGATTAATTAACTTCTAACATTAACCATTTAATATCATAATAATGCATTAATACTTGTAATAAATGTACACAATGTAATACAAACTCACAAATATATAGGATTGAGTGCACCTAGTTGATTACAAGTGATTCTAGACCAACCTAGATGATGAAACATGGGTACATAGACCTAAAAATACTTTACAACTGGAACCATGAATTGAAAACCCCTAGGTAGGACCATATAGTAAGGGCAGGAACATCTGTATGGTCTTGACCTCTTTGTACGAGTTTTACACCTACTTAGAACTATGATATGTGGCTTTCTGGGTTTGTTGCTTGTCTGATTCTCTTTGTCACTCTCTATCGATCACATTATGAGGCATCTGGATGCTTTTCTCAATCTTTCAAACCCTAACCATGAATAAAAATTCATGAAAAATAAACATTAGTTGGGTTATAGGAGCCCCCATACACTGCTGACGATTTGACACTACTATGAAGAGGCATTAAACTACATGTCATTTTCCACGTAACATGTGATATCTAGTTGTAGTGTAATCAAATTTGACATCCTTCCTTTGAAAAAACTTGTCTTGAGTTTCTCTCTTTCCATTTTACTTGAGTGAGTGAATTCAAGTGCTTGAAAATGTGAAACAATCCCTAGAGTTAGTGGTAAGCTTCAGACCTATACATAATGTCTCCTAATGAATGTGTAGAGGTATGTTTGGAGTGTAGGGAGCTTTGGGTGCCATTTGTGCTAGCTTTTTCAATACTAGTCCATAAGAGTCTTAGGTTTTAAATGAGGTGAGTTTGACTTGCTTATTTATGCTTCTGAAGGCGATTTAAGTTACAAAGGATGACTAAGGAGTAGTAAATGACCAAAGAATATTGTGCAACAGAAAATTTGGGACCAAAGTGAACAAGATCAAAACCATACACTAGGGTTAGAACCGTATAAATGTTCATGCCACTACTATATGTTTTTGACCTAAGAGTGATAATCTGTAATGTGAAGTTTAGAAGTTGACAAGTGTATTTTCTTCTTGGATTTCATGAATTCAATTATCGAAACTATCTACAGATGAGTGTGTAAGATCAAACAAGCTAGACAAGAGACCTAGGGATATACCAAATGAGAATGGGTAAAATTCACTTGTTTGAGTAAGAGAATAATGTCAAGACTAATAATATCAAATAATAGAATTACTAAATTTGATTGTCAACGAGTTTCCACCTGTAAGTATGAAATGAAATTATCTGTTATCCAAAATTACCCTCCGGGTTAATTTTGGCTTTAACAAGATTAAAACATTGACTTAGCCATTTTTACAGGTCTGTGATGGTCAAACAACCATCAAATTGCACTTCCCAAATGCACTATATGTTGGTATTAAAAAAACCATAGGAGCGCAGCTTTAAAAGCAGAGGCTAGGTTGGTTATCAAATATGACTCACGTTCAAATTCCTATGAAAATCAGCATTGGCATCGTGGGACACATGACATAAGCTCAATGGTATAGACCCATGCGATAGCCGACAACCATCTAAAAGCCAAAAAGTTTCTAAGTCCCCCGGACTTAGAAACTATGATGCGAAGAGCTACATGGTGCCATTTTATTAGCTCACATTTTGTAGTCTTGCCAAATGCAAAGGCCCATCCAATTAGATCCAAACACGAAGAAGATAGACTGACAGGTTATGACACTGTGGAAACGTGGAGCTTCCTCATTTGCTCGTGTTTCACAGTTGTCAGTGGGGTTCAAAGAAAGGTCTAACAGTGCATTAAGGCATGGATCTTCCTCATTGGCTAATCTTTCACGGATGTCAGAGGTTGGAGATTAAAAGGACTGACATGTAAAGTACATGGAGCCTTTCTTTTGGCTTGCATTTTGCAATGATCAATTGAGCGAGAAATTGTGAAGAAACATGGTCATTTCTTATTAGCTCATGTTTCTAGGGGTCTGAAAAGGTTATAAATGTGAAAGAGCATGGAGCCTTTTCATTGGTCCACGTGTCATAGAGACTAAAAATGGATAAGGGATAGTCTCAAATCAAGGAACGTGTAAAATTTTTACTAGCCCATATTTTTGTAAAGCCAAAGCCAAGGTAAAAGACAAGGACAGATGGCGAGTGGGGAAGTAAAGCCCGATATTGTGAACCAATGGGAGATTGACACTTGGCAAAAGGTGAAGCAAGTACATGTTGGTAGAGGCCGATCCCCGAACCAATCAAAGGTTGCCACGTGTCAAATTCCTGTGCCTCCCGATAGGCAAATCTTCAAATGGCCATATCTTTTGATCCCCTCGCACCAAATTAGACAAAATTTATATCGTTGGAAAGCTCTCATCGAGCCCTTCAATTTGACATCATCAAAATCTGATTTTGGTGGCGTTTAGTGGGTCAAAATGGCAAACACGACTTTTAGAGGAAAAAGAGGACTGTTTGGGCATGCAAATGATCAAATCAGGTAGCTCAACCACCATAATTGATGAGGCATGGCTTCATTTGCTTATGTAGGATGAAATAGACTAAATGATGGCTTTGTAAGGTGCCCATGTGCTTTGCAAAGGATTTTAATGTAGACTATTGGTGGTTGAAGTCCAGAAAAGTTGTGCCCCTTCTCTTTTCCCTCTTCTCTTTCTTCCTTCTCTTTCATTCGAGCTATATATTGTAAAAATATTTCATTTTGAAAGGATGGACATTCAAAAACTGTAATGGAACTCAAATTTTGTTCCAAAGTAGTTATGAGCCATCAAACCTTCATTTTGGGCTTGACAATGTGTTCTTGTGCCTTCCTTTGCAATTGTAATGGTTTGTGCATACTTTTATTGCAATAAAGCTTGTTTTGTGACACATTTGTCTGTCCTAGCTCGTTTTAGCTGCAACCTTGCCTCTCTTTTACTTATTGCATTGTGTTGTGCATGTATTTCTCCTTACAAGTTCATTATGTTGTGTTTCATGTGAGAACAGATGGTAAATGAAGCTTTGGGTTTGTGTCACTTATGTTTGGCCTCTCCCTTCTTCATTTCTTTCTCTTTCTCCCTCACTAGAGTGTCTCTCACCCCTTTTCTAGTGCTATCACTACCTTTTAGCTTAGGATTTCCCTTCCATGCATCTTTCTAACCCTCTCTCTCTCTCGGTCCCTTAGCATGGTTAGTTTAGGATTAGTTAACTGTATTTTCCTTTCTAGGAGTAGGAGTAGTTTTAGCATTAGATTAGGAAGAGGAAGCTGACCTTCTCCAGAGGCCCATCTAATGTCTACAAGTCCCACAACATGAGAGATGGTCCCATGTTAGCAAAAAGTAGATATCTGCATAGCCAAATCTTAGGGTAATATTTTTGTGTGATAACAATTACATACTTGAAAAATAAAATATTCATGAGTGTGTAGACACACTTTATCTTCGTTCGATGTTTGTTTTGTAAGATCACATCGTATTGGTGTTAGAACAAACCATGATGAAACATGCAACACAAAGTGTAGTCAATTTCCATGCTAAAGAATTGAAATTTAACTCAAATGGAAAGATACGATGTAAATGAAATATGAAACTGTAAATAGTGAAATAAAGAGAAGAAAACGTGGAAGGAATACACATGTTTGTTTTACGGAGGGAAGATTTCCCAATATTTGCTTGTACTTGGAGATTTAGATTGTTGAAATTTTCCAAAGAATTGGGGCTGATCATTCCTTAATTGTGCCGAGGAGATGCCAAAGTATTAGGTGTATAGAACCCAACACATGAATGTTGAAGAGAGAGAATAAGAATGAGGAGCTAAAACATCCCGTGAAGGAAGAAGACCATGTATCAAAATATTTCAACAACTATGATATCTTTCTCATTAAGTATAAGAGGAGAGGAAGGAATGCCTATGAATAAATGATCCACTTCAATACCTTCCATGACCCCATGGACCACACCGTTGTAGATAAATCTAAGCCCAATTTTGCAAATTAGGACACACATTATAAAAGAGAATGAATTGCCCCCATAATCTCCCCATGTGCCACACAACTGAGTAGAAAATAAATATAATTAATTTATGATGAAATGTAGCTGGAGAAAGGAGACCCATGCCCCCAATATCCCTAAACTTGAGTGTTGTGGAGAATAAGGAATGAAACATTTCATGCCCCTTGAAACTTATATGAACTGAGTCATCTAAGTTTGAAATTGTGCCAAAAACATGTTCATGTAGGCTAGAATCTGAACCGTTGATAAAATTATTGTAACTAACCCAAGGTAAAATTGTAGAAATGGGCCAGAACGTCCTTACTGTCATGACTACCATACATTTTTTACCCTAAGCTTGTTTTTACAAGTTTTTGTGTCCGAGGTTGATTATGAGTAATTTTTCTTATTCTTTCATGTGTTTGAGCCCATAATTATATCTATGTCTCATGTTGTAGGTGTAAAATATTCCCAGGATGAATGCCCCCACTTTTGAGGTGTGTGTGATAAAAAGTATGAACGCTTGGCTCAAAAGAATAGATGTGTAACCATGTTTGATAAGTCGAGTAGAAATCACATGAAGGGATGATGTGGTGGCCACCAAGAAGAAATTATACCTACAAAGAGGATGTTCATGGTGGATATCATGAAACATAACAAGAGCAATAGTAGAAACAAGAATAATAGTAATAATGATATCAACAAGATAACTAGTAGCTACCGTAAGAGTAGTGCATATGTAAGTGAAAATATGCTATTGACCATTTTTTGTCATCATAGTGGAAGGGAATACAAATATATATATTTTTTTCAGATTCCTTGTTTTCAGTGAATGAGCAAATGAACAGTTTGGGACAAGCAGGGAGTCAAGTTTCGAATGCCCATTCCCCATATAGGATGCCATTTGAGTTTTTCATCTTCACTAGAATCATGCATAAAAACTTATGAACTATTGTAGGGCCTCAATGAAGATGGGGATGAAATCATTCATTGGAAACATACATCCTAGAATAACAGGAATCAAGTTACTGATTTGAAAATTGGTAAGTGTCGAAGCAAGTCATTGCGGCAAGATGATCATTATCTTCATTGATTAAATTTTTCTTATTTCGGATGAACAGAAAAAAGGTACAAATAGTTTATTATCAATTCACTTATGATTATATGCAAGTGTATTAAACAATTGAGTTTTCATATGTTCATTCATTTATGTAATTAAAAGCAATGTAAAAGAAACAAGAAACAAATTTCATTGCATAATTTTTTTATATTCGTAAGTAAGTTTCTTACAGTTCTGGATACAAGCCATGGGACATACCTATGGAAAGAAATAATGCATATATATCTGAAACTAAAAACATAAGGAAGAGAAGGAGATCTACCATTTCCTGAAAGATGAATCCCCTTACTTGATGATCCATTGCTGCTCCAAATTGCTCCATCTTCATCTCCACAACACCCGAAGAGGGAAAAAAATGAGTATTAGAGCTCAGGGTTCTCCTTAAGCTTCAATATTTTTTCAGTTTCAAATGTATTTGCATTCTATCACTATTTAATGATTTTTAGACAAGAAATTACTCGATGAAGAAAATATTTTGTTTCAAGACACTTTTAAATAATGCATTTACTTAAAAAAAAAAAATATCTTGCAGCTTTCCCTTTAATAGTTTGTGCATGTGTAGTATTAAATCCAGATGTCAAAAAAAAAAGTACATATCAAAATTGGGTATCATGCATTTTCCAGTTGTGTATGTATCATTTGAGAGTACCGATTTAGTTTTTTCAAGCATAATGAACAAGATGTTACAATGAACGAAGGAGAATCACATTCCGAGAAACTAAATATGAAAGGAAACATAATTAAGAGCATGACGAACAATAAAGTTTATTGTTTCCATTCTTTCATTCATATGTAACAATGAGAAAACAGAGTGCGGGGTCTTATCAGACAAGGAACAACGAGTTTTTATTTCTTTCTTCTATGAAAAGGACTAAAAACATGAATGAATATTGTAGAGTTTTCATCTAAATAAAAATGTGAAGTATAAATTTTTCTTCTAACAAAGGAGAAAACACATATGCCATGCCACCATAAAACGATGAAGTTTTCAAATTAACTTGTGAGTACCAAAATATGAATGTGAAAATGTAGATTTTATGAAGTCATTTCAACCGTATTCAACCAAAATTAAAAAGATCTCAAAATTGCAAGTTTTTCTCATACAACAACAAAACTACGAGAGTTTCGAGCACAAACCCTCATCATGGCCATACATTTTACATAGTATATAAATTTTTAGACAACCCTCATCATATCTCATATACCATATATGCTAGTGTAGTAGGAAGTTTGATGTATGCTATGGTGTGTACAAGGCATGAAATTTCACATGTAGTTGGAGTTATCAGTAGATTTATGGAAAATATAGGTAGAGAACATTGGTCAATAGTGAAGTGGGTGTTTTGTTACTTGTGAGGCACAAGTGATTATTACATTACCTATAATACTCTTTGGTGATTTTATTTGTGGATATGTTGATTCATATTTTGTAGGTGATTTGGACAAAAGAAGATCAACTTCTGGTTATGTTTTTACACTTTTAGGTGGACCTATCAATTGGATGCCAAAGCTTCAAAATACTACTACTATGTCAACTATTGAGGCATAATACGTCCGCCTATCATGCTTGTCAGTGGTAATTTGGCTAAATGGCCTATTGACGAGTTAGAAGAGATCAATACAAGATGAAGGTATTGTGTGACAATCAAAGTGCTATTTATTTGGCCAAGAATCTAGCTTATCATAGTAAGAAAAAGCATATTGCAGTTAAGTATCATTTTGTTAGACATGTTATTGATGAAGGAAAATAACACTAGAAAAGGTCCACACCACAAAAAATTGTGCTGATATGTTCACAAAACCAATATTATTAGAGAAGCTAAAATGGTGTTTGGCTTCTCTTGGCTTGTAGAAAAGGTGATGAGTTGGTCGTGTAAGATATCAAGTGGATTTGTTGTCAAGGTGGAGATTGTTAGATATGTGACAACAAAGTTAAATTTTGGAATTTCCCCCACATATGTCGTAAGGGGTCCAGGGGGTGGTGACATGTTATGGAGCCGCTGCGGTGGGGGTTCGAGGGTGGATCCTTGAAGTAAAAATTGAAGAGTCAATGCTTTGTTTCGGAAAGACGAATTCAACCGATTTCTATTTTTAGGAAGGAAAATCCTAATGTTTTTTTCCACTCTATTTTTAGGAGGATGAATCCTAACTGTACTTCACTAATTAGGTGTATTTATTTTTGTGGAGATCCAAAATTGCTCATAACAAGTTCGTATGTAACATATTCATCTCGAGTTAATAAAAGATTGATATCTTGTAGTGCCATGTATGTTTCCTAAGCAATCGATAGGGTTTTAGCATGTAAATATGGTGTCTATCTCTTGCATGTTTGGTATTTTGTATATTTTGTTTATCTCCATATCTATAAATTGTTATTTTATTATTAAACTTTCTCCATATTCATTGCTACAAAGTTTGTGGTTTCCTAACACTCTCTAGTTCTATATTCCTCACATCTATCTCATCAATATTATTAGATCCCTCATGTACATTTTGAAGGATGGAGATTTTGAGTCGATTATATGTGGGGAGGTTCTCAATGGCTTCCCATTTCAGTGTTTCCTCCTCATCTTGGTGATTTATTGATTGTGAGAAAGCACTATTACTTCTTTTGAACTGTGATGTTTCCCTTTCGTAGGCTTCGTGTCCATGAATCTCCCATCTATTCTAATGGATAAATTCATTAGTCTTGGTTAAAATGAATTGAGTTAGCCTCTAGGCCTAATATTTGATGTTTGTTTAGGAAAAAAACAATTCTTACTTTGCTAATTGAATGTTTCAAACAACTCAATGAATGCCAAACATTTTCATGATGGTGAGATGGTACAGTTACTTAGCTACCAACTGCCAACCAACCAATAAAGGTGTTCACACAGAGAGATGGCTGTGGTAGGTGTTTGTAACAATGGGGCCCAATCCAGGAATTTTTTGAGCAAAACGAGGTTCATAAACAAGCATGTCAGAAGCATAATCCTTCCAAACAAGCACAAAGAAAAAGAGCTAATAATAGCATCAACGAGCAGGTAAGGACAAAGCCGACATGTCAGGTTGGCACGGAATAGAAAACAAAACCCATAATTAAACATGATGAAATTATAGAAGCCATCCGCACTATAAAATGCATATGGCGTAAAAATTAATCGCCAAAAAAGTCAAACCTATAATTGACTAATAAGTTATATAATAATTTTGTAAAAATTATAGGTAACATGTAAAATTATTGGATAGAAAATAAGTAGTAGATGATATACATTTTTTAGGAGTTCTATTTATTATCTTGCGAAGGCATGGATATTGTCTTCACTTTACCAATTAAACATTTGCATTGTTTTCAATCGTATTGTGACATGTGTATTTAAATGAGGCTGGACTATAGTTTTAGCTTTTGATTTTTTTATTCTGGCAACATTTTATTGGTCGTTGGCTTTATGTGCACTGTTGAGTGAAAAAACGTAGCAGTTATGAAACATTAATGCATTGACTGTCATGTACAGATTAGGTCACTTTTGACAGTTTTGAGTGGCTCGAGGGAAACGCATGTTTGTTTCTTACACGCTGTGTAATTTCTCATTTTCATCTGCCCGCCAGGAGGTGAAGGACTCTGAAGAGCAAGGTAAGTTTTCATGGCAAGGTGATTTAAGCTCTGTGTTTTCATGTTTTTGCCTGCTTGTTTATCTTTTAGTTCGAGTGGTTATTGTATTGATTGACACTGTGAAAGTTCGACGCAAGGAAACAGTCAAAGAGACAAATCTTGCTCGGAGACAATAACTACTCCAAGTAAAAGATAAACAATAGTTCCTGAAAATTTCAAGTTCGTAGTTAATCTATTCGCTAGAACTATAATAATGCAAATCTGTGTCTCCTGTCACTTATGAGAAGTTCCCCAGTGCTAAAATTTGCTGCGGATTTCATACTTAAGTTGTTCCAATGCTTACAAGAGCAAGTTTTCTGGTTGTCTATGACACTCAATCCTACATTTCCGTATTCTTATCATCAATAAAAATCAGGTGCATTATTAAATTTCATTAAAAGAAAGGGAATGAATACCAACCCTGAGTCCCGCCATGGTTGTTCCATATTTCTTGTACAGTTCTCTACAAAACTCTGTGACTTTGTTCCTGTCAACTCCAAGTCTCTTAACCGCATAATCTGTCATACCCACAATTCAGACTTCATCATTTCATTGAAAAGAAAGCAAAAAAATAGAGCAAGAAATCATCACAACTTCTGAAGAGGAATAATAAATTATGAAACGTATATCATAAAATGCAGTTACCAATGAATTTTTCAGCCCCGACATTAGCTCCAATATTCTTGGTGCATGCTGCAGCTGAGTCGTGAACTTAATGGGTATAATGTATCATCAAGATCTTTAAAGAAAACACGAACCAAGTCAGAAATTGTCTAGAAAAATGGCTACAAAACACACTTCAAAGTGGGTATTGGTTTTCCAAAACAAAGATTGTATTTTTCTTATACCCACCGAAGAGAAGACAGTCATAACGAGGCCTCTTGCCTACCACGCATCTCTCGTCCAGCTCCATTGTTAAAATACAGAACAACAATAAATCCACCAAAAGCAATGTGATTATAACCCAAAATAAAAATATTAGTTGGCAGATCGAGGAGTAGTTGTAATGGAAAACATATATTCAGAGCATAAATGAAAATCAGTGTTAGGTTCGAAGCTGTTTGATTGAGATATAATAGACAGAGTAGTATTAATGTTCATCGTTTTATCTTGGATCAGACAAAAAAGAGTTCTCAGACTTTAGCAAAATAAAGTTGTGGGCGCAACAGCTCATAGCAATTGTGTATGTAGATAAAGTAGATATATATATATATATATATATATATATATATATATATATATATATATATATATATATATATATATGGTTTTTCCATCAAAACACAGCTCCAGAATAGCATATGACATCGATAATATCTTTTGCAACCAATAGATTCAATGAAAGCCCTCTGAACAAAATGGAAATACAGAAAACTTCGTTTTTGCCTCATTGCTTATCTTTTACTTCGAATAGTTATTGTAGTGATTAACACTGTGAAAGTTCGACGCAAGGAAACAGTCAAAGAGACAAATCTTGCTCGGAGACAATAACTACTCCAAGTGAAAGATAAACAACAGGCAAAAACAAAATGGTGGCCACCGTCTACTGCAAGAATGGTGCTGCACATGTTGCAGTGTGCATAGCGGAGGTGCTCAGAAGCAGAATAGACAAAATCGATACTATAACTGCATACTGAAGATGCCTTGTCCATGGTCTATTTTCAAAAAAGTCATTAATGGAAAGCATGGTTGGACAAAAAATAAACTGCCCAGATTTATAATTAAATACAAGTAGGATACTAATGTAACGAAGCGTCTTTAGTCAGCACCAGAGACATATGCCAAGAGATGTACCTTCTAGCATATTTATGAAATTTTTGAACCATGTCTGAATGAATACATTTGTCACAGTCACAAAGACTTTTACAAGTATCTAAAATGTTGTAACAGTTTTATATTCAATGGAAAGCATGGTTGGACAAAAAATAAACTGCCCAGATTTTTTAATTAAATACAAGTAGGATACTAGTGTAACGAAGTGTCTTTAGTCAGCACCAGAGACATATGCGAAGAGATGTACCTTCTAGCATATTTATGAAAATTTTGAACCATGTCTGAATGAATACATTTGTCACAGTCACAAAGACTTTTACAAGTATCTAAAATGTTGTAACAGTTTTATATTCATTTGTTCAATCGATCTTAGGCTTATAGTGAATGCCCTATAAATAAATATAAACTGAAGCGAATCAACAACAACAAACAAGGAAAAACTGTGCGCATCAAGTTGACGATGTCATTTTCATTGCCACAATTCCAAGACAAGGTCAAACTGCATTTGCTCAAGCAACTGAAACACATTTAAGGAAATGCAATTGGCAGGTTTAAAGGCGGAAAAATAACATTTCTTGAATGTCATGTATAAGAATTCCCTGCTTCTTATGTATACCGCGTGTAGAAGCATAGTGAAGGTACGTTGTCTAGTTGATAAAATGTAAGCATATCGAGCGCGAACTGAAAATGATTTGCTGCTTAAAGTGATTCTTTAACAAAATGAGTTCTGAAAACATATCATATTTGAGCTACATTCTGCCAATCTTAAGCTTGTAAAGAAACATTTCTTCACCTTAGATACTTTGCTTTCTCTATTGAAAAACTTGTGCCTGCATGTGCATACAATATTGTTAAAAAAACGCTTTAAGCAAGAAAGTTATTTGCACTTGACACTGGATATATTTACATTTTATCGAATAGTTTACGCACGTTGACTATGCTTCGACATATGGCACACATATGAGCAACGCAAAACTCTATTTGCTTAAATGTGTTCCTAGTTGCTTCAGCAAACATGCTTTCACCTTGCCTTTGAACCATTGTGATGCACATGAAATTGTAAAGATCATTAAACCTACAATCATTTGCATTTGAGGAGCCTATATTCTGTGTCTTTCACAAAAAAATTGTTTCTTTCACTCTTTCTGTGCATCGAACCCTCTGATAATTTATTTAATTAAGAACCGCATCTTAGACAGCGTATTCATTCAGACATTGTTCACAAATGCTGCATAGAGAAGCTTCGCCGCAGAGATTGCCCTGCTTGAATTTGATTGTAAACCTGGTCACTTTTTTTTTGTCTTACCATGCTTTCCATTTATGGCTTCTATGAAACTAGACCATGAAAAAGACATCTTCAGTTTGCAGTTTTAATATTGATTTTGCACATCATGGCTACCACTTTGTTTTTGCTGCTCTTTATCTTTTATTTTTCAGTAGTTCTTGTATTGATTAACACTGTCAGAGCTGCTTTTGCTGCTGTTCCGCTTTTGTCTCTGAACAAGATTTGTCTTTTTCACTCTTTCTTTGCATTGAACTTTGACATTGTTGATCAATAGAATAACCGATGGGTTTATAATTAAATTCAAATAGCATGCTGCTCTGACAAAGGCTCTTTAGTCAGCACCAAAGACATCTGCCAAAAGATGTAGCTTCAAACATAACTCTTTAGTCAACACCAAAGACATGTGCCAAAAGATGTAGCTTCAAACATATTTACAAAATATTTGAACCATGTCTGAATGAATACGTTGTCTGAGATGTCCTTTTCAATTAAATAAAGTATTGGCAATTACCATCGATTTTTGCTTCATGGTGCTCTCCTCAACACTGTGCTTAATCGGTTTTCCATACATGCAGGATTTGTAACCTGTTGCTTGATATATGCACTGGACATATGGTATCTTCGAAAATGACATTGTAAAGACCATTAAACCTGCAACCATTTCCATTTCAGCAGGCTATATTTTGTCTCTTTCGCACAAAATTTGTTTCTTTTACTCTGTCTACGCATAAAACCCTGTGATAAATTATTTAATTAAGAAGCCGATCTTATACAGCATATTCATTCACACATGGTTCACAAACGCTGCCTAGACAAGCTTCGCTACACTAGTACACTACTCATATTTGATTCTACAACTGGTCAGTTTATTTTTGTCTTGCTTTGTGCTTTCCATTGATGACTTCTTTCAAACTAGACCATGGAAAAGCCATCTTCGGTATATCTGATTTTAGTATTGATTTTGTACATCATGGCTACCGCTTTGTTTTTTCTGCTCTTTATCTTTTATTTTGAGTAGTTCTTGTATTGATTAACAATGTCAGAATTGCTTTTCCTGCTATTCTGCTTTTGTCTCTGAGCAAGATTTGTCTATTTCACTCTTTCTCTGTGTGCAACTTTCGCAATGTTAATGAATACAATAACTACTCAAAATAAAAGACAAAGAGCAAGTAAAACAAAGTAACAACCATTGTCTGCAGCAAGAACGATGCTGCAAACATTGCAGTGTACATAGCACAGGTGCTCTGAAATCAGAATAAACAAAATCAATAATCAAAAGCATGGTAAGCCTGGCACATACCAAGAGATACGCCTTCAAACATATTTATGGAATTTGCGAAACACATTTAAGGAGATGCAATTGCCACGTTTGAAGCCAAACAACACAACATTGATGAGCATCTTCTACATTGGATCTATATGATAGAAGGCAACCATGAATTTTTGCAACTTCTATTACTTAACATTTGCATTCTATTCATTTGGACACCACTACAACAGTGTTTTTTGCTCTTTATGCACTCTACATTTGATAAAATTCAATTTTCTTCTACCTCGTTGCAAGATACAAGTTACTTTTCAAGATTATTACAGTTTCTTATTTCACTTTCTCTCCTCACCAAAATACAATCTACGCACACTCATTTGAAACCTTCTAAGAGTCAAAAAGTCTCTTATAAATATCTAAAATAAGACTGGCCAAACAAATGAACAGTTGCTTAAACATTCTTGCTGCATTGCATAATCGATTAATTTGCATTGCGAATGTTTGTTGATCCTACATGGCTCCTGCTATAAATGGCTGCTTTTTCTTGTGTATTTCATTGCGCAACTTGCTTCATTGTATGTACAAAGATTCTTTTCGTCTGTACTTTGGTTTGCAACATTCACTAAATGCATAACATGTGTTGTGTGCATTTCAGATTCGTGACAAAAGCAAAATCACAGAACCAAAGACATTTCATTGCTATTTGTTTGAATTGCTCCTGCTCCATTGCAAAAGGTATAAACATTACTCTTCTTTTCTATATTCTGCTCAGAAAAGTTTTTTTTAAAATAGAAATAGAACAAACCGAATGCAAAAGAACATCCATGCCTACCACGATTGTTGACGTTGAGCAATATACATTGTCAAACAACATCGTACAAAGCATAGACAATGTCTTGCATAGGTTCAACCTTTTCCGAGACTATGCTTTCAAGTACGGTGTCGGTGACTGCTTGTTTGATTCCTTTGCAGTACTGCTTCATTTCCGATACACATCACTTGAACTTAGAAGTGGTACCATTGAACACTTCCAGACTTTTCTCTCTGTCTCTGATCCTGTAGCATTGGATTCTCTATAGTTAGAACTAGATCCTGAAAGCCTTTTTCTTATGCATGGTGTTCATAGCTGGGAAACATACTTACATTGCATGAAATTATTTGTAGTGTACTCGCCCGAAGCTACTGAACAAGGCCTATGGGGCGACATCTTTTGCATAAAATGGCTTTCCAAATGGCTGAACTTGCCAATATGGGTTTGGTCTGCAACAAGAGGCAGAAATTATCTCCAATTCATCCCAAATAGTCAGATACTACCATATTGTATTCTTTTCCATGATTCCAACCCTCTTAGTGGCCATTATGAACCCTTATTCTGGAAAAAAAATGCGCCTTGCCCTGAACCAACAAACAATGCTCATCTAATGTCCCATCAAAATTCTGTAGAAATGCTTTGGAGGAGTTTATCTAATCAACTACAACAACTATGCCTTGTTAGGCTAGAGACAAATGACAATATCAATGCTGATAGCCTTTTCAGTTGTTTTTGCCGCATTCGCAACAATGAATTTGACCCTCGCTGCTGCTGCAGGTATGCTGCTCAGGCTTTTTGTAGTTCTATTCTTCGACAAGATCATACAACTCTTCACTTCCTCCATACCTGGCTTCATCAGAACCCCATAACAAACATACCGCACATTGGCACATGGCAAGGCCTTGTGATAAACATAGCCACTTTCCATGACCACAACAATATACACACAGACGACTTCATTATTCATTGGTTATGCCTACTTTTTAAAATAAATATTCAATTGTGGGACTCGCATCCTTTCCAAGTTTTTAACATTTACTCTGGCAATGCACGACTTGGAAAAGCATATAATCTCATCCGATTTTCGCTTCCCGAACCACATTTCCACTACGAACTATTGGCTACAAACCCTCGCTATGTTCCAATACTTGGTGCCATTTATACATCGGAATATACGACTGTCCACATGCATACAGAAACTCAAAGCATAACTTCGCACACAAATGCGCAAACCGCTATGCACAACCGGAACGAGAAACCGTCAAAATTTTCACTTCGCTCGATAAAAAGAGATATACGCAAACAGACACATAACAAAGCTGTAACAGATCCCAATGTTATACATTCCCTGCTACTCAAAGGTGATTCATGTGCCAATTTCTTCAATGCCAAAACAACTCTTATGTCCACATCGCTTAAGACTGCAACAGATGACATTGTCTCCACTGAAACAGTCAAGTGAAAAGCAAAAGACTCTTTGCAACTGCAAATGCCATCCGCCATAAAACAATGCAGCTCGGCAATACCGAAATTGTCCCTGCGAAAGCTAAAAACAATTATGCGTAAACATACACAACAAACAAGCAACTCTGCACAATTCATTGCCCGTTTTCATGCCCGAACAAATGACACACCAATCCATACATGCGGTATTTGTAACCAACTCCACTTCAAGCACAATCTGACATATTTTACAAATTCAACTAAAAAAACATATGCTCAATTGACATCAACAAAAACAATGCCAAAATCCAATACAATTTGTCGACCATGTTCAACAAGCTTGTTGAATGCCAAGTTGCCAAGATTGACATGCCCTCAGCGAATTGAACTGATTCCAATGCTTCCAGCTGTGGCAATGCTTTCTGAACTTGAAGAGAGACTCGTGTCTCTATGACTTGCATTTGGTCAGATACGATGCCAAAGCCATAAACGTCCCCAATACACGTTAAAGGGAGCAATAATAAATGTTCCAACAAATATTGACATAATCCAACAAGCATTGCCAAGATACCCAGAAGAAACAAAAATAATTTCTATGGCGCTTAAACGACACCTTGAATACACAAAAGCATATCATTCAGGTAATGTGCGCCCCATAATCACTATGGCAGCTCTTAAACAATTATGTGCAACAACATTATATCTTATGCATAAAATCAAACTAAACCATGACTGGGATCAAACACTCTCTACAACACTCAACTTTGAAACAATTAACAATGAAGAACATGAACATATCTCCTCCGAAAGCAGCTCATCTGATGATGACATCGATAATGACAATGCACATGACACACTAATTCATGGTTTCACTGACTCCTCCACTATCCACTACCTTAAAGACAAGATCATAAATGTTGCTCCTGCAGAAGGCTTTACACCATTGGGTATTTTTCAAGACAAATTCTTAGAAGAGATGAATTTCCCAACTTTGTTTTTTGGGCAACCTTGAAATGAAACAACAACAAAAACAATCGCATATCAAAAAATAGCACAATGGGAGTTAATGCACTCAGATCGTAGATTTTCTTATCACATAACAAATATATTTTTCAAAGTGATAAAAATACTAATTGACCAAGTCAATCGTTCGATATGGCTTAGAATCAGAAAGGGCCAATTAAAAGGTCGAACACTATTTGCCAAAGACATTAAATACAAACCGAACCTAGAAAACATCTTAAGATCTGACATCGGATACATTGATTTCAAAAAAATACGCATTTCCCCAGACTATATGCAACAAACAAGAAAAAACCTTTTTGCAATGATTCGACAACTCGGCCCGCCTACTTTCTTTGCAACATTCTCAAGTGCAGAGCATTGTTGGCAGCCACTAACCGAGGCCCTCAATAATTTATACACCCAATATCAGAACAATGTCCCTTTACAAAAGCCAACACGTTCAGATTGCAACAACTCTAACTTTCTTGTTAAAAACGATCCCGTTACATGCACTCGTTACTATAAACATAGACTCTATGCATTAAGACAATTACTTTGCAAAGACAAATCCTTCTTTGGCCATATAGAAGATTTCTTTTGGGTCACGGAATTCCAAAATAGGGGAAATGCTCATAGCCATTGGCTGATTTGGACAAAAAATGCACCGGTCTTTGGAAACGATGCCAATGACATTATAGAGTCGTACGTTGACCAATACATTACATGTGACACTAGTTCGTTCCCTCAACATATCGCTCAATTGCAATGCCATCACCACACACAAAGCTGCAGAAAAAAACAATCCAAGTGCAGATACAATTTCCCCCAGCCTCCAATGGCTTGTACAAAAATACTTGAACCTGTAGAGCAACCAACAGAATCTGCTATTGCAATTGCACATTCGATTTTCTTTGTTCTCGAGAGCAAACGATATGATACTTGCATAACACATGAAATGTTCCTCCATGAACTAGGTCTTGATGAAATAACATACATACAAGCAATACAATCAACACTCAAACAACCAACATTGCTGCTCAAAAGAAAACCAGCTCAAGCATGGAATAATAGCTTCTCTAAGAAAATGCCCATGGTTTGGCAAGCAAATACCGATGCTCAATATGTGTTGAATGCTTATGCAGCGGCAGCATATTGCTGCTCCTACATGACCAAGATTGATCGAACAATGACAAAAGCATTCGCTAGAATTCGTGCTGAGCACCAAAAGATGCACCTCGATGCTATTCAAATGATACGAAGCCTAGGCAATGCAATGCTAAATACCCACCAAATGTCTGCACAACAAGCAGTCCACATAGTTCTTTCCATCCCTTTAAACAATACATCACGAAAATGTGTTTTCATAAACACTTCAAATCCCGAAGAGTGCACATTCATTCTAAAACCTCCAACTGTACTTCAGCAAGAACCAGATGAATCAACAAACATCATGTGCCGCTCTATCATAGACCACTACATAGCACGACCTCATTCTTTGCATTCCATTTGCTTAGCTGACTTTGTTTCCATTCACAATGGCAGCAAAAATAAAAAACCTCGAACCAAGCCACTCATCATCAGATCTGTCAACTATAGCAAATATCTTGACATAGACAACTATTGTCGTGAAAAGCTTTTGCTTTACATCCCTTTTACAGAAAATGAACACAGCCTAAAAAACAAATTTGCAACTTGGAAAGATGCATATGCATTTCACAAACACACTATCCATTCCAATGAATCCAAATACCGCTACACTACTAACAACAAATGGGGTGACATGGACACAACAATTCACGATGTGCAATTGTCTCTCGAATCCTCTGAGAAAATGACAAACATAACTACACATAAACAACCCCCCTTTGAAGACTATGACATACAACATGATTTACCTTTTCACAATCGACATCAACATTCAGACATCACAAAGAAAAAATTTCAACTAGCAAAACACCCTACCATCCAAGACAACAGAACATATTTCAAACAAATGCAACTTCTCAATAAGAAACAACAAGCCATTTTGAAAGACATCTGCTTTAAGAAAAATAAAGACCCATCAATTCCTATCTACCTTTTTCTCACAGGAGGTGCTGGAACAGTAAAACATTTGTTGTAAAATTGATATTTGAAACATTGGCTCGTATTTACGATAGCTCCATGCATAGCGACCCCTTGAAAATCAAAGGCTTGATCTTGGCATTCACGGGAAAAGCTGCTTACAATGCCAGTGGAATAACACTCCATTCTACTTTCCTCTTGCCTTTCAATCGATCTGAACTACGCCCATTAAGCAATGAACGATTGGATTGCTTGGCAAAGCACTACCAATAATTACAACTTGCTCTGATAGACGAAATATCCTTGGTCGGAGGCCAACTTCTATACTTCACAGACCAGCGACTACATCAAATAAAACACATGCCCACAACTTGGTTTGGAGGGATTGACATGATCTTTTGTGGAGACTTCTACCAAGCACAACCAGTCAATGACTGTCTTGTGTTTAAAAACCCCAAAATTTCCAGAGAATTGATTGCCTATGACTTCTGGAATACACATGTCAAAATATATGAATTGACTGAAACAATGCGTCAGAAAGATGCTTGCCTTTGTCTCTGTCCTGAAAAAAATTCGCATTGGACAACATTTAGACTCTGACCTTGCATACCTCAACCATACTTGTATTCGGCCAATCCCAGTTGATCCAACACTTCCATTCCTTTTCTACAAAAACATAGATGTTCTCCAACACAATAAAAAAATGCTTGCACTTGCTCCAGGCTGCAAAATTGTCATTGACTCTATCGATGAACAAGATACAACACTAGAACAAATGGAAAGCTACTCTAAAACTGTGGAATTGCCACAACATATAGAACTGAAAGTCAACATGCTAATTGAACTTTTCATAGGGAACTATGACATCCAAGACGGATTGGTCAATGGTTCTGACGGAGTTTTCAAAACATATACAACAACAAATGGCTTTGATGCAGTATGGATAAAATTCAATGATCCTTGTATTGGAAAACAACAAAGATCAAAACATCCACAATTGACAACAATGGCAACAGAACTAGATTGGACTCCTATTGTTCGAGTTGCTAGACCCTTGCATAGAACATCATTGAAGACACCAGTCACAATAAGAAAGCAATTCCCTGTGCAGCTTTGTTCAGCACGCACAATCCACAGAGCACAAGGCCTCACACTTGAACGACTTGCTTTCAGTCCCCTTGGCGTGTCGTCCCATGGATTGGCATATACTGCTCTATCGCGAGTCAGAACCATTTCCAGCCTTTACTTGCTGTCCCCGCTTACGAAAAAAAATTTCAGCGTCAAACAGACAATCAACACAGAAATGGAACGACTCCGAAATGAAGCTAAATGGAATATTCAGCATGAATTGTCCACAACTGATATTTCTTCATCTATTATGATTGCTTCGCTAAATACCCGAAGTCTTCATGCTCACAGAGAGGCCATTCTACATGACCATGAATTAATGCAATCTCACATTCTCTGTTTACAAGAAACTCACATTGCTTCCCCCATTGCAATTGACTACCTAGACGGATACCAATGCTTATCTGCACACCATGTCCATGGTCTAGCAATTTTTATTGCAAACAATATACCTTTTGTAGAAAAACATTGCTTTCACGATGCACATGTAGAGTCACTACTGACAAAGATATTACTGCAACACCAATGCATATCTATTGTCAATGTCTACGTTGCGCCAAATGCAAATCTGGAAAACATTTTCATTGTTCTCGACAATGTGTTCCGATCCCTTGATTTAAGCATTCCCGCCTACATTTTTGGAGACTTCAACATCGACATGCAAAACAAAAATAGGAAAACAACAATGCTTTTAGCATTTATGCAAAAAAACAATTTCAGTTTCCATATACAACATTCAAGTGTCTTCACTAAAAACATGATCGACCATATATGGTCAAACACAATCCTTGAAACCTGTAATACATTTGAAATATTTGCTTATTGGACTGACCACCCAGCAATTTTTTCTCTCTTCAAAAACACCAACAACAACACTGCACAATTGTAAGTGCATACACACTGTTCTATTGAATCAGGAAAACAAATATCTAGTTTCTTCATTCTTTTCTTTCCTTTTCATTTGCGCTCTACAACAACCATTTACATATTTGAATACTTTGCAGATAGTTACAACAACAAAGACATGGAACACACCTCCAAGAACAAGGACATTGACAGCAACGATATTTTGCAAGAATCCTCTAAACGGTAATCTTTTTCTAATGTTTCTTTACTTTCTTTTCATTATTCATTTATTATCACACTTATTCTTTCAATAAAAGCATCCTAACACCATTGTAAATGCAGTCCAAAACCAGCAACACAGCAACCATCCTCCATACTTGACATTTGTGCAGGAAAAGTTGCAACTGTATTTGAAGGTGATATCCTCGTTGTCTATGGTCCAGCACATGCAACCAACATCTCCCCCTCAAAAGCCGAAATCCTCCATGCTGATTTAGTTGACAAAAATGGTCAAATGACAATCACTTTGAACATGAGCAACACCTTCGTGCACAAATTTGCATCCACTGTGGTCGTTGGCTGCGGCCTGCGTGTTACTGGTTTCACCGTCAAAGAAAAAACAAAGTACAAACGAGGAGATGCAAATTGTTCTTTGTCCGCGAATGCAACAACCACCATGGAAAACATACCCACGGTTTGCAAAACACGAAAACTTACACCTGACATGACAATAGAAGAGCTTCTTCATTCAAATGCAACATTCTCTGTTGGGTCATTTGCCGCAATTGTAACAGGAATCCACCACATCAACGACCTTTTCACCCTCTACGTTAAAGACTCTGACACTGAAAATGGAAAAGCAACAGTATTGACACACTCCCTTCTTTCATTTTTATATACATTGCACTGCATTATTCCCTTCAATTTTAACTACGCACCATGCTTTGTCATTGCAGGTACATTTGGGAAACTTTCATGTTCCATTGTGTCATACAATAAGAGATGCCATTGCAGCAGGCAACATACCACTATTGCTCTTCAAAAACTTTATCAGACAAGGAATACAGGGTTCGCGTATTGTACGTGCAGGCCATTCATCCTTCATTGACCCATTAAATGATGAATCTACAAAAACATTTTTACAGTCTCTCATAAACACAAACACAGAGGCAAGTACACTGCAATTTCTCTTTTTTAAATTATCTTCCATCGACAAATTCAAATCTATCAATTATGTCAACTTCATCTTCCTTGTACAGATTGCAGGTATACTTCGCACAAAGAACATATACCTTCCTCCTTTCCAAGCATTCTGTGTAGAATGTGACCGTCTCACAGAACCTGATCCAGATGACCTGAAACAAATTTCACTTTGTGCAACTTGCAATACATCAAAACCATACAAATATAAGCACTTTCTCCATTGCTCCTTGCAAACAATAGATGACTCGTTGCACTGCACATTGCGAGAGCCATTACTGCAAAAAGCCTTCCCTCTCCTTTGTCAAACACAGTATGAAGAATATCAACAAGACATCTCAAAGACTGTATTTCTTCTCCGTCAATTCCAAATCAAAGGTACATTCACTTTGACAGTTGACAACTCAATATCCACAATCAAAGAAACATAGCTTCCTCTTATCTTTGGTAAGTATCTGCATTTTCCACTTCTATTAATTACACATCAGTTTAATTCTTTGTTTCCAGTCTAACATACTCGTTTTCTTCTTTCAGATTTCTGGAACATTTTTGCAAGCCACTCACATACACGAACAAATTTGATAACAGGCTCCCCGTATAACCGGCAACAATCAACTATTACTGTCTATGCTTTTGACAATACCAACAAACAGTTGCCTAGCCTACTTGTTACATATTATAGGCTTTGCTTTTGTTTTAGCATTTTTGTAATTACATTACTATCAGACAATTAATACAACTCTTTTTGTCTATTTTCATTACTCTTTACTTTCCTGCCATTTGCTTACATATCCAACTATTACTTCACTGTAGCATACCACCTTTTTCACAAGATTTGAATACAAGGATCTAATATCTCTGACTTTCTTGTTTTTATATCAAGACATTAATTCTTGTCACCTATTTTTTACTATGTCACCTACAGCTTGTTTGCTATATCTTACAAATTTGTTCTATGTCTAATATGAATCATTTGCCTCGCTTTGAAACAGATTATGTAACCAGCTACAACAACTATGCCTTGTCACGCTACCAAAACATGAATACTCTGAAAAACAAAACCAAACAAAAATGCAAACACTTTCCATGCCAACTGTTACACAAAACTCACAAACAGACAAAAAACAGACCTCCTATCCTGCAACACCAACTGTGTAAACTTCGTGCATAGTCTATCTATTTAGAACATAGTCTTTAAAAATGAGTTTTACAGCACATAACAACTGTTATTCTCCTGAGTTTTGTTTATTGACGGCCATGGTCAAAGCTCTGTTCCAAACTTCCTGTTTTGCCAGAGGCTGCCAAGATGCTCACAAATCTCATGCGGCTTGCCTTTAAACCTGCCAATTGCATTTCCTTAAATATGTTTCACAAACTTCATATATATGTTTCAAGGCGCATCTCTTGGTACGTGTCAATTATAGTATGCTTTCGATTAATACCTTCTTTCAAACTAGATCATGGCGAAGGCATGTTCCGTATTCAGTTCTACTATTGATTTTGTTTATTCTTTTTCAGAGCACCTGCACTATGTACACTGCAATCTTTGCAACACTATTCTCGCACTACACAGTGCCTACCACTTTCTTTTGACTCCTCTTTATCTTTTATTTTTACTAGTTATTGTATTAATTAACAGTGTGAAAGTTCCACACAGACAAACAGTCTAAGAAACAAATCTTGCTCAAAGACTCCAACTAAAACATAAAGAACAACAAAAAAACAAAGTGCTGGCTACCGTCTCCCGTAATAATGATGCTTGCACAAATTACAGTGTGCATACCACTACCGCTCGAAAACGAATAGACAAAATCAATACTAAAACTGCACACTGCAAATGCCTTCTCCATGCTCTACTTTCAAAAAAGTCATTGAGCAAAAGCATGGTAAGACAAGAAAAAAAGCCACCAGCTTTATAATTAAATACAAGTATCGCATTAGTGCAGCCACTACTGTTTGGCCTTGCAATACCTTAAGTTTGAAACAGCTGAGCTGTTTGAAAGAAGTCATCAACAGAAAGCACAGTAAGACAAAAAAAAAAGCAACCAAAACAAATACAAGTAGCGTACTAGTGTGGCGAAGCTTGTCTAGGCAGCGTTTGTGAACCATGTGTGAATGAATACGCTGTATAAAATGTCCAGTGCATATACCAAGCAACAGGTTACAAATCCCGCATCTATGGAAAACCCAACAAGCACAGTGTTGAGGAGAGCACCACGAAGCAAAAATCGATGGTAATTGCTGATACTTTATTTCATTGAAAAGGACATCTCAGACAACGTATTCATTCAGACATGGTTCAAATATTTCATAAATATGTTTGAAGCTACATCTTTTGGCACATGTCTTTGGTGGTGACTAAAGAGGCTTTGTCATAGTAGCGTCCTATTTGTATTTAATTATAAACCTAGTCAGTTTATTTTTTGTCTAACCATGCTTTCCATGAATGACTTTTTTGAAACTAGAGCATGGAGAAGGCATTTCCAGTATCCAGTTTTACTATTGCTTTTGTCTATTCTGCATCTAAGCACCTGTGCTATGCACACTGCAATGTGTGCAGCACCATTCTTGTAATAGATGCTGGCCACCACTTTGTTTTTTCCTGCTCTTTATCTTTTACTCTGAGTAGTTATTGTCTCTGACCAAGTTTTGTCTCTTTGACTCTTTCTTTGTGTCGAACTTTCACAATGTTAATGCATACAATAACTAATCGAAATACAAGATAAAGAGTAGGTAAAACAAAGCAACAACCATTGTCTGCTGAGAGAATGGTGCTGCAAACATTGCTTATAAAGAAACATTTCTTATAAAGATACTTCGCTTTAATCGGCAAACTTGGTGCTCATGTTCATGCAAACAA
Source organism: Taxus wallichiana var. yunnanensis (assembly GCA_018340775.1). NCBI lineage: Eukaryota > Viridiplantae > Streptophyta > Pinopsida > Cupressales > Taxaceae > Taxus > Taxus wallichiana. Next base: position 233,306,442 of record CM031241.1, read on the forward strand.
TAGTGTTAAAGAATCGCTTTAAGCGGCAAGTTCTTTGCAGTTGACATTGGATATATTGACAAGTTCTTTGCGGTTCACATTGGATAGATTGCCAACTTCTTTGCAGTTGGCAAGTTTAAAGGCAATTGTGCAGCGCAAAGCAAATGCCAAATTTTGAAGGAAAAGAGTAAATCAGCACTCATTCACATCATGTCCTTCTCTTGTCACTGGTAAAACAGATTTCACAAAATTGCTACAGCTATTCTGATATGTTTTTAGCGTTTTCAAGGCTTATTTTTGCAAATAAATTATTTTAACTTTTAAAACAGATACGGCTACAGATGCCCCACATACCGTATCCAGCTGTATCCGATACAACCCACTTACATGTTCAAGTGTGACTGTGGAAAAATACGGTATCTGGGCACTGTCCACCACACCGTCCCCGCACTCAACACACATATAACACACCTTTGCCATAATGCGAACCACTGAAAAAATATACAAATTCTTTGTTTTGGATATAATTACATTTCAATTATTTCAATAGATTCTTAGATAATAAGCTCTTCATCTAATACACACGAATCCTAAACTCGCAACCCCAAAATCATCCTCCTCCGTCTGTCATTTTAAACAAAACATATCTTCGCCTCCAAATACAGTCACAGAGCTAAGCAAACACAATCCGCATAAATTAATTGCAAAGACTGCCAAACCATTACATGCATCTGATTAAGATACATAACCTATCATGTATTGCCATTAAAACTGCAACCGCCATATTGCTTTACAAACATTCCCATCTCCTACAATGCCAAGTAAAATTTTACATGCTCACAATTAAATGCAAATAGTAAAGGCTAAAAAAGATCAATGCCTTACAAACACAACAAACAAATTTACTAATCTCTTTTCCCTTACGATAACACTTGCAACGACATCTAAAAACGACTCAAAAAAATTGAATTTTAAGCTTTCTCTGAAAAATGGGTATTCCAAAATTCTGATATTGCTTATTTCTGTATCAACTAACAATGTTATTCATCTAAGCTACTGGATTATGTTACTTACACCTTACTCTTTTTTGACCGCACATCCATCTCTAAACCAGAAGACCGTATTCTCCGTCTACCTGCATCACCCATGACAAATTATATGTAACAGGAACCAAACTACAAATACAAAACTTCTTCAATTTACCCAGCCATTGATACGAAATTAAGTCTAACCTCGTTTTCAACTAAATGCTCTCTGCAAACTCAATCTAAGTCGCGAAAAACACAATACAACTGCACAACAAAATAATTTCAATGTCTTCTATTTACTGACTCTAAATTGAGACAATGGTAAAGCACAAAGACAGATAAAAACTCATCTCTACGATTATACTCTTTCCGTCCCCTGCAAACACAAATCCACAATTCCGCCATTGCCATGCCATAATACCAAAAAACAAGTTTTCCAAAGCACAGCCAAAAACAAGGCACAAAATAACACGTATCTAGCCTCTTCCAACACCTGTCATCACCATTCCGCCTTCTGCGAATGACAATAAATCCCATTACAATACAAGCGTGTGACTATTACTCCCGCCTTAATATCTACCTAATCCATCGCACCCTTCTGAAATATCACCCAAAATCCATAATGCAATTAAAACAATAATAATCTTCTTTTTACGTAACTTTCAAACAAATATAACTACGACCTATACATAGTCAAATCCACATCTAATTCATTTTTGCCAAATTTAACACACAATCCCTTTATATGTTAATTGTTTTCAAAATATGATGCTACTTTCAAAAATAATATGTATCACAAATACCATATTTAGACTTAATAGATCTCTATTCAAAACCCTTGAATCATTTAAAATTGTGTAAACAAAGCTATCTCTTTATTTTTTTACAAATCCTAAAACCAATCCCGCACAACATATTACTTCTAAGTACACACCTTATAACAACTAAAACCAACATTTATCAACAACATCTTTTATTAATCCTTATACTCTACAACGACCCTCATTTTCAAACATGTTTCTGCAACATCGATCTAGTACCCTAAATTTGAATCCAACATACTTGCCACTTGTCCTTTCCAACTTATCCTTGCAACAAATTACAGCCGCATTATCACATAATGCTTCGCCAATAGTGTTTGCCATCTTCGACAAACAACCAACGCTTTCATTGTACAACGAGTACTAGCAACCATGCAATCACACAATACTTCGCCAAAGACATCTCCAATCTTCAACAAAAGAGAAACAACCTCGTGCCAGAACACACCCTGCCCAATTGCACTACATTACAAGGACCCTCATTTTCAAACATGTTTCTGCAACATCGATGTAGTTCCCCAAATTTCGATCCAGCATAATAATTCGCACTTGTCCTTTACATTCATACAATCGGATGACCCTCGATTTGCATCACAAATACTATAAAGAATAACAACAAAACAATAGTGTTCCCGTCTTTGACAAATGACCAACGCTTTCATTCTACAACGATACTAGTAACCATGCAATCACACAATACTTCACCAAAGACATCTCCAATCTTCAATCCAACCACACCACCGCCCCCAATTGCACTACATTACAAGGACCCTCATTTTCAAACATGTTTCTGCAACATCGTTGTAGTTCCCTAAATTTCAATCCAGCATAATTGCAACTTGTCCTTTCCAATTCATACAGTCGCATGACATTCATTGCACAACGAGCAATAACAACCATGCATGCACACAATACTACAACAAATACAATAGCAACAACAACAAAACAAAGCCTTCGGCAGGATTTGCCATATCATGGCCTTGTTATCATGGCCTTGTTTTCACCAACCCTAATAATCATTTTGACGTAAACCAATTAAAATTTACCATGTATGATTTTATTTCTTTTCACTAAAAGTGGATGATAAAATTTCAAAATCGAAAATTAAAAAAACATTTTTATTTGATTTCATTGGATGATGCTTTATTCTTAATAAAGCAAGAAAATTTCAGAAAATTAGAATTAAACTATAGTTTTTGGAAAGGTATAGAAAAATACTAACATTAATTTGATTTAGAAAAAACACTTACATTGATTGTGGAAATATATATATTTATTTTGAAACATAAAGCTAATAAATCCTTTCAATTTTTATTTTATTTGACATATATACAACTTATGTTGCTCTAAAATCTAAAATGGAATGAACATATTAGAGGATCTTATTCAATATTTCATTCAACCCTAAAATTAAATTGGTGGAATAAAACCCTTGATTTGAGATTGGATTATAGAAATAATATATAAATTCAAAATTATTAACTTTGAATTCACATGCAAATATGAACATGGAGTAAATTATTAAGAGTGATTTAGTGATAAAGATAATATTTTATGAACTCCATATAAACATAGTATTTTTATGAGTATTTATTATTTTGATGAAATATTTAAACTATATTTTTAATACCGATAAAGTAATGAGACATATTTTATTTGTTACTCATTATATTTATGAACAATTTTTGTTAATGAATAAAAAGACTATATAACAAGAAATTTAAATTGGTGAAAAATATCCACCATTTCTCCACCTACTAATAAATATTTGTGATATTTATGTACCATTATCTTAAAAACCTCACAAAATATATTATCTAATTAAATTACTCATAAAAACTATCCCATAAATAATAAACAAGCCTATACAATTTTAAGAAAATAAAACAAAGTACTTTCATATTAAATTTAAGAATTAATACCATTAAATTAACAAATAAGAAACATTCATATACAATTGTAAGAAAATAGAATAAAGCACATAGGAACTAATAAGTTTTATGGAAAACATTTTTTTGAATGTAACAATTTTGTAAAATAAATTGTAGTGTGAAAAATCAATGAATGGAGAGTAAGCATTCTTAGGAAATTTTCTAAAATTGTACAAATCACTTCTATGTGAAACTTTGCGATGCAGAAGGGAATTCAATGGCAAGTGTTTGATCACTACACCAAAATACAATTATGTTGTATGTTTATAAAAAATAATAAAAGTAATAATGTGCCATTGCTAATTGCGTTTACTTAAAATATCATATAGGTTTGTAAGTTGAATTGGTTAACAAATTACGGAGAACACATCTTTAAAAAGTGGGATACAATTTATTGATTGATTAACCATTCAATGTTACAAATATATAGTTCTTTAGTACTAAATATTATCCTATTGGTCTAATTATATGTGTGTAGTTATTTAGTTATGTGATATTCTAGTTTTATTGTTGCATGTTTTGATGTTTCTAGGTGACATTTTAATTTTGGACCACGAGTTTCCAATCACTTGGAATTTGATATTCAATGTTACATGTCACAATAATATTATTTGACGGTCTAAAAATTTATATGGATGTCATTTGACGTTCAAAATATAATATGCACGTCAAATTTATTTTTATAATAACTATTACAAAATACAAAAATTGAATACAATTTTACATCCACAAGATTGAAACAATAAATTTAAATGACTTTCTAAAATTAAATTGAAATAAATAAATTCGCTTTGAAAGAATGCACAACTTGTTCCTTACCAAGAAAAAATCAATACTCCACTTCTCATGTCCTCTGAAACCCCGATCATTTCAGCCGAGAAAGAGGCGTGGGTGAATTTATCTAGAGCAATGTAGATCTACAAGAGCATGGCAAAGGATGTGGCCAACGACTTCAACAAGAACGCGTAAATCTTAATTTCAGCATACAAAAATCCTTGTACAGATATAAACAACTGAAAACTAAGATTGATATGATATAAAAAATTGAGTACTCAGCTTGTTCCTTAGTAAGAGAAAATGAAAGGATTTCTTTTCCACACAAGTAAAATAAATCTTCTATTTACCAGCGTTAGCCTCCAAAATCCATAAAAATATGGAGGAATTTCAATTAGCTTCCTCCTGGAAAACTGATTTCCTTTCGCATATAATTCTGTGAGATTGTCAAAATTCACAAAGAACGATCTCAAACAAAAAAAATTCAGCAATAACATATATACAAATACAAACCAAAAATATTCACAGACTACACGACATTTTGCCTTGGTTGTTGACACGGATTCAAGAAGATTGAAGTTTCTAATTTTAATTTGTAAAAAATCAAACAAATAATAATAAAAAACAATTACAAATTAAAATGAATAGAAAAAGCTAAACAAAAAATCAAATAAAACTAAAAAAGAAATATGTTTTTATTTCATAATATTAATAAGATAGTAAGATTCTATTATTTTTATTTTCTATATATTTCGAAATTTCTATTTTTATTTATATTATATTTTTCATGAATTTCAACAAATAAATATAAAAATTAATTTACTAACTTTCTTAATTATTATAGATTTAATACACACACACACACACACACACACACACACACACACACACACACACACACACACACACACACACACACACACACACACACACACACACACACACACACACACACACACACACACACACACACACACACACACACACACACACACACACACGGTTAAATTTGAAATATACATGTTATTTTGACGTTTAAATTATAATTTTGCTGTTAATCATGATGGTTATATTTTAGAAGTGATTGTATTTTGACATCTAAAACTAGCAATCGCATGTGCACAATGCAATGTGAACGCCGAGCGGTATATATTATTTGATTTAGAGTGATAGTTATTACTTTTGTAGTTGATGTTGATAAGGGGTGTGATTGATACTGGAAGTGTAGGAATATAAATGAAGCTTATATGTACATTTCAAATTTGTTACAAATTCATACATATAGATTTGCAAATATTATATCATGAGTGGTAGCATTTTGCGGACTATTTTATTTGAACTAAACATGAATACATGAAGATTTCCGTACATTTGCAGTTTTTATATCATGAGTGGTAGCCTTTTGTGACCAATTTTTTTGGCACTAAACATGAATACATTTGATACCGCTTTCCACACTCACAAATCAAATATGACGAAAGATCTGCACTCAATAAAAAAGGCTGAAACTGTTGATACAAAAGTTGCATAATTGAATACCTTTAGCTGCTTATTAGTACAATTTATTCTATTTGCAAGATGTGTGTGTGTGTGTACCTAAAGAGGGGGCAGAGAGGAGGCTCTCTTTTGTGATTGTAAAGATGAAACAAGACAACAAAAAAGGAATCTAACCTCCACAGATAAAGAGCCAACTTTTGTGAGTGTCATATTAGTATAGTTAGGAATTTTAGAAGAAATAATTCTCACCGACACGAGCAACTTTTCTAAATCATGCTACAAAAAACATAGTACCCTTGAATCATTATTCATTGGAGTAAAGAAGTATGACCAATAGTTGGAATGGTGGTGATGAGCTTCCCCAACTTGAACATGTATAAAATGGTAGTTTTACTAGCTCTGTCAAGCCCCACCAAAAAATGTGCATCTCCTTCTCGAAAAACAATCGTTGAAAAATCTTGGTAAAGGTCGAACCTTTTTGAGAATTGCCTAGGCATCATAATCATCATCAAGGATAAGAATTTTTTAATAGAGGAAAGAAATCCGGATTCAACTTCGCCTAAGCCTAAATTTGTTGTTTGAAGCATTGTTCCAAACCATATGTTTTGGGATCATTGGCTCTGCTACTTTTTCACCAAAAGCATTGATAATATTCTCAAGACACCCTTTTCTTTAGTGACAAATCTGCTGGTGCAATGACCCACTGATTGTAAGGGTTTGCATTGTTCCTTGAGAACAATTTGCGTTTTTGTGGATTAGAATTTATAGAGAAATGGATAGTCTAGCTGAATTTATAAAGAGATTTCTTAGTAATCATTAATATATACAAAACTTGAATCAGGATTTTGCAAGCCAAAGCCTCCAAAACCAATTAGAGACAAATTTCTGATTGAAACTGATCCAAACAGGAGAATTATTAGATTTCCATAAAAGTTGAAAACCTATAAAACTTCAGGATGCATTAAAAACATATCCAGAACTCATGGATCCTAAGATAGAAATCAATCTCATATTCCATACGCATAAAGTTCATGCGCAAACTTAAACCTCAATCCAACTCTGGAGGAAAAGGGAAAACCATGAAAACCAAAGCCTTTTAGGGAATTACAAGAGCATTCAAACTATGCAAAGTTTAAAGGAAGTAAGATATTTTACCTCCATGCCCTCGATCTCAAGATTGATTTTTTCTCCACCCTTGGTGGTGAACTGTGTTGCAGATTTTTTGGGACCAAGCTCTCCATCCTTGGGCCTGCTCAGTCCACCATACTGTATGGGCACATTCTATGGGGATATGAATCTACAAATCATAGTATATATTTAATAAATTTCTAAAACAATAAACTACAGGAAAACGATTAAGATCTTCACAGCAAGGGAACCAACAACACATCAATTCTCTTCATCGAATTTCCTGATGAGTATTGTCATGACTTATTTATTATAATGTTTTAGTTATGGGTGGCCGTGGTAGAAAAATTGTTGTTAATAATGTCTATGTGCTCTTTAACAGAAGGCCAACTGTTTCCTTTAGAGACTGCCTTGGAATAGTAAGAATATGGGTGATTTGTTCTAGTTTTTTGTAGGCATAATCGCTTTACAATATGTATTCCCAATTTCACTGTTTAGGACAGTATTGGGACAAAGAGTCTTTTCGTAATTTGGTATCTGCTGATTCTCTGTACATTTTTACATTCTGAATAAAATGCAATGCAAATTTCCTTTTGCTGCCCAACAAAACAAAAAAAATTACATAAATCTTCGAAGCTTGATTAGCTTAATGTAATTTATCAAACATGATGAGACAGGTGTCTAAAAATTGATGAAGGGAAACATCTCAGAATAACTACTTTCCGAAATCTATTGATGTCATCTTTAATAATGCAGATAGATCATGGTTCAAAAGATCAAACACTACCTGAGTCTCCTCTACATCAAGACCTCCATCTGCAACTCCCAACCCTGCTGCAACCGCATCATCCTGAGGAAAATACATCACAAACCTTTGTATTTCCAGATTTAGCGTTTGCATATCCAAAGAAGGCCTTGCTTGACTATGTCCTATGTTGTCTTACAAAGTTTGTGGTGAGCCAGTTAACCCCACAAGAACATGCATAAAACCCAGCTGAAGACAAGAAGGCAGAGACAAGAAACAACAGTCTCCATCTGGTAAGGGACAACATAATTGCCAGGCCACATGAAAAACACCCTGAAGCCAAAAATACTTTTTTCCCATTTCTGAAAACCTTTCAGTACCATTCTGCATTCTTTGCAATGAATGACATGCCTGAAATAACGGTTTGTTGGGTCTGGAGAATGGATAGTTCCAACTCCTCCTTTTGTTGGAGCTGAAGGCGCCTTACGCCCGCCACAAGGCTCCGCCGTGCCGCTTTGCTAGCTAGCGATGCAGACTCGAGGTAGTCTGAAAGTCTGATGGCCAAAGTAATAGGGCATCCCATGACCAACTCTGTCCAACCATTTTCTGTACTCAGTTACCCATGTGTCACAAGACTTTAGGCTAAGATACAAGTCCCTGGTAGGCACTTTTTCCCTCAGCAAAACCTCATTCTGTGAAAAGAGAAACCCAATGTCTTGCTCAAATAATTTGTTAGATGTCTGGTGGATGACCCACATAGGTATCCATTTCAGTTGGGGCCTATTTTGCATCCCATCAAATCTAACAATTAGCATGGATTTCCCCTACCCTGCAGGCCTACATAGAAACAAAGCACTATAGTACTGCTTCTTCCCTTCTTGGTCAGTGTACTCCTTGTCATTTCTAAGGGCACAGGGAGCCTCAAATCTTAAAGTGATTTGGAAATTGGCATTTCTTGCCTCACCCCACTGCCCTGCAAATCCCCTGGATGAGCGCTCTGTCACCTCAAATGCAAGGGCCTGAGCATTTTCCCTCTTTGAAGATAAGTTTGTCCTATCATGTGAAATGGGTATGTGGGCAGGGTCCATGAGATTCTCCAGAAGAATCGAGTGGTCATAAGGAAGTACATGTACCGAAGAGAAGTCCTGGAATCCTGGCCTGGCATAGTGTTCAAACCATGCAAGCTTTTGGGGGTCTGCACTACTTCTATCCGCCATCCATACCCAGACCACACCCTGAGAAACTTTCACTTCGTAAGATCGGACACAGGCAGCTCTTGGAATTTTCGCTCCAGAGGGAAGCTGCACAAAACAGACCCAAAATATCAATTACCTTGGATTTCATAAGGAACCATGATAATACTGGGGACTAAACTGCAATAAATGAACCAGGATTTAGCCATGTACAGGTTTTTATGCTGCCCTGATAATCAAACGCAAGCTCCATATATGTAAATTTGGACATATAGGGTTCCTTTGGTATATTTCAGGTAATTTGAATTCTGTCATATACAACTCCCTACATTTGAATTGAGGCATATAAATACAGTCAGTTAAATACTTTGGAGCCCGGGCCATAAATTCCATTCATGTCAGTCATACAATCCATCCATGTGCTGCCCAATTGGGCACAGCAAATGGTCTTGCCCATCAAGTAGAAGTGAGAGTATCCAGGGCTTGGTGGATTCTTCTGCCGAAAGTAAAATCCTAGTTTGTTCATATTGACCAGCATTGAACAACCGGATTTCAAGAGTCACTGAAACATCGGCATGCGGAACTGGAACAGCTAAAAAAAGTAAACCCGTAAAAAACTAAAAACAAAAACGTCAAACCTCGGTCAAAATTAAACGCCTTGGAAAAACGTCCGGGAGGCTGTCAAATTTAACATCGTTGCTGAAACGTCCGGAGGTCCTCTACCATAGGGGAATGCCTTCGGCGTAATGATTAAAAACGTCTAAACGCCTTACAAAATCCAAGCCTGCTGACCCGTTGTTGTAATTCTTTTGTATTATTAATATAAACACAAGTTCCAATAATAAATATTATCCCATTACTAAAAAAATTAAAGATGCAGTAAATGAAGAAAATGAACAAGCTTATTGAATGAGAAAATGTTAATATGTGGGATGGAGTATTTGAGAATGTATCCTTTAGATTTCGGTTGCAAGCTGAGCTTATTTTGACAAAAAAACCAAATCATTCAAAGTTCAGTCTTCAAATGAATAACTACGAGCCCAAGCATAAGATATAACCACAGGCATAAATTTACAATAACAAATAAAAAAATTACTTACAAAAGTCATTTGGGTAGTGACTAAAACTACACCAGTGAAAATCTTTAAAAATAATACGAAATACTTCATAACAGAGATGAAGTCTATTTAGTTTAGATATCACTAGGCCCATGAAGAACATATCACTCTGATGGCTTATAAGTCAGACCATCTCCACAATACCATCATGGTTAGTGTGGACTTGAGCATTATGAAGATTGTTATTGGGGGTATGACCCTGAGCATGACTATTATGAAGATTGTGACCATGAACATAGCTTTTATTATGACTTTTAGTGTGGGCATGGGAATGAATTTTTCCATGGACTATCGGTGATAGTTCTCCCTTAGAATAACTCACTGACTCATACTTTTCTCCATCTCCAGACAATGCATAGGCTTCTTCTCCATGGGCTGCATTGTCTCCAATAGCTAGGGCTTCCTCTGACATTCTTAAAGGCACAACCGCTCCTATCACAAGGCATATGATGGATGTTACCACCACATTCAAGACAATGATAAATAGGGCACCCCTATCTGAACTCCCATTTGTTTGAGTCCCTGATTTAGCTTTCCCTTGCCCACACTGTAAATGAGTCCTGTTACTTCAGTGCCTTCCCCAAAAATAGTGTGAGTAATCGAGGATGAGCAAAAACGCCAGAGAGAATGCCTCCAAGAGTTCCTGCTACAGCATGAGTATGAAAAATCCCCATAGTGTCATCGATTATCTTAAGAAGTGAAAAGCGTTTTTGAAGAATCATCATTGTGTACCAAGGCAAGCTTCCTGAGAACATTCCCATTATAATTGCTGCCCATCCTGGAACCAAACCTGCAAAGTACAAAACACATGGTTGTCAATTCAGGCTAAACTTCTCATAACTTGGCATTTGAAACAGTGAGATTGAAAACTATAAATCAAAAAAGAAAAATTATTTTGCTTACTAAAAATCTCTAAGTTTACGTTGACTGTCCTCGTTCAGTCTAAAGATCACATATAATTGCAGATAGAATAGGTCTACATACTAATGAAAAAGTATTTTATAAAATAATAAAGAATCTATTGCTTAGTTAACCATTCAATCTTACTAACATATATAGGCTCTTCCAATTGTCTCACACCAGGCAGATATATTCCATAGATAAGGCACGAGATGGACAATTGATAGGTATAGCTTATTGAGTTTTGGAGGGTCGGGAATATGTGAGTGCAGCGGTTTAAAATAAGGGATACACTGTGTATCGACTTAACCATTGCATATTATGGTGTTGTTACTAGTTGATAAGGGAATGCAAGTATAATGCAAAGATAGTGTTTGTGGAATTCTCATAGATTGTTGATAAATGCAAATATCAAATTAGATGGAAAAGTTTTCTACCTGCCCCTGGTGTGATGCATACAAGCCCTGTGATCATTCCCTGGATTGCACCGTTTATGGAAGGCTTGCCAAAAATAGCATATCCAAACCCAACCATACCAGCAGACTTGTAGCAGCACATACGTGAGTGTTAAGTATAGCAATGGAGGATACTATGCTTGCATGGTAGGGAGCTCCTCCATTGAATCCTGTCCAACCCAGCCATAGCAGACCTGCTCCTGCCAACGTCAAGAGGATGTTGTTTGGAGGAAAGTTCTCTCTATCTTTTGCTAACCTGGGACCAACCTGCAATTTAGCTGACATACGGCTGATTAGATAAACTACTAAAGCATTAAAAATATGACAAGGGCGTTCATCTTAGAGTGATTTTTTTGCAAACAAGGTTTTTGGTTAAAGCTCTTTATTAGGAGCAGCTGTTTGATTGTTGTTGAGGCACTTATTATGGTGGGTTTTAAGGTTATGGACGCCTTTCAAAACCCTTAATCATTTATTTGTATATAAAAAAAATAAAATGGTAAATCTCTTGTCTTATATGTCATAACTGTTAAATTTAAGTGATAGATAAAAACATCTATTCTCAATGATATCTCAATTTTAAATTTTATCAAATGAAAATCACTTAGCATGGGCAATAAAACTTACATGATTGATGTTTATACTTATGAAATATGTGTAATAGAGTGGTTGGTGTTCAAAAAAATGGTGTTTCCAGCTCTCATTGCTATAGGTGTTTTTGTAAATTTTATTGTTGTTCGCATGAAAAATATGATAAGTTAGGTTTTCTTCATTGTTTATTTTGCTCTGTACTTGTAGTTGCATGTATTATTGTTGGTTTTATCCTTTTTCCTTGGTGGATGTTGTGGTATTTGGTATTCTTTTTTAGGAGTTTTATAAAAATACCATATATGTTATTAAGTTGAAATATTGATCAATTAAAGAAAAAATAACCAAAAAAATATCTCACATAATTTATTAGTCAATATTTCAAACATACTATATTATAAATTATTTGGTTTTTTAAAATCTCTATCTTTCCTCTCTATAAAACTTAGTGGTGGGTTTTATAAAATCATTTCATATTACTCTTTAATATGATGACTTATTATTGTTTATGTATACATATTATTGATGCCAATAGGTATCTTATAATTATATCTCTTTAATTTGATGTCGTGCATGTGAAAGAAAACTAGGACCGATTCAACTTTAAGATTTGTTATTTTAGCCACATTATATTATATATATATATATATATATATATATATATATATATATATATATATATATATATATATTGAATTTACTTTTTAGGTTTTTTGCACTTTTTAATGAATATATTAAATTTACTATTTTAGGTTTTTCAATAAAATACATATGGCTGAATTTGTGCATATAAATAATTCCTTGTGTATTATTATGCTTTTTTGGGCTTTAAGATCCTTTTTAATGAAGTTCTAACATATTGTGATTTGAATATTATTATAAATACTTTTTTGGGCTTTAAGATCTTTTTCCATGAATTAATTTCTTAATAATTTACATAATTATAACTTACTAAAATATATACGTTTATTTTTTTCTAATTTGTTTATAAAAATATTAATGGTTATTTAATTTTTATTTAATATTGGTATCTTATGTTTGTCAAAAACAATTGTATTTACATAAAAATACATTTCTATTCAAATACGTGACTTGAATTTTTAGTGCAACTAATTATGGACTTAGTTCTATGGGCAATAGACATAAATTTGTCAAAGGACATTCTATTTATTTAAAAGAAAACATTATATTGACATTTTAACGGACATGTACGTATGACATGTGGATTTTGTCGTGAATCACAAACATTGATACATGAACATCTACTCCCCATGCGCTTTCAAATTCCAACTAATATCAACTATTTTGTACAAAATCATTTCAACTTCCACTTTTCAAAGTCATGCTACATAATAATAAAATAAAAGTGCATAACATATAAGGAACCGACCATTTATATTTAAATAGGGAGGCTTGTTGGGATGGAAGAGCATAACTTGTTGGCACGTCAAGTATTTTTTCAATGGTTGACGTTTAACACGGGATAGGCACTGACAGGTTACGGTCACCGTGTTGGGATCCCTTGAGATCTATGGTTTAGTTCTTTCGGCCAAATATCTATAATATAGCTCTCTCATGAGATAAATTTATATTGAGAGTAGGCGATCTATGATCTATTTCATTGGTCAACCTCATGGGTTAAATTTGACGGCCACCCATGTCTGTCAATTTTTTTACTTGACTCTAAGTTTTGAATTTTGCCCTTCAAAAATGTACAATAGTGTTATTTTTATACTGTTAATAAGATTTATAAAAGATTATTTTATATGTATTTCACTATTTTTAATATATATTTGTATAGTTTACTAATAAAAATATAAAAAAATGAAGGTCATACTTAAAATTTACAAGTCGCATGTGACGGTTTTTTCAAATATATGTAAGTATTTTACAGCTAAAATCGTGATAAATGTTTAAATGGACGTCAAATTTAACCCCTGGTCAACCCCTTCAATCTATAAGGTCGTATAGTTCTAAATGGGCACTTTATATCTATGTCTCCTTAAAGCATTTGAATCTAAATATTGACAAATCGGGCCATATATCCTAAGGTAAGTCCTATCATATTAGTATAGGACCATAAATTTATGAGGACATAAGGAAATACTATATCATAAGATACCAAGAATATTATAGTAAATCCTAAGGTAAGTCCCATCATATTAGTATAGGACCATAAATTTATGAGGACATAAGGAAATACTATATCATAAGATACCAAGAATATTGTACAATACCGGATAGTGAATCCAATGTTTGACAATTCTATTGTTGAATCACCACCATGAATAGAATTGCGATTGCTAAAATTCCTATAATATAAGGTAGCAAATATTGTAACTAGAATGCTATGTCTGTCTCCCTAATATATACATCACCCTACTCCTAATTAATTTCCCATATATAGATTTATGGCCATGAATAATTTCCCCTAAATATCTATATGGTGAGGGTTCCATCCCCTATGTATACATGGGATAAAATCTCCCAACCCCACATGACCCACCCTCTTCCCCGACCCCAATCTATATATTGGACCTTCTTAACTCCATATATCTATAGAGAGTGATCCATCTCAACTAATAAGTGCCACCCCCATGAGCGCTCCTAAACTCACAAATAGATTCTATCATGACAATTGTTCATATTGACTCGAAATTCATTGATCGAGAAACAATAAGAAGGTTGAAGAGAAATTAAACATGGTGTGAATGAGTGGACTCATGTATTTAAAAATAGAGTGACAACTTATAATCGGGGATGAAAGGCCAACCAATACTAGAAAAAACTATTTTTTTTTGAAATCCATTTTAATAGAGGGTGCATATTTATGGTCCAAAAGAGAGCACTCAATAAACTATGGTGACCCAAAGCTTGACCAACCTCATGGAAAATATGTTAGTGTAGGTTATTATTTATCCTTTTATTTATTTATTAGGATAATTCTTACACTTGTGTTAGCCCTACACTTGTTGGGTTAGCTTGCTTAGGTGTACTAGTTGTGTGGAGTTAGCTTATTAGTTATGTCGAGTTAGCTTACTAGTCTTTTGGAGTTAACTTAACTACCAGTATCAATTAGTGGGAGTTCTTCACCATTGATTTAGGTAGTAGTTGCACTTCCCTCCTCCTATATGTACATCTTTTTTATTGAATAATTCAAGTCATTCTATTGTAATGTATTGAGTATTATGGATTATGATGGATTTCCATATATGGTATTTTAGCTCTTTTGTTTTTGCAAATCTAATGTGGTGTGCTATTATCATTTGAGATCGCGGCTTGGAAAAATCTTCTTATCGTTCCTTTCATGGTATCAGAGCAATAGATGATGTAGACATCCATCTGTAAGTTTTTCTTTGCAAACAAGGGTTTATTATTTTCATGTATTTAGAATTTGTTAGAAATTTTCTACAAAGATGCATTTTTATGCAAAACGGAGTGCGGCATTGGATTTGGAAGGTGCCAAAACCCTAGAATCCACTGTAAACTTGACCATGTTTTGAGACAGTCAAATATGGGTGCATTCTTTTATCCATTGGATAAAAGTGCGTACCTTCTAGATGCATTCTTTTACCCTCTGGATATTTTGGTTTTGGATGCAGTCTTTTATCCACTGGACGCAGATCTGTACCCTCTGGGTGCATTATTTTATCCATTGGATATAAGTGTGTACCTTTCGGATGCATTCTTTTACTCTTTGGATATTTCAGTTTTGGATGCAGTCTTTTATCCACTGGACGTAGATCTGTACCCTATGGGTGCATTCTTTTATCCATTGGATATTGATGTGTACCCTCTGAATGTAATGATTTACCCTCTGGACATTTTAGGTTTTGGGCACAGGATTTTATCCTTTGGTTGCAAGCCTATATCGTGTGGATGCACTCTTTTACCCTTTGGACATTTGGGTGTCACGTGTACCTTTTGAAAAGAAGATCAACATTAAAATATTATTTTAATAGCAAAACCTTCTAGAGCTCATAACTTTTGATCCGTAGCTTGGATTAAGGTGATCTTTTTTTTTGAAATTGTGTATTTTTTTGAGATCTACGCATTGGTGACATTTTTATACACATATTTAAAATGTAAAAGGTACTTTTACTCATTGTAATATTTACATGCACTCAATTATAAAGTGCCAATTTGGGAGGGTGTTGTAATCACTTGTGGACGTAATTTCGGTTGAGCCCAACATCCTCAACTTTTGGGTGTTGCATTCTTATATCTATGGGTGTATGCATTTATATCTCTCTTTTTGTTGAGATATTTTAGATATGTATTTTCGACACTTTTGGCATGTTGACAGTCTCTCTTGGGGGGAGCTATTCTGGTGAAGCCTAGTGTTATTTTGTCAGTGTTCGAGTAGTTGATTTTAGGAAACTCATACAAATCTATGGTGTTACTCTACCCATTCAGCAATATGGGAGGGTGTGGCATTGATATTGCTTCTTCGGGTTTCGTGTACTTGCCTTGTTACCTTGGCTTTTCTTGGATCGTGGCACTCCTATTTATTTGGATCTCGTGTCCTTGCCTTGTTGCCTTAGTTTTTCTTGGATCGTGGCACACCTATTTGTAGCAGTTGATCAAATTATGTTTGGTGTTTGTTTTTCACTTTTCGACATCACTCCATTGACAGTCTCCTTGCATGGAGCTATTCTGGTGAAGCCCAGTGTCAGTTATTTTTGAGTTATATGATCGAGCAGTGGATTCAGACCATAGTGTGCACCACACTTCTTCAGCATTGTACGAGTTTTTGGAGTCGAGCTTCTAAGGATATCTTGCAGCAGGATTTTTCTCTCTACTTTGTTATTACTGGTTTTGGGTACCTTGCGGTGTCCATTTTTCCCAGTTGTTGTACATGGGTACCTCATCAAGCCTTGTTGCGGGACCCACCTTCTTTTCCACCCACCTAAGCTATGCTTACGGGAGGGTGTTAGTGTAGGTTATTATTTATCCTTTTATTTATTTATTAGGATAATTCTTACACTTGTGTTAGCCCTACACTTGTTGGGTTAGCTTGCTTAGGTGTACTAGTTGTGTGGAGTTAGCTTCTCAGTTATGTCGAGTTAGCTTACTAGTCTTTTGGAGTTAACTTAACTACCAGTATCAGTTAGTGGGAGTTCTTCACCATTGATTTAGGTAGTAGTTGCACTTCCTCCTCCTATATGTACATCTTTCTTATTGAATAATTCAAGTCATTCTATTGTAATGTATTGAGCATTATGGATTATGATGGATTTCCATATATGGTATTTTAGCTCTTCTGTTTTTGCAAATCTAATGTGGTGTGCTATTATCATTTGAGATCACGGCTTGGAACAATCTTCTTATCGTTCCTTTCAAAATATGAGTACCAATTATTCAAGTACTTCTATAATAATACTTGGTTTTATAATTTATGACATCTAAACATGTTTCAAAAAGTTCTTCTATAATAATAATAATTAGTTTTATAGTCTACGACACTTAAAGTGCTTCAAATACAAGGCATACATATGCCACCCCTACAAAATTTGAACGTATGCCTTCTTTTCTAAGAGAAAAATTCTTCACCTTTATGACAACTCGGGTTTATAGGGAAACTAATTTATTAGGCTTTATAAAGATGGAATTACTAAATTATTAATTTGATCCTAAGATGGCTAGTTATTGTTAGATCTATTGTGTAGTATTTGTTGATTTTACATTATAGGTTCTTCTCCCTATACTATAAAAGATATCATTTAACCGAAAGCAAAACATTAGAGTAACTTAAAAGTAATAATTTAACAATAACTCAAAGGAAAAAATTGAAATTTAAAATTTTCAACCATAAGAAGAAAATCTATTCGATATTAAATGGGAATGATTTGAACCCATAAAAAAACTAGTGGCTTTGGATTGTACATAAAGTTTTTACATGTTCATACTTTACAAAGTTGATTATTGACAAAAAAATAAAATAATTGTCGAACAAGTTTGACATTTACTCACAAAATAATGATAAATGACGTTTATTATGTTGTTAGGCAACTCTCTTATGGAAGTAGGGAACACCCTACTAATACGTGGAAGAGATTCAATGAAGCCAATTTTTTTTAAGGCATTATTGAAACACAACCTTATCGTGACCCACATGGTAATTATAAACCTGCATGATCCTTTTAAGCCTAATCATCACAAGAGACCCGAAAGAGATAACTAAATTTTTGATTCCACCAATTTTCCATTTCTCTCCCATTTGTAGCCATGTTTCGGGAGGCGGTGGTGAAAGAGACATGAAGAATGCATACACCTGCTAGTCCAAAGAGCTATCATGTCCACTAGCTCTCACATCCTGTGCATCCTATGGATATGTCAAAGTCCTCTATCTATCTAGTGAGATGTCATATCCACTTCATGTTATTCTCCTCATAAGGGTGTCACTTAAAGACTAATTAGTGCTATCCTATGTTTTTACTACTACATATAATATATATTCATGGGGTGGTGAATAGATATAATAAACCACTTTAAGATAGATTTACTACTTAAGAAACATTACATTAAATAGGACAATCATTTTGATCAATTATTAATGTTTAAGTTTGTAATTATACTATCAAAAATTGAATTTAATCTAATTATTAGTGTAAAAATGGCTAATTGGAATGAAATCAACTAGGATGGAGGTGTTAAAAGAGAAATTAAGACATGAGGTTTTCGAGATCGTTATAGTCTAGACCTATTTTTTTGCGCTTTTTAAATACTTTTTTTTTTTTTTGGTAACATTGGATGATTTTGATGAAAATCGTGCATTTGGTTGAGTGACTACTAGAATTAAAATAATATTTTTGTTTATTACGATTAAATTAAGACAATGCAATAATGGTAACAATAAAGCCATTTTTTGGGTCCAACTTAGGTTTTGATTGATTTTTATTTATAGATCATTAATTTATTATCAAAATACTTCTTTTAATTTGAAGTGTTTGTGGCTTTATCTTTTTTACTTTTAACGTTTAAATGTTTTTTTGAAAATATTTTAAATGAAATGATATTAAATTTGTTTTGTTAATGGACTGATTGCTTTTTAATTGCTTAAGCGTAAATATCTCTAAACAACCTCACACATCTTGTTATATGTTTGCACAATAATGTGTTCTCTTGAGGATTATGTGTTTAAGAGGTCTTTGAGAGATGGAGGAGGCATATTTGAGATGCTTAGGGTGTTAGAATAGTTTGACCATATCCCTTGGATGTCTCATGCTTTGCTAAAAAGTTATGCATGGGTTATGTTTATAGCCAACTTGTGGGTAGAGGTTGAGATATTTTCAATGGTGCAATCAACCAAGTCCAATCTATCATCTATAAAGTTGGTGAAAACCCACATACCCTACCATGTTTTTTGGTTAGCAAATTCAACTCTTCGCATCGGCCCAACATGGGATTTCAAATCCCCAGACATGTCCCTATCTCTATAGGTTTTTGTGACAAGTGCAAACAAATTTACTTCAAAGTGGCATGGCCTCTAACTATCCAAAAACACATGGGATTACATTGTAGAAAAAATCTATTGACATTTAGAGTATTGAATGCTAAGGGATTACTCTCATAGCTATATCTAGAGTGCATTTCTTGGAGGATTTGCACATCTTACCCCTTTCTCTTTTGTGTGGTTCACAAAAATGACATGTGGTCCATATGTGACTTAGTCAAAGGAAGGAGAGAATCACCTATGTTCCCTTAAATAGTTTCCCCACCCCTAAAATTCCCTCCCTCAATCCCCTTCACCATTTGTCTTCCTCATATAATGTTTCAACTTGAAGACTTCAACTTTAACTATCTAAAAGATACGGGGTGAATATTTTTGTCATAATCGTGATGATCAACTTTAACTTATAACTAAAATTCTTCTTTGCTAAGAGAAACAAGCTATGCTTATTAGAAAATAGTAGGTCAAAATTTGTCTATTCAATGACGTGATTAGGGTTTCCATCTCCATCGTATATAAAAATGGTACAAAATCTCTAAAACAACCTTCTTTGTGGTTACCAAGTTTGAGAATTATGTTGAGATTTTCTGAAATATCCACTCCTCTCTATGTGCCAATCTCCTCAATTAGCAAAGGAAGACAAACAATTTCCCTTGGAAATGGATTGGTCTCACACAATCCATAAAGTGTAATACTAACATTTGGGTACTAAAGAAATAAACTATTTATAATAAGAGTTCTTGATCATCTGCTCTAATCGATGACATGTTACTCACACTCCTCTATATCAAAACAAAGTTTGGCAATAAATTGTGTGAGGAATATGAAAATGACAATGCCTATGTTTAATTAGATGAAAGATAACTCGTGTCCCAACTCTATACCGAAAGCATGTGCTTTGATGACTTGGAAATGCTTGGCGACCATGACTTTGACATCCACTACAATTGGAACAATAGTGATGCTCCACCTTTCTTGCAAGAGATTGCATGATCTTTCATAGAATTTAGTCATACAAGTGCTGCCATCAAGCAAAAATAATACCTCTTCAACTATAAGTCTTTTGTAACTTTGATCAATAGTTTGCATTTGATACTGTTCTTCAACACTTCATGAGATGAGAATAACCCCTATCTTTGTATTGGATCATTGAAGGCATGACTAGAATAAGGAAACTGTACACCTCATCACAACAATCAAAGTTGTGCTTTCTTCCTATCAAATTTGCATTTTCTTCCTATCAAAGTGTAAGAAACTCCACTTTTCTCTTGCTATCACCAACCAATGTGGCTGTCTTCAATTTTCATGCATCCACCATACATGCATGCCTTCGAATCCCTATCATGGAAATAAAACCACCCTGACATCTTTTCAAGACTCTCTCAAACATATGCCATGTATTCCATTGATAAAATTAGCTTCATTAGCCACAAATTACTTTCCATTGCCGACTTACACGTATTGGAGGCTTCCCCTATCGTAAAACAACCCCTTTTGTTAGCCGGTCTATAATTCTCGCTTGGCCATTTACCTCTAGCTAATGATATACCTATGTATGTTGCCCATTCATATGGGCTGATCCTTTGGAGGATCTTTCACGCATCTATAACTTTGCAAACAATTAGACAAGATTCACACTTAATGTAAGTCTGTTTTTGCTAGCTACTTCTCAGCATTCCAAATACTTAACTCTTACTACATGGGCTTCAACAAAATCTTATGAGGTCCGTGTTTTGTTCATAAATAACTACCCAACTCTGTCCCTATCAGTATCATATCATATACCTAGTTGGTATTTTACAAAGAATTTTGTTTAACCCTCTATTTTCTCCAACATCCAAACATTACTCTATAAACTGCTGCAGCACCTTCTCAAATTACAATTTCTGGTCACCATACATCTACTCTGGGGAAATTTTACATTTTAAACTATTAAACTGTTATGTATTGCAACGAATTTGACAAATTTTTACTCAATATCCTCGCAAGTGAACACACCTTGCACTATAATCACATCAAAGAAATAGAAAGAAAGAAAACAGAAAAGAAAAAACAATTCATAACCAGCAGATAATACTAAAAGAAGCAGATTCTGGACATTAAAGTATGGTGAGGTAACATACCCAATAAGCAGCAGTGAATCCAGCCACTCCAGAGGACAGGTGGATGACATACCCACCTGCAAAATCTATTATATCAGCCTTAAACAAAAATCCTCCTCCCCAAACACTGAAAGCTCCAACAGTGTAGGAAAAAGTAAGCCACAGAGGCACAAACAACATCCATGCATGAAAATTCATTCTTCCCAGCAGAGATCCGGCCAGCAAAATAGGAGTGATAGCAGCAAACACAAACTGAAAATACACCATAGTTGCCACAGGAAATGGTGTTGCAAATGGCCCCTGTTGCAGGAGGTAATCCACACCCAAAGCAAAATCAGCCTTACCCCAGAAGGAAAAAAGTTTATCCCCAAACGACATTTTATATGCCCATGTTACCCAACACACCAGAACTGCTGCAAATCCATAGAATGCCATGAATGCAGAATTTACAGCCCATTTCTTCTTTACAAAACTGCCATAAAATATTATCATGCCTACACATTGTAATCCCACAAGGGTTGCAGATGTCAATTGCCAGGCATTGTGACCAGGATTCATCCATTCTGGGTTGGCTTTATCAATCTGATAAGCAGCAGGCAGAGTGGCTGCCATTGTTGCTCTTACAAGCTATCAAAACCAAAGGAAAAAAATTATTGCTGTATCATTTCCATTTCCATTTGCTCTGAATTTCTTTATCTTGGCATGTGGTAGATCCACAAATAAAGCTTAAAGAACGGCATAAGATTCTTTTTGTAATTATTTCGTTCTTATAAAAGTTGAATTCCAAAGACATGTTACCATTTTTTTAGCCCATTGTTCTTGGCCTTTTTGCATTGTTATTGGATAAAATACTATTAATAATTTTCTATTGATTCTCATGAAGATTTGTTTGTGGAGCCATAATAACCAGGCCGGCCTTTGTATCTCCAATTTTGATTGGCTTACATGGCTATTCGAAAAAAATAGCAAATTCAGTAAATTTTTGATATTTCATGTTTTCTTTAAGAATATTGCATTGGAATGTACACACTAAGGCTTCCATTGCGGCCAAATATGATGGCATTGACGACGTTGACATATGATATATGCAGTTCTGGAGTTGGTTTATTCTGTTGAGATTATTATTTGGGCAGTGGAAATAAATTTTATGATTTGTGATGAATTTTGGCTGAATATTTGTGAGAAAAACTCGTTAGAACATGTAACAGAGTTTTTAGCAAAAATTTGAGTATTGTTTTTGATGGATACTTGTAAGTTTCGAAGATATTTAAAAATAAACAATAATATTTTTGGTGGTAAATTATTAATATTTCTTATTTGTGTAGATATGTAATTTATGATAATAATTTTTAAATTTTTTTATTATAAATATATAAAATTTATAAATTAGTTGTATTCTCATGATATTACAATTTTGTATTCTATTCGTATTCAAATTTAGTAGAAAATATTTCTCCAATATTTTATATACTTATTTAATACATATTGTAATTATATTTTGTATTTAAAAAAAAATCATATTTTTAAATTATTTGTAGAATCTTATAAAGTCAATATAATTATGAAATTCGAATCTATAAATTATGGTAATAAGATCTCGAGATATTTTATTTTAAATAATATTAATTGATAACACCCAGTTTACATTAGAGTTTCCTTACAAGTCTTACAAGTTCCATATATATATATATATATATATATGACATTCTAATATGGATATTGACGTCCACGTTCAATGCGGTAACACCAATAACTATTTTTAGCCATGAAAATATACACCAGCCACGTGGAGTCATAACAACGTGCGAAACAATTATGTTTCGGAAACAGCGAATTATTACTCCAATTTGCGTTTTTGTCTTTTAGCTATTTAGGCTGTAGCGTGGAAGTTTGGTATTTTGGCCATTCATTGTACATGTTGGATAGGTGTACTCCCGTCCTTGTTGTTTTAGTTTATTGTAAATCTTTCTTTTTAATAAATTGCATACTAAATTTACAAATAAAAATATTTCACAAATCTATTTGCTCTTATACAAAGAGGGGTATTAAACCCAAGGATCAAATTTGAAGTGCTATTTAAAATTTTAGTGTGAAAAGTAGTAAATAAATTAACACATTCTATTACAAGAGTAAATCAAGTGTATACGTAGTAAAAATAAATAAAATTTTTAAATGAAGGATTATATTTGAGTATAAAATATCATAAGTAAGGGTATTTTGGTTGCAATCAATTACAAGATACATTATACATTAAGTCCAAACCACTATCAAATATTTCAAGAGTCAATAAAAGGTACATACTAGTTTACATGAATTATGTCTATGAAATGTGTGATTGTTCCAAATAGATAAAGGGACTGTGAGGAGGATGGTGAGCTAGTGTGAATGACAACATTAACATTGTGCATTGTAAGATGTTGATGGTATTTAGTAGCACAATACCCTTTACTGACATTTTCCCTCTCATTTCTTCTAGTTATTGGTTTATGTTGTTGGTATCTAGGAGAAGTGTTAACACCACTTCCACATAACTAACTAGTTTAATGTCTTAGAATAATTATCTATGCAATTCCCCTATTGTAAGTGATTCTAAATCTTATTTGACTCTATTATTTCTCAATTTGGGTGCTTGTTTATTCTTTTGAATGTTGATACACATTTTATTCCCTCTTGATGTAGGATCTGATTCCCTATCTTGTATCCTTGGATTCCATGAATTTAAACATATTTGTTTGAGAGCACCATTGTGTATACACCTAATTTTTCACTTTTCACTTTTCATCTTTCATACATGTTACTAAAAATCGTCCTTGTGTAGATAAGGGTTGTTGATGCATCTATTTCCTGAGTGGGTGCCTTAAGGGGCTTCATTAGGAATGGGGAATGGTTATTCACATAACCATTATGGGTTAGAGACAATACATGGAGAGAGTGTCACTATTTGGTCTTGGCCTTAGTTTGCATTAGGTATCCTTGTCCTCCTAGGTCTCATGCATATCATATTCATGACTTCTTTCTTGCATTCTACCATTTTACACCTTGTTCATCCTCTTTCATGACTCATGACACATTTATTTTACCTTTCATGACACACCACTTCATTTTTGCATCCTTAGTTGACACAATCACTGTGGGCGAGTATGTGGGTGTTATGTTTGCTCAGGCCGACGCCATCGCCATGCAGTGCAATGGCGTCCTATATATGCCTTCACTTCACTTGACACGAGAAAAAGGAAAAAGAAAGACACCCAAATTGCCCCTTTCTTTTCTTTTTGTACCATCTTCGCATTTGATCGCCTAACATTTGGTTCATCTTGCATTGTGCTTGGATTGGATTGGACACCTCTCTTCTTGGATGATTTCTTGCACTATTGGGTCAACATATAGTGAGTCTAGGACATGAATGGTCTTCCCCTACTCCACCTAAAACCAAATCTGTTTTGCGTGCTTCTTCTCGGGTAAATAGATGCATAATCAACCACCCTATAGGTACAAGGTAAGTGCTCTAACCCTTCTTTGTCACTTTGCATAGATTAGTTCATCTCCTCTTCATTATGCTATGTTAGTTTAGTATTATGCATGCTTGATGCTAGTTAGCTTAGCACTCTTATCAAATATCAACTCTTTATTCACTTTCATTTCAGTTATTGCATGCTTCTTTTTGTTACTTATTGATACAACCTCTCCACCTAACCACCGATATCTTAGTAGGGTTCCTTCCTCTATCTTGACCGTGAGCCTTTGTAATGTCCCTCTTTTCGGATAGTTCTTATCGAAGACCTTTGGCCCAATTTTGTCTACCCAACGACCCAAGGGTGAGCTTAAGGGTGACTTAAGTTTATTAACTTTATTATATTGTGCTAAAATTAAAATATAATATTATAAAGAGCACATATAATAAATTAATAGACTTAACTTTAAAATAGAACTTAGGAA
Organism: Taxus wallichiana var. yunnanensis; assembly: GCA_018340775.1. Taxonomy (NCBI): domain Eukaryota; kingdom Viridiplantae; phylum Streptophyta; class Pinopsida; order Cupressales; family Taxaceae; genus Taxus; species Taxus wallichiana. The sequence continues at coordinate 233,332,087 of CM031241.1, forward strand.
AGTGCAATAAAATAAAAGCACTTAATTAAAATGTACTTCCTAAGGGAGAATGTGATTTGGAAGTCCAAAGGTCACTTTTATTGGAAGTCCAAAGGTCACTTTGGGGCCCCATTTCCTATATAAAGAAGAAGTCGACCTGCTTAGAGGTATCCAGAAACTTTATATGACATTTTTGTCTTGCATTGAGCTCTTAGCTTTTGCAAAAAATTCCAAGGACGAAAATCCTTGTGAATTCTACCTCTTGTGGATGCAAACCCCAAGAGTTTGAGAGGGTTTTTCACTCAGAAATTCCCATTGATTGTAATCTGATTTTCAGTCATTTCCAGCAGTGTCTTTGAAGGTATTTTGGTGAATAAATTGCAGCAGTATTTCTTCTATTGGATCGACCCAGTTTGGGACAGATTTGGCATGTTTTATGAGGTATTTAGATATGATATCTATTGTCAAATCATCTACTGATTTTTGTGAAGTGAAGCAAAGCAATTTCATAATTTTTAGAGGGTTTTCACAGTGGTTTTTAGGCAGTTTATTATTCAGATTTCAGATCTGATTTTTATATGTTTGGGTTCCTAAAAATAGTGGCAATCATTTGTGATCAAAAGAATATTTTTTGGAAGTCATTTGCATGGTTTTCCCTTCCAAACCCTAGTCAACCTGCCCTAAATTAATTCAAAACTGCCCTAGGGTAATCGCCATATCCTTTCTAAAGTTTGTTTTATTGTTGGGGAGTGAGAAATAATTATTTGGGGTTGTTTGGGTGTGATTGCATGCAAAAACCTAGTCGCATTTTGCATAAATTATTCAAGTTTGCCCTAGTTTATTTTCCATAGCTATCAAACTTATATATTATTATTTGTGAGTGGGAAAAAAATCATTTTTTGGCAAAAGATCTATTGGGGATCTTTTAGCCTTGGAAACCATAGGTTGACCTAGTGTAAGGGTTACTTCCCTCTAGATATGTAACCCTAACACTCACTGTATCCCATTTAAGTCTATCCCCATGTATGTCGATACTTGCACTGTTTCCTACTCATTGCCTCAAATACCCTATTTGAACGGATGAGTAAGAGTGCATGTTATTGAGACACATTTTAACCCACATACATTCTTTGGTGAACCCGATATGAATCTTACTAACCTTATAATCGAGAACAACTCGTTAAAAACACCTGTATTTTATTTTGATTTCATCTAAGCATCTAAAAATCCTAAAAATACTAAAAATATATTTGTACTGAGATACCATCACTTAGGGCAACTCTTTTTGCCCTCGCCACATCTATTTCCGATGCCTTCACCCATGTGTGCAAACCTATTGCATGACCGATCCTTTCTATTCGACCATATTTTCTCCCAAATGCCTTTGGCCCCTGTGTGTTCTTTTCCACGGGGCCGATTTTGTCTGTTGTTGTCCTGTCACTTCCTGAGACACCATTGGCCTCTGTTTGAGATCTCTGGTAGAGCTGATCTTGTTTGTCTATCTAAATTTGACTCCTTGCACTATATTGGCCTTAGTGTAAGCATTCTACAAGGCTGATTTTGTCTATAGTATAGATTTCTAGAGCCTTGTTTTCAACTTCCAATTCACAAATATGTCACCTCTATGGATATTTCTGGCACAACTAAACCCCCTTAACTTCCCCATTGGCTATTTATTTGTGCGTACATCTCCTCAACATGCTCTTAAGTGTTCAATCTCTTATCCTAAAAGCACTACCCTTCTTAGCGACCCCAATCTCACCTATGAAACTTTGTTGTCCCAACCTTGTCCCTATGATCTCTCGAGTAGGTCATACAATTGAATGTAATGTGGTTGAAATAAAAACTATAGATCCTAGGTCCATCATTAAAAATCTCAACAAAAACGAGTAATTTACTCCTGAAAAGAGGGGGTTTTCAAAATATATTCCACGATGCCATGGAAATGACCATTCCCTATCTTAACCAGGGATCGCCATATCATGATTAGATTGCTTCATGTAGGACTGATTTGAATGAATCCGCCAAAACCCCCATCAATGAACATGACAATGTTAGAAGCACAATGGATTGAGATAAGGGTGAATCAGTCCTTATAAAACTTTAAATTCAGATTTTAAACTTGCATATACAAATACTCATAAACATTCAACCATCCATTAATGTGTGCATATATCAAATAATCATATGTGTAAGAACCATAATCAAGATCATCAACACAAGACAAAAGATATAAATGCGAAACCCTCAAAGGGAATAAAACCCACCGAAAAGAAATCTTATATTGACATGTTTCAGAATTTAGTGAGGCACCAACCCCATAAGGAGTATCAACCCTAGTTTATTAGAGCACCAACCCTACAAGGAGCACCAACCCCTTAATTTTGTGAAGCACCAACTCTACAAGGAGGCTACAACCCCCAATATGATCAGGCACCCACTCAATTACCTTATGGTGTGTAGATATCTGATTTATTTCTTCCAAAATTGATGGATACCTCTTGTTCAAATTTCACTTCTTCAATCAAACTCTAGGTGATCACACTTCACAAAAACAAGCTCTTCAAACCCTCTAAAATCATCAAACTCTTACTCTCATGTCTTATGATTTTTCTCAAACTGAAACACAATTGTATCATCCTAAAATCATTCTCAAACAACTAAAATAACACTTCATCTAGGTCTCTCCACATGTATACACTCAACTTGTTCTAAAAAACACCCAAAAACAAGCTTTTATATGCTTCTCCACATTTCAAACTTAGGAATTTTTTTACCTCCATTTGTTTCAACCCATACATCAAGGAAAATTTTCAAATTTGAAATAAAAAAGTCATAAGTGACCCACTTAGGTCGGCCTATTCGAAATCCTCATTACACGTGCCAAAAATGGCTTAAAACCCCATAGACACATTCTTATAAACTCCATAACATTAGTAACATACTTTTTCATGACCCAAACCCTTTATATATGAATAAAATATCATAAACAATTCATACATGGTCGCAATTAATATCATCCAATCAAATCATTTCATTTACTGGGTCCAGTTCCCTTTATAATTCTTAAAACAACTATTTCATGCACCCTTCGGCACCGTGGAAACTTCATCTGATCACAAAATCACGCATAAAAAAAAAAAAATTCCATGTGACCACTCAAAATAAATTTAATAACCTGAAGAACAATTTTAATTAAGTTATAAGTCATGAAACATCCTTCAATTCAAACCACAACAACATTTGCCTTCACCATATCAACCTGCCAAAAACATTGTTTCCAAAGGTTAGCTCATAAAATAATTTATACATATATTAAAGAACTAAAAATGGATTCATTGGATTCCAAGAATATCCATATTGACATTCCAGGTGATAGGAAGCATCACCCAGTCCATCGTATGCTTTAAATAAGATCAAACTTGCACTAAAACATATGTTGTTTTGAACTATCAAAAATATTCTTACTCAAATAATGACATGTAAAATTTGACAAATGACCTCATAATAAGGAAACAAATATATAAATGAAAAAATATGAATCTAAATTCTGAAAAAACTTGAATCATCTCAAAACTCTCCTTGTAGCTCAAGTTATGACCATTTTACTGGACCCTGCCGTTTGAGACCCCAAATCTATCCTTTGGCCACCAACCTATTTTGACCTCAAAAAACAATGAACTGCATGAACATGTCATGAAATATTCATGAACATAAATAAAAACTCCCAAGAATCATCCACCATCAATTTTGTATGCTACTCCTTTAGACCATCTTGTCCTAAAACCTTCTTCTCTAGAAACTGCTATTTTTAGGTGGGGCCCACATATCACCATGACCTCAACCATACATTTATTGAAATCCTAAGGAGTCCTCTACAACATAAAATCATAATTTTTATTAATAAATAAAAATGAGTCACAACACTTCACTTTCTATCAACTACTCCTAGCTAGGGTTTAACTAGGGTTTTAAACCTCTTTACCTTCTTAACATTCATTCATAAAAACGTGACGATAAAATGAACTCATTATTTTTGTGAAAAATTATAAAATCACCTTAGAATCATCCTGTGTTAGAGTAAGTATTTACCTTAGCTCATGTTCACCTAGGTAGTTTATTTACCTTTATTGTATTTATCCTCACCCACTTATGTGTGTGGATATTTCTTTTATCTTATTTAGATATTAGGAGATATTATCTAGTTGTTAGGTATAGTTATTTCCTTGATCTATGGTATTGACTAGATCCTTGATGTCTAGTTCTCTCCTAAATCTATGGTCTTGACTAGTTCTTTAATGACTAGTTATTTCCATGATTTATGGCTTGATCTATGACCTTGACTGGTTCTTAGATTGTTATTCCTTGCATATATAAGCAAGGCCCATTCTCATTGTATTTCATTGAGTTCCATAATAATATATGATATTACTTCTCATTTGTTTGCAAAGGTTTTGTGTAAAGTTATTCGCGAATTACTTTCATCTTATTGATCGTGGTGTTTAATTAGCATCTGTGTTCTTGGCTTGGTATGATCTGGTTATCGTTCCTTTCACCCCGAAATCCACAAGTTCCCATGAAAATCAAAATTTTCACAATGATCATCAGAAGTTGCACTTCGAGCTAGAAATGCACTTGTTATTTACAACTTTGCCTTACAAAATCAGTCATATCTTACAAAATTCACATCATGGGCACCTAGATTTTTTCTGAGAGAATCATGAATCATCCCTCTAACAAATAAAATCATCGAAATGGCAATTCCATAGCTCAATCTCTCTAGTCACTAAGAATTACTTATGCTTACATGCTAGATCCTCACTATAGAAGCTAGGGTCAACTGAAATAATGCAATAACTGAACAAGAAACCTCTAAAAATGACCCAAACATACCTCATATGCTATGATACACATTATTTCATGCTTATATGAGATCAAATGGCTCCAATCAACATTGTCACACCTTCAAACTTTATTATACCTACTCCCACATGTAACATGGTGAACCACATGTACATGTACTATGCCACTATCGTGAGTGCTCAAGATCCCTAAAAACATGGTATAAACCATGTAAACATGCTTACCAAGCAACCAAGAAGCTCATACTACTAAGAAACACCTCCTAGGTGCTTGTATAGGCTTGCTTTAGAACAAGTACACCATTGAATCCCACTATAGCGGATGATATACATATGTACCAAGTATGTTAACATCATATACATCATCATAGGATCACTATGAAAAATTCAATTTTTCATTAATGTGGTTTTTCATCAATGAAAACACCTATTAGGCCTACATGCCAACAATTTCCCCCTTTTCATTGATGGAAAATACCTAAACTTCTCCCCCTTTTTACATTAATAACAAAGAAATACTTGTACCTTACTTTCTTCACCTACCTCAACTTCATACTATCATGCTTTGGTTAGAAACATCAACCAAAGGTCTCAATTTGCTCTATTTTCTTGATTTTTTTCTTCCAAAACTGATTATTTCCTTCATTTTAGGCATGCAAGCACCATGCTCCCCTAGAAAAAGTGTCTCCAACATCTGAACATCATCAAAAAAGTGAAAGTAGCATGAACTCACCTTTTTGAGAGCAAAAAATATCATTTCCATCCTCTAGACATGCAAAATCATCAATCTTCTTCTTGTACCTTGTTTTATCCTTCTTAAGGTCATTGTAACAACAGAGACGTGAACCATACAACCTCTAATTCATGCCAAAAATGTCACAAAATATCATGATCAATCATCTTACATCTTCCTTGAACAACTTCCATCTTTTTTAGGCCCAAAACATGTAAAACTAGGCATATGCATACTCTTCACATTGAAACATCATTATGAGACCAAAAAATTCTTAGAGAAAATTAGAACAATTTCAACATTCATCTATAGGTCAACCATGCTTGACCCATGTAACTATTTCTCCCCTTGGCCTTAAAACCTCTACTTCTAGCTTCTAAGCACAAAATTGAGCAACTACTCTTATTACCATGCCTTGGAATCTCATTTACAACTTTGTTAAGGACCTAAACCTCCATTTCAATCTCTTATAGGCCTATTTGACTGATATAAGCTATAACATATCAACATAAGCATAGATTGAAGGAAAAAACCTCATTTTCACCTTGAATTTTCTTGAGAACACCAAGTCATCATCTATAGATCAAACCATTAGCTCCCCCTGTGACTTATGATCGGTTTACATACACCATAACACCACTCAAAACACTGTCTTAGGGCACAGTACCACCGTATCATTCTTCATTAGGAGTTCAAGAACCATCTATTTGGCTCAAATGAGATCAAATCACCCATGAGATACATTGCTTCATATGCATGCATCATGAAGAACTCCTACCAAGGGTTGTATAACATATTTTAATCTTCTTTACAATTGTTAACATGCAAGACATGCATCTACATGGCTATAGAGTGCTATTTTGAGCTAAATACATGTTCTCTAACCTTGAAAAGCAATTACATCCATCAGCTACCCTTATTTGCACATTATGTTTTGATGAATGAACAAACTTCTTCAATTGAAAATAACCTTTAAAGTCGGGACATACCTCTCTATAATGCATGTATACTACCTGTAGAAGCCCCTTGTACAATCTATTATTACAGAGTCCTAGAATAATGCATTGAAGTTCAAACCTTTGTGAAGCCATTACTCCTTTGAGAAATCATAAATTCATCATTTCACCTATCTGAACACATCACATGGATAAAAATTGACATCAAGAACTTATGAAAATCTAGACTTCACCATCCTTTTAACTTCATGATATCTTGAAATATTTGTGAGACTTAGACAAAAATGATTGATTGAGCATAATTAGAATGATTGAATTTAGGAATTTGAAACCCTTGGTGACACACTGATCAAAATCCTGATATAAACTATGTACACAATTCGCACTAGCACATTCATCATCTGCATATCCGGTAGATAACATTGAACTCATGAAGTGAGAGCACCACGATGCAATCGATACCTGTAGACTCATATTGCAAACATGAGTACATTCTTCACACCTGAGATTTGTAACACATTGCCTCATAAACTTGTAGAAGCCATCTTCATACTCAAGAAGCTTTAAAGAACTAAAATAATTCTCACTATTTTAGATCAACCTACTTGGACACCTTTCACAGGTCCTTAGGACACCTTGAAACTCTCAATAATCTTCTTCATGCAGTAGATCTTCCTTACAATGTTTTATGTATCAAAAACAAAACTCCCCTAGGATTGAGACACTTACTCAGACTTGTAGCAACATGATTTGATCCTATACTTGTGATATGTCATTATGTCAACACTTTCTTTCCACATTTTTTCTACGACAGACCTCACACAATACTGTAAGCTTCTACTTTGCTCATTACATTTCACCAAACTTCTGAGAAACAACAATGTCATAACTCAAACATACACATTATTCACATACAATGACTCATATTTTTTATGATATCCAAACCATTTTTATTCTTATACCAAAGCTACCTTGAATATTACCAAACATCTATCTATTGATTTTCAAAACTGAGAATTCCACATTTCATGGCCTCATAAGAATGCTTGAGGTTTCAAGAACTCAGTCTCATATAATTTCATTCAATTTTTAACAAATCCCAAGAGAGTACTATGAAAATTCCTTCAACAATGACTCGAGCTTCACTTGTGGTCACGGTCTAGGTTTTGGATCAACAAACTCTACTTCATGAATGTAGCTTGCACTAATTGAGCAAGAAATATGAACATACATCTTGAATGACTTCCATGTGACTACATAATGCCATATCATTCCATTAAGTCCTTCTACACCTTATTTATAAACCGAGATGATACTTCAATCCTTTTGGGAGAAAATTTCAATGATTAAGATGCATGATCACATGAAAACATACCTATAGCGAGCCAATGCCTTGGTCTATACACTCCAAATCTTGTCAAACCTGGCCACAAATGTCTTCTTGAACCATTTTTCTGATCAAGTTGACACTTGATCACTCCATATAACTTCATAGAGATTCTTCAAGCATCTTATAGTGGTTAGACACATAAAATACCCATAATGTAAGCATTGAAGACCTTCATAGGAAGAAACTTAGACAAAACATATAAATAAAGATAAAACTCATGAATTGATATGAAAGGGACCATTTTGCAATACATCGAACACATTTGGAGCTTAAAATACATATATAACAATGTAATGCACATGTCAAGACCCACTTAACATTATGACAAACAGTACCTTATGACACCCTTAAGGATTGGACATGACTCTAAAACCTCTCACAGAACTCATAGACACAACACAAACCTATTTTATTCACAAAACAATGAGTATAACATCAAGACCTCTGAACCATTCATTGAGACATATCAATGATACAAAAAAACATAATTAATCACATATAGGCTACATACCATGAGATTACAGAAACAGATCACAAGAGCTTCTTATAAGTACGTATCAAATTCTTAAGACTGATATCAAGAATACAAGACAAATTACCATGAACCAAAAATACTAAGAATAACATGAACACATATACCTTGACCATGTGGAGGAGACACACAATGATTTAGATAGCTACCCCTCTCCTTGTTGATTCATAAGCAATAATATACCTTCAAGAAGCATAATGAAGGCATATATGTTCCGTGAATACCTAAAAGAAGGTCTTGGGAGGTCCTAAAACCACTTAGGTGCTTAACCAACTCCAATTTCTTATCCTTTGTGATCTGAGCACTAAGAATCACTCCTTCTATAGACTTCTTCTCTTGATGAGACACCAAGGTCTCCTCTAGGCTTTCATGTCCTTCTTAGACCATTATCATATATTCTAGGTCTCTGAACACCACTAGTTTTCATTCTAGGACCTAAATAACTTCTCATGTGATAAACACAATTCTTTGCCACATGTCCAACCTTGTTACAGTTGTAACATACCACTGTGTTTCTCTTTTTGAAGTCATCAACATGATTAGATCTTCCACTCAAGAAAGCACTAGCTACATGGCCTACCTTATTGCACTTGAAGCATACAACATATTTAGCAAGATCATTTCTGTTTTCTTTCCATGGCTGAGCATCTCTAGGATCAAATCTCTTGACAAACATCCTCTTACTTTTTCTTGGCTCAAATACTCCTAAATTCCATCCACAATCCTTGGATTTGTGACCATATTCACAACATGAGTGACATTCACCATGAAAGGATCCTACATCATTCCTAGGAGACCTTGTCTTGCATTCTTTAGCTCTATGACCAAAAACATGACATAAGAAACAATATCCATTGAATGATATTTCATACCTTGATGCATTAGGTTGTCTAATAGGCTTGGTATTCTCATTGTCCTTGGAGTGTGTTACCTTCATTTCTTCCTTGGTACTTGGTTCACCATCTTCCTTACTTGGAACCTTGTCTTCTTGATTCAATTCATTGTCCTTGAGATCCTCATTGAATCCCAAACCAGCCCTATCACCAGCTGATATTTATTGGCTAAGAATATTATCTAGGTCACTTGCACTTTTATCAAACATATTTAATTTGTTTGAAACTAGATAAAGTCTTGAATGTAGAGATTTCATGCCCATTTCATACTTAATGCACTCATCCTCCTTAGTCTTGAGTTTATCATTGAGAAAGACAACTTGTGATTTCAATTGAGTACATTATTAATATTTGGCCTTTAGAGTTTCTGAAAATTTCTCCATTTGTGACTCCAAAATATGAATAGTATGATTATGCTCATGAGCATCTTCCTTAGATTCAAGGCTAGATGCAACTCTCTCTAATTATTCCTCAAGATGTCTAGTGATCTCATCATGTTCTTTACTCTCATTATTCAACTTGGATTCAAGAAGCTTAATCTTATCTTCATGATTTCTTTTCAATTCAACAATTTGTTGTGTGATATTTTCATTCTTATCTCTAGAAAGATTAACTTCCTTTTACTATTTCCCAGGATGAATCTTTACAATCTAATTCTCAATTAGTAAACCATTCTCCAAATTCACAAGTTAACATTCCTAGGGAGAATGAATTTTAGGAATGTTTTCTAAACAATTCTTACCTTCACTTAAAGTAGAACAAAATAATATTTGGAGTTTTTTTTTTTTTGAGAATTCTTCTTCTTACCACCCATTTTGTGCTTCAGAAGATCTCCCTCAAGTTGTCAAGCTTCTCTAGAAGGACCTACTCGATATCAATTATTAGAATAAAAATAGAATGAGAGGGGGATGGGGACAATTATTCCTTATAAAAATTTAAATTTGGATTTCAAACTTGCATATACAAATACTCATAAACATTCAACCATCCATTAATGTGTACATATATCAAATAATCATATGTGCAAGAACCATAAGCAAGATCATAAACACACAAAAATATATAAGTTGGAAACCATCAAGGGAAGAAAACCCACAAAAACACAATCTTATATTGATATATTTCAGAATTTAGTGAGGCACCAACCCCTCAAAGAGCACCCTAGTTTAGTAGAGCACCCTACAAGGGGCACTAACCCCTAATTTTATGAAGCACCAACTCCACAAGGAGGCTACAACCCCCAAGATGATCAAGAAACCACTAAGTCACCTTATTATTTGTATATATCTGATTTTTTTATTTCACAACTGATGGATACCTCTTGTTCATCTCACACTTCTTCAATCAAACCCTAGGTGATCACACTTCACAAAAACAAGCTCTTCAAAACCTCTAAAATTCTCAAACCCTGCTCTCATGTATTCTAATTTTAATAAACTTGAAACAAAATTGTATCAGCCTCAAATAATTCTCAAACACCTGAAATCAAACTTCACCTAGGTCTCTCCACATGCACACACTCAACTAGTTCCAAAAAGCACCCAAAAACATGCTTTTATATGCTTCTCCACATTTCAAACTTAGGAACAAACTTTTCCTCCAATTGGTTTGACCCATACATAAAATAAAAATTTAAAATTTTAAATACAACAGTCACAAGTGACCCAATTAGGTCGTCTAGCCAAAAACCTCATTACATGTGCCAAAAATGGCTCAAAACCCCATAGGCACATTCTTAAAAATGCCCTAACATTAGTACCATAATTTTTCATGACCCAAAACCATTTAATTTGAATAAAATATCATAAAACATTCATACATGGTCAAAATTAATATCAACCAATCAAATTATTTCATTTATTGGGCCCAGTTCCCTTTACAATTCTCAAAATAGTTGTTTCCTACACCCTTCAACACCCTAGAAACTTCATCTGATCACCAAATCACTTATAATAAAAAAAAAATGCAATGTGACCACTCAAAATAAATGTGATAACCTGTAGAAAAATTATAAGTAAGGTATAAGTCATGAAACATCCTTCACTTCAAACCATAACAACATTTGACTTCATTACATCAACTGCCAAAAAAGTTATTTCTAAAGATTAGCTCATAAAATCATTTCTACATACAATAAATACCTACAAAAGAATTCATTGATGAAAAATTAATCCCTATTAAAATTACATGTGATATCAAGCATCACACAATCCATCTCATTCTTCAAATAACATCAAAATTTCACCAAAATAGATGTTTGTCTTGAATCTGAAAAATATTCTTTCTCAAAGAACGACCTCAAAACCAGATCAAATGACCTCATCATGAGGAAAGAAATATATAAATATAAATATATCTGAATATAATTTCCAACAAAACTTTAATAATCTCAAAAAACCACTTGTAGCTCAAGTTATGAGCATTTTATCGACCTACTATTTGAGACCTCAAAACCATCCTTTGATAAGTCAACCTATTTGGACATGAAAACACCATGAAACTGCATGAACATATCCTAAAAAATCCATGGAAATAAAAAAAAAAACTCCCAATCATCATGCACCATCAATTTTGTATGCTACTCCTTTGGACCATCTTGTCCTAAAACCTTCTTCTCTAGAAACTACTTTTTTAGGTGGGGCCCACATATCATCATGACCTCAACCATAAATTTATGGAAATACTGAGGATTCCTATAAAACATAAAATCATCACTTTTGATGAATCAATAAAAATGGGTCACAACACTTCACTTTTTGTCAACTACTCCTAGCTAGGGTTTAACTAGGGTTTTATACCTCTTTACCTTCTTAACATTTATTCATAAAAATGTGACAATAAAATGAACTCATTATTATTTTTAAACCTTTTAAAATAATTTTAGAAGCATCCTTAAAATCAATAAGGTCCCATGCAAAGCACACTGTTAACAACGAGCATCAAAAGTTACACTTCAAGTTTGGATATGCACTTGTTTTTGACCCCATCTTACAAAATAAATCATATTTTGCAAAATTCACATCATGGGAACCTAAATTATTTCTCAGATAATCATGAATCATCCCTCTAATATATCCAATCATCATAATGTCAATTCCATAGCTCAATCTCTCCATTCACTAAGACTTACCTATGCTTTGCATGCTAGATCCTCATTGTAGAAGCTAGGGTCAACTGAAATATTGCAATAACTGAACAAGAACCCTCTAAAAGGACCCAAAAATACCTCATATGATATGATACACATGATTTCATGATTTTATGATCTCAAATGGATCCAATCCACACTTGCACACCTTCAAGATGTCATACTTGCTCCCAATGAGCACTTGTAACATGGTGAACCACATGTACCTACACTATGCCACTGATGTAAGTTCTAAAGCACCCTCAAAAAATTCTATACACCATGTCAAAATGCTTCCTAAGAAACCAATAAGCTCATACTATCAAGTAAGACATCTTAGGCACATATATAGGCTTGCTAGAGCAAACACACATCACTAAATCCTACTGTAGCAGTTGATATACATATGTACCAGTATGTTACCATCATATACATCATCATACAATCACTATGAAACATTTTTTAATTAATTTGGTTTTACATCTATGAAAACACCTATTATGCCTACATGCCAACATAATATCATGAACACGCACCCACCTTCAAAGGCCAATCTTCCTCTATGGATCTTAACATAGTAATAGTTAAGCTCCAAGATCAGATGGCTTTATCCGAAGATACCACTAAAACTATCATGTTTCAAATGGAAAATCATATGTTATTGCTAGCATCTCAAAATGTGGCATCTAGCTTTCCTTCTTATACCCCCTCCTTTGGTGGATGCACATGGGAATCCTATTCCTCCACCAATTTGGAGCAAGATGCTACAAACCGTCCAAAATGAAATGTTATCTCCTTACATTGTTTACATGGACTTAGGAGAGAATGTCCCTACCATCTCCTATGATGGGTATGTGGATCCAAAACTTTATCTTAAGACCTTTGGCAATATTTACAAAGAATGGATTCAAACAAATACCTATGCAACTACTAAGCTTCTAGCAAAGACTTTTGTAGGTGAGGCATTAGAATGGTATAATTAGTTTCCTCCTATCCCAATAATTGACCTATAAGGCTTAGTGAAGGCTCTCATTTATGAGTTTCAACAACAAGACCTTCCTGAAAACACCTTACAAAAGTTCATAAACCTTAAGCAAGGGGCTCACGAATCTGCCCAAGGATTTATTAAGAAATGGAAAACACTTTCCATACAAGATAACCACAATCTTGATAATTAAATCTTATGTCAAATATTTCTTAAGGCCCTTATGCCTACTCTCCAATATAAAGCTACATATTTTCCTCCTAACACGTTGGAGGAAGCCCTTGAACAAGATAAATGACAAGATCATCTCATGCGTGAGTTTGGATGCACTTCCAATTCATCACCTAAGCTTAAAAGTACAACACATGTAATTAGCCCTTCAAATCCTTCTAGAGAAAAATAAATATGATCACATAAAGATTCCTCTTTCACCTCCCTTCATACTCCTTTATCTTGTATCAAACTTCTCCAAATGCTTCCCACTCCATAGATAGTTCCCCCTTCAAAGCAGGCCTTGCCTAACTTTAGGGGTGATTTATTTTGTTGGTGGCATGCCACTATAGGGAATTATCATAGTGATTTTAAGGATCTTTAAAAGGAAGTCCTTGATTTCTTCCTTTTATCTTCTTTCAATTATTCTAACATTATATAAGAGCATTATGAGAAGTATTAATCGTTAAAAATATCCCATTCCAAATGTCAAAATAAACATCATAAAAGCCCCATGAAAGATGTCATGGGCACCATAGAGCCTTCATATGATCAAATCCTCCTAGACTCTCAATATATCAATGCAACAAAGGTAAACTATTGGAATAAACCTGCCCATAAAGACCTCGTATTCAAACCAAAAAATATTCTAACAACCCACCATTGCTTGATACTTCCCAAGCCCCACTAATGAAAAAGCTTTCTCCTATAGTAGAGCCTCCACCTATGGTGTCGTAAGAAGTAATAAGCAAGGGTACTATCCCACCTTCCCATGATAAGATGGATCTAACTAAATCTCCCCGGATGCAACTTCCATTGTTTCATCACAACTCTATTGCTATGGAAGCTATTCCAAGCCTAGTTGGAACTTCTTAGATGAGATAAACTCCCTTACATGTAAAATACCCTTCATGGAACTCATGCGTAACTTGGATTCACACCAAAGGTTTCTCCTCCAACAGTTGTAAATCCTTGAGGATCCTTCTTATGTAGCTCCCAAGATTTATAGCACATTCCCAAATCCATATATACATCACATAGAAAATATGACATTATCCGTACAACACTCTCGTCTGGGCTGCATAACTTTGGAGTTTTTAGAGGATGACATGAATATGGAAGAAGTACTATTTCACATGGATGACCCGCCCCTAGTCATTAGTGTTATCATTCACGATGGGAAAGTACACAGAGACTCCTTGTGAATGGGGGATTGAGAATTAACTTAACATACTTCTCCCTCATTAAAAACATTATCTATTCCATCGATGAATTCAAGCCTACTTGCTTGACTTGTCATGGATTTGAAAAAAATAAACAAAACCCATAGGATGTATCTAGATGCCAATAATAGTTGGACCTAAAATGGTCCATACCAAGCTTATGGTTCTAGATCATCCTCTCTCCTACAACCTCTTATTAGGTTGACCATGGACGCATTGCATGTATGCAGTCACATCATTTGGTTACCAAAGTATTAATTTCATCCATAATGACCAATGCTTTATACGTGATTTTGATCCCAATCATTGATATATTCCAGTAACATTCCCTAATGAACCTTTCCTAATGTCAAATCTTTGTCGAGATCCAGAGCACTCCTTGCCCAAAATTATTTGATCTTAGCTCGAAATACAAATCACACTAGAAAATAGTAGACTTGAATGAAGATGAGACCAATGACCTTCAAAACATGGTCAATATACACATCTTACCCGATGAAATTGTGCATCGGTTACCTCTGGTCCTTTTACCTCGTGAATGGTTTCCGCCTCAAAATTATACAAAGGAGACAATAAGTGATGCCTTGGCCTCCAATAAATTAAAATTTAATGAAATAGGAATCACACAAATATTTTTTCATCACCATCCTCTTTCACCTAGATATTTTAGAAAGATCATCATTTTGGCTAAGGAGGAGGTGCTCAATCCTACAAGAAAAAGGATTTCCTTCGATGAAGATTATATTGTTTCACGGGGTGAGTCTAGGCACTAGAAAGTATTACACTACTAACATTCCTTGGCCCAAATATAATCTTCTTGAATTGAATCAAACACCATTGACACATCTTACAATCCCCTATTTATGATACTAGTGATAGTGAAGATGAGGAAGAAATAATTCCCTACGTTCCTCTTGCTAATCTACCACTTCTCGACACCCCTTGGGTCATCGACCAAATATCTAAGTACGATTCACGTCACACTCCCACAATAGGTATTCCACCCTCAACAGCTTCTCGAGAAGCCTCTCGTAGTCAACACCAGTCTTAGTGATCCTTGCATGACCACCATTGATCTTTCACATAAAGAGGTCACCTTATATGCTAGGGTGTTATATGTGTGACAAACCAGATCTCGACAACATTGAGATGGTAAGTGGTACGTATGCCTAGAAACATATGTAGAATATCATGGGCATCTCTACCCTAGATAATGACAAGGTTATTTCAAAGGTCGTATATGCTTGAGAGGATGTACTCCTCGAAATCATCATAAGTTGGGGAACTTATATGAGAAACCTATGTATTTTGAAAACTATGTTGTTACTATTGATCCTATCCAAGATGAGGTAGCTAAATTACCTAAAGCCCTATATCATATCCAAGATGAAAATGCCATGTTATATGATTCAACCATTAGTGTACAACTCGATGATGACCCTACACATGTAGTCATGCTTGGTGAATGTTTTCCTCATTTACGTGAGTGTCACGTAGATATATTACAAAATTAAAATGAGGTATTTTCATGGGGATATGCTGATATTATTGAAATTTATCTTTAAATAATCTCCCATAACATTATCACTTATCTAGATGTTGCACTAGTTTGACAAAATATAAGGAAGTTCCTTCCAAAATCAATAATCTATGTCACAAATAAATTATCAAGCTCTTAGATGCCAAGTTCATTCATATGGTAGACTATTTTGAATGAGTGTTTAATATCATCCTAGTTTGAAAGAAGGCTACCTTAGCCATCTACATTTTCATTGAATTTAGGAATCTCAACCTTGCTTGTCCTAAAGATAAATTTCCTTTACCCTTCATCGATGCCATCATCGACATTATGACATGGAATGAGATATTATCTCTTATGGATGGGTTCTTGGGGTATAATCAAATCCACATCACTCCTAAGGATCAAAATAAAACCACCTTCACTACTGAGTGGTGAACTTATTATTACGTAAAGATTTCCTTTGGACTTAAAAATTCGCATAACGTATCAACGTGCCATGAAACACATATTTCACAACATCATACAAAAGTTGTTGAAGTCTATGTTCATGGTCTACTTTTCAAGTCTCAATGCATTAATGGTCATGCACATGAATTAGATATTGCCTTAGGATGTCTGCATAAATACAATGTTTGCCTCAATCCTAAAAAATGCATATTTGGGGTGAAATGAGGATAGATACTATATTTTCTAGTATCTAAGTGTGGTATTGATGTCGACCCAGCAAAGATCAAAGATATCCTTGACATACCACAACCCTCCTCCATAACATACATACATACTTTTCGAGGAGACTTGAGAAAATTTGATGATTTTCCCCAAGTTTACCTATTGTAATCACACCATAAATAACCTACTTAAAAAATCAACAAAGATTTGATGGACCAAATATCGTCGGTAGATATTTGACAACATGAAACACTCCTTATCCTCATAAATGCCATTACAACCTCCTTCACCCAATCGACCTTTACTACAATACACCTCTTCCACTTCGGTGTCCATTAGGGAAATTATAGAAAAAGGAGAGAAAAGGGAAAGGAGGACGTTGTTTACTATATTAGTCTAGATTTACTAGATTATTAAACAAAATACACTTCCATTGAAAGGGCTTGTCTCACCATATATTATTCCACTACGAAATTGTGTCACTATATGATATATCAAACCACCTACATCATTATCCATATGAATCATCTGCGACACTTATTCTCACACGATGTCCTCCCCACTTGATCATATTAGGAAATGTATGTCCCTTATTATGGATTTTGAACTTCACATCATCACATGAAGGGCAATGAAATGCCAAGTCATATAAGACTAGTTGGCGGTTTCCCCCATATTTGTACCTTATCCCATTCATGAAACATTACCCGATGAGGATATCCTCCTCATTGAGAGTATAAAAATGCTATCTTTATAAAAGACTACTTCTACAACTTCACGTCTAGCCTTAAGGGAAAGTCCTCTTATGCGAATATTGAAGCATTTCCTTCACCAAAACAAACCAATGACAAAAATAACAGAGGATATCACCATTGATCTCCATGAGGATACATGGATGATGCATTTAGATGGGGAAAATTTCCTCCAGTCGAGCAAGTTGTGTTCTCACCGATCGCTCTCTCAAGGCATTCTCGCTTTCCTATCGACTCAAATTTGAAATCTTCAACAAAAAGGCTAAAATATTATCCTCTTATTCTAGGTATACAGTTGCTTTAGCTAAGGGTGTGATGCGGGAGCATCACCTTAGATATCTAAATAAACCGAGAAAGACATCCTATTTGGTGTGTTATAAGCCTTTATGAGTCCTAGGGTCCTTTAGGTTTTGTTAGTACTCTATTCTAGTATCTACGCCTTTCATATTTCAAACAAATAATTTCTCTCGAAAATACTAAATTCAAAAATGTAAAGGGAATTCTAGTGTGGTTTGAAGTTTTGTGTGAGTTCTTGAAGCTTTTAAGAATTCTAAGGATATAATAAGGTTATATTTGGCAATTAGACCCCTCTAGATTCATAAGTGAAAAAAAAGAGAGCTATTACCTAGAGACTTAAGACATATTTAGGTTAACTAACCCCTTCATTTGAAGGGAATCTCATTATGAGCAGATTTGTAACTAACCTAATGAGAAATTTTTTGAATGGAAGTGAGGGTGAAGATATATGAAAGATAATGTAAGTGAATTAGCATTCTATCTAGATTGAATCATTTTTTGAGAAGATTCAAGAGGAGAATAAAGGTAAAAAACTCAATTTTTGTGAACTTCATGCATGAAACTTGAATTAACTTATGTTGGTGACTGTTAGTGTATGGTTATTGTCTTTATTGGCATTGTATTCTTGATCTCAGAGCCATATGTATGATAATCTTAAATTGTGCTATGAGCATTGAACTATTGTGAGTTGATTTTAGGTTCTTGTGCATTGTTACTCCTTCTAAGTATCAAACCATTCTAGCTTATGATAAAAAATCTATTGGCTTATGCTAGGGACAAGAATATGACTATTAGGAAGTTTGATATAGGCTTGTGATATTTTATTCTAAGTAAGTTTGTATGTCATCTCTGGTTTTGGGTTGAGAGCATGGAGATAATCTTTGTGGATGCCTATAACAATGATATGAGTTTTAATAATCAACCAAAACTTGTGCAAGAAAAGAATCTATACATTTGCATAGAGGAATGAGATGTGGATTCATGACCTTGAGAAGTCTTTATGGTTACATGCAAGTCCCAGTATTGATTAACTTAACCCAATTGATATGTTATGTTGATAAGTTGTATGAATGACTCAAGGTATTGAAGGATGTCAATCTCTGGGGATATTGGAAAGTATTTGGAGACCATTGAATGATTAGAGCATGTGCTTTGCATCGAGTAGAGAAGAACTTGCAAGTAGGAAACTCCATTTTACCTTTACTATGAACTTGAAGGGTTTCATACCTTATTTCAACGAGAAGAGAAGCAAGCTTTCACATTAAGGAGGTCACTTCACCTATTTGTCACAAGTTTTTGGTAAGATATAAACTTTCCCCCTTTCATTGTAGACCTTCATAGAAAATTTTGGGGTTTGAATCATTCTTTTGGAAAAGATATATCATGTTAAACCTTATAGGGCCTGTATAATGTCATGGATAGGGTTTTGTAGTCACAAAATCACATACTTATTATTATATTTATACCACTTTGGGCATGTTATTTTATATATGGATCTCCTATAATAAAAAAATATTCACTAATGACCTATCCTCTAGTCATGTCGTTAGTTAGTCATTCGTCGTTGTTATTTTTTTAATACAATCATTAGGTCTATACAGTTTTGGGCATGTTTTAGGGAGTCTCGGGTGTTGTAATTTGCTTGATTGTCATCTTGAGTCCTACATTAGGGAACCTAGGGTTGCAACCTGGGGGGAACCTCGGGGTGCCCAGGTATGTAATTTTAGGTGCCTTGGTTTTGTAACTATTGGTCCTAATTTTGTTTCGAGGTGGTCTTTGTCATTACCTTTTTCATTTCCCTAGGTGGTAGTCGGTGTTTGGGTCATTAGTGTTTAAATTTGAATAAGATATACCTATATAAACAAACAATACTCACAACATTATGAATGGACATCTTACTATCAAGGGAAACTATTTACTAAGGAAAGGGACTACATTTGGTCATCTTCTACATTTGCATCACAAAATCATAGGGGAAAGAGTTGCATTCATTCCATTTCATCCTCCATTTGCATTTTGGCATCTAGTTATTGCCCCTACTTCCGTGTCATTGGCACTAGGGCACCCTAGGAAAAAATCACACACACAAGCACACAAAACTACATTGGGTCTAGAATGTAGTGAAACACTTAGTCATAAGCACACCATTTTGGTAGCTAAGGTCAGTCTAACCCCTTCATTTACATCTTTAGTTTTTAGGAATTGATGCTTTGTATGGGGTTTTCTAAGTAAATCTTCACATTAGGTTATTGGTGACATAAGCAAAGGTGTTGCGGCAATGTGCGACAGAGACGAAGATACATGGAAGACCTAAAAACAATATCAAAACCAGTCTGAGATTTTCTACTGAGACTAGATTGCCCGAATATAGACCAAAGCACCCCCAAGTTCCCTAGTTCTTCCACAAGCATCCTAGTTTAGTTAAATCTCGAACTTCTGCAGTTTCAAGAACAACATCTTCATACCCAGTCTGGTCTGCACATCAACTCTGTCCAGTCAAGTAGCCAATAAGGTAAGTTATATTCAGGTTAGTATCTCATCCCTTTTATTTAATTTACTCTACTTAATTTAAAATCAAATAAAAATCATCTAGCATTAGTATTTTCTATTCATATCATTTATTCCAATATTGTTTCTATTTAGATTAACTATTAGGCCCCCAAATAAATTTCCTATTTTAGTTAATAATTTTGGTGAACTCATCTTTTCAAATAGTTTTCCCTAGGATCCAATCAAACCCTAATGGAAAAAATCCCTCATCTTCTTCACCCATCATGTCTCACTTTAGTGTTAATCCTATTTATGATGAGGCATGATATAGCTAAACTCAAGGATTTATAGTGTTCTATTTCTCAACTTGCTCACATCCAAAAACAAATCTTAGATGGCCAACAACATGTGCCTACTAGTTTTGTAGATTCTCCTATAGGAATTAGCATTGTTGATGATCCTATTGCATTTAATTGTTGTACACCATGCCATACAATCACTTGTGATCCTCCTTTTGACCTTTCACAAGAAACTTTAGATGATTCCCTTATTGATTACTTGCTAGGTATTGATAATCATTCTTCTTCTATTATTCCAGGATGTTGATATATATTCTTCTCATGGATCTACATCTTCTAACATTACTTCCCCAAAATCTCATTATAGCTCGCATTCTCCTTTATATTATGTTGATGATCTTATTGTTAGTATTTTTAGCAACAACCTTGTTCCATCTAGTGTTGATGAGTCAGATAAGGATCATGAGTCTCCTTCTTTCCATACTACTAAGTGTGTCTCACCTACTCCATTACTATCTTCCCCTGAGATCGCATCTAGTGCTACTCATGAGTCACCACCATCTACTACTTCCTCTTCACCTATTATTTCATCTCCTCTTAGTACATATTCTATATAGGTTTACTCACCAAGTGCTTCACCTATTAAAGATGTTTCTGATACTAGTACAACTATTACACCGATATTCCACCTATATCACATGCTTTTCCTCCTTCGACACCTACTAATAGTGTGACTTTAGCATCAGATCCTTCTCCATCACCTTTGGATATCCCTATGATCACTCATAATGGAAAATTACAACCTCTTAACACATTATTTCCATCTTCTACCATCCCTTCACAAGATATCATTTCTCTCATGCACGCTATAGGATAGTTACAATCACAAGTTCAATCTCTCACTTTAGAAAGTAAGGCCTATTATGCTTCTATTGACAATAATTCATTGCATGGAAATCTGGTCCCTAAGAAGATTCATAATTCGACATTCCCTCATGAATTCACCATGCCTACTTTCACATGTTTTGATTATACGGGTGACCCTCATGCTCATTTATTACATTATCATAGGGCTATGGATTCCTATTCCAATGATAGATTACTACTCAAGGATTTTCATTATAGTCTTACTGATGAGGCGTTACAATGGTACACTCATCTCCCCTTTGGATCCATTAGTAATTTTTATGACATGGAGGACACCTTCCTTTGTCGGTTTATAATCAACAATGGCCCTAAGGTTACTTATGATCGGTTACCTACTTTACATTAGGGCTCCACAGAACCTATTAAGGATTATATTCTTAGATTCAATGCTTGTATCCATCAACTTGTTTTCCAACCCATAGATCTTGAGAAGCAATTTATTTTCTATCATGGCCTTATTCCTCCACTCAAAAAATGATTACAAGTATGATACATGTGAGTCATTCATTCTCCTATGTTATAAGGTTATTGAATTAGAACAGGATCTTCTCTCCACACACATCATAGATCCCCCACACACCTCTACGACTATTTCCTCCTCTAGTTCTCATCCTAAGCCTATGGATGAGCATTCTACACTGTCTCCATATTTACCTCCCAAGAAAAGAAAAAAAGCTCAACCCTCCTCACCACAAAAGTATAATCCTCCGGCTCCACGAAAAACTA
This sequence comes from Taxus wallichiana var. yunnanensis, assembly GCA_018340775.1. NCBI lineage: Eukaryota > Viridiplantae > Streptophyta > Pinopsida > Cupressales > Taxaceae > Taxus > Taxus wallichiana. Next base: position 233,354,659 of record CM031241.1, read on the forward strand.
CTCCTACCACTCCACCTCAGTTATTTCAACCTTTGCATTTATCTCATCATGCTTGACCACATGATGTGCTGCATATTTTTCTTATTAAGTGGTTAATTCACCTACCTTCCAACCAACATCATCCACAACATCGGTTACAATGTTAGCATGACCAACCTTATTACAACTATCACCTGCATAAATGGCCATAAGGATAATGAATGTCTTTCCCTTAAATATAGGTTACAACAATTAGAGGATAAGGGCATCATATCCTTTGGTTCTTACCCATGTGAGTGATCCATATCTCCTCTTCCTCGACAGAGATTTTCTATTATGATTGAGTCTTATCCTACATATGTTACTTCAACTATGATGTATCCACCATAGTTTTCTATTCATATGAATTCTCCACCACATTCATCACATTCATTGCATCCACCTTATCTATCACACTCACACTATCCATTGCATCATGTTCTTTACTTCACATTGGGAACCGCATGATACTCCTCTTTCACACATCCCACTAAATATTCATATGACATTCAGTTTAGCACATATTCACACATTGCCCCCATTCCAAATGCTTCCACTACTTCACGCCATCTAGGTCTTTGGTAGGTGATTGATATCACCTTACCACCGATGACATACTTGTGTTCTTACAGCTTCTTACATGACTATTGAGGTATTTTTTCTAAGAACATTTCATCACGTGCTCAACATCTCATCTAGCGCACTCAATAATTTGCTGATGACACACTTTTGATTATGTGTCTTATATTCGATTCTTTGAGGATTTTGTTTACATGAGCATATTAATGCACACACTACGGGTATCACTAATCCTTCCCCTTTCATTATACTAACATATTACAGCTACATTAAGTTTTCATATGTTCATTACGATATCTTCATTTTATTATAATATATTTTCATCTATTATATTTGTTGAGATGTGGAGCTCAATTAATTCAGTTTAGCATGCTATATCAACTTGCAAGAAAATAAAGTAACCAACATCGGTTATGAAGGGACTAAAATTAGTCACTTATGACTGATATCAGTCAGGTAAGTAGGAACCGACATCGGTTAGGGCTAACCAACATCGGTTACTTTTGTGTGAGTGTTTTATTTAACTCACAGAATTAGATCTAATTTTAGTATTAAAGAAGATATATTGATTGTAATTGCATGGCTAAGTGCCCTAAGTTTGTATAAGGTATTTATAAGTTGGGAAGCTAGGGTTAGAAGTAAGTATTGCTGATTATTGTAAAAATAATTATGTGAGAGAATTCTTGGAGAAGAAGGAGAATCTTGAGAGAAAGAAATTGTTGTACATATAAAAGGTGTGGAAGATTGTAAATCTTCAATTTATATCTTCTGAAAGATTTGGATTATAGATTGGCTTGTTTCTTGGTAGATGTGGCCCACACTGGGTGAACCATGTTAAATCTGGTGTTGATTTATATATCTTGTTTTGTATATTTCTTCTAGTAGAATATCCTCTTTTAATGCATGTATTCTTAGATCGATATATTATCCGTACAACCTTGTGCTAACCCCCAAAAATGGTATTAGAGATTTTTAAAGGGTTTTGTGTGTTGACAAATTTACTCATAGAGGTTTTTTGATTGAGTGGGAGCTAAAACAATGGCAAAATAAAATAAATACAAAGTAGAGAAGTGTGACGGATGAAATTATCAATTATGGAAGATGCAAATTGAGGATTATTTGTATCAAAGAGATTTGTACTTACCGTTGGATGAAAAGTCTAGAGCCACAAAGATGACTTATGAGGAATGGAAGATTCTTGATAGAAAGGATTTTGGAGCTATAATATTGAGCTTGAAAGCATTTGTGGCTTATAATATTATAGAAGCGACATCTACGATAGAGTTAATGAAATCTATTGCTAATTTATATGAAAAACATAGTGCTTTAAATAAATTTTATTTGATGAAGAAACTATTTAGTTCTAAGATGCATGAAGGTGGATATGCATTTAGTCATTTGAATGATTTCGATCTATTGTAAATTAGTTAACATCAGTTGATATTCTTTTGATGATGAAGTGAAAGTCCTTTTATTATTATGTTATTTTCCTAATAGTTGGGGTAACTTGGTAATGGCATGTTAGTAATACATCATTTGTTAATAATATTTTAAAGTTTGATGATGTGGTTAGTATAATTTGGAATGAAGAAATTCACGGGAAAAGTACAGAGGAATCATCATCTGGGAATGCTTTGAATGTAGAAAGAAGAGGTAGGCAAAAGGAGAGATTCAAGAGTAAGAATAATGGGGAATCAAATTCAACGGATGAAATATCTAAATCTATAGGTAAGGGAATTACTTGTTAGAAATGTGGAAATAAAGGACATGCAAAAAAATTGTTTGTCAAAGGGTAAAGAGAACCAACACCCAAACAAAGGTAAAGAGGAAAATATTGCAGCAAAGGTAATGCAAGATGCTCTTATTCTTTCTTTCGATCATAGAATAGAGTCATGGGTTTTAGATTTAGGAGATTCTTTCCATGCAACCCATAATAAGGTTTATTTCAGAAATAACATCCAGGTTAATTTTGGGCATGTTTATTTGGGTGATGATGAACCTTACAGTATTATTGGTAAAGGGGAAGTTCATATAAAATTGCAGAATGGAAATACATGGGTATTGAAATATGTGAGGCATGTGCCAAGCCTCAAGAGGAATCTTATTTCTGCAGGGCAATTCGGTGAAGCTGATTACATGGTTATATTCACAATAGACTCTTGGAAAGTCACCAAGGGTGATTTTTTGTGGTAAGAGGTAAGAAGGTAGTAACATTATATTTATCTACCTGTGTTACTAATTCCTTTTCTGCATTATTTACTTCAGATTCAGATGCATGCATGTGTCATAATTGGTTGGGCCATATGAGTCAAAAAGGAATGCAAATCTTAAAGGCTAAGGGTAAGTTATAAGATTTGAAATATTTAGATCTTGATTTCTGTGAGAATTTTGTCTTTAGAAAGTAAAAGAGAGTGAGATTTCTCAAAGTTGGGGCAACTAAGAAGGAGAAGAAATTGGAGCTTGTACATTCAAATGTGTGGGGACCGAGATCGGGTAGCTTCTCATGGAGGATCTCGGTATAATGTTACTTTCATTGATGATGCTACAAGAAAGGTATGGGTTTATTGTATTAAACATAAATATGATGTTTTTGAGACTTTTAGAAGATGGAAATCCCTTGTTGATATTGAATCAAATTCAAAGTTAAAGTTCCTTAGATCTAAAAATGATCGTGAATCTGCAGTGAAGGCTTTCAATGATTCTTTGTTCAAAGGTGAATGGAATACGTAGAGAAAGGATGGTTCCAAGAACAACACAAGGGAATGGTGTTGTAGAAAGAATGAAAAATACAATCATGAAATGTCCTATAAGTATGAGGATACATGCTGAATTGCCCTTGCATTTTTGGGTAGAAGCAGTTGATACAATGGTTTATTTGATTAACCACGGGCCTTCAAGTTCACTAGATGGAGGAATACCAAAGGAATATCAGACCGGAAAAGAGGTAAATATTTATTTTCTTAAAGTTTTTGGTTCATAAGCTTTTGTGCATATTGATAAGGAAAATAGGAAAAAGTTGGATGCAAAATCAAAGAGATGCACTTTCATTGGTTATGGATCTAGTGATTTCGGATCTGTTTTTGGGATTTAGAGAATTCTAAAATTATTATGAGTTGTGACATTGAATGGAATGAAAAGAGAATATACATGGATCAAATTTTGGTACCCAAGGATGAACCGATTGAGAAGTTTATGAATGAAAATGAACTCTCGGATTTAAAAGTCATACCTATAGGGTTATATAGTAACCGATGTCTATTGACCATTCTCGAGTGACATTAGTCAACTAAACTGGTATCGGTTACAGAAAGAGCCAAATCGACATCGGTTAGTAGAACCGATGTTGGTTATAGGTGATCGACGTTGGTCACTATTAGAATTGGAAACAAATGTCCAGGAGGTCTAGAATGAGCCTCTGGTACCCCAAACTTCTGTGAGAAGGTCACAAAGGGTAAGTAAACCTCCAAAAATTTACACCTTCTCTATCTTATTTATTATTGAATGATAATGGTGAACCAGAAAGTTTTGAAGAAGAAATGTAGGATAAGACCCACATGTAGTGGGAGCATGACATGGATGAGGAGATGAATTCCTTGGAACTATTATGGTGAAATCATAACTCCCATGAATGTTCACAAGTGAATTGTTGAGGCAATCATTGTGATTTTTCAAACATGGAGTTATCTCAAAGTATGGGACTTTGCAATTGGATAAACCTCCAGGATGATGGTCGGTTCTTATTCCTCTATTCTCGATGCACACATCCAAATTGTAGAGGATCTACTCTAAAATATACTCTAACTTGCCAAGAGATAGGGTTAAGAAGATTACAAGAAATTAAAAGCTAACCTAATAGAGGTAATGCACTAAAAGGAATGCGAAACACCTACTATAGTAATTTTTATGCCCTTAGAACAATAGTTTAATCCCATGCACGCTAGCCTATCACCCAACAGGCATTGGGTGCTCACTCGAGGCACGCGCGGTGCTTTGAAAGCATCCTTTATTTGAGTTTTTGAGGATACATTGCTTATGTGCTAAATGTAGAAGGGTAAATGAGCATACATGCATTCGAAAAACATAAGATGATATTTTATTAATATAACCATTCGGATAACCATATAAACATAATATAGATAACATGTTTGATCTATAACAAAAATAAATGGCACTAGGGTTTACATCCATAAACATTAAATACTTAGAATAGAACCTTATATTCATATTTATATTGATCGAGTAATCACATTACATTCACCAAGGCCATAACAGATCCGTGTATTAATGCGGATAAGACTCATGCTTCAAAAAATCTAGAAATTGTCACAGACCCATCCCTCTGGTAAGCTAACACTCCTATAGTCCTCTTAATGAGAACTCCAACCCACAAAACCTTCTTAATAGTTTTGCGAGCTTTACCCTTTAGTCATAGATTAGAATGGTTCTCTTTATCGACTTGACCACCTCTAGAGTGGTGATCCCTAATGTTTCTTCACCTCACTTTTCCCTACTAGGCAGCATCTATATATATATATTGAGCATCCATCGCCATGATTTCTTGAAGCAATAGATTGGGTGCCAAGTGTCCATGTGGTCCTCCAATGGAGCATGCTTCCTTTGATTCGATCTCTACACTTTCTGCAATGATGTCTTTCTAGATCCTTCCATTGCATGGAATATTCCTTTCTTGACCACTAAGCCACCAGGCTGGCACCTTATCCACTCCGCATGCTCAGTCGGGTCACACTTTTCTTGTGTGCTTCTTGGGATGCTGAATATGGATAAGTCTTGAGACCCTTTGCTTTACCTTGCGCACACGCCGTGGGTACTAATAAACCCTACTAAAACTCCTGTCCTACGTGCTTTTACCCCGCGTGACCTTCTTCATAGTGGTCTTGTGCTCCCATGCACCCTTTGACACTTAGCCAATATTCCAAAGCCCAATATCACCCCACACTACGCATGTTCTTCATCCTTGGAAACAACCTTCCTTTAAAAATAAAGAATGGCGGGAATTTGAAAAGTTGGAATAAAGAATAAAAGAATGAGAAATGGAAGAATATAAAGAATGGGGGAATGGGGAAGAATTTTATTTATTGCTGGAGAAGGAGTAGGAAATCCTTCCTTATATCTACCTCCATCTTCTCTTGACATCTACCTCATTTTGCGCTTGTTGATAGAGGTTGCCCACTAGGTGCTTACCTCATCAAAATCCAATTCATCACCTTTAGCGCTCATTGTACTTACAATGTTCTATAATTTTTTTCCAAGGTCATCCAACACATCCATCCTGTGAGTGATCTCGAGGGTATAATTCCTTCACCGATTCCGATCAAGCCCCGTAAGGTCTTGATAAAATTTGACTTCTTTTCCACCTCAGCTAGGATCTTATCCCATTCTACCCTATTCCCCTTATTTTTCTCCTCGAAATTATGTGAGATCTGCCTCATGTGTAATAACTAGAATAGCTACCACTCTATTTCTATCCATGCAATTGTCATAGGCAGCTTTGGCTATCTCAGTGACGATCTTTTCCTCTGTAAGGATTTTGGTGTACCAAGTGACTATCTCCACCACCTTCATCTTTTCCTCTTTTTCCTGGCATGTCAATGCCTCTTTTGCTAACTCTAAGGTGAGTGGCCACCTCTCCATGGTGAGGATGGGAGTTAAGTCTTCCAATCATTGCAAAGTTGAATTGTATTTCTACTCGGTTGGCGCTAGGTCTAGATGTTTCAAAATGATAGCATTTGTAATCATTTCAACTTTCTTGTACACCTCACATACCCTTACCTTTTCCTCTAATTCATGCCTTAACTAAGCACTAATCCGTTACTCTTGCTTGAAGTCCTTACTCTTCTTAGTGAGCTCTTCCTCCTCCTTCTCCAATTCCCCTTCTAGGAATTTCACCTGTCATTTCTTCTAAAAAGTCTTGCCTTAACTTCAACTGACACCTTGTTGAGCGTATTACAAACTTTCTCGTTAGAAAACTATTGGGAATTCACTAGGGGATTTATTAATTTTGTCTCTCGCCTCTTCATTAGCACCCCTTGGCTTACTTGAAATCGGGCTCATTGATATGGGACTCAAATGCCCAAGATAGCATTTTCCTGGTTCGTGGGTATGTGCCTTCTTCATCAAATGAGGAAATTTATAGGAGTTGGTCTGTTGGCACGATGATCGGAAGAACACAAGTAACACCTTGTTTGGATCATGGACATAACCCATTCCTTTCCCCTGTGATGATACCATATTTTTCCTTCCTATGTGTACGGCCTTGGGAAAGATTATAGTCAAGCTAGGGTCTCCACCCATGCTTCCATACTCTTTTCCAATGCTTTCCTCCTCTATCTCCTTCAATAACTCATCTGCACTGCCCTCTAACTCTTACTCCACCAAGTACTTGATAATGCTTACCACTTATCTCTCCACATATTTTCTACTTTCTCTTTGGCGAGTCTTGGGTTTTTTTGGTCTTTGGTACTCACCTCCTCATTAATCCCCGCCTTGAGCATTTGCCTCTTCATCTTTCTCTTTATCCTCCTCATCCTCTAAATTGTGTACATCATAAAAAGATGGTCTTGAAATTTTTCATGCTCATCATCATCTTTCTACTATAGGCCTCCAAGCTTTCCGTTTCTTTTGAGTCGGTCTTTCCTGCTACCTTTTGTTTTGTCCTAGCTAGTGATTCTAACATAGGAGAGTCTTATTTCTCTTTTTCTATTGCAGGCGAATCCTTCCTTGGAGAATGTTCTTGTGTGGGAGGTTCTTATTGCTCTGGAACTTCTTCTTCTAGAGTCTTTCTCTTCACAAGGGACTTTTCCTGCACATATGTACTTGGCTTGGTGCTTTCCTCCAACGCACCCATAGATTGTGAAATATGCACACTTGGTGCTTTCTTCTCATGTGCTTCCTCTCTCTCTCTCTCTCTCTCTCTCTCTCTCTCTCTCTCTCTTCTTTGGATCGGCCTTCTTCCTTTTGGTGGGATCCTCTAGAATGGAAACATCATTTTCCAAGTAGGTTCCCTTCTCAAACTTTGTCCTAATACGCAAGTATACCCTTACTGCGGTCCTTATGGAAATTGGCAGCGTCGATGGCTTCATCATGTGTACCTCGCGGGAGACATGTTTCTCCACATAATCAAGCTTCTTGGGTATATAAGCTTCCTTATCAGTTTGCGGTGGTCCCGATCCACCCGCTAAGGTCAAAACTTAGTCTCTTGGCTTCTTTGAAGCGATTTAGACCTGCTAGAAATAATGTGCGGTGAAGGATAACAATATTTTACACCATGGAATCTTAGTCCTATCTCACAATGTGAACTGCCAATGCGAAATGCTTTGATATACAACAAAATCAACTTCTCCATCTATAAGCATGGGAAATTGTTCAGTATCCTGCACTTTTCCCCAAATGCATCGCGTATTCATTTGCACCATTTTTCTAGGTGTGCCTTGTGGGAAGCCGTCATGGTATCACACATATACTTCTCAAATATTTTTGCGGGCAAGGGATCTTAAGATGGATACTCCTAAATAAAGTTCTCTCGCCCATCGACAATCCGATATCTAAGAAGATGATGGTGAGGAGAACATTGCCAAAATTTATCTTATCCCCTTCTTACGCAAAGTACTTATGATCTCATCCGTAATATAGGTGGACAAGTTGTAAATGGTCCATTTTGAAATATTTTGGCATACATTAAACAATGCCTTGTTTACTTGTGTCCACCTTTCTTGACCATTTAACTTGGTAACCAAGTGCACGACCATCCTCATAACAGGGTTGGGGATATCTGTGATATCAAAGTAGCACAAACCCTTTTTGTAATCATAAGCCTTTACAGTCTCCTTGATGGCCTCCTTATCCTCCAAGTCATCATCTATGGATTCCCCTTTGCAAATTAGGCCATAAAACTTGGATATGAGTTGGGGAGTTATGCACATTTGTGGCCCGTAAAATAGAAGTGGTCCTCATGCACACGTGACATCAAATATCGGTATAACCACTCGGGATTACCAAAATAGGGAAACTCAAATAGTTGCAGCAACCCGACCTTCTCCAATTTCACCTTCACTTCATCGTTGTAGATCAACATTCCTTCTGGTGTCCTTTATCAGTTGGACAAACTAATTTCAACACCATCTCCTTCTCCATGGTACTCGTGTGATGATTTTAGTTTCTCACAACCATCTTCCTCAAGTGTGATACCCATTCTTTCCCTAACAACACTCCATCTGGGTACTACATTTCTGCATACCACTCTTCATTGAAACTAGCGGTGGTAGTTTGTTTTCCTTTTCCCTTTCCCTTCTACTTATTTGGTGAAATGGTTGCCTTGTTTGGTTACATTTTACTTGTCATTGTTAAAAATTAAACTCTTCTTTCTCTTCTTCCTTACCCTACTCAATCCTATGGCTCAACTATGTGAAAGAATCCTTCTACTCCCTACTTGTAGAACCTAACCTAGAAAATTCTTCCACAAGATGGCATACCCTAAAAGTTTCCTCCCTACACCCGTGTACTCCTTCCACTCGGCTCACAAATCAACTCCATTCACGCACTTAGATCTCTATGATTCTTATTTCACACAAATATCTTCTTACGGATGCCCTAGTTCACAAGAGCTCTTCAACTTCGTAATGGCAAGGTAAAATAATAGCATGCCCGATCCTTTACTTATACCTTTTGCTTCTCTCCAAAAATAAATGCTACACCACCTACCAACAAAATTAGCATTAAATGTGAATTTTTCCATTAAATCTGACCTTAAGCGTCCTTACCTACATACCCAATCCTATGTGAAAAACCTTCTACAACCTTACGGTGTGCAAAAATCCTTATCGATCAAGACTCTTATGCGCACATCTGCAACATCAAGACAATTCTTCATCCTTGACTTGATTTTTTCCCTTTCCTACCTCATGTTGTTCCTACACTCTTTATCCTGTGTACGTGGTCTTTGTTACAACCTTCTTTGACACCAATAATTCTTATGTCCACCATTTCCCCACACGCTCTCCTACCTTACACACTTTTTCATCCTTTAATCCAGGCCATCACAACTTTTATTACCACTTATACTTCACTTCGCACTACTCCACCCCATAGTAAAACAGATGTGTGGTCCTCTGCATACACATGTTTTATAAAGTAACGTGGATCTTGGTGCACAAGGTGCAAAACAACATGAACATAAAGGAACAAGAAACGAGAAATGGAAACACAATAAAAGAAATGCATTAAGGGAAATTCTAATCTAATTGGCAATACTGCCTTATTTACAAACACCAAGAAGACTTATTTATAGTAGGGCTTCAACCTAATCCCATTGAAATGACATGGTAATCTCATCCCATCCAATGCTTGTAACTGGAAAGCACCTCAATCAAGGATGTATGAGAAGATTTATGGTCCCAACCAATGGATTTTCAACTTCACGGGTGGCGCAAAACTTGGAATCATACAACAAAGCCATCTTCCCAACCTCAAACTGCTTGTTCTTGATATGATGATCATGCCAAGCCTTTTATATTTCCTTCTCCATCTTCCGAATCCATCTAGCAAGTGTTCACCTTTTGTCTAGTTGCATTATTTTATAAATCCTCTCTTCCAAAGTGCTTGTTCATCACCTAATAGTCCTGCGTGCACTATATGTAGCGATGGTAACACGAATTCAACCAAAAAAATATTCCATGCCAAACACCAATTGAAATAGTGTGGCCTTTCTCAACCTCTTGTAGGTTTTCCCGTATGCCCATAGAGCAGGATGATACCTTATCATCCCAATCTTTTCTTCGGACGTCACCAATATAGGTCAACATGTGACTCGATATCTTATTAAATTCCTCAATGGTCCCATTTGCTTGTGGGTGATAATGGGTGGTCTTGCGATGGGATATCATAAATTCTACTAACAAAATCCCGACCATTTCATTCAAAAAATGTGTAGCCCTATCACTAGTCAAGCTCAAAGGACATCCATACCTGATGATTATGTTCACCCATAAGAATCTAGAAGTTGTTGCTGTAGTGTAATCCTTTGTAGGCACTACCTCATCCATCTTATCAAGTAATTTGTGCAAGTGATGATTTAACGCAAAACTGGTCCCTCATGTGGTAGGTGAAATAGGTCCTAAAAAGTCAATTGACCATTTTTCAAATGGTTCAGCATTGGCTATTAGTCACAAGGGAATTTCATCTCTCCTTCCAGGTTTTCCAAGGAACTGGTAATGGTCACAAGCCTTGCAAAACTCAATACAATCTTGGTAGATACTTTCCCACCAAATCCCTATGAGTAGAATCTTCCACGTGGTTGTATTTCCTGCATAGTGCCCTCCTGCAATCCCACCATGTGCTTCCTCCATAATTTCAACACGCTTATGTTCTAACATGCATCGGTGCAGAACCTCATCACGACCTAACTTCTACAAATCTTTGCTAATCATCATGTAAGGTGTGATGTGTATAGCCACCTACTTCCTTTCCAAAGCCTTCATTCTTTCCAGCACCACACCTATTTTAAGAAATATTGTAATATCCTCTAATTCTGAGGGTGTGTGTTACAACCTAAATAGTTACGCATCTGGAATTGTATCCTCAATGCTTTACACATCCTCCCTTGAGTCAATCCTTGATAAGTGATCAGGTCCAAAATTACTTTTCCCTAGTTCTACCACAACTGAAAAAATCAAATTCCTAAAATAACAGGACCCAATGACAGATATGCGCCCTTGTAGAACGGGCTTGTTCACTAAGTAATTTAGTGCCATGTGGTCTATGTAGAATATGAATGGTTTTTCCAATAGATACTGTCTCGAACTTATGAAACACGTAGATCATCGACAATGCCTTGTGCTCGTGAGTTGTGTAATTCTATTCTACATCTTTGGTGTCAATCGCCTACTAAAAAAACACAAGGGATGATAAAAAATCCCTCACCAAGTTGTGCTAGTAGTGCTCCAATGGATGTTCCTGAGGAATGAACATACACATGGAAGGGCTTATCCTAAGAAGGAAAGCATAATATGGGCTCAATGACAAGCCTATAATTCAAAGTGTCAAATGTCTTCTCATTTGTGCTTCTCCCAGGTGAAAGACACTCTTGGGCTTAAGAAATTACTCCAAGGGCGTAATGATCTTGGCATATCCTTTAATACATTTCTGTAGTACCTTGTATGCTCAAGGAATCCATGCACATCACTCATGACTGGTAGGCTCTCTCAATCCTATAATAACTGTAACTTTTCAGAGATCCACTAGTAAGTCTTCCTTACATATAATATGCCCCAACAAGGTTCCAAATGGAGTAGCAAAGCCACACTTCTTAATGTTGAGGGATATCCTCAACTGTTGACACCTTTCAAACATCAGCCTCAAATTGTCACAATGATATTTTTCCATCCCATACATAGTCCACTCATCTAGGTAGACTTAAAGAAAATTTTGGATGAAGTCTTAAAATGCTTATACCACGATGCACGAGAACACAACAGGTGCATTATTCAATCCAAAAGGCATAACCGTGTAGGAAAAACTTCCCCATCCAGTGGTAAAAGTTTTCTTCTCCTGGTCTTCCTTTGCAATTCTAACTTTGTGGTACCCTGAGAATCCATCTGTGAAGGAATAGACCTCAAGCTTAGATACTCCTTCCAAAATTTATTCTATAAAGGGGGTTGGAAAAGGGTTAATGACACAAACTACATTTAAATCCCTGTAATCCACATAGATCCTTATCTTCCCATCCTTCTTAATACTTAAGACCATTGGAATCACCCATTATGATTCCTCAACGAACTCAATAATGCATGATGCTATCATTTTTTCTAACTCCTCCTTGACCCTTACGCACAGGTTCAGATTCATCCCATAGGGTCTCTTCTGAATCTGGTGCACACCTTCCTTAAACTTGATCCTCATCTTCCCTAAGGAATGGTGAATGCATTTGAGCTCATAGTACCCATGCGAGGGAACAGATCTGAAACTCACATAATAGATCAATGATCTTAGAAACTAATTTTTCCAATCAATATTCCCCAATGATAACTTCCTTAGGTTTTGTCTCTGAACCAATGTTAACCTTTTTTGTCCTCAAGGGTTCATGGTAGGCGCACGCTCACTCATCAACACTATCCATGACTTCATGCATACCTTCAAAATGGTTAACATCTAGACTCTTCATTTCTTCACCATCTATCACATAGACCATTTTTCCTTTTTCCTTTTCCATGCACACGCACTCAAACTATATTTCTTCTGATTCCTCTTCATCAAAACACATCTCCAAACTAGGTTCACCTAATAACCCCAATATCCTATCTTCTGCCATAGCATAATCTCCCATTGTAATGCACTTGACCACTTACAATACCTTATCCACTGATGGATTTGTACTGATACTCAAAATCTTGAACGAGATAAGACGCTAACTCTTACCAATTCTCCATTTGATGACATGTCTCGAGTGACTATAACATGCACGTGCATAACCTTGTAAGGTGGAATATAACTTATGCACCCATAATGAGGGTGGTAAAGCTTCAACGCCTTCCATCCAAGCCTTCTCACAAGCTTGGATATGGAACGAGGCTAGATCTTTATCATAGTATTCTTGTATGACAGTGGGCATGTTGCTTTTAGAGATCCTAATAGAGAATGCAACCCTCAACTTGCACCATTCCAAAAGGCTCTCCTGATGTGTATCCCACCAGTGCGCTGCAGTCCCGAGTAAGTTATAGCTGAGCATCCATCTTCTTTTGTTCTCATTTTTCCACTGAGCCTCCATTTCTTGCAAGAAATCATCAGGGTTGTCTCCTCTAGAGTAAGTAACTTCTTCCCTCCTAGGTGATTGACTGAGAGCACCTTTGTTACAGATCCTCTCAACTATCGCCCAATCAAATTATAAGTCCCGTGTACCCAATTTTCACATGCTAGGATAGTTGTATCACTCAAGGACTGAGCATCTTTAAACTGTATAATTCCCTCCATGGGATGAATTATCTCAGGGTCTCTAATAGAGTGTACATAGATTATTTCAAGGAATTTTTCTCCCAAGGGCTGAGTATAGGGTGCCAATTTCCCATCTATCAAGGGGATGATGACTTTTTCTTCCCTGTTCTCAAAACTTATATACCCCTTGTTAAACCACAGTCAAAATTATTTTTGTAACACCATAGGCACCCCAAAAATGCTGGAAAGTTTTCTTCCTTAGCGAGTGCCAAGACTTTGAAATCCTCAAGTGAACTTCGCCCCTTGAATGGTGATAAAAGCATCCTTCAAGAGACCAATGGGCATTTCCTTTGTCTTGTTTTCCATATACAACACATTTAAATATGGATGTAATGTGGGCCTCCTCATTTGATGCCAAACATCTAGGGTAATAACATTGACCTCTACACATGTGTCAATCAACATATTACTCAGAAGCCAACTATCCACAACAACCTTTAAAGTGATATCTTTATCATAGTCAAGGTTGTGGGGAGGGAGGTTAGCATGCAGAACCTACCTCTCGTGCCCCCCTCTAGCACGTGGTACCTTCTCCCATAACCATTATCCTTTTAAGGGAATATTATTCTCTTGCCTCAACATTTTGCATACTTCCCTGACCTCATCTAGGTCCTTCTACGGAGCATCAACATCCTTCCTTTGTTCTAACTACCTTGACTACTCCTTCAGACACTAAATTTCTTCTTGTAGACTCCGAATCACATCCATAGTTTCTTGATACACCTCTTTCGATGAGAAGGGTCTAGATACTTTCCATATACTACTTCTCGTGTTATCAATGTCCTCTATCTTGGTATTTCCTTGGCACATGTGACCTATGATCGCGTTATCACCAATACAGATCTAATCCTAACTCACATGCCACTCTTGGCTTCCACTGTGAGTCGACCTTATTTATGTGCACCATTGAGTGCCCTTGTCTTTTCGGTGCTACTGGCTCATGTGCTCAAATAACTCAGGGAAATCCTCATACTTATGTTTGTTTTTGCACCATGAGCATTGTAATAGATCATGACACTCACGCTTGTAATGCTATGTATACCCACAGCTATAACAAGTTCTTCACATGAATTCACTTCTTCCTCCCAGTTGGTACGACCATGAAATCCTTTACGAAACCTTATCAATGCACTCCTCCATTTGTTCACCCTTCATAGTGGTGATCCTCATCATTGGAACTACTTACAAGGCTGGTTTGGCGCACACCAAGATCAATAGTATTATGAATCTAGTTAATCATCCTACAATATTTGGTGTCATGGGTCGTAGAGGTACAAATCTTGTAATAGAAAAACATGTTCTTTCGGATCGTGCACTATAATAAAGGACACCTACTTACATCATGATCCCCGTGGAAAATTTCACAATCTACTACCATGGCACATACTGATTTTTGGGGAAACTATCCTTGGCATGCCCTTCCACTTCACAATATGTGCACCAAATACCACTACAAGTCTCATGCACTAAGTTTGCAGATAACTTCTCCAATTACTTGGCCATTGCAACAATCTGAGCCTCTAGGAAGGGGCTAACACCGATATCTATGCTTCCAATGGCCTCACTGCAAGGAATCCTCCAAGGCCTTATATGCGGGTCTCATGAATGTCTTGTGTAAAATCACTCTTTTAAACAATGTTATCAACCCTCGAACAAACAAATGAGCATGTTGAGAAGGATGAATATCATAAAATAGCTTTGACAAGAGAGTTTTGAAATACCTCATATTCCCACACACTCTCTGCCATTCCTTGTTGGATCTCTTTCAAAGTGTTAATGCTCTTCTGCTCAATTCGGGATATGGAATTCAGCCAAGAAGGCATTTTGCAATGCGGTGTAATCTACCACCATTTGATGGGGGTCATACTTTTGATACCAACTATGCACGTGCCCTTGGAATGCTATTATAAAATTACTTGCCTTTTGTTATGGGGTAGTGATCCCCTTTGTGTGCCATAGTAATTCACACTTGTGCACATACTCTGCAACATCCTCAACACCCTTGTAATTTGGTAGATGTAGAGACATATGAAAAAATACTTCCGGAGGTGGTTGAGGATTTTTCCCACTTGATCCACCTCTAGATTCTCCAGATCCACCAGGTCCTCCTCCTGTAGATGGTAATGAGCCTAAAGTGGTTGTGCCTAGCGTTCCTAATGTCCCACTAAAATATGTGCCGATGGTTTGTGATATTGCTCTGCTACTTTAGACGTGTATGCTATGCCACTCCTGACGTGATACCCAAAATCTATGTACTTGTACTTTGCCAAAAAATCCCTCCAAACATAGGAATTGATTGTGTGGCCATAGATGTCCCAAACAAGAAGCTATACCTCCTTGGTACAGATTAGTCACTTCCATTGATACCAACTAGGTCAACAATACTTATTTCTTGATTTGGAAAACTAAGTGTCGGGGGTCGGTCACCAGGTGGGTTTAGATGCGCACTGATGACTCTCCTTTCTCCATGTGATAAACTCTCATCAGAAGCTAAAGGGGTTTCTCTCCCACATTTTCCATGATGGGGTAACATAGACTGCTTAGGTTCCACATCTTCTACGTGAACCTAAATTCCTTCCCGCAATGTCTACCTCCATAGATCCATCAATCTTAAAAGCTCACGTTATCTAGCCATCTCCATTTCACATGCTTCACCATACTTGAGTTGTCTTTTGTTCCTCTCCTTTTCCACCGCAATGTCTTCCATCTTCCTCCACCATAACTTCTTTGCCTAATGCTCGAGAGAATCTTAGCCACCATAGGAAATGCCTCCAAACTTAGCATAATGATCTAGATCTTCATAGAAAATGAGATATCTTGAAAAAATGATCCTCTAGGTTCATGTAGGAACTCAAACTTAGAAACCTCTGGAAATTAATACGTAGAAATGGCATATTCCAAAGTATATCGGGTCAACACTCTTTTCCACCAATGATCAACAACACATGTCTAAGTTATATCCGCATCTTGAAGTCTCGATATTCATCTTGGATCCACATACATGATCTATAGTACTAGATTGATCTAAATGCATATACTCGAGAGCCATTCATACAAATCTATTGGAAAAAACAAAAGAAGGTCTCATACAACTCATGATATAGGTGTTCTTCTACCCATCTTCGTGCATCGAACTCATGTCCAGTACTAAATCTTTAAGAAAATTCATCCTCCATGATTTTAAACCATGCTTCGACACTTTCCAAGGTAAGGCGTTCTGTCATCATGAATAAAAGGAACCAAGATTTATGTCATTTCTCACAACAACCTCAAAAAGAGGTCCTGGTAACATAACCAAGATGTAGTCATTTTTATGCCCTTAGAACAACCGTTTAATCCCATGTGTGTCGAACTATCACCACCGGCACCGAGCACTCACCGAGGCATGCGCATGTGCCGATCTTCTCCTTTATGTGATTTTTGTGAGAATACATTGCTTACAGGATAAATGCAAAAGGGTAAATGAGCATACATGCATTCAGAAAGCATAAGATGAGATTTTATTAATATACCCATTCAGATAATTAGATAAACATCATATAGATAACAAATATGATCTATAACAAAATGAAATGGCACTAGGGTTTACATCTATAAACATTATATACTTAGAATAGAACCTTATATTCATATGGATATTAATCAAGTAACCACATTACATTCACCAATGCCATAACAGATCCATGTATTAATGCGAGATAAGACTCATGCATCTCAAACCCTAGCTATGCCTCCCATATTACATATACAAATTGTCATAGACCCATCCCTCGAGGTAAGCTAACACTCCTATAGTCCTCTTAATGAGAACCCCAACGCATAGAACCTTCTTATTAGTTTTGCAGAGATTCACCCTTCAATAATCTCTAGAATGGTTCTCTCTATCTGACTTGACCACCTCTAGAGTGGTGATCCCCAATGTTTCTTCACCCCCGCTTCCTCTACTTGAGCTTCTCTATATATAGCTTTATCATCCACCTCCATGATTTCTTAAAGTAGAAAATTGGGTGCCAAGTGTCCATGTGGTCCTTTAATGGAGCATGCTTCCTCTAATATGAGCTCTCCAATTTCTATAATGATGTCTTTCTGGATCCTTCCATTTCATGGAATATTCCTTTCTTGATAACCAAGCCACCAGCTAGCGCCTTATCCACTCCACATGCTTAGTTAGGTCACACTTTTATTGTGTGCTTCTTGGGATGTCGAATATGGATAAGTCTCGAGACCCTTTGCTTTGCCTTACACGCACACCGTAGGCTCTACTAAACCCTACTAAAACCCCTATCCTGCGTGCTTTTACCCCACACACCCTTCTTCATAGTGGTCCCATACATGCACACACCCTTTGACACTCAAGCCAATATTCTCGAGGTCCAACACCTACTTTGTATGGACATGGAAACCGAAAATATATTAAGAAGGATGAAAACACACCATAGATCAATCCACCGATGAGAATCCAATGAACATTAAACATGTAATACAATAACCATGCATAGATAACCAATATTTCAATGAGATATCGATGAAAGAAATGAACATAAGAGAGGGTTGAAACTCATCAACAAAATTATATTATTACTCCACAAATTTGATACAGTACATTACAATGGACAAGATGCACAAAATTGCATTACAAATTGAACGAGAGGTTTAAAATCCATAAATTCACTTACATGACAAGAGAATAAGGGAGGGTACAAAGTAAAATTATCCAAAAGTAGAACAATTGCCCTCATTAAAATTTATAGAAGAAGATTTGCAAAGGAGGGGAGAGAAAACTGAATCCTGAATTGGCCCCAAAATCCTCCAAAAATAAATGTTTAATCCTATAATGAGTGCATTTTGATCTTCAAAATATTCCTTTTCATTAATGATCTACCTTTTACTTGAAGCAATCTACTGTGATTGCTCCTCCTATCTAGTCTAGGCCCTATAGACTCATGATGAATCCTACTCCTCACCAACCTTCATTAATGGCCTCACCTACCATTTCATTTCTGAAAATTGAGGTTCAAAACCCCAATAATCACAAATTTGATGATGCCAAAATGTGGATCCCAAAATCACCTTTCCAATGACTATAATTTTGCAAGAAATGGATAAGTACATTAGAAGATATGCCTATTTTCTAGGATGTTGACTGAGATTTTCACCTTCAACTGCTTCATTCAATGTCGGAATGTGTTTATTATTTTTAAAATATTAATTTTTTAAAAATTAAGATATCCAATCATATTTGTGTGAAAGACACTGAGAGCTTTCCAAAAAGTCCTATTTTGTCCAAATCTGAGCTCCCAATCAAAAGTTATGGCCATCTGAAGATGAGGGTGTTATTATGCAAAATTGCGAGTTGTTGACCTTCTTTTTAGACTCGACCCCACATCGCAACTTACAAAATCTGAAATTTTGGAATTTTGGTATTCAGAACTTTGGGATTTGTTGCTGTAGAAGTTATTGGCACTATTCACTAGAAAATCGTCTTGAGAGTTCTAAAATCCCGAACCTCCCAAGTGTGAAATTTGGACTTCGGAGTTTGGACTCAAATGCCCTCCACGTTGACCACCCGAACTCAAGTTTGAACCCAAATCACTGAGCCCTTTTAGACTTGGGGTTTCGAGCATTAGACCATGATTTTACATTTTTTTGACGAAGACACCCAAAACCTCCAAACCTTCAAACCTCGAAGTCTAAAATACGAGACTTTGGAGTTTGGACTCGACATCCCGATCTACAACACCGTTGAACTCGAAATGCCAAATCCTTTCAGATCTCGTAATCTCAATGTTTAGGACATTTTGATCATCCCATTTTGGGCTTCTTTCTACCTTAACCTGAAACAAACCCCCAAAATTCTCCTTGCACTAACCCCCGAACTTGGCGTTGACCTCCGAAGTGCCAAGCCCTTTCGACTTTAGGGATTCGGACTTTTGGGCCTTTCGGGTCGCCATTCCATTTTCCCCTTCCTTGTCTCTAAAATGTTGAATACCTTAAGTTTGAAAACTTTAGGCCTAGGCCTCCATTCTTTTTCCAACCTTGCATTGCTATTTCCGAGCCCACTTACAACTTTGACCACCCGAACGAAATGTGAGCTCCTATGGCCGAATGGTCCCTTCAATTTCTCGGTGTGCAGGTCGTGTTTGTCCATTTTTATTGAGGGGAAAAATTAGATAAAAATTTGGCGAATCATAGGATAAGTTACCTTGAAGCATCCTTTAGGCATGAAGTTATGATTGATGGCATGATACTTGATCTTGTACTGCTCCACTTTCATCAGTTCAGATTTCTATATTTTCATAAGAAAATCTTAAAATGCGGTTTGTGAGAATAGAAAATTGTGTTGACTTGGGGATTTCTCATGTTCCTAAAATGGACTGTCTTGAAACCTGATTTTAGTTGCTTTGGATTTGTTTTACTTTGAAATTAGAAATAGTTCCTATAAGTATGAAATTATTCCTTGTTACAACATTCACCCGGAGGTGACACTTAACTACACAATAATAAGACCCGAGAGAAAAAAATTGTGCCTAAAAAATTAGGGAAATTGAAACCTAAACTACAACAAAACAATGCGCATAAGCACTTAGAGGAGTTAAAATCCTAGGCTAATATTTGCAAGGGTGAAACCTTTCCTTTTCGAAGAAGAATGTTTGAGATAGACCCCGTTTACCGGAATAGTAAATTATTCTCTATCCAAAGTAGATAGTTGGAAGGCATTGTTATTTTTACATCCTATGTCTATGTTGGGACCACTCCTAATGGCATCAAACTTGGAATTCCTACCTAGGTTTTCTCGATATGCATTCCACTTTAGAACTAGATCCCCTCCCTGAAAGGTCCTTGCTCTTTCTTTCTTATCAAATGACCTCTTGACTAAGGCCTAATTTCTTTCCATGATTTGCATTGCATGTTCTCTAATTTCCCCCAATTCCATCAATTCCACATACCTAGCTTCCATAGGTTCAAACTCAAACAATTCTAGCTGTTTCATGAGCTCTAGTGCCGAAAACTCAAGTGATATAGGCAACATTTCCTCTTTCTCGTAGACTAACTTGTAAGGGGAATTTCCTGTTGACACCTTTGGTGTGATTCTGTCAGCCCACAAGGTTGATTTGAGCTTGGTATGCCACATTATCTGATTTTCATCCAGAGTCCTCCTAATGATTCTTAGAAAATTCTTGTTTATGGACTCTTCCTATCCATTACCCTATGGGTAATAGTTTGAAGAGGTGCTCAAGTAGATCCCATTCTTAACAACCCATTTTGTGATCTTGGAACCTAGGAATGCCAATGCATTGTCTGATATGATAGTTTTTGGTACTCCAAACCTAGTCACTATCCCTTCATATAAGTCCAGTATGCTAGACTCGTTTACTTCCTTAAGTGCTATTGCCTCAGTCCACTTGGTGAAATAATCTGTTAACATGAGTATCCACTTGTGGCCTTGGTTTGAATTTGGATTGATGACCCCAATGAAGTCCAATCCCCACTGAATAAATGGTTGGTTAACTAAAATCAGATGCAATGGAAGTGCTACTAGTCTTTCCTTTCCTGTGAAGAACACACATTTTTAACACTTTTTGATCCAAGTATAGAAGTCGTTTAACACTGTGGGCCAATAATACCCCACCTTCATTATTTTGAGAGATATTACCCCGAAGCAAAATGATGTAATATTGCTCCCGCAACACCTTCTCAATTTGACCTATTCCAATGCATCTCAGTAGGATGCCATTGATGTATTTCTTGAAAAAAACACCATCAACAAACACATATGGAATGGATTGTAATCTAAATTATCTCCTCTTTTCTTTGCTCATTTCTGGGACGCATAGTCCTGTTTTTAGGAAGTGTATCATGTTTTGAGTCCAACAAAGAGTGGACACATTATCATTTTCTTGCTCCTAATAATCCTACAAAACTAGGACAATTTCTTTTCATCCCCTTCTTCAACCTGTTGACTCGAGGCTAGTTGTTCACATAGTACTTTCCCACGGACAAAATTAGTGACTTTAATTTCAATGTCATAGTACATGACACGAGTTATACATCTTGCACTTTTCTCATTTAAATCCTTGTTCAAAATGAAGTCCTTGACTCCCGCATGGGAAACTAGCAGTTGGATCTTGTTATTTGAGATTAGGTGCTTAAACTTCTTTAAACTCCTTATTACCATGAGAACATGCTTCTCGATGAAGGAGTACCTCAATTAATATCCCTCCAAAGTTTGAATAAAGAAGACAATCGGCTTCTCGGATCCCTCTTTGTTTTGCTACACTAGGATTGCGAAATCGTGTATCGAACCTCCGAAGGCATAGAGCATGAAATCCTTGGAGAAGTCCAAATTAATTAGAGTTGGGGCTTGAGATATAGCCTCTTTGATAGCCTCGAAACTTAATTTTCTTTCAATTTGTCCACTTAAATGCTACATTCTTCTTCAACATTTGCATTATTAACTTCACAAGAGTGGAAAAATTCTATACAAATATGTGGGAAAATTGATCCCTCCTAAGAAGCTCTCAAGAGCCTTCTTATGACTTGCTTGCAATGACAATGCTCGAATTGCTTCAAATATTTATGGGTCAATCGTGAATCCTTCCTTTGGCACAATATGGCCTAGGAGCTTGCTTTCATGAGCCAATAATATGGAGTTTTTCAAGTTTAAAGAAACTTTGAACATCCAACATCTTTGAAATACCTATCTCGGATAAAAGAGGTGATCTCGCTCCATTTTTAGAGAACATAGTGATATTATCAAGATACACTAGCACTATTTTGTTGATCAACCCCTTGAATGCCATATCCATTTCCCTTTAGAAAGTGGCTCCAACATTTGACATTCCAAATGACATCTTCCTGTAGGAATATTTTCCCCACTTAGTGGTGAAAGCTGATTTGAATTGATCGTGTTCTTTCACCATTTTTGATTATACCTGAGTAGCCATCTAGGAGAGAGAATCTTTTAGATCTGACTAATTCATGTAAGATTTGTTCCATTGAAGGAACTGGGTAATGGTCTTTGAGAGATGCCCTATTCAAGTATCGGAAATCCATGCACAACTTGATTTCTCCGTTCTTCTTCCTGACCGGCACCAAGTTTGCAACCCAACTTGAGTGCTTGATTGGAAACATAATACTTTCCTCTATCAACTTGTTTAAATTTTTCTTCATAAGAGGCTTAATATGTGGGTTGACTGGTCTTTGATTTTTCTTGATGGGTTTAACATCTGGGTCTAGTTTAATTATATGTTGTGCCAACTTCAGATTGAATCCTCGCAGGTCCTCATAGATCCAAGTGAAGACATCCGGAAATTCTTGGACATTTTTATGAAATAATATCTGTCTTGTTTAGTGGCCACCTTTCCAATTTGGAGTGTTTTGCCTTTCCCAACCGAAATTGGTTATGAATCCTCTCCTTTAACTCCGTATGTTGGCCTTTACCTTTTGGAATTGATCATTAGGATTGAATATGAACTCCAATGTCACCAAATCCTTTGGAAGCTTGTTTGTCTAGCTGCACTTCTTGATCCCCGTCTCGCTGCTCTAACTTTTCCCGATTCCTAGCGATGGATTCAACCTCCTCTTATAAGAAATTAATGATCTATTGATCATTCTCAAACACCTACCAACTTGTGTTATTATCTGGAACTGCTGGCCTTACAATCACATGGACATGTGGTTGTGTCTTATATCTTTTGATACTATCCACCACATCAAAAGTTGCTCCAACTGCTACAAGTCTATCTCGCGGCTTCATTTTTCTTCCCCGGGTATGGATTCAAGTTGAAAGCTTTGAAATCCTTGATTAGGTCCCATACCCCATTTTTGTAGTTCTTGACTAGGTCATTCTTTGCAGTATGTTGTCCTATGAATTGGTTAACAATCAATTTGTTATCTCTAAAAACTTGTAAGTTCTTTATGCCCCTTTTCCGGCCTAATGAAGTCCATGAATCAAAGCCTCATATTCAGCTTGTATTGTTTGAACATGCAAACTAAAATCTGAAATTTGAATAATACTTGATTTTATATGGTGAAACCAACATTGCACCTCATCCAAGACTTTTTGCTTCTTAAACCATCAAAAATAACTGCCAAATTTCATTGCCATCCTTATTTTATAGCTTGGTGATATTAGGAGTGGGTGAATTTTATTCTTGTACACAATATACGCCCAATTCTCCGATTCTTCCATTTCCTTGTATGGGTCAAATGCATGCCCTTTATTTTCCCATTCATCCGTAGTTAAATATGGAATAACCTTGACCTTAGTACCTCCTTCTAGGTCATTTAAACATTTTTCCCGATCAAAGGCTAAGAAATTTGCATTGATAGGACTTGCTACATGGGGCTCAATGTGGAATTTTTCAATTGGTTCGAATTGATTATAGCTTTAGCTCCATATCTTGTTTTGAATAACATTTGGCTCCAATATGGTGATAGATATCCACCAATTTTCGCTATGAAGTACCTTGACAAACATCATGCAAAGAGTGGTAGAAGATCAACTACATACGCATCTTGCAAGACCGTGACATTTGGGAAAGCATGCAGTGTTAGGATTAATCCTTTGATGACCCCAACTATTCCTACTACTGTTCCATCCAGTTGCACTACCCCTTTTAGTAATGGCTCATACTTTAGACCTAATTGGTCAACCATTTTCTTAGGCATGACTGAGCTACTTTCCCCTGAATCAATCATGCAGTTGTGTACTAAGTGGTTTCCAATAATCAATGACACATAGAATGGTGGAGGATTCAAATTATTTCTTGGTTGATCCCTATATTGTTGCACTGTATTAGTGAGAACTTTCTCCTATCCTTGGTTTGATCCATTCAAGGTAGACCAATTGGCCATTACAGCTTGTAACAAATCTCATTGTCCTAGGATTTCCAATGACCCCCACATGGAAATGCTCACGTGTTTTCTTCATTTGATCTATGATGTTGAAAGGGGATGGATTATATTTTTATTTCCCTTTACTTAGCACAACCTTATTCTCGCACATGGGTTGGAACTTGAACTGTGCAATGGGTGCCTTAGGTTGATTTGAAATATTTGAAGCTAAATTTTGTCTACTAAGTCCTTGTTGAATAGGAGCGGGATGAGAAACAATTGGATTAGACAATTGTCCTTATTCTATGTTCCTCTTCTTTGACCGTGTGTTGGAAGCCATGCCTTGGAATGACAATTGATTAACTCCACAAAAGTCTTATGTTTGCCAATTAACCAATGAGGTTTCGTTGGAAGTGCCTCTTGTTGGGTTTCTTGCTCACGCTGATTTCCTTCTTGAATTGGTTCTTGGGACACACCAATGGTCAATACCATCAAGGCCTAGTTTAGTGCACCATTGAAAAACGTTGATTGACTGTGAGGTAGATTACAGGGGCAACACCATTTGTACTCCCGTACCATGTTGTTTTGTGTTGGAACTATTGATGCGTAATCACATCAATGTTGAATATCTACAACTCGACGGGTTGAGACTCTCAGTGTAATTGCATAACATGGAGCATCTCTCAAAGTGTGGAATTTGCGAATCGAGAGAGATCTCTAGATGAAGGCTGATTCCTATTCCTTTATTCAGGTGCACACATTCATATTGCGGAGGATATACTCTAAAACCTACTCAAACTTACCAAGGAGATGCAAGAAATAAATCCTAAACTAACAAGGGTGATGCACCAAAGGAATCATGAACACCTACTTTGCAATAAACACAAACCATAAAAATGTAATACAACTACCATGCACAGATAACCAAGACTATAATGAGAGATTAGGGAGGCGATGAACATAATAGAGGGTTAAAAATCATCCACATACATGCATTATTGCTCTAGAGTTGATACAGTGCACTATAATGGACAAGAGGCAAGATTTGTATTACAATCTAAATGGGAGGCTTGAAAACTACAAAAATTCACCTGTAGCACAGGGAAGAAGGGAGGGTGCAAAGAAAGAGTGTTCAACCTTTAGAAAAATGCACCTCCTTACAATATATAGGAAGAATGAGAGCAGAAGTAGAAGAAATATGGAATCTTGTTCAACCACCCAAGAAATGCATTAAATCCACCTATGAAATTAATGGGTCTCATGACACAACCCATGCCTCCATTAATATTTCTTGTTGGGAAAGAAATACGTCATTACGGTGGTGGGTGAGGAACATGACAACCTCAAGAATGGCAGTGTATATTTACTCTAGTTGTAGTTGAGGTCATCTAAAGGTCATCGTCAGGGCACCCAATGCGGGCTATCACAATATTTTAAGATCTAAGCATTTAAAAATCTTGGCGGAATTTATGATTCGTTTCCAAACATAATTTAGATTTTGAGTCTACCCCTAGAGATCTACATGGAGCCCCACATATTCTTAAGATTTTACTACTTCTTTTCACTTCAAGTTGTCTTGAGCTAACACGTGGCATCATCTGTTCACCTTCTTTGTTTCCATTATATTCTACCTAAGCCCCTCTTATTGGCGGAGACACTATGCTTGACCCGAGACACGTGGAGGCTCAGAACACATTTGGGACCTGCTTTTAGATTTTCCCCATGAATGAGCACCGAAGGGACACTTGGGGCTTTCCACTAGTTCTATTTTCCTTAGCTGATTTAACGGCCGGTTCTACCCCACTTTTTGACTTCTGGCCACGTGGCGAGCCTGTGTTTGTTTGGGGACTACTTCCAGATTTTAACTCTGAAGTTACGCTGAACTGACGTGTGGAGGCTTCCTTCATTGGTTTCAAGCTTAGACTTTTTAATGGATGGTGTCCCCTTTTCAGACCTAGGAAACATGGAGGGATGGTGCTCATTTGGGAACCCGCTCCAGATTTTTCCTTTGAAGTTACACAGACGAGGCATGTCAAGGCTTCCACTGGCCCTATTATACTTTACTGTTGCCTTTCTTGGTCCCTAACTATGTGGCGGGTTGCACTCATTTGGGGACCACCTTTGATTTGAGCTTTGAGGGTGCGCCGATGAGACACGTGGCACCATCCGCTAGTGTGTCTCAATTTTGGACTTTTCAATGGCCGGTGAAACCATTTCGGACTCTAACCACGTGACGAGCCTACACCCGTTTGGGGACTCCTCCTCTGTCACACCTTTGATGTTGTGCCATTGAGACACATGGAGGCCTCTGTCGGCCCTTTTATACTTATCTAATTTAGGCCTCGAGTGAACAAATTATATGCACTTCCTTGGCAGGTCCCTCATTGTTGACTCCATGTGGAAGTCTCGCGGGGTTTTGAGTTTCACTATTCCCTCTCACTCTTGGAATTGTGCCGAGATGACACATAGTGCCTTCCGTGAGTCCGCTGCTTTGCTTAGGGTTGAATCATTCGGATTGCCATTACTAAGCCTATTTGTAACTTTGATTGCTAGTTTTGAAATGTGGGCTCACATGACTAAACCGACTCTTCAATTTTCTTCTACAGTGGGTCATGTTTGATTAATTTTTCCTAAGGGGAAAAATTGGTCAACAATTTGGTGACTCATGGGGTCACTGCCTGCTAGGTGAAAAGATTAGTTGCCTTGAAGTATCCATTGGGTGCAGAGTCATGAATTGATAGCTGGTACTAATCCTATTTCTGAAACCTCGAGCTTGGCTACTTACGACCTGTTGGCCCTTAACCTACTCCACCACTTGCACTCTCAATTTTCATAAGAAAATATTGAAGGTGAGATTTTCTGAGAGTAGAAAATTGTCTTGACTTGGAGCATTCACCTGCTTTTGGAAATGGACTGTAGGCACACATTCACCTTTAGAGGCACCTTGAACTACACAATGATTCAACCTAGGAGCAATGAGACCTGTGCTGAAGCACTTAGGAAATTGAAACCTACACTACAATAAGACAATGTGCATACACACTTAGAGGAATTAAAATCCTAGGCTAATATTTACAATGGTGAAACCTTTTCCTTTTAGTAACAATGTTTAAGATAGATTTCGTTAACTAGAATCGGAAGATCCTCTCCATCCAACGTAGACAATTGGAAGGCATTGCTACTCTTACATCCTGTGACCATGTAGGGGCCACTCCAAATAGCATCAAATTTAGAATGCCTCCTAGCTTTTCCCGATCTGCATCCCACTTCAGGACTAGGTCCCCTTCCTGAAAGGTCCTTTCTCTTTCTTTCTTATCAAACCACCTTTTGACTAAGGCTTGATATTTTTCTATCATTTGAACTAAATGTTCTCTGATTTCTTCCAATTCTATCATCTCTGCATACCTAGCCTCCATTGGTTCAAACTCAGATAATTCCAACTGTTTCATGAGTTCCAATGCGGGAAGCTCTAATGATATAAGCAACACTGCCTCTTCCCATAGACTAGCTTGTAAGGGGAATTACCTGTAGATCTCTTTGGTGTGATCCTGTCAGCCCATAATGACAATTTTAGCTTTGTATGCCATATCCTTTGATTTTCATCTAGAGTCCTTTTGATGATTCTTAGTAAATTCTTGTTTGTGGACTTTGCCTGCCCATTACCCTGTGGGTAATAATTTGAAGAGGTGTTCAAGTAGATCCCATTCTTAACATCCCATTCTGTGATCTTGGAGCCTAAGAACGCCAAGGCATTTTCTGATATGATAGTGGTTGATACTCCTAACCTAGTCACTATCCCTTCATAAAAGTATAATATGCTAGAATCGTTTACTTCTTTAGTGCTACCGCCTTAGTCCACTTGGTAAAATAGTTTGTTGCTGTGAGGATCCACTTGTGGCCTTGGCTTGAGTTTGGATTGATGACCCCAATGAAGTCCAATCCCATTGAATGAATGGTTGGTCAACTAAAATTGGGTGTAATGGGAGTGCTGCTAATCTTTCCTTGCCTATGAATAATGCATATTTTTACACTTCTTTATCCAAGTGTAACAGTCACTGAACACCGTGGGACAATAATATCCCACCTTCATTATCTTGAGAGCTATTACTCAGAGAGAAAATGACCTCCGGCTTCTCCATCGTGAAACTCCTGTAACACCTTCTCATTTGACCTATTCCGATGCATCTCAGTAGAACACTATTGATGTCCCTTTTGAACAAAACACCATCAACAAACACATATGGAATGACTTGTAATATGAAGTATCTCCTTTTTTCTTTGCTCATTTCTAGAGGCATAGGCCTATTTGCAGGAAGTGCATCATATTTTGAGTCCAACAAGGAATAGACACATTATCATTTGCTTGTTCTTGACCATCTTGTAGTACCAAGACAACTCCATTTCCATTGCTTGCATCAACTTGTTGACTCGAGGCTAGCTGTTCACATAGTCCCTTTCCATGAACCAACTTAGTGACCTTAATTTCAATGTCATATTCCATGACATGAGTGATCCATCCTGCATGTTTCTCATTCACATCCTTGTTCAAAAGGAAGTCCCTGACTCCCGCATGAGAAACTAACAACTGGATCTTGTTGTTTGAGACTAGGTGTTTGAACTTCTTTAAGCTCCTGATCACTACAAGGACATGTTTCTCAATGAAGGAGTACCTCACTTCATAGTCCTCCAATCCTTGAATGAAGAAGGAAACTGGTTGTTCAGATCCCCTTTTTTTTTTGCACTAGGATTGCAAAAATTGTGTTCCCACCACCAAAGGCATAAAACATGAAGTCCTTAGAGAAGTTTGGATTGACGAGAGTTGGAGCTTGGGATATGGCTTCTTTGATGGATTCAAAACATTATTTTCCCTCATTTGTCCACCTAAATTCCATGCTCTTCTTCAACATCAATGTTATTAGCTTCATAAGAGCAGCAAAATTTGGCACAAACCGAAAACAAAATTGATTCTTCCTAGAAAGCTCTTAAGAGCCTTCTTATGACTTAGTAAGGGCAATGCTCAAATTGATTCAACTCTTTCTGGGTCAATCATCAATCCTTCCTTTGACACAATATGGCCTAGGATCTTGCCTTCGTGAGCCAAGAATATGCATTTTTGGGATTCAATGATACCCCAAATCTCCTACATCTTTGAAATACTTGTCTTAGATGAAAAAGGTGATCCACTACATTTTTGGAGAACAAAATGATATCATCAAGATATATTAGTACTATTTTGTTGATCAACCCTTGAATTCCATGTCCATCACCCTCTGGAAGGTGGTCCCGAACATTAGACAATCCAAATGACATCTTCTTGTAGGCATAGGTGCCCCATTTAGTGGTGAAATCCATTTGAACTAGTCATCTTCTTTCACCATTATCTGATTATACCCTGAGTATCCATCCAGGAGAGAAAATATTTCTGAGACGGATACTACCTATAAGATTTGCTCCATTGAAGGGAGTGGGTAGTGGTCTTTGAGAGATGCTCTGTTCAAGTCTTGAAAGTCCACACACAACCTAATTTCTCCATTCTTCTTCCTACTATTGATACCAAGTTTGCAACCCAGCTTGAATGCTTGATTGGGAATATAATTCTTTCCTCTATCAGTTTGTTCAGCTCTTTCTTCATTAGAGGCTCAATGTGTGGGTTGACTAGTCTTTGTTTCTACCTGATGGGATTAGCCTCTGGATCCAGTTCTATTGTATGTTGTGCCAAATTTGGATTGAATCCTCACAGTCTTCATAACTCTAGGAAAAACATTTGGAAATTCTTGGAAAAGTTGTATGAATTCATATCTCTCTTGCTCAGTGGTCACCTTACCAATTTGGAGTGTCTTTCCTTCCCCAACAAAAATAGGTTCTGAATCATCTCCCTTGACCTTAATGTTTGCTTTCTCTTTATGAAACTAGTCATTAGGATTGAATATTGACTCCAGTGTCACCAAACCTTGGGAAGCTTGTTGGTCCACAGCTGCACTACTTGATCCCCATACTGCTGCTCTAATTTATCTTGATTCCTAGCTAAGAATTCAGCCTCTTCTTGTAGGAAATTTATGATTTGTTGATCATTTTCAAACACCTTCTAGCTTGTGTTATTGTCTAGAACTATTGGCCTTACAATCACATGGATATGTGGTTGTGTTTTGCCTCTTTTGATATTATCAACCACATCAAATGTTGCTCCAACTGTTGTAAGCCTATCTGTAGCTTCATTCTTTTTCCTAGGTATGGACACAATGTTGAAAGCTTCAAAGTCTTCAATTAGGTCCCATACCCTATTTTTGTAGCTCTTGAGTAGGTCATTCTTTGTAGTGTTTTCTCTCTGACTTGATTCACAATTAGCTCACTATCACCAAATATTTGTAAATTTTTAATGCCTCTCTTTCTTTCCCGATGTAATCCATGTGAATTAAGGCTTCATACTTAGCCGTATTATTTGAGCAAGCAAACTGAAACAAAAAGATTGAGTAGTATTTCATACCTTGTGGAGAAATGAGCATAGCTCCTCCTCCTACGCCTTGTCTACTCCTTGATCCATCAAATAATAGCTGCCATACTTTGTTATCATCTTTGTGATATGGCTTGGTGATGCTAGGGAGAGGATGATTCTCTTCATGCAAAAATAATAGAATCCTAGCTTAGATTCTTCCATTTCTTTGTAAGGGTCAAATTCATGTCTCTTGTTTTCCCATTCATCAAGAGTCAAGTCTGGAATACTTCCGACCTTGGTATCTAGCCTCATAGGTGCTTGGGTAATCCTCTTGATCAAATGCTAAACAATTTGCATTAATTAGACTTGGTACATGAGGCTCTATGTGAAAGTTTGCAATGGGCTCAGATCTGATTGTGGCCTTAGCCCCATACCTCATTCTAAATAACATGTGTGACCAATCAGTAGACAAATAGCCCCCAATTTTAGTAGTGAAGTCTCTTGACAAACACAATGCAAAGAGAGGTGGCAAGTCTATGACTGATACATCTTGTAAGATGGTCACATTGGGACATGCATGTAATGTGAGGCTCAAATATTTGATTACTCCAACCGTTGTTATCACTATCCCATCTAATTGCACCACACCTTTGGAGATGAATTCATATTGAAGACCTAACTGGTTAGCTATTTGTTTCGCATGACTGAGCTACTTGCTCCCGAATCAATCATGCAATTATGTATCAACTTATCTCCTATGATCACTGAGATATAGAATGGGGCTTCAAATTTTTACCTTGATGGCTCCTTGATTGCTCCTTGTTGAGCTATTGGTAAGTACCTTGTCTTGTTGATTGGGTGGCTGATTTGATGTGACCAGTTTTCCATAACAACTTGCAATAGGTCTCTTTATCTTAGGATAGCTAATGAATCCCACATTGATATGTTTACATTCAGTTTCTTCATTTCACATGATGTTGAATGGAGATGAACTATCTCTCTGTTCCCCTTTCCTTGCACCGTCTTCTCTTGTGCATAAGTTGTTACAATGGGTACTTGGGCTAGTTTAGAAGGTGGTTTGGGCTGACCTTGCACATTAGGAATTGTAATTTGATTACCAATACCTTATGGAGTAATAGGAGGCTGAAAATCATTTGAATTTGATGATTGTCTTTCTCCAATATTCCTTCTCTTGGACCATGTATTGGCCTGCTACACTTTGAGAAGGGGCTTGGTTCACACCACAAAAATATTCAACCTACCAATTGACAAGTGTGGTCTCATTTGGAGGTACTTCTTGCTGAGTTGATTCCTACTACTTATTTCCTTCTTGGCTTGTCTCTTGTTCTACACCCATCATTTATTACCATAAGAGCTTGACTCAAGGCACCATTAAAACACATTGACTGATTATGAGGTTGATTACATGGGAAACACCAGTCATATTCTTGAGCCATGTTGTTTTGTGTTGGAACCAAGGCCCTCGATGTTGAAGCCACATTTGGATCATATGGTTGGAATGGCCTAGTAGCTTGAGGTTGTCCTTGGATTTGATTTTGATTTCCAGCCTGAGCTGGTGGTCTATTTTTTTAGTATGGGGGTCTAGCTTGATACTAATTTGGAGGTTGATATGGCCTAGAACTTTGAGCTTGTTGTCTCTTGATAGTCACTAGCTCATTTCCTAGGTTTTGCAGTTGCTTCATAACCTCTTGTAGCTCTTTTGAGGTGCTTGAAGAAGTAGAATCCTCATTATTGCTTTGATTCCTAGGGGCTAGAATGGGATTCAAATCTGGCATTTAGCTAGTTGTAGGAGCTCCTAGTTCTGGATATAGAGGCATAGGTGGCCTAGGTGCTAGCTTACCAACTTGAATCAAATAGTTTTCAGCTCTAATAGCAATATTATAGGATGTGGGTATAGTTATACCTCCCATTGATTGAATCATTATGGAAATATCAGAATTTAAAGATTTGAGGAAGTATAGAAAAGCACCTTCAGCTATTGGTCTCACGGCCACCAGAATCCTATCCCATGTTCTCTAAAATATGAAGTTGAAGTCAGTCAACTGCTCATTAGGAGCCCTCTTGATTGTTGTCAATTGTTCCAACAAGGATAAATTATCTCCCTTATCTTAAATTGATTGTGAATGACTGCATATAATGGTCCCAGTTCTAGATGGATCCCGCAGTTAGACTCTAAACCACTATAAAGCTTTACCCTTAAAAGATGAAGCCAAAAACTTGACCACAACATCCATTTCAATGATCTCATGAATTGCACAGACATTTGCAATATCCTGGATGTGGTCAATTGAGTCATTTGGTTCTCTCCAGTAAAATATGGGATGCTCTTTAATGTCTGTAGCTGGAACTGGATTTTGTGCATTGAGGGCAAGTAGGATGCTACTAAGTGAAGTTGACATAGGGGTTGGGCTGCACCATCCTAATTAGTCGAAGGACTCTAGTTGATTGAACGAAAGGCCTACCAGGTGGAGGTGTTGACAAGGTCCTGCTTGGTGGAGATGGAGATCTTTGAGCTCTTCTCCCTCTCCTTTCTCTATCTAGGGATAAATGTAGATAGACAAATAGCCCCTCTTCTCTATGGTTCTTGACCTTTTTGGATTCTTCTCATGAATCTACCAGGCTTGGACTACTGAAATCAGTGGATTCTACCCTTTTTGGAGTCACCAGATGTGCAATTTTAGAGCTCCTTACAAGTTGGGAACTCGACAGCAAGTGCACATCAATCTTTCTATAGTAAAAATGAAGACTTCTAGTCCCACCGGTATGCCAAAACTGTTGATGCATAATCACAACACCCATGAATATCTACAACTTGATGGGTTGAGACTCTCAAAGTGTGATTGCATAACATGGAGCATCTCTCAAAGTGTGGGACTTTGTGAATCAAGAGAGCTCTTTGGATGAAGGCCGGTTCCTATTCCTCTGTTCAGGTGCACACGTTCATATTACAAAGGATCTACTCTAAAACCTACTCTAACTTGCCAAGGAGACAGGGTTAAGGAGATGCAAGAAATAAAACCTAAACTAACAAGGGTGATGCACCAAAGGAATGATGAAACACCTACTTTGCAATAAACACAAACCATAAAAATAATAATAATCACCATGCACAAATAACCAAGACTAGTAATGAGAGATCAGGGGGAGGCGATGAATGCAAGAGAGGGTTGAAAATCATCCACAGACATGCATTATTGCTCCAGAGTTGATACAATGCACTACAATGGCCAAGAGGAAAGATTTGTATTACAATCTAAATGGGAGGCTTGAAAACTCCACAAATTCACCTATAAGACAGGGAAGAAGGGAGGGTGTAAAGCAAGAGTGTCCAACCTTTAGAAAAATGCACCTCCTTACAATATATAGGAAGAATGAGAGAAGGAGGTAGAAGAAATCCAGACTCTTGTTCAACCACCCAAGAGATGCATTGAATCCACCTACAAAATTAATGGGTCTCATGACACAACCCATGCCTCCATTACCATTTCTTGTTGGGAAAGAAATACCTCATTACAACGGTGGGTGAGAAATGTGATAACCTCAAGAATGATGGCCTATATTTACTCCAAGCCATAGTCAAGGTCATTTGAAGGTTAGGGTCGGGTGCCCAACGTGGGCTCTCACAATATTTTAA
The DNA here is from genome assembly GCA_018340775.1 of Taxus wallichiana var. yunnanensis. NCBI lineage: Eukaryota > Viridiplantae > Streptophyta > Pinopsida > Cupressales > Taxaceae > Taxus > Taxus wallichiana. Next base: position 233,389,182 of record CM031241.1, read on the forward strand.
GATCCAAGCATTTAAAAATCTTGGTGGGCTTTATGATTCACCAAATATTTTTCCAAACATACTTTGGATTTGGAGTCTACCCCTTGAGATCTACATGGAGCCCTACATATTCTTAAGATTTTACTACCTCCTTTCACTCTTGAAGTTGCGTTGAATTGACATGTGGCCTCATTTGTGGGCTGCTCTGCTCTTTATTTCCTTTATATTCTACCTAAGCCCCTCTTATTAGAGGAGACACTATGCTTGACCCGCGACACGTGCAGGCTCAATGCAAATTTGGGACCTGATTTTGGATTCGCTCCATGAAAGAGCACCGAAGGGACACATGGGGATTTCCACTAGTTCTCTTTTCATTGTCTCGATTTAACATCGGTTTTGCCCCTTTTTGAATTCTGCCATGTAGCGAGCCTATGTTTGTTTGGGGACCACCTCCAGATTTGAACTTTGAAGTCATGCCGAATCGACACGTGGAGGCTTCCTTTGGCCTATCCCAAGCTTGGACTTTTCAACGGTCATTGTCCCCTTTCCGGACCTGGAACACATGGAGGGTCACGCTCATTTGGGAACCCACTCCGGATTTTGCCTTTGAAGTTGCATAGATGAGGCACATGGAGGATTCTCGGCCCTATTATACTTAGCTGATTTTGGCCTACTACCTTTCTCGAATCCCTAACTATGTGGCGGGTGGCATTTGATCACCTTTGGATTCAACCTATGAGGGTATGCCGATGAAACATGTGGCACCATCCGCTAGTCTGTCTCGAGTTTGGAATTTTGAACGGCCGGTGAAACTATTTCAGACTCTGACCATGTGGCGAGCCTGCGCTTATTTGGGGACTCCTCCTCTGTTGCACCTTTGACATTACGCCGTTGAGACACATGAAGGCCTCTGCTGGCCCTTTTATACTTAGCTAATTCAGGCCTCGAGTGAACAAATTATATGTGCTTCCTTAGCGGGTCCCTCATTGTTGACTCCACGTGGAAGTCCCACGAGGTTTTAAGTTTCACTGTTTCCTCTCACTCTTGGAATTACACCGAACTGACATGTAGTGCCTTCTGTGAGTCTGCTGCTTTTCTTAGGGTTGAATCTTTCCAGATTGCCATTGCCAAGCTTGTTTGTAACCTGATTGCTAGCTTTGAAACATGGGCTTGCATGACTGAACCGACTCTTCAATTTTCTTTTGTGCAAATTTGTGTTTGATTAATTTTTCCCAAGGGGTAAAATTGGTCAACAGAACCAAGGATCTTGTAGTTGAAACTAAATTTGGATCATATGGTCGAATGTCTTGGTAGTTTGATGTTGTCCCCTGGTTCTAATTTTGATTGTCAACTTGAGTTGGTGGTCTATTTTGTTGATATGGGGGCCTAACTTGATACTAAGTTTGAGGTTGATATGGTTTGAAACTCGAGCTTGATGTCTCTTAATAGTCACTAAGTCATTCCCTAAGTTCGAGTTACTTCATGACCTCTTGCAACTCCTTTGAATTGCTTGGAGAAGTAGAAGCCTCACTATTTCTTTGATTCCTAGTGGGTGGAATGGGATTCAACTCTAGTGTTTGACTAGTTGTAGGATTTCCCATGTCTAGATAGAGAGACATTGGTGGCCTTGCACAAGCTTACTAGCTTGAATCAAACAATTTTCCACTTTGATAGCTATGTCATAGGCCCCATGATAGTGTTGTTCCTCCTATTGATTAGATCATCATGTCTATGTCTCGAGTTTATAACCTTCAAGAAATAATGGAATGCTCCTTCGGAAGTTGGTCTAAGAGCTATTATAATTTCATCCCATGTCCATTGGAAATGGAAATTAAAATCTTTCATTTACTCATTAGGAGCTCTTTTGATTATTGTCAATTGTTCCAATAAAGACAAATTGTCTTCCCTCTCTCCAAATTGGTTGCAAAAGAGCTAAACACAACTGGTTCCAATTCTAAATAGACCCTACTTTGTTAGGCTCCTAAACCATTGTAAGGCCTTACCCTTGAAAGATGAATCCAAAACTTGACCGTAACATCTATTTCAATGATTTTGTGAATTACATAAATATTGGCGATGTCCTGGATGTGGTCAATAGGAGTAGTATGATTTTCTCCTATGAAATAGGGAATATTCTTTAGTGCTATAACTGGGACCTGATTTTGAGCATTTAGGGTAAGTGGACTACTTGCCTGTGAAGTTGAAAAAGGGATTCGGTGGTGGTTTTTGTAGATGTGCCATTGTGATTAGCCTAAGAACCTTGGTTGATTGGAGAAAAGGTCTACCAGTGGAGGTGTAGATAAGGTCCTGTTAGGTGGAGATGGTGATCTTTATGGTCTTCTTCCTCTTCTTCCTCTACCTAGTGATAATGTAAGTAGAAAAATAGTCCCTCTTCTCTAGTATCAAACCTATTTCGAACTCTTCTCATGTACTTGGGAAACATGTGCTTTGCTACATCACTAAATTCTATCCCTTCAGAGTCACCAGATGCGTTAGGAATTAGCCTCAAAAGGCTAGGGTTTTTCCAAGTCACACACCAAAATCGACAAAATTAGAATGGAACTTTGAAGGACTCAGTATATTGGATATACTTGGAGGTTTTAAATTGTTTTTAAATGACAGTCCCAAATCTTGAAAATGCAAGACCTCCGAATGTATGAAACCCCAAAATCTGAAGTTTGGAGAACTCAAAATCCTAAAACTTGAAATTTTAAAACCTGAAATTCAAAAAACTCTAAAATTTCAAAACAAAAATATGCTTTTGAAGATTATCCCTTGCTCTTTCAATTGGTGAAATTTGGACTTGTTGTGAGCAAGTTAAACACCTAAAAATTGATTTCGGAGTTCATCTTGAGAGGTCAAAGGTCTAAAATCAGAAATCTATAGTTTTCTAAGTCTGAATTTCTTGAAAATGCCTTCAAAGCTCATAGAATGAATTCTTGGTCCTATTGGGCATGCCAAAACTGTTATGGCAAAATCACAACACTTCGAATGCTCGCAAGTTAATTGTTGAGGCAATTAGTGTGATTCATCAAACATGGAGTTATCCCAATGTGTAGGACTTTTCTATCGGATAACCCTACGATGAAGGCCGGTTCCTATTCCTCTATTCCGATGCAAACATCTAAATTGTAGAGAATCTACTCTAACTTGCCCAGAGACACGGTTAAGAAGATTACAAGAAACTAAACCAAAACCAACAAAGGTGATGCACCAAAAGGAATGTCGAACACTTGCTTTACATGGAGATGGAAACCAAATTAGATTAAGAAGAATGAAAACACATCACATATCAATCCAATGACCATTAAACACAAACCATTAAACATGTAATACAATAACCATGTAAAGATAACCAAGATTGCAATGAGAGATTAGATGAAAGTAATGAACATAAGAGAGGGTTGAAACTCATCCACAAACTTATATTATTGCTCTATAGATTTGATACAGTGCATTATAATGGCCAAGAGGTAAAAAAATTCATTACAACTTGAATGAGAGGTTTGTACTCCACAAATTCACTTACAGACAAGAGAATAAGGGAGGGTACGAAGAAAAATTATCCAACATTAGAACAACGCCCCTCATTACAGTTTATAGAAGAATATTTGCAAAGGAGAGGAGAGAAAGCTAAATCCCAATTTTTCCCCAAAATCCTCCAAAATAATTGTTTAATCCTGTAATGAGTGCATTTTGATCTTCAAAATCTCCCTTTTCATTAATGATTCATCTTTTTATCGAAGCAATCTCATCGTGGCTATTCCTCCCTGTCTAGTCTAGGCCTTGTAGAATCATGTTGACTCTTACTCCTCATCAAACTTCATTCATGGCCTCACCTACCATTTCATCTCTACCATTTCATAGGTTAAGAACCCCTAAATCTGTAATTTGATGATCCCAAATTGTGGATCCCGAAATCACCTTTCCAATGACTGTAATTTTACAAGAAGTGGATAAGTACATTAGAAGATATGCCTATTTTCCTAGATGTTGGTTTGAGATTTTCACCTTCAACTACTTCATTCAACGATGGATTGTGTTTCTTATTTTTGAAATATTAAACCTTATTAAAATTAAGTTATGGATTCATTTAATGACGGATTGATAGATTTCAAAAAACTCCTATTTTGTGCAAATCCAAGCTCCCAGTCAAAAGTTATGGCCATCTAAAGATGAGAGTGTCATTTTGTAAAAATTGTGAGTTGTTGACCTTCTTTTTTTGACTTTGACCCCACATCACAACCTCCAAAATCCAAAATTTTGGACTTTCGAGATTTGGAACTTTGGGCTTTGTTGCTTTGGAAGTCGTTGTACTGCTCACTTTGGAAAATCGGCTTGAGAGTTTTGAAATGCCGAGCCTCTGAAGTCTAAAATTCAGACTTTAGAGTTCAAACTCCAAATTTGTTTTATGTGGCCCATCATTCATTTGGAAAACCCCCGAAACCTCCAAACCTCTAAAACCCCGAAGTATAAAATTCAGACTTCAGGTTTCAGACCTTTCCCCTTTCGGTCTTCTCACTATCCCAAGCCCGAAACAAACCCTCAAAACTATCCAACTCCGAAACTTCAAAATTGAGAGCTCTGGAAGTCCAAAATTCCCTCCATGTTGACCACTGAACTTAAGTTTGAACCCGAAACACTTGCCTTTTCAGATTTTGGGGTTTGAGGATTTTGGGCATTGGCTTGTGCTTTTGCGTTTGTTGGCGAAGACCCCAAAACTCCAAACCTCTGAAGTCCAAAATTCAAACTTCGAGTTTGGAATCCAACATCTCGGATCTATAGAGCCATTGACCTTGAAAGGGGAGTTAACCCCAAAATGATGAACCATTTTAGACCTCGGACTCTCCATGTTTTGGACATTTTATCCATCTCATTTTGGGCTTCTCGTTGCCTCAACCCCCACAAAACAAACCCTTGAAATTCTCCTTGCGGCGACCTCAAACTCAAGCATTGACCTCCGAAGTGCCGAGCCCTTTTAGACTTCTTCGGGATTCGTGGATTTTAGGCCTTTTGGGTCCTCATTCCATTTTTCCCCCGCCTTGTCTCTCGAAATGATGGATGTGTGAAGTCTGAACACTTCGGGCTTGGGCCTCCATTATTTTGCTGACCTTGCATTGCCATTTCCGAGTGCACCTATAAACCGACTAACCGAGAAAAGAAATGTGAGCTCCCATGGATGAATGGTCCCTTAAATTTCTTAGCGTGCAAGGTCTTGTTTGTCCATTTTTCTTGAGGGAAAAAATTGGATAACAGGAACATAACCAGACTTGGGATCTGGTTAAGTTTCCAACAGGTTAGAGGAAATTTCAAAACAAATGGGTTTACAGGATCAAGGAAGAAGAGGGTGGACATAAAGGGTACAAGGAAAGACTTGTAGTAAAGGGATTTGCATAGAAATTAGGTATTTATTTTGGTGAAATATTTTCTCCTGTTGTAAAGATGACCTCTATTCATACTGTTATTGAGTTTAGTTGCAGTAGATGATTTGCATTTAGAGAAACTAGATGTGAAGACAACTTTCTTTCATGGTGATTTGGATGAAGAGATTTATATGCAATAGCCGCTTGGGTATGAAGTCAAGGGTAAGGAGAAATTGGTGTGTAGGTTGAAAAAGAGTCTATATGGGCTCATGCAAGCTCTAAGGTAATGATACATGAGGTTTTATAGTTTCATACATGAGCATGGTTACTTGAGATATGAATCGACCATTGTTTTTATTTCAAGAAACTTGAAAATGGGAGCTATATTATTTTGTTACTGTATGCGGATGATATGATTATTGTATGATCTAGTATGTCGGAAATTGGTGAGCTTAAGGAAAATCTAGGTCACACATTTTATATGAATGATCTAGAGTATCCTCACCAAGAAATGATGATCTATGATCTTCTCGAATCGATTCATGATCGGTTCCATGGTGTGGAGAAAATCGACGATTCCATTGATATCTCGTTTGTAGGAAATAAAGCTCATTTGAAAATATTATGGCCCACCGAAATTTTAAGGAAATGCAAAATTTGGGACTGCACACATGTGGGATGCACATGCACTCACAAAGTGGACAACTTGAAATGTGACAAGTGGACAATATAGGTGACAGAGTAAAAGTTGTTTTGGAATGCTAGTCTTCAAAAATCGGTGACAGGCAGAGTGGGCCCCACTATTTGTTGGTGGGGGCCCTCACCAGGTTCAATAGACCCAATTATGGAGGGGTGCCTTGGCCTCCTTCATTTCATATTGATATAGTAGAGCTCTTGTATATATCGACATTGTATGTCCACGATATGATGTATGTGGGACTATTAGCTAAGAAAATTTAAATTATAACCTTTTCCCTCCACATTACATGCTTAAGCCAATTAATTCACAACCCTTATCTCTCCATGTAGTCACCCACATTGAGTGCCCCATTGCATGGGGATAAGATGGCTCATAATCCAATTAACCTTAACACCGCTCCACCTTTTAAGCTCTCCCTACAATCCTTGCGCGCCAAATGTGGGATTAAATCCCTTTACATAGCCATGAAATGCACCTAGAGAGACTTGAACCATGATCTCTTCTACCAAAAATATATGCCTTGACTGCCATTCCATAGGAGTATGAAACGTTATAAAAGGATGCATTTTGTATTTGAACAACATCCGAGACTGTGTGAAATATTATTTTGCTCATAACTTGAGCTAGAGAAGGAATTTTGAGGTGATGTAAAAAGTGACTACTATTATTTTTGGCAGAGGAACGTGATGAGAAGATAAGATTATTGTATAGATATTTGTAAATATTTATTTTTAATATTTTAATAGATCGGTCCCATTCAACCAGACCAAGATGTAGGCCACAAGTGCCGAACTCCGTTATCAATTCTTGTGTCAAATTACTGGTGATTCATCTCTGTAATTTCTGATTTTACATAGTAATTTCAGTTTTATTTATTTTATTAAAAATACAAAAGGATATAATACTCCATTTAATTAAAAAAATCAATACAAAGCAAAATCTATGGATTATACATTTGCTAGTTAAAGTTGATTTTTAGATCACTAGTATTAGAGCTGGTTTTGACTGATTTTTGGTTCAGATTAATGGTTTTTGGATTGCAAGTTGTGTGTTGGATGTTAACAAGGTCTTGATCTAAGAAGGGTGAAGGAGAGTTAGTTGAAGGAGATCCCAAAATTGGTACCAGATGGTCTCGAAGTCCTACAATGGCGGATCGAGAGGAAGAAATTTTTGTCAATCATTCCTATAGATGAAGGAAATGTTGGAGGAAATGTACCAAGATAGAAAAAGAGAAAAGGGAACTAGAGAAGGTAAAAAAGAAGATAGCTCTAGTTTTGATATTCCTAAAGGTGAACCTCTAAAATCTGATTTTCCTTCATTAAAGTTAGATATTAAGTTTGAATTTCCAATGTATACTTGGAGAGCTAAATGCAGAGAAGTTGGATAATTGGATCAAGCAGATAGAAGTATATTGCAAGGTTCAGAGAATTGGGGATGATGAAGCAAAGATTCATTTAGAAACTCTTCGAATGGGTGGCACAACACTCATTTGGTGGGAGAGTAAGCTTCAGGAAGTGGAAGAAACCAAAGGTAAAGCAATCACTTCTTGGTCTGAATTTGTTTCAAGTCTTAGGAATTTTTTAATCCTTTTGGTTATAAGAAACAATCTATTATGGATTGACAAAAATTAAGAAAAACTAAGGGACAAAGTGTTCAATACTACACACATAAATTTGGGAAAAGGGCTCTAATTCTCAGGAATTTCCCTAAACATAGAAGAAACACTTCTTAAATATATTGGTGGATTGCATAGTTACCTTAGGCATATTATAATTGTTTTATGTCCTACTAATCTTGATGCAGTATGTGTTCAAGCAACCCATTTGGAAGCACGAGGGAAAATGAAACAAGAGTCCTCTTCCTCTTCTTTTAAACAAAATAACAATTAAATTGAAGGAAAATGTTTGAAAGAACAAGGAAAAGGAAAGGGTAAGCATAAGACAAACTCTACTATTAAAAAAGAAGATGAAAAACCATTTTGCAATAATTTTAAAAAGAACCATGATGAGTCTAAATGTTGGAAATTACATCCTGAAATGAAACCTAAATGGATGGTTAAGAAACAAAAGGTAAAGAAAAAAACACTCGCAGTTCATGATCTTGGGTCGATTTTGGTGATGAAACCAAGATCACAACTACGAAGTTTTCAAAGTAAATCAACTCTTTCAATTTCCAATAATAGTACTTCAAATGTTGCATCTTCTTCTAGTAAACAAACTATACATGCTTTGATAAGAAAATGAATAAGCTTTTCCACATTAAAGTAATTTCAAAGTATACAAAAATTGATACTATTTTTGATAGTGGATCTCAAGATAATCTAATTTCTGAGGTGGTTGTAAGGAAATTAGGACTCAATTATAATCCACATCCTAAGCCTTATCCATAGGGATAGGTTTGTGATGATGCGAAACTACAGTAACTAAAACTTGTATTTTCAGATTTTCCATTATAGACATGTTTATAGATGTGTTTGAATTGGATTTAGTTCATTTGGATATTTTTGTGGTGGTTTTGGGAAGTCCTTACTTGTATGATCATAAATCAATATTCTATAGGGAATAAAATAAATATTTTCTTGTAAAGGAAAGTATTGAGTTTATTGTTAGAGCTCACTGTGAAAAGAATAATCTATCCTTGGTGATTTGAGGGTCAAATGAAAAGGCTTGTAAACTCAAGCAAAATTTTTGTACTTATGGTGGTCAAATCCAAAGAGAAAGAACATGAGATGGATTTTGAAGATTGTGACCTGAAACATAAGAATGAATTGGTAAATATTGTTTCTAATTTTGATGATGTTTTCAGGATCCACAAGGTCTACCTCCTAAAAGAGGGGTTTGACATGAGATACAGTTGCTTCAGGATGCACCTCTTCCCAATATCAAAATGTATAGGTTTTCAGTAGTAGAGAATGAGGAAATCAAGAGACTGGTAATGGAAAATTTGGCTCAAGGTATAATTCATCCAAGTACATCCCTATGTGGTTCACCAATTATATTGGTTCCTAAGAAGGATGGCACTTGGAGAATGTGTGTTGATTTCCGTGATTTAAAAAAGATTACAATAAAGAATTGTTACCCTCTTCCTAGAATAGATGATTTATTGGATCACTTAAAGAATGCAATTTATTTCACTAATTTAGATTTAAGAAGTGGTTATTATTATCCATATTTCGCCCCCTCAGGCCAAATATTGGATCAGCTATGACAGCGCATAGAAAGAACCTAAGAAAATTCGTTTAGATCTTGTAAATGGGTTGCAGAAAGACTCAATAATGGAGTGGCGGGGGTTGAGGAAGATTAAATTACCCTATACAAAAATAAATGACTCTGTCGAGCCATTTCCATGTCTTAAATCCATTTTTCAGCATTTAGGAGGACTCAACAATGGAATAGTAGGGTCAGAAAAGAAGGGGCAATGCCGCAGAGGAACCAGGAGCAAGAAAGGGAAAAAATGGTGAAGTGCAAAGTTTTTAAGGCTTGAAACCATTCAGGAAAGAGTCAAAAATAGACTAATTATGGAGGAGGCAATAGAAAGAACCATGTGTCTATGCGGCGCTTCTCCAAAGTTTAATCCAGAAAAGGAAGCCCAAACGAGTGCCAGGATTCCACACGTCCAAACCCCCAAAAAGTTGCGGGGCCGTTGAAAAGTCTTCAACTAAGAAAGAAGGTGCCAAGTGTCAACTCGGCACAAATATGAAATGGGAGCCTAGGGTGAAGACTCAAACTTCCGCTAGCCCTCTAAGTAGCAAATGGTCAAACAGGGTCAAAAGGCAGATGGGGCGGGCCTCAAAATTGGATAAGTATAAAAGTGTAAGTGGAGAATACCAAGTGTTAGTGTGGCACATCTCCAAAAGTTAGTCCAAAGGTGGATACCCAGATGAGCGCAAGCTTTCCACGTAACCCAAAGTCCAAAAAGTAAGAGGAACCGTTGAAAAGTCCACAGACTTGCAGAGGCTACCAAGTGTCAAATCAATGCTCCTTTAAAGGAAAATTTTGAATCAGGCTTTCAAGTGAGCGCGGTGCCTCCACGTGTCTAGTATCAAAAAGGGGAAGAGTCGGTTGAATAGTCAATACATGGGGCAGGTCGGCAGAGAGTGCCAAGTGTCCAAATGGTGCTGATTCAAGACTTGAATAGAGAGAGGGTTTTCAAATGAGCGTCGAGTGCTGCCATGTGTCCCAGGTCAAGAGATATGCCCCCACCAAGCAAAAGACTTAGCCAAAATTTGCAAAATGGGCCGCAACTCTACCTAAAGAAAAATTCAGTGTTTGAGCCCGAGTCAAGGAAAGCGGGCCATCAGGGGAAAATTTGGTTTTTGGCCCCTTATTCCAAAAGGTGTAAAAGTTTAAAAATGGGCCGTAACTCCACCCAAAGGAAAAAGTCAGCGTTTGAGCCCGAGTCAAAGCCAAAGTGAGGAGTTGGAGGAAAAGGTGAAAGTTTTCCTTTTTCCTAAAAGGCACAGAGATAAAAATTGATGCACATCTCCCCAACTACCAACCGAAGGTGCCACGTGTCCAAGTGGAGTGTCGGGGCCGTGGGAGTTTTCTAAGTTTTGTGGTTTTTTCAAGAAAGGGAAAAGGATAAATCACGACCCACAAACCTAATTTTTCCCTAATTTGGTTGCAACGTGTCCACTATTAAAAAGGAGACCCATTTTTCAAAAATTTTTCCCACCCATTTGTATGAACCTGATACAAACTTCGAAGGGGCATATATTTCGACTCAAGGCTCTAAATATTGCAAATAAAACACCGTTGGAAGCATCTCTGGACATCCTATATGCCATGGAAAGATAAAAAATCATTTTTAGGCCTTGGTAGGTGGAAAATGGAGAAAACATCTTTAGACCTTTAATATAGGATCTTCTTGCCTCAACAACTAGATCGGATTCAATCTATTCTACCGTTTCTTCTCCCTTCAAGGCGCCGAACCAGTGGTTGATGCAATCAAGATGGATTTGGGGGAAGATTTTGTAAGAGGCATTAATGGAAGTGGTTGAGTTTCAACCTTATTTTCCCGCTTCTCTCTCTCTCTCTCTCTTTTCTTCTCTCTAATTGAATCTATAAATGCAGGGTGGGATTCATTGTAAAGGGTTGGAAATTCTTTGTTTTGCAGGATCCCCTTTCCTTCTAGCAAAGGAATTTGTGGAGTTCAGGCCTTCCATTAAAATTGTAATATGTTTCTTGCCTCCTGGCTATTTTGTAATGCATTGTATCAATCTATAGAGAAATAAAACACATTTGTGATCGATTCTAGATCCTTTATATCTCTTTTTCTCGCATATGGCCTTTCATTATAAATCTGGTTATTTGTGCTTGATTATTGTATGTATTTTGTTGGTTTGTGTCTATCAAAAAACTGGTGTTCATCATTCCTTTGGCACATCACCTTGTAGTTCAGTTATTTCTTATTTCTTATATTTCTTTTATCCTGTCTCCTTGGAAAAATTGAGATTAGGTATAGAGATAGGTTCTCTGCAAGTTCTTATGTATGTACCTAAACAAAGGAATAGGAATTAACCTTTAATCTAGAGAGATTTTCCATCTTGTAAGGTTCCTCACCTTAGGGAAAGTTCAATGTTATGTGGATCACACCAAATGACTCTACCTTAGAAAAGTACATCTATAGAACTCATTTGGGGATCCCGTGATTTTGCACTAACAGTTTTGCATGCCCAGGTGGGATAGAGAAGTCTCCATATTATTATAATAAGATTGATGTGCACTTGTTGTGATTCTAAATTTTAAGAAGCTTTAAAATAGTACATCTAGCGACTCTAAAAGAAAAAAATCCACTAGTTTCAGCAGTCCAAACAAGTTCACGAGAAGAATAAAAACATGGTCAAGAACCAGAGAAGAGGGATTATTTTTCTATCTAGACTTATCCCCAGATAGAGGGAGGGGAGGAAGAAGATCCTAGAAGTCCCTATGCCCACCAGATAGAACCTTATCAACACCTCCTCCTAGCAGGCCATTCTCTCAATCAAGAAGGATGCTCAAAGCTAATCGGGATGGCTAAGCCAAATATTTATGTCAATTTCACTCGCAATAGCCCACTCACTCACTTTGAATGCACAAAATCTATTCCTAATAGCAGCATTAAAGAGCATCCCATATTTCACTAGGGAAAACCAGACTTCTCCTAGTGATCATGTCCAAGATATTGTAAATGTCTGTACAATCCATGAAATCCATGAGATGGAAATTGCAGTCAAGTTGCTCACCTCTTCACTCAAAGGTAAAGCTTCATAATGGTTCAGGAGCCTTGAAGCAGGCTCTATCCAAAATTGGAACCAACTATGCACAACTCTTCATAACTAGTTTGGAGAAAAGGTGATAACTTATCTTTGTTGGAGCAACTAACAACAATCAAGAGAGCCCCAAATGAGCAGCTGACAGGACTTCAACCTCATATTTCAGCAGACCTGGGATAGGATTCCAATAATAGTAAATCCCACTAATGAAGGTTCCTTCTTATACTTTCTTAGGGCTTTAAATTCTGATATTTCTTTGATGATTTAGTCAATGGGGGCACAACCTTACTTGCAGACATATAGCCTTTCCATAGAGGGCTGAGAATCATTTGATTCAGGCTAAAAACTTTCTCCTAGGCCATCCATGCCTCTGTACCCCAAGTTAGGAAACCCAAATAATATCAAAATGCCCACATTAGCTCTTATACCCACCCCCAGGAGTCAAAGTTTAGCTGAAGCCTCCACTTCATCATCTAACACCTCTAAGGAACTCCAAGAAGTCATGAAACAACTTCAGAACCTAGGGAATGAGTTAGTAACCATCAAAAGGAAACAAGCTTAGAGTACTAGGTGTATCAGCCTCAGGCTCAGTATCAGGCTAGACCCCAGTATCAACAAAAAAGACCACCATCTCAGACTGTAAATCACAGCCAAAACCAAGAACAACCTAAGGCTGCTAGACCTTTTAGGTCATATGATCCAAACACAACTTCAATATCAAGGGTATTGGTTCCAGCACATAATAATATGGCACAATAATATGATTGGTGTTTCCCATGCAATCAACCACATAACCAATCAATGTGTTTTAATGGTGCACTAAATTAGGCCTTGATGGTGCAAACCAGTATGGTGTCATAGGAACCTAGCCAAGAAGGAGATCAGCAACAAGGAGCTCAGTAAGAGGGACCTCTAAGTGAAACTATGCTTGTGTAATGAATCAATTCCCTTCTCAAAGTGTATCTACCAATACATGGTCCAAAAAGAGAAATATTGGAGAAGGCCAACCACTAAACTCAGGTGACCCTCAACCTTCCATCACTCCAAAAGGTTATGGTGCTCCAAATATAAATTCAAACATGCAGAACCAATCCAATCCACCTTCCAAATCCACTTAAGCACTAGTTATGACAACCCATGTGCAAGAAAAAAATGTTCCTAGGAAAGGGAAGAAAAAGGATAGCTCATTCAATATCATTAAGCAAATGAAGAGGAAAAGTGTGAACATTTCACTATGGGAGTCACTGGACATTCCAGGATAAAGGGATCTATTGCAGACTACCATGTAAAATTGGTCAAGCTCAAACCAACCCCCTAGTCGGATAGAGAGAAGTTCTTACCAATGCAACTCAACCTAGGGAAAACTATCAAGAAAAATAAGGTAAGAACACGAGACCTCCTCCTTCTATGTCTAATTGATTATTGGAGAAAATTGGTGCATAATTGTATGATTGATTCTGGGGCAAGTAGTTATGTAATGCCCAAGAAAATAAATGATCAATTGGTTCTTCAATATGAAGTCATTTCTAGAGGAGTAGTGCAGTTAGATGGGACAATAGTGACAACTATCTGAATCATTAGGATCTGAGCCTCACTCTACATGCCTACCCCAATGTGACTATTTTGTAGAACGTATCAATCATAGATTTGCCACCACATTTTGCTTTGTGTTTGTCTAGGGACTTCACTACCAAAATTGGAGGCTATCTATCTGCTGATTGGTCACATATGCTCTTTAGAACAAGGTATGGGGCAAAGGCCACAATCAGATCTGAACCCATTGCTGATTATCATATTGAATCTTATGTGCCTAGCCCAATCAATGCCAACTACTCAAATTTTGATCAAGAGAACTCCTAAAAACTTGTAAAGCAGATACCAAGGTGGGATGTATCCCAGACTTGAATCTTGATGAGTGGGCCAACAAAATTCATGTCTTTGACCCCTATAAGGAGATGGAAGAATCCGAGCTAGCTGTTTACTGTCTACATGAATAAAATCATCCTCTTCATGACCTAATTAAGCCATAATATAAAGATGATAATGAGGTATGGCAATTGTTTTGTGATGGCTCAAGGAGTAGATAAGAATTCGAGAGGAGGAGCTATGATTATGTCCCCCAAAGGTATAAAATATTATTCAACCTTCATATTTTAGTTTTCCTGCTCAAATAACACTGCTGAAAATGAGGCTTTGGTCTATGTTCTTGATTGGGCAAGGAAGCTAGGAATCAAGAAATTGCTAGTGTTTGGTGACAATTAACTAGTTGTTAATCAAGTCAGAGGACTTAATGCTGTCAAGAATGACCTGCTCAAGAACTACAAGAGTAGGGTATGGGATCTCATGGAGGATTTTGAGGCCTTTAGCATTCTTTCCATACACACGAAGGAGAACAAAGCTACTGATAGGCTTGCAACAGTTGGAGCAACATTTGATGTGGTTGAAAACATCAAAAGAGACAAAGAACAAGCACATATCCATATAGTTGTGAGGCCAGTAGTGCTAGATAACAACACATGCTAGAAGGTGTTCAAGAATGATTAGTAGATCATTAATGTTTTGCAAGAAGAAGCTGAATTCTCAGCTTGAATCAAAGTAGATTAGAGAAACAATATGGGAATCGAGATAGTGCATTGTATACAAAAATCTTCCCAAAGGATTAGTGACATTGGAGTCTATCTTCAATCCTAATGATCAGTTTAGAAAAGAGAAGGCTAACATACAGATCAAAGGAGAAGATTCAGAGTCAATCCTAGTTGGAGAAGACAAAACACTTCAAATTGGCAAAGTGGCCACCGAGCAAGAAAGGTATGAATTCATACAACTTTACCAATAATTTCTAGATGTATTTTCTTGGAGCTTGAAGACCTAAGAGGGTTAAATTCAAAGCTATCACAACACACAATCAAACTAGATCTAGTTGCTCAGCCCATCAGGAAAAAGTAGAGACCAGTCAACCCACACATCGAGCCTCTAATGAAGAAAGAGATGAACAAGTTGATAGAGGCAAGCATCATATTTCCAATCAAATAATCAAGCTGGGTTACGAACTTGGTCTCATTTAGGAAGAAAAATGGAGAGATTAGGTTGTGTGTAGATTTTCAAGACTTGAATAGAGCTTCCCTCAAAGATCACTACCCACTCCCTTCAATGGAGTAGATATTGTAAGTGGTTTATGGATCAGAGAGATTCTCCTCCTAGATGGCTACTCATGGTACAACCAAATAATGGTGAAAGAAGATGATCAGTTCAAAATAGCTTTCACCACCAAATGGGGCACTTATGCCTACAGAAAAGTTCCATTTGGATTGTCCAATTCCGTAACCACTTTTCAAAGGGCAATGGATATGGCATTCAAAGGGCTAATCAAAAAAATAGTACTAATCTATTTGGATGACATTACGGTGTTTTCCAAAAATGCAATGAGACCACCTTTTCCACCTAAGGCAGGTGTTTCAAAGATGCAGGAGTTTTGGGGTATCATTGAACCCTAAAAAATACATATTCTTGGCCCATGAGGGTAGGCTTCTAGGCCATATTGTATCAAAGGAAGGATTGAAAATTGACTCGGAGAGAGAGTTAAAACTATAAGAGCATTGCCATTGCCAAGCCACAAGAAGGCTCTTCAAAGCTTCTTGGGAAAAATCAAATTTTTCCATAGGTTTGTGCCAAACTTTGCTATCTTGTTAAGCCAATAAGATTGATGTTGAAGAAGATCTTAGCATTCAGGTGAACAGTTGAAGGAAAATCAAGCTTTGAGGCCATTAAAGAAGCTATATCACAAGCCCCAACTCTCATGAATCTAGATTTCTCTAAAGACTTCATATTGTATGCCTTTGGTGGCAGTGACACAATTTTGCAATCTTAGTTTAGTAGAACAAAGAAGGTACAAAACAACTAATTGCTTTCTTTAGTCAAGGTCTAGAAGACTATGAAGTGAGATATTCCTTCATCAAAAGAAATTCCTTGCAATAATAAGAGGATTAAAGAAGTTTAAGCATCTAGTTTCAAATAATAAAATCCAATTGTTGGTCTCCCATATGGGAGTTAAAGAATTCCTTCTCAACAAGGATCTAAATGAAAAATGTGCAGGATGGATCACTCGTGTCATGGAATATGACATTGAGATCAAGGTCACTAAGCTGGTCCGTGGGAAGGGGTTGTGTGAATAACTAGCCTCAGGTCAACAAGATGAAGCAGACAGTGAAAAGGAGGTTGTTTTTGTTCTACAGGATAATCAAGAAGAAGGAAGTGATGATGTACCTACTCCTTGTTGGACCCAAGACATGGTGCACTTCCTTAAAATAGGCTGTGTCCTCATGGGATGAATAAAGTAAAAAGGAGGCATTTCAGACTACAGGCCATCCCATATGTTCTTACTTATGGTGTCTTGTTCAAAAGAGACATCAATGTTATTCTACTGAGATGCATTGAGACAGATCAGGTTGAGAGAGTGTTACAAGAATTCCATGTTGAAGCAAGCTGGAGGCCATTTTTCTCCAAGGGTGACAACACTCAAGATAATGAAGGTGGGTTATTATTGGCCCAAAGTGTTTAGGGACTACCACGCATGGATCAAAAGGTGTAAGAATTTTACATTCTTCAAAGGAAAAGAAAAGCTAGCAGCACTTCCATTGCACCCAATTTTAGTTGACCAACCTTTCATGCAATGGGGATTGGAATTTATTGGAGTCATCAATGAAAATTCAAGCCAAGGTCAAAAATGGATTCTGATAGCAACAAACTATTTCACAAAGTGGACCAAGGCAGTGGCACTCAAGGAAGCTAATGAGTCTACTATACTAGATTTCTATGAAGGGATAGTGACCAAATTTGGAGTGCCAGCCACCATTATATCAGATAAACGCATTCACATTCATAGGTTCCAAGATCACATGATGGGTTGTTAAGAATGAGACTTACTTGAGCACTTCATCACACTATTACCCTCAAGGTAATGGCCAAGCTGAGTCTACAAACAAGAACCTGCTAAAGATCATTAGAAGAACTCTTGATGAAAATCGAGACCACGCACACAAAGCTCAAATCGGCCTTATGGGCTGATAGGATAACACCCAAGAGATCTACAGGCAGCTCTCCATTCAAACTTGTCTATGGGAAAGAAGAAGTGTTTCCTATATCACTTGAGTTTCCAGCATTGGAGCTCATGAAGCAGTTAGAGATGTCTGAATTTGAACCAATGGAGGCCAGGTATGTGGAGCTGATAGAATTAGAAGAAACCAGAGAGCATGCACTCCAAGAAATAGAGAAGGACCGGGATTCAATCAAGAGACACTTTGATAAGAAGGAAAAAGAAAGGACCTCTAGTTTTGAAATGGGATGCGAGATCGGGAAAAACCAGGAAGGAATTCAAGTTTGATGTCATTTGAAGCATCCCCTACATGGTCATAAGATGTAAAAGTAGAAATGATTTCCAATTATCTACATTGGATGGTGAGGAATTGTAGATTCCAGTAAATGGAATCTATCTTAAACATTGCTACTAGAAGGAAGGTTATCACCTTGTACATATTAGTTTAATTCCTTTTCCTCTAAGTGCTTGTGCACATTGTCTTGTTGTAGTTTAGGTTACTTTTCTCCTAAGTGCTTTGCACACTCTGCATGTTCTATTTGGAGCATGTATGATTTCAAATTTTGTATATAGTTGTGGTGCTTTTTTTTCTCTTGTGCAGTCCATTCAAAGAGACAGATGAAGTTTGGGTCAAAACAATTTTCTACTTTCAGAAACCTTCGTTTCGAGATTTATTATGAAAATTGAGAGTGCAAACAATGGGCTCATGATTCAGAGGAAGAATCAATATTAGACCATCGTTCTCGACTCCATGCCCAATAGATATGACAAGGTAATTGGTCTTTTCATCTAGCAGGAAGATACCCCTGTGAGTCACCAAATTGTTATCCATATTTCACCCCAGGCCAAATATTAGATCAGCTACGACCCCGCATAGAAAGAACCCGAGAAAACTTGTTCAGATCTTGTAAATGGGTTGCAGAAAGACTCGACAATGGAGTGGCGGGGGATAAGAAAAATTAAATGACCCTATACAAAAAAGAAATGACTTTGTTAAGCCATTTCCATGTCTTAAATCCATTTTCAGCATTCATGAGGACTCAACAATGGAATAATAGGGTTAGAAAAGAAGGGGCAGTGCATGCAGAGGAACCAGGAGCAAGAAAGGGAAAAAATGGTGAAGTTTCAAAGTTTTTCGGGCTTGAGACCATTCAGGAAAGAGTCCAAAATCAACTAAGTATGGAGGAGGCAACAAAAAGAACCACATGTCTACATGGCGCTTCTCTAAAGTTGAATCCAGAAAAGGAAGCCCAAACGAGCGACACGCTTCCATGCATCCAAACCCCCCAAAATTTTCGGGGCCAATGAAAAGTCTTCAACTAAGATAGAAGGTGCCCAGTGTCGGCTCGGCACAAATCTAAAATGGAAGCCCAGGGCGGAGACTCAAACTTATGCTAACCCTCCACGTAGAAAATGGTCAAACAAGTTCAAAAGGCGGATAGGGCGGGCCTCAAAATTGGCTAAGTATAAAAGTGTAAGTGGAGAATGCCAAGTGTCAATGTGGCGCATCTCCAAAAGTTAGTCCAAAGGCGGAGACCCAAATGAGTGCGAGCTTGCCACGTAGCCCAAAGTCCAAAAAGTAAGAGGAACCGTTGAAAAGTCCATAGACCTGCGGAGGCTGCCAAGTGTCAACTCAATGCTCCTTCAAAGGAAAATTTTGAATCGGGATTCTAAGCGAGTGCGGTGCCTCCACGTGTCCAGTCTAAAAAAGGGGAAGAGTTAGTTGAATAGTCAATACATGGGGCAGGTTGGTGGAGAGTGCCAAGTTTTCAAATGGGGCTGATTCAAGGATTAAATAGAGAGAGGGTTTTCAAAAAAATGCCAGGTTGCTATGTGTCCCAGGTCAAAAGATATGCCCCCGCCAAGAAAAAGACGTAGCCAAAAATTGCAAAATGGGCCGCAACTCTGCCCAAAGGAAAAAGTCAGCATTTGAGTTTGAGTCAAGGAAAGCGGGCCATCGGGGGAAAAGTTGGTTTCTTGCCCCTTATTCCAAAAGGAGTAAAAGTTGCAAAATGGGCCATAACTCCGCCCAAGGGAAAAATTCAGCGTTTGAGCCCGAGTCAAAGCCAAAGCGAGGAGTCGGAGGAAAAGGTGAAAAATTTCCTTTTACCAAAAAGGCATAGAGATAAAAATTGAAGTGCATCTCCCTAGCAAATCGGAAGGTGCCGTGTGTCCAAGCAGAGTCGTGTGGGCCATGGGGGAGTTTTCTAAGTTTTTCGGTTTTTTGCAAGAAAGGGAAAAGGATAAATCACATACCCGTAAACCCATTTTTTTCCTAATCTGGCTGCCACATGTCCCATATTAAAAAGGAGACCCATTTTTCAAATTGTTTTCCCCCATTTGTACGGACCCGATACAAACTTCAAAGGGGCATATATTTCGACTCAGGGCTCAAAATATTGCAAATCGACACCATTGGAAGCATCTCGACGTCCTCTATGCCATGGAAAGATAAAAATTCATTTTTAGGCCCTAGTAGGTAGAAAATGGAGAAAATGTCTTTTGACCTTTAATACAGGATCTTCTTGCCTCAACAAACAGATCGGATTGGATCTGTTATGCATTTCTTCTCCTTTTAAGGTGCCGAACCAATGGTTGATGCAGTCAAGATGAATTTGGGGGTAGATCTTATAAGAGACATTAATGGTAGTGGTTGAGTTTCGACCTAATTTTCTTGATTCTCTATTTATTTCTTCTTTCTAATCTAATCTATAAAAAGGGTTAGAAATTCTTTGTTTTGTAGGGTCCCCTTTCCTTCTAGCAAAGGAATTCATGGAGTTCAAGCCTTCCATTAAAATTGCAATATGTTTCTTACCTCATGGCTATTTTGTAATGCATTGTCAATAGGTAGAGCATTAAAAATGTTTGTGATCAATTCTAGATCCTTTACTGTCTCTTTTTCTCACATCTGGTCTTTCATTATAAATCTGGTTATCTATGCTTGATTATTGTATGTATTTTGTTGCTTTGTGTCTATCAAGAATCGTGTTCATTATTCCTTGATGCATCACCTTGTAGTTCAGTTATTTCTTATTTCTTATATTTCTTTTATCCCTGTCTCCTTGGCAAAATTTAGATTAGGTATAGAGATAGGTCTTCTGTAAGTTCTTATGTATGCACCTAAATAGAGGAATAGGAACTAGCCTTTAATCTAGAGATATTTTCCATCTTGCAAGGTCCCACACCTTGGGAAAGTTCAATGTTATGCGGATCACACCAAATGACCATGCCTTAGAAAAGTAGATCTATAGAACTCATTTGGGGTGTCTTTGTGATTTTGCACTAATAGTTATCACCAACTAAGAATTGTAGAAGGTGATGTTTGGAAAACTACTTTTAAAACAAAACAGGATTGTTTGGATGGTTAGTGATGCCTTTTAAATTGTGCAATGCACCAAAAACATTCATGAAGGTTATGAATGATATCTTTAGACCATTCAATGATAATTTTCTTATTTTCCACTTAGATGATATTCTTATTTTTAGTAAGTTATGGGATGGACATGTTAAACACATCCAAAAAGTCTTAGATGCATTAAGGAGAGAGAAATTATATTTGAAGATGTCAAAATGTGATTTTGGAAAAACATCTTTAATTTACTTGGGTTGTAGGAAATGGAGAATTGATTATTGATCCTGTAAAAATAGAGGTTATTGTGAAATGGCCTAGACCCACTAATGTGATGGAAGTTAGGAGTTTTCTAGGTGCAATTTAGTACTAGAGGAAATTCATTTCTAATTTTCAATTTTTAGACTTCGAGTTTTTCTCTTTCGGTGTTTTAAGCTCAATTTCAAAATTTCATTTGAAATTTTCCAAAGTCTTTTGTTTAAATCCCTCTCGGACTTCCGAAGTCCAAATGTCCAAAAACCTCAAAATTTGGAATTTTGGTTTTCGGGTTTCAGGTTTTTTGGAGTTCTCCGAGTCATTTTTAGGATTTTCACTTGAAGTTTTCCAAAGTCCAAATTTCTGAAAATCCAAATTTTCAACTTTCAGGTTTCAAATTTTCGGACTTTTCAATCGCCAATTCATCTTTTTGCTTCCCATTTTTCTCAAAGTCCAAATCCCAAATTTTCAAAATTTTGGGCTTTTGGGTTTTGGACCTTCGAGAGATTCTGTGCATAATTAATTTTCACCTACCTCCATATGGATCAGATTTTTACCATTAATATCAGGATTTCTATTTAAACTCATATTTTTACTTGTCATTTTTACCTGACACATTTTCTCTGACATTTCATTCTTGTACTTTGTGACGTCTTTTTCAAGGTATGTTTTTGTTTATTTTTCTTTTGGTTTTAGGTCTTTTCCTCCATTTCCTCCTCATTTGGGTTTTTCTTTTTGGTTTCCTCTATGTTTTTTTGATGATGTCATTCTTTTGGTTCACCATGTTTCATTTTTTGAGTTTCCTCCAGGTTTCAAAGTTGTTCAAAGGATCTTTTTAGGCCTCTCGTGCTTCTTTTCATTTCTCATTTTCCAGCTTTGGCGATTTAACATTAGTTTTGCAAATTCCTCAGAAATCTTCAGAAAGACTCATTCGGAGAATTCCTTTGAGAAGATCACAAAGTGGGAAATCATTCAGAAACTCCTTCGAGAAAATCTTTGGAGATCTCAAGGAAGTTTTTTCAAATTTCTCATTTCAGAATTTGGAAATTTTTGCTTTTGGGATTTTGAAGAATTTTTTTTTTCAATTTTGAGAATTTTTTTTTTGAAGATTTTGAAGAATTTTTTTTTGAGATTTTGAGAGATTTTTGCTTTTGGGTTTTTGAACCTCTCTTTGAAACTCTTTCGAAAAAATTATTTTCGAAAAATTGGTTTTAGAGATTTCTTTTGAACTTTTGATTTCAGAAATTTTAGTTTGGGAAACTCTTTCGGGATTTCGATTCGGTGATTCCTTTTGGAATTTTCTAGTTCAGAATTTTGGAGATTTGTTTTTTTCAGTTTTTTGAAATTTCTACAACATTCAGCTCCCAAACACAGTTTTGATGTCTACCTCCACTTCAAAGGAAAAGAGAAGATGAAGTACACATTTCTTGGGGTTTCTCCCCAATCCTTCCTATCCTCCGACTTAGGAAATATTGGGGACACTTGATCTAGGAAAATTGATCTTCTCGATTTTGGGAGAGATTAAAGGCTCCAAATAAGAAACCATGGATGCAGGCCATCTACGATAGTGGTCTTTCCCTTGCCATTTTTCCCACATCTGTGCATTTCCCAAATTTGTCTTAGCTACAGCAGCCCACTTCGATGAGGACTCCATGTCAGTTAGGGATAGTGATGATAAGGTGGTAATCCATTTGGACCCATATTTCTTTGAGGATTTGTTTAAACTTCCAGACATTCAAGATTATGCCACAATTTCACCAAAAATAGTAGTGGAACATTGGGATAAGAAAGAGGAAGTATGCTCAAAGGTTATGATGAAATCCTATCTAGTTAAGAATTTCACCAAATTACCCAAAACTATGCATCGATCGATTTTATTCAGAATTCAATGATCTTATTGTGCTATTAAGCAGAGTCTTAGTCTTCCTTCTACAAAGGAATTCCAGGAATGGATGTTTTTGTACATAGCAACTATCAAGAAGAATGATGAGTTTATCCGATGGGGGAGCATATTAGTAGCAACATTTGCTATCAGTTGGGAAAAGTGTCGAAAAAAGACCTTTTACATGACATCTTTCTGGTATATGTGGTTGCTATGCTATGGGAGATTTTACGGGTTTGAATACTAGGGGTGTTCACAACACCTCCCAAATATATGAGTTTTATCCCCAACTCACTCTGGATGAGGGAAGCAAGCATTTCTCAAAGTCAATGATGCTTTCTTCATTGTCATCCTCTATCATTTTGACAAAGAACTATATAAATCGGAGGGTTTCCGATGAGGCTTTCCAAGAGGTGTGAGAATGGGGAGCAATCTACTTTCAGTTTCCTACATTCACCTACATTCGGATTCTAGGTTTCATAGGTGCCCCAAGAAAATTGCCAAGGTGCCCCACTGACAAATGGATTCTTTTGGAATTAGTTCGATAGTTGTTGGATTATCATCGAATCCAAAATAAGCATCACAAAGTGGGAATGCATTTCCTATTTTTTGATTGGTAGGTATTCTTGCCCAAATATTCACAAGGAAAAAATGTTGATGCAGAAATGGCTGAGGTAACCCTACGGACCTTTCATCCATGGACTAATTTTGACTATTGGGGTAAGTTTGGGGAGACAGTCGGTCCAGTGCTCACGTACCCCAATTAGAAGATATATGGATTCATTTTCGATGAATACATCATGTGACAAAAGGGATTATGAAAGGTTAACCCTTGATGAAGTTTGGCAAATTTGGTTTGGCTGATGTGCCAAAGGACATGCAAGATAATGATGAGGTCCTAGATTCATCATACAAGAGTGATAATATTTCCAATCAACCACTGCCATGGGTTGATTGGTATGTGGAAGAATGCAGCAATACTAAGGAAAGGGGGACCCATTCTAAAGAGGACTTTCAGTTGGTTGACCACCTTGGGAATCTCACCCAAAGGGGAAAATCAACCTACAAATATAGGGGCTACACCAGAAATAAACCAACCAACACCCACAAAAGGAAGAGGTCGACTCAAAGGGTTCCTACAATTCCAAAGAAGATTTCATTTGTTGTTGGTGGCTCATCTCTCTCTAGGTCTTGCTCTCCCAAGATTACATCACCTATAGTGCCTGTGACAGAAGTAGTTGAAGTTAGTGACTCTCCTAGTGTCATCCAGATCCATCACATCTTCCCTTCCTCCATTATCACTTCCAATATCAGTTCTTTCCACTTCCACCATCATTTCTTCTTTCCCATCCCCTTCTATGGCCCAAGTATTCTCATCACTTCCAGTTCTATCAGCTGGGGAAAATATTGGGTCACCCATTTCCTCTTCACTTCCTTTAACACTTCCATTTTCTTCAATTACAACCCCAATTGCTTTGTCAATTCCTATGGCTGTCCTTACATCCACACCTTCCATCATTACTACCTCTACTCAAATACAACTGATATTTCTAGTGATCTTTCTCTAACTGATGCTTCAGGTATTGGATCTGCCACTCCATCTTCATCGGCTCTAGCCATACCAGAATGGTTGTTTAGATAAAACTCCCAAGAAAAAGAAAAAGGTTCCTCTAGGAGATGTTATAGATCTCAACATATATTGGAGTCCATGCCCAAAAGACAAGCCAAGAGACCAAGAACCATATCAAGTCTAATGGTTAATCCATCTGAGAGCATGTGATAGAAGTGGCTACCCCCGTTGAGGGGAAAACTAAAGAAACAATCACAACAACAGATTACTAGGATATCAAAGTTCTCATTGGGGAAGGCTACTCATGAAGGAGCCAAGAAGATGTACACACTACTCTTGGGGCCCTTTTGGAGAAATATGACAAAGACAAGGCCACCAAGGATGAGCTCAAGGCCAAGGTCAGCAGCTCACTGCACTGTTGCGTAAAAGTAACCCAACCCACTCCATCCACTAATGACATCTCAACTACTACGGCTATGAAAATTTCATCTACAATCGATGATATTTCTTATCATGAGCTCGAGAAGCTAGGCCAGAAAGGGAGATCAGTGAGTGGATGGATGGAAAGAATTCTGCAGGAAGCTAATCCTTTGATCAAGGAAGCCATTGAGATATATAATGATTTGCAGGTTGTAAAAAATCACCATTTCTAAGATGGATGAATCCTTCTCTGAGGATAATAATAATTTAAATTTAACTTTGGCAACATGGAGTGACATTAGAGAAGAGGATTCTGACTTGCTTCTTCAGGAAGAGGTGATTGATGATGCCTCTAAATTGTTTGAATATCAAAAGGCCATGGAATTCCGGTGTCAAGTATTACAAGATCTGATTAAGAAATTGGAGGAGAAATGAGTGGAGATTACAGATGCCTGAATGACATCTCAAAGGAGTTTGACAATGCCAATTGCAAATTCTTCAATGAAAATATCGATGCTCTTCTTGAGGATCAGATTAAGGAAAATTTCAAAGATTTGGTGAAGCGTGATGATGATGTCACCAAGAATTTCAATAGTGACTCCATTGACCGACTGGTCTTATGTCAAAATTTCATAGGGAGACTAAAGAAAGTCACAAATAAACTTTGAAGGTTTCCATCCAGGATCACGAAAGAGATCGAGACAACAGACGTAGTGAATCACTATGCATGTGGGCCTAGAGATGAAGAAACTCAGGTGTTATCAAGCACTTCTTCAGTACAGACACCGAATGGCTATATGGGAGGAAGGAAAACAAAAAATTGTAGAAAGGAGATGCAGATGAATCAGGCCAAAGCTGAGTGGCCATGAAAGGACAAGTTCAAGCTCTAGAATCAGTCAAAGTTGTAGGGTTGACTTGGTCAAACCTTTTTGCAACAAATTTGCTATTTTCATGGGAGCATGTTCCCTTAATATTAATGACATTACTATTTTTAGTTAAATGTTAGTTAAAGGCCCAACTATAATGGCTCAGCCTAGGAACTTATAAATAGTGGAATGCTTCCATTATTTGAGATACATATTTTTTTAGAGATTTTTGGTGAAGTTTCTCTTCAAGCTTGGAAGAGTGCTTTCAGAGATTTGTTGAAACCTTTTAATTATATTCAGAGTTATTCCTTGCACTTGAAGATCTATTTTATTGTGTTGAATGATTAGTCATTGTATGCTTTGTGAATGCAATTCCTTAGCATTATTGATTAATTTACCTTTACTTCAGATTATCTATTTCATATTGTGAAAAGAATAGTGTGATTACCTTTCATCAGTTGTGAGAAACTATTTTCCTTCTGTTGATTAAGAGTTGCATTATTATTATCACTTAAGTAGATGCTTGACATGTGCTTGTGATTATCCTCTTGATAAATTATTTGTGTATCAAATCAAAGCTGATCTTTCTATTGTGTATGTTTAAAGTTTAACGAAGGAACGTGTGCTTCCAATATCTGTGGTATTTTGTACCCTTTCCAAGTTGCAATAGGTGAAGGTGGCCAATGATGTGAGCATCCTACCCACATTAACCCTTCCAGAAGTTGAACATCCCTTTTCTTGGTGCATCACCACTTCTAGCATAGATTTTATTTCCTTGCATTCTCTCTCCCTAATCCCATGAAATGTTAGTATAGGTCTAGTTAGCCATCTTTCTTACATCAGAAGTAGTGTTGTGTTTAGTTTAGGAAGAGGAAGTTGGCCTTCTCTGAGGTTCACCTCAAGCACAAGTCCCACAGCTTGAGAGGTGATCCCATGTGTCCCAATCACACCGAATGTCATGATTAATTCCCAGGCCATTCGGGGGTGCAGTGATTTGGAGACAACAATTTTTGCACACCCGATGGGGGACAGAGAGTTGTACTTCTCTTCTCATTCCATTGACACAAGGTACCTGGTGACTCCATCTCTCTAGATTTCAAAGTTTAGTACATCAACTTATGTGAAGAATTCACACAAGAGCTTCTTCAAGGTGGGACAATTATAATCATACAGAGCTTTCTTTGTCTCCCCCAAGAAGAAGGGGAAGAAACCTTTCAGTATCATCAGCTTCACTTTACCTCATAGAGGGCATTCAACTCCTCCTGAAGGACATTTTTTCCCATCAAGACACAACCAGCTTTTGAATGTCATGGCAGCCAATACTTGTCCTCCTTCAATGCCAATAGTCCTTTGTTGTTAGCGCAAAGAGATGCCATACTAGAATAATGCCTTGAAAATTTTACCATTTTACACTTGGGGAGACTAATGTTTCACCTCGGGAGCACATACTTGGATGTAGCTAGCATCTGACACAGTACACAGTATCATGAAGATAACATGGTAGTTTGAATCCTTACTACTTCATTCAAAGGCAGAGCACTTCAATGGTTCCAGAGTTTAGCTTGTTGGATCCATTACCACTTGGAATGATTTAGGCATGAAGTTGTGTAAATAGTTCGAGGACAAAAGTGATAATCTCTCACTTGTAGAACAATTTCATACTATCAAGTGGTCTCCTCAAGAGTATATGAGTGATTTCAACCTCCATTTTGACAAGACTTGGAAATGGATCCCAGAACTTGTAAGGCCATCCCTAGAAAGTGCATTTCTATATTACTTACGGGCATTGAATAGTGATGTTGCCATCATGATTCAATCCATGGGGGGGACCATTATCCCTAATGCTTACGAAGTTTCATATGAGCTGAAAATTGCTTGATTCAAGTAGGTAAAATTGCTCCTAGACCTCCCATTCCTATTTTTGTAGAGCTTGTAGGCCAACAACCAGTCATTGCCCCAGTTCCAATAGCTTCTATTCTAGTAGCCATGCATGCATCCAATCCCTCAAATGATTTGGCTGAGGTAAAGTCACTATTACAAACTTTTGGGAATGAACTCATAGCAATGAAGAGGTAGCAGTCCCAGTATGCTCACCCCTTTCAACCCCAATATCAGATGAACCATCCTCCATTCCATGGAAATGGTCAGTCATAAAATCAGGCCACAAGCCAAGTTGCGAATGTAAAACCTTTGAATTTTGGAACCCTTCTACGCCAGTTCTTCCCAAGCTATAGTCCCGGTCCAGAACAACCTCATCCAAGACTATGAATGGTGCTACCCTTGTTCTCAGCCCCATAATCAGAATCTCTACCCAAATGGAGTTTTGAGTCAAGCCCTCATGGTTCAAAGCATAACCACTCCACCTGAATCATCTGCTGGACCATCCACTTCAAAAGCCAAGACCAAGCTCCTGATGAAACCACATTACTAAATTGGCAAGCAGAGGACTTTTGTGGTGTGAATACTGACTCCTCCACCATAGCATCTAACACACATTCCAAGAAAAGGGAAATAGACCCACAGTCTTCCAATACTGATCAGGCATCCACTTCTCAAGCCCCAACATAGATACCAGATGATAAAGGCATGAGAAAGAAATCATCAAAATATCCATGGATCAGACTACAAAGAAAGATGGGACATCGAGTATCATGATACCCAATAAGCATTATCCAAAGGAAGACCCCAATGCCCCAAAAGGCATTAGCAAAGTGGGAGTGATTCCATTCAACATCATGGAACAAATGAAGAAGACCAATTTGAGCATCACAATGTGGGATGCACTTTCGATTCCTTCTCAAAGGAACTTGCTACGAGAGGCTTTGAATAGCTTTGGCACTACTAACAAGACCATCAGGTCAAGAAGTAGTAGTGGCAACCAACTTATGCCAACCCGAGACAAAAATACATGCTAAGACCAACAAGCCTCCACCATTTTATATCTCATTGATTATTGGTGACCATTTGGTGCACAATTGTATGATCGATTCTGGAGCCAGTAGTTCCATGATGCCTAAGCAGGTCACAGATGTACTACAAATTCCATATGCTCCAATTTTGAGAGGGGTTGTTTAGCTAGATGGTACTACGTAGTCCAAACTATGGGGGTCATTAAGGGGCTTCAGCTTACTATCCACGCATGTCCTAGTTTGACTTTCACACAGGATATATCTGTCATTGATCTCCCTCCCCTCTTCGCCATCTACTTATCACGGGATTTCACCACAAAAATGGGAGGTTATTTGTCATCAAACTAGTCACATATGATCCTGAGGACCCGATATGGGACTAAGGTAACTATAAGGGTAGAACCAATCTGTCACAATCACGTGGAACCTTACACATCCAAACCCATAAATGGTAATTATGCCATTTGTGATCACGAAGATGAGGATACAGATCATGAGCCAACTACTCTTGTCGAAGAGGTTCCAGATATACGATTCTCGATGAAGTGAGTATAAACCATCAATATGACCCCTATGCTTGATTTATTGGAAAATGAAGAATCTGGTCTTGTTGTTCTTGGAGGAGACTAGATTAGGTACATATTGCATTCATGAAGAAGATGCCATCATACCTCAGTGGTTAAGGCATCAAGTGATACAAATGACTATGTGTGGAGATGTTCTTTGATGGATCACAAAGTAAAAATGGATCTGGTGTAGGGGTTATGTTAGTATCTCTAGAAGGAAACAAATATTTCTCTTCCTTTCGGTTGCAGTTCAGTTGCACTAATAATGTCACTTGAATATGAAGCTCTTATACAAGGAATTCAGTTGGCCCAACGAAGAGGAATCCACACCTTGATTGTCTTTGGTGATAGTGAATTGGTTGTGCACCAAGTTACAACCCGTAGTGCATCAAAAAATGATTTACTGCGGTCATACAAAAATCAGGTCTAGGATCTGATAGAAGATTTTGAAGCTTTTGAAATTCATGCAATCCCTAGGAAACAAAATCAAGATGTTGACAGGTTGGCTACCATTGGTTCTCAATATAATGTACCAATAAACATCATGAAAGAAGGGCAGCAGATGGTCAAAATGGTGGTTCATCTTGTGGTACCGATAATGTGAGTAGTTGGTAGGTGTTTGATAGCGATCAATAGATTGTTCTCTTCCTACAAAAAAAGAAAATTCACTGCCAAACACCAGGATAAACTCCAAAACTCTTACGGTGATCAAATTATATAGCTGAAAGGAAACAAGCTGCCAAAAGGCCTGGTTACATTGGAATCCATTTTTAATCCAGATGATCAAGCCAAATAGAGCACCAATATGGTGGTCAAAGAGGAAGATTTTGAAGAGGTTGAGGTGGCAAGCGAGAAGGTCCTAAAAATTGGTAAGGTATGCACTACTCAGGAGAAAGAGGATTTTGTCTTGATTATGTCAGGAATACCATGATATTTTTGCATGGAGTTACAAGGACTTGCGTGGTTTCGATCCCGGCTTGGCTCAACATACTATTGAACTAGATCCAAACTCCAAACCAGTTCATCAAAAGTAGAGGCCAATTAATCCCAAAATCAAACCACTGATGCGGAAAGAGCTAACCAAGCTTATCGAGGCCTGTATAATTTTTCCTATCAAGCATTCTTCATGGGTAGCTAATTTGGTACCCGTAAGGAAAAAGAATGGTGAAATTTGGTTGTGCATGGATTTCAGGGACCTGAACCATGCCTCTTTGAAAGACCACTACCCTCTCCCCTCAATGGA
The DNA here is from genome assembly GCA_018340775.1 of Taxus wallichiana var. yunnanensis. Lineage (NCBI taxonomy): Eukaryota > Viridiplantae > Streptophyta > Pinopsida > Cupressales > Taxaceae > Taxus > Taxus wallichiana. Next base: position 233,419,629 of record CM031241.1, read on the forward strand.
ACAAATCCTCCAAATAGTGGTAGGGGCTCAAATATTTTCCTTGCTTGATGGATATTTAGGATACAATCAGATTCTGGTCCAAGAATCTGATCAATTCAAGATGACTTTCACCACCAAATGGGGCACGTATGCTTACAACAAGATGCCTTTTGGATTATCTAATGCAGGGGCCACCTTTCAGAGAGCCATGGATATGGCATTTAAGGGACTCATCAATGATATGATCTTGGTTTACCTTGATGATATCACTATCTACTCCAAACATGTTGAGGATCATATCACCCATCTAAGGAAAGTTTTTCAAGGTGTAGGGAATTTGGCATCTCACTAAATCCAAAAAGTGCATTTTCATGGTGTAGGAAGGAAATTTGTTGGGACATATTGTTTCAGTAGTAGGTTTGTCTATCGACCCAGCTAGGATTCAGTCAATTATGTCCTTATCCCTCCCAAGTCATAAAAAGGGTCTCCAAAGAGTTTTTTAGGAACTATAAATTTTGTGCGGAGATTTATTCCTCAGTTTGCAACGTTGGAAAACCACCATGACAACCATGCTTAAAAATAATATTCCATTTTCATGGATGAAGGAGGGAAGAGAAAGTTTTGAAGCCATCAAGACAACTATCTCCCAAGCTCCTACACTGGTGAATCCTCATTTTGATAGGATTTTATTCTCTATGCTTTCACAGGTCAGGAAAGTATTTCAGAATTCTCACTCAACAAAATGATGACCTGATGGAGCAACCCATTGCCTTTTTCAGTCAGTCTCTTAAGGAATATGAACTCAAATATTCCTTCATCAAAAATAGGTCTTTGTAGTCATTCGAGCCCTAAAGAAGTTTAGGCATCTATTGTCTAACAACAAAATCCATTTAATGGTTTCTCATCCTACGTCAAAGAATTTTTGTTGAATAAGGAGATGAATGAGAAATGAGCTAGGTGGATTACAAAAGTAATGGAGTATGACGTACACATCAAGGTCACTAAGCTTGTTAGGGGACAAAGGGTTATGTCAGCAGCTGGCCATGGACATGGAGACCAAAGATATGGAAGAAGTCATGCTTCTGCATGATGATGAAGGAAATGATCAGATTGATTGGTCAACTAAGATGAAGAATTTTCTTCTCTCGGGATATATCCTCCAAACATGAATAAATTCCAGAGATGAACTTTCCATCTATATGCAGTCTATTCCATATGTCATGATAGATAATGTTCTCTTCTGAAAGGATCTAAATGGTGTTCTTCTACGCTTGTCATCGGCCAAAATAGGTGAACAAGGTATTAGAGGAATTCCACAATGGCCTGTCTGGAGGACATTTCTCTACATGAACAACCACCACCAAGATCATGCGAGCCGGTTATTACTAGCCAGACTTGTTCAAAGACTCTCATATCTGGGTGAGGAAATGTAAAGAGTGTGCTCTTTTCATAGGAAAACAAAGGTTGGCAGCTCTCCCATTACGCCCCATTCAGGTGGATCAACCCTTCATTCAGTGGGGTTTAGATTTCATCGGGATGATTAATCCTCCATCCAGTGAGGGGCATAAATGGGTCCTTACTACCACATGATTATTTCACTCACTGGATAGAGGCAGTCACCTAAAAGAAAGTAATGAAAAGGTTGTTCTAGATTTTCTAGAAAGTTTGATGACAAGGTTCGGTGTTCCTTTTACTGTTATCTCAGACAATGCTATGTCTTTCCTCGGGATGAAGATAAGTGAATGGGCCATCAAGAATGGAGTTTACCTCAAGAATTCATCTAATTATTACCCACAGGGAAATGGGTTGGCCAAATCCAGCAACAAGAATCTTATAAGAATCATTAAGCGCACTATGGAGGCCAATAGAAGAACTTGGCATACACAGCTCAAGACCGCCCTATGGGCCGATCGAATAACACCTAAAAAGGCCATCGGGGTTTCTCCTTTCATGCTCATATATGGAAGGGAAGAAAAACTTCCACTTTCCTTGGAAATGCCTTCCCTAGATTTGGCTTATCGGCTTGAAGTTATGGAAGATGAGGCCTTAACAGTGAGGTTTTCTAACTCATGGAGCTAGAGGAGATTCAAACACCACCATGAATATGTTGACAGAGCATCAGGCTCAAGTTAAGAAATCCTTTGATAGGAAATCCTCTGATAGGTTGTTCAGGGAAGGGGATTTGGTTCTAAAATGGGATGAAGATCACACCAAACCCGACAAGCACGCCAATTTGATGCTCTTTGAGAGTGGGCCTATGTTATTACAAGCTACAAAGAGGTGAATTCATTTTTCCTATCCAGACTCAATGGAGAAGAATTTCCCATTCATGTGAATGGGATACACCTCAAAGCTTTCTTTTGAGGAGGTTCCACCCTATATAGTTTTTTTTTTTTCCTCCAAGTGCTCTGCACATTGTTTTGTTTTTTTTTCTTTTTCTTGCGTGTTTTCTATTTTGGTTTTGGTTTTTTTTTTACTCCTTTGCCCAATGTTTTTCTTAAGGCTACTGGTCTAAAAGCTTAGCAGGCAAGCTTTCCTTGGAGATCACCAAAAATGTTAACCATTTAACCTACCCAGAAGAAGGCTATATGTCAGACCAATGTTTTTAAAGAAATCCTCGCATAGTGAATTTTTTTAAGGCCGAGAATCCAAAAATTTTCAATTTTCGAACTTCAGAGTTTTTTCTCTTTTGAGTTTTTAAGCTCAGTTTGAATTTCATTTGAAATTTTCAAAGTCTAAACTCAAAGTCCAAATTTTTGACTTTCAGGTTTTCGGGTTTCGGGACTTTTTGGCTCTTTTTGTTTAAATCCCTCTCGACTTCCGAAGTCTCAAATGTCTGAAAACCTCAAAATTTTGGGTTTTTGGGTTTTGGGTTTTCGAGTTCTCCAAGTCATTTTTAGGATTTTCACTTGAAGTTTTCCAAAGTCCAAATTTCCAAAATCCTAAATTTTTGGACTTTCGGGTTTTCAGGTTTCAGACTTTTCAATCGCCAATTCATCTTTTTGCTTCCCATTTTCCAAAGTCTGAAATCCCAAATTTTTAATTTTGGGCTTTTAGGTTTCGACCTTTAGAGATTTTGTGTGTAATTAATTTTCACCTACCTCCATATGGATCATATTTTTACCATTAATATCGGGATTTCTATTTAAACTCATATTTTTACTTGTCATTTTTACTTGACACATTTGCTCTGACATTCCATTCTTGTACTTTGTGACGTCTTTTTCAAGGTATGTTTTTTTTATTTTTCTTTTGGTTTTAGGTCTTTTTCCTCTGTTTCCTCCTCATTTGGGTTTTTCTTTTGGTTTCCCTCTGTGTTTTTTGATGTCATTCTTTTGGTTCACCATGTTTCATTTTTTGAGTTTCCTCCAGGTATTCAAAGTTGTTCAAAGGATCTTTTTAGGCCTCTCATACTTCTTTTCATTTCTCATATTCCAGCTTTGGTGATTTAACATTAGTTTTGCAAATTCCTTAGAAATATTTGGAAAGACTCATTCAGAGAATTCCTTCGGAAGATCTTTGAAATCATGGAAAATCATTCGGAGAACTCCTTTGAAAATCTTTTGAATTTTTCAAATTTCTTTTAAATTTTTCATTTTTCGAGAAATTTTCATTTTTTGAAGATTTCTTTTTTCGAATTTTAGAGATTTGTTGTTTTCAAGATTTTAGAATTTGTTTTTTTCGGGATTTTGAATTTTGCTTTCAGAAAATTTTTTTTTTTTGGAAATCTTTTTTTGGAACCTTTCGGACTTTTTGGAAAATCTTTTTTCAAAATTTTTTTTAGAAAAAATTTTTTTAGAGATTTTCTTTTGAAAAATTTTGATTTTGGAAATTTTAGTTTGGGAAACTCTTTCAGGGATTTCGATTCGGTGATTCCTTTCAAAATTTTCTGGTTCAAAATTTCAGAGATTTGTTGTTTTTGGTTTTTTAATTTCTACAACATTCAGCTCTCCAAAACACAAGTTTTGATGTCTTCTCCACTTCAAAGGGAAAAGAGAAGATGAAGTACTCATTTCTTGGGGTTTCTCCCCAATCCTTCCTATCCTCCGACTTAGGAAATATTGGGGACACTGATCTAGGAAAATTGATCTTCCCGATTTCTGGGAGAGATTAAAGGCTCCAAATAAGAAACCATGGATGCAGGCCATCTACGATAGTGGTCTTTCCCTTGCCACTAGGTTTTCCCACATCTGTGCATTGCCCAAAAATTTTTAGCTGCAGCAGCCCACTTCGACGAGGACTCCATGTCAGTTAGGGATAGTGATGATAAGGTGGTAATCCGTTTGGACCCATATTTCTTTGAGGATTTGTTTAAACTTCCAGACATTCAAGATTACACCACAATTTCACCAGAAATAGTAGTGGAACATTGGGATAAGAAAGAGGAAGTATGCTCAAAGGTTATGATGAAATCCTATCTGGTTAAGAATTTCACCAAATTACCCAAAACTATGCATCGATCGATTTTATTCAGGAAGTCAATGATCTTATTGTGTTATTAAGTAGAGTCTCAGGTCTTCCTTCTACAAAGGAATTCCAGAATGGATGTTTTTGTACATAGCAACTATCAAGAAGAATGATGAGTTTATCCGATGGGGGAGCATATTAGTAGCAACATTCACTATCAGTTGGGAAAAGTGTCAGAAACAAAGACCTTCTACATGACATCTTTCCTGGTATATGTAGTTGCTTTTATATGGGAGATTTTATGGGTTTGAATACCAGGGGTGTTCGCAACACCTCCCAAATATATGAGTTTTATCCCCAACTCACTCTGGATGAGGGAAGAAAGCATTTCCAAAGAGTCAATGATGCTTTCTTCATTGTCATCCTCTATCATTTTGACAAAGAACTATACAATCGAGGGTTTCCGATGAGGCTTTCCAAGAGGTGTGAGAATGGGGAGCAATCTACTTTCAGTTTCCTACATTCACCTACATTCGATTCTAGGTTTCATAGGTGCCCCAAGAAAATTACCAAGGTGCCCCACTAAAATGGATTCTTTTGGAATTAGTTCGGTAGTTGTTGGATTATCATCGAATCCAAAATAAGCATCACAAAGTGGGAATGCATTTCCCTATTTTGATTGGTAGGTATTCTTGCCCAAATATTCACAAGGAAAAAAATGTTGATGCAGAAATGGCTGAGGTAACCTTGTGGACCTTTCATCCATGGACTAATTTTGACTATTGGGGTAAGTTTGGGGAGACAGGTTGGTCCAAGTGCTCACGTACCCCAATTAGAAGATATATGGATTCATTTTTAGGATGAATACATCATGTGACAAAGGGATTATGAAAGGTTAACCCTTGATGAAGTTCAAAATTTGGTTTGGCTGATGTGCCAAAGGACATGCAGACAATGATGAGGTCCTAGATTCATCATACAAGAGTGATAATATTTCCAATCAACCACTTTCCATGGGTTGATTGGTATGTGGAAGAATGCAACAATACTAAGGAAAGGGTGGGACCCATTCTAAAGAGGACTTTCAGTTGGTTGACCACCTTGGGAATCTCACCCAAAGGGGAAAATCAACCTACAAATATAGGGGCTACACCAACAATAAACCAACCAACACCCACAAAAGGAAAGAGGTCGACTCAAAGGGTTCCTACAATTCCAAAGAAGATTTCATTTGTTGTTGGTGGCTCATCTCTCTCTAAGTCTATTGCTCCCAAGATTACATCACCTGTAGTGCTTAGTGACAGAAGTAGTTGAAGTCAGTGACTCTCCTAGTGTCATCCAGATCCATCACATCTTCTCCTTCCTCCATTATCACTTCCAATATCAGTTCTTTCCACTTCCACCATCATTTCTTCTTTCCCATCCCCTTCTATGGCCCAAGTATTCTCATCACTTCCAGTTCTATCAGTTGGGAAAATATTGGGTCACCCATTTCCTCTTCACTTCCTTTGACACTTCCATTTTCTTCAATTACAACCCCAACATTGCTTTGTCAATTCCTATGGTTGTCCTTACATCCACACCTTCCATCATTGCTACCTCTTCTCAAATATCAACTGGTATTTCTAGTGATCTTGCTCTAACTCGATGCTTCAGGTATTGGATCTACCACTCCATCTTCATCGGCTCTAGCCATACCAAATGGTTGTTTAGACAAACTCCCAAGAAAAATAAAAAGGTTCCTCTAGGAGATGTTATAGATCTCAGTATATTGGAGTCCATGCCCAAAAGATAGGCCAGACCAAGAGAACCATATCAAGTTCTGATGGTTAATCCATCTGGAGAGCATGTGATAGAAGTGGCTACCCCCGTTGAGGGGAAAACTAAAGAAACAATCACAACAAAGATTACCGGATATCAAAGTTCTCATTGGGGAAGGCTACTCATGAAGGAGCCAAGAAAGATGTACACACTACTCTTGGGGCCCTTTTGGAGAAATATGACAAAGACAAGGCCACCAAGGATGAGCTCAAGGCCAAGGTCGAGCAGCTCACTACACTACTACGTAAAGTAACCCAACCCACTCCATCCACTGACATCTCAACTACTACGGCTATGAAAATTTCATCTACAATCGATGATATTTCTTATCATGAGCTCGAGAAGCTAGGCCAGAAAGGGAGATCAATGAGTGGATGGATGGAAAGAATTTTAGGAGAAGCTAATCCTTTGATCAAGGAAGCCATTGAGATATATAATGATTTGTAGGTTGCAAAAATCACCATTTCTAAGATGGATGAATCCTTCTCTGAGGATAATAATAATTTAAATTTAACTTTGGCAACATGGAGTGACATTAGAGAAGAGGATTCTTGACTTGCTTCTTCAGGAAGAGGTGATTGATGATGCCTCTAAATTGTTTGAATATCAAAAGGCCATGGAATTCTGGTGTCAAGTATTACAAGATCTGATTAAGAAATTGGAGGAGAAATGAGTGGAGATTACAGATGCCCTAAATGACATCTCAGAGGAGTTTGACAATGCCAATTACAAATTCTTCAATGAAAATATCGATGCTCTTCCTAAGGATCAAGATTAAGGAAAATTTCAAAGATTTGGTGAAGCGTGATGATGATGTCACCAAGACTTTCAATAGTGACTCCATTGACCGACTGGTCTTATGTCAAAATTTCATAGGGAGACTAAAGAAAGTCACAAATAAACTTTGAAGGTTTCCATCCAAGATCACAAAGAGATCGAGACAACAGACGTAGTGAATCACTATGCATGTGGGCCTGGAGATGAAGAAACTCAGGGTGTTATCAAGCACTTCTTCGAGTATAGACACAATGGCTGTATGGGAGGAAGGACAACAGAAAATTGTAGAGAAAGGAGATGCAGATGAATCAGGCCAAAGCTGAGCGGCCATGAAAGGACAGGTTCAAGCTCTTGGAATCAGTCAAAGTTGCAGGGTTGACTTGGTCAAACCTTTTGCAACAAATTTTCTATTTTCATGGGAGCATGTTCCCTTAATATTAATGACATTACTATTTTTAGTTAAATGTTAGTTAAAGGCCCAGATTATAATGGCTCAACCTAGGAACTTATAAATAGTGGAATGCTTCCATTATTTGAGATACATATTTTTAGAGATTTTTGGTGAAGTTTCTCTTCAAGCTTGGAAGAGTGCTTTCAGAGATTTGTTGAAACCTTTTAATTATATTCAGAGTTATTCCTTGCACTTGAAGATCTGTTTTATTGTGTTGAATGATTAGTCATTGTATGCTTTGTGAATGTGATTCCTTAGCATTATTGATTAATTTACCTTTACTTTCAGATTATCTATTTCATATTGTGAAAAGAATAGTGTGATTACCTTTCATCAGTTGTGAGAAACTATTTTCCTTCTTGTTGATTAAGAGTTGCATTATTATTATCACTTAAGTAGATGTTGACATGTGCTTGTGATTATCCTCTTGATAAATTATCTGTATCAAATCAAAGCTGATCTTTCTATTGTGTATGTTTAAAGTTTAACGAAGGAACATGTGCTTCTAGTATGTGGTATTTTGTACCCTTTCCAAGTTGCAATAGGTGAAGGTGGCCAATGATGCAAGCATCCTACCCACATTAACCCTTCCGAAGTTGAACATCCCTTTTCTTGGTGCATCACCACTTCTAGCATAGATTTTATTTCTGCAAACAAATGAGTAGCAATATCATATATTATTATGGAACTCAATGAAATACAATGAGAATGGGCCTTGCTTATATAGGTAAGGAATAACAATCTAAGAACCAGTCAAGGTCGTAGATCAAGCCATAAATCATGGAAAGAACTAGTCATCAAAGAACTAGTCAAGTCCATAGATTTATGAGAGAACTAGACATCAAGGATCTAGTCAATACCATAGATCTAGGAAAGAACTAGTCAATACCATAGATCAAGGAAAGAACTATACCTAACAACTAGATAATATCTCTTAATATCTAAATAAATAAAAAGAAATATCCACACACATAAGTGGGTGAGGATAAATACAATAAAGGTAAATAATATACCTAGGTGAACATGAGCTAAGGTAAATACCTACTCTAACACCCCCCCTCAAGTGAAGCTAGGGGCCAAAATAGAAGTGGCATGTCCACAGTATGAGTCCCGAAAACTAGGCCTGATGAGGTACTCATGTACAATATATCCATGAAGAAATCTCAACCAAAAGAAGGAAAGAATCCTGCTATAAGGAAAGAGAAAGAAGAAGAAGAAGGAAGATGTTCTCACGAACACCCCCAAGAACAACTTCCAAAACCCCAAGCATTCCACGTAACTCAAGGTAGCGAGGTGATGCAAAAGGCTTCGTAAAGATGTCTGTAACCTGCTGCTGAGTCGAAGGTACTCCAAGCAAAGAACTCCATCCTGAATGTGCTGCCGAATGAAGTGGATGTGTATCTCGATATGCTTGGTCCGCTGGTGCTCAACTGGGTTGCGAGAAATGTGAATTGCACTTTGGTTGTCACACCAAAGTACAGTTGGTGAATCCTGGGAATCCAAACTCACAATAATCGCAAAGCCAAAGAATCAATCTTGACTCACTCAGAAATCGCTGCCCTGTACTCTACCTCTAAAGATGAAAGTGCAATAGCCTGTTGCTTTTTGCATGCCCAAGCAATTGGAGAAGAACCAAGACAAAAAAAGATAGCCAGAAGTGGAACGCTGTCATCAATAGAACCTACCCAATCTAATCTGTATACCCAACCAACTGAGTAGAGCCCCTAGTGTAGTGTAGGCCAAAGTGGGAAGTGCCATGCAAATAGCGCAAAATCCTTTTAGCACTTCTCTGCAAAGACTACTATGAGGAGAATGTGCAAACCGAGATACAAGCCCTACTACAAATGAAATATCAGGGCAAGTATGGGTCAAGTACATGAGACTCCCAACCAACTACCTATACAATGTAGGATCACAAAGTGGTGTGGTACATGTGGATGTAAGAGTAACTCCAGACTGAAAAGGAGATGGACTTGGCTTGCAATCAGCCATATCAAAGTGCCTAAGAAGATCATGGGTGTACTTTTTGCTTGACTCAAATGAATCCTTGAATCTGTCTGAGAAATCTGCAAACCAAGGAAATAATGCAATAGCCCAAGATCTGTCATGTCAAACTATGTAGAAAGAGCCCTCTAATACTCTGAATGTGGGAAGAAGAGCTACAAGAAGTAACATATCATCAACATACAAGACAAGTATCACAATATCCTCACCAACATGCTGAGATACATTGTATGATCGGAGTGGCAATGAACAAAACCAATAGATAGAAGAAAAGAATCCATCTTCTCATACCAAGCCCGAGGGGCTTGTTTGAGACCGTAGAGAGACCTTCGGAGCCGACAAACAAGAGAAGAATCCTGAACAAATCCAAATTGGTTGCTCCATATATATTTCCTCTTGTAGATCTCCATGTAAGAAGGCACTCTTCATGTCCATCTGGTATACGGGCCACCCCTATGATGCAGCAATAATAAAAGTACAAGGCGTACAAAATCCATCTTGGCAATGGGTGCAAAAGTCTCAGAGTAATCAATACCTTCGACTTGTGAAAACCCTTTGCAACAAGACGAGCCTTATACTTGTCAATGGACCCATCAGCTACGTATTTGGTTCGGTATACCCACTTACACCTAACCATATTTCTTCCTTTAGGAAGAGATACCAAATCCCAAGTATGATTCTTCATCAAAGAAGAATACTCAACTGTCATCGCATCATCCCACTCCTGTATCCCATGAGCCTTTGAAAAAGACTGTGGATCCTCAGAAACTACCTGACATAAAAGTTCCAGAACTAGAATGTGCATGATGATGCCTAGTGGGTGGAAGATCCTCTATGAAAGGTGCTTGCCTCAGAAACTATAGTACGAGCCCACTTAGGCATAGTGACAACATCAGTGGGAATAGGATCCTCAATGGCATCTATAACCTCCTCATCAATCTCCTCAAAGAAAAGATCCTCAAGATGAGATGAAGAAGAAGAAGGAATGGAAGAAGATGAAGAATCATGAGGAGTGAAATGCTCATCAAACTGAACATGTGTTTGAAAAAGAACATCATGTGTATCAGGATCTAAAAGATGATAAGCTCTCATGTCCTCACAATACCCTACAAAGATCAAGGGTTTACTCTTCTTATCCAAAGCTTTCCTTTTCTTCTTTGGCACAAAGGCCCAAGCATGGCTCCCAAAGACTCAAAAAATGAGACATCTGGCTTAGTGTTGGACCAAGCTTCCTCTGGAGTCAAATGCTCAAGTGCTCTGTGGTGTGTGATTCTGAATATAGTTAGCACAATTAACTGCTTCTGCCTAATAGATAGGAGGTATATCTCTAGAATGCATCATACAGTTAGCCATTTCCTTCAAAGTTCTATTCTTCCTTTCTGCTAAGCCATTCTATTGTGGAGTATGAGGAACAAAATGTTGGTGAATAATGCCTTGAGTTTCCAAAAATTTAGAAAACTCATTGCTGAAGTACTCCCCCATTATCAATGCAAAGGTTCTTTATGCTACTAGAAGATTGTTTCTCGACCAAAGCCTTGAAGACTTTGAAGTGTGAAAAAACATCACTTTTGTACTTGAGAAAATAAACCCAAGTACGCCTCAAGAAATTATCAATAAATGTAAGTGCATACTTAGCTCCATTGAAAGGGGGGTAGGAAAAACCATCAAGTCACTATGCACAAGCTCAAGTGGTGAAGAAGCTCTCTTAGACAAATTCTTAGGAAAAGGATCTTGGTGTTGTTTCCCTAATGCACAACCATGACAAACTCCCTCAAGACAAGAAACTCTAGGAAGACCATCTACCATACCATGAGTGCTCAACTCCTTCAAATATCTGTAATTGAGATGTCCAAATCTTTCATGCCAAAGCTTACTCTCTGAATCTGAATGAGAAACCAATCCTGTCCCTATAGAAGAAGTGTCATCAAAACCTTCAAAGTGATATAGTCTTGAACTATGATCAACAATACCCTGAGCAACAAGTGAAAAAGGCTCCAACAAAGTTCTTACTTTTGCCCCATGTGGTGTAAAAGTCACTATTTTTCCTTGACTAGAATGACAAATTTGATATACAAAAAGCAAATTTGTAGTGATGTTAGGAACATATAGTGCATCTTGGATATTTCCACCATCAAGTTGTATATCACCTTTTCCTCAACAAAAGAAAGGAAGAATCTCCAACCTCAATTTTGGAAGTAGAACTCAAACCTAGAGAAACAAAAGACTCCTTGGAAGAAGTCATGTGATGAGAAGCACCATAATCTATAACCCAATTGTCTACAAGTGGTGACTGAGATCTTCCAACAACATTAAGTGCTTTTCCATGCTGATTAGAAGGAGGTGGAGTGGAGATAGAAATTTTGTGTTTCTTGACTGCATCCTCTAAGGCTTGCATTCGCTTATAACACCTATTTTCTTCATGATTACTACCCCCACAAAAAGAGCATGAACGGCTAGACTTATTCTTGGATTTAGAAGACTCCTTGGGTTTTGAGTTGTTTTCTTTGGGTTTAGGAGCATTTTGAGATGGAGAAGGTGTGGATTTGGTTTTACTTGTTTGGTTTTCCTTGCCCTTAGGATTAGATGCAACTAATGCCTTTTGAGAGGTGGAAGACTCAAGGTGAGATAATTTGGATTCTTCCCTAGTAAGTCTTTCACAAAATATTTCTAAGTTAGGCATTTTGAAGGTGTCACCTAAGGCATCCATGCTAGAGAAAAAGGTAGAAGCAAAAATTTGGAATGGTCCTCTCAACTTGGATAGAATCAAGTAAACACACTCTTCATCTTTCTTATCTCTTCCACTCCCCTTCAACTGTGTCAACAAATGCTTGAACTTGGTAAGATAGTCTATAATTGTTGGAAAATCTTCAGATTAAGAGAGGTGATCTCAATTTCAAGTTGCATAGCTCTCATATGATCCACCTTACCAAATAAATCCTCCAATTTCTCCCATATTTTGAAAGGAGAGTCACACTTTTCCAAATGAAATAAAAGACTGTCACTTACATAAGTTCCTATCAAACCCATACACTCATCAAATTTGCACTGGTACTGAAATTTCTCATATTCTCTAGTGAACACTGGTTGTTCTTTAGAAGTTAAAGCCCATAATCCTTTTCTGCTTAATTATTGTTTCCATTCTTGGTTTCCATGTGTGGTAATTATGTGTTGTTAATGGCTCAACATGAGTTAATGTAGAAGTAGATGCCATCTTAAAAAAAAAAAATCACCAAAAGAAATGGAAGAACCAAGTAATGCAACAAGACCCCCAAGCAATGCAACAAGAGCCCCCAGCATTTTGGCACTTTATAATGAGTGCGTGTTACAATATGGCACTTTATAATTATAGTGTGATTCTCAAAATAAATATTTCCAATGGAAAGAGCATAAAAACTACGCACTTTTGCAAAAAAATGGCACTCAAAACCGAGTTACCGATCAAAAGATACAAGGTTTTCAATATTATGCTCTACTATTTATTTTAGTTTCCACTAAAATAGAATAAAATGCTCTTGCCTTCACCACACAAATAAAATGAAAGGGGGCTGAGTTAAGCACCTACTAGTAGGAATCACAAGCTTTAAGCCCTCATATGACCAAGGGCTAAGGATTTCAATGGTGTGTGTAACTTACTATTTTGGGGTTTTGGGGTGTGTCACATCCAGTTTTCGATAAAGTCACATTGTATTGGGTGTGTTGAAAGTGACCTTCGCCGCCCAAAATAGTAGTCTCATGGATTTTCCCGAAATAGTAAAAAGTGTGTCGCGTCCGTGGACCCCTGCCAAAAGAGGAAAGAAATGTCTTTTCGAAAAAGACCTCCTGCGTGCAAAATGAAAATGCTATGCCGCAAAAAAAACCCAAATCGCATCTCTGGAAACCCAGAAAAACCTAGAATTTTTTTTTTTCCTTTCCTTTTCCGTACGGCACGAATCCCGAGGTAATCTAACTACACAAAAAAAAAACAAAAAAATGACTGCCTCCCGAATGGTCGAGTTTACAGTCGATCTTAGGTTTTTCCACCTTTCGGATCCAATGGAAGCCTCTGTTTTGCATAAAATGCATGCAGCAAAAAAAAATACGAGAAAATCCTGAAATATATGAATATATAAAAATTTATTTGCAAAATAAAACTTACAGATGAATGTCAATAGCAATCTCCTGCTCTGATACCATAAAAGGAACGATAACCAGATTGTACCAAGCCAAGAACATAGATGCTAATCAAACACCACGATCAATAAGATGAAAGTAATTCGCCATAATAACTTTACACAAAACCTTTGCAAACAAATGAACAACAATATCATATATTATTATGGAACTCAATGAAATACAATGAGAATGGGCCTTGCTTATATAGGCAAGGAATAACAATCTAAGAACCAGTCAAGGTCGTAGATCAAGCCATAAATCATGGAAAGAACTAGTCATCAAAGAACTAGTCAAGTCCATAGATTTATGAGAGAACTAGACATCAAGGATCTAGTCAATACCATATATCTAGGAAAGAACTAGTCAATACCATAGATCAAGGAAAGAACTATACCTAACAACTAGATAATATCTCCTAATATCTAAATAAATAAAAAGAAATATCCACACACATAAGTGGGTGAGGATAAATACAATAAAGGTAAATAATATACCTAGGTGAAAATTGCAGCGGTCTAGACATTTAAGGTGGATGGGATTTTTACAAAAATTTCATCTTGTAATCGATATAAAAAAGGTATTCAAAACAAGGTTGACAACATGTTATCTAGACCACCGGTGGTAGTAGCATCTATTCTTTAGCAACATAGTTCTTTGGCTAATGTTAGTTACAAAGAACAATATGTTAATGATATTGATTTTAGAGAAGTGTATGAGGAACTATTAAGTGGGAAACAAGTAGGAGAAAAAGATTATCATTTGCATGAAGGATTGTTATATCATTCTGGTAAACTTTGTATTCTAGAAAATGAACGTGTACATATGATTAGGGAAGAACATACTTCTCTTATTTTGGGGTATTTTGGTGTTAGTAAGACAGTTTGCACATTTATAGAAATATTGTTATTAGCCTAGAATACATGAACATGTAAATATGTATATTAAGGGATGTGTTCTTTGTGCCACAACAAGCCAAGTAAAAGGAAATCAGGAATTTACACTCCTCTTCTGTATCGAAAAGGCCTTGGGAAAGTGTTTCCATGGATTTTGTAGGAGGATTTCCCATGACACAGAAGAAACATGATTACTTATATGTGGTAGTGGATAGATTTAGCAAAATGTGTGTGTTGGTTCCATGTACTAAACAAATAATTGGTGAGGGAACTACACATTTATTCTTTTAGTTTGTTTGGGTTCACTTTGGATTACCCACTTCACTCGATCGAGATTATAGATTTCTTGGGGAATTTTGGTCAACATTGTGGGGGTTAATGGACACAAAACTGAAAAAGATCACTACTTTTCATCCACAGACCGATGGTCAAACAGAGGTTGTAAACCACATAGTAGTACATTTTCTTAGGGGCTATTGTGGAAAACATCCTAAGTTATGGGATGAACATCTATATTATGTGTAACATGCTTATAATCCTGCCTTAAATTCTTCTACTTTGAATTATCCATTTGAGACTTGTTATGGATATCTGCCTACTTCTCCTTTAGATGTATATTATGGACATGAAACTGTTGTTAATGGTTTAAGTAATTCTGACAAGGCTAAAATATTTGTGCAGAGAATACAATAGGTTCATCAGTATGTCCATGAAAAATTGGAGAAAAGTCAGGATAAGTACAAAGCTAGGCATGATAAACATAGAACTGATCACAAGTTCAAAGTTGGTGATTCGGTATGACTTCACATCAACAAGGAAAGTTTGATAGGTGAAGGTAAAAATTGAAACCTATATGGTATGGCCCATTCCAAATATTGTGAAAATTTGGTAATAACGATTTCTGATTAGATTTACCTCCTTATATGTAAATATAATCAGTTGTAAATGTTGAAAATTTAAGATTGTATGAACCATCTATGATCATTAATCATAATGATGCTAACATAATGCCTTTCATTGATGATTTTACTCATGAGTATCTTGTTGAGTTGCATGAAGACATCATTTTGGACAAGAAGGTCAAAAATTTGTGAAGGAGTGATATTGAGTATATCTTCATGTTGGGTTCAAATTCATGCATCCGAACAAGGCTAAATGGATGGTAACCAGAAATGTGAGGAGAAAACCCTCACCTAGTCACCAATTAAATTGAATTTTGGGATCCAAAAGTTTTTTAGTGGGGAGGAATGATATAGGGGATCCTCATCGAGAAACGCTGATCTATGATATTCTCAAAATCGATTCTGATAATTTCCATGGCTTGGAGAAAAATTAAACGATTTTGTCAATATCTCATTTGCGGAAACATAGCTCATTTGCAAAAGTTATGGCTTGCTGAAATTTTCAGAAATTGACATAATTTAGGATTGTGCACATGTGGGGCCTTTGAACTTGCCAAGTGGACAAATTGAAATGTGACATGTGGAAAATATAGGTGATGGAGAAAAATTTGTTTTGGACGCTGGTATTTGACACTCGGTGATGGAGGAATGGGCCCCGCTATTTGTTTGGTTGGGGGCCCTCAGCCAGTTTGACACACTCAATTATGGAGGGGTGCCTTGGCCTTCTTCATTTCATATTGATATAGTAGAGATCTTGTATATATCTACATTGTATGTCCACGATATGATGCATGTGGGACTATTAGCTAAGGCAATTTAAATTATAACCTTATCCCTCCACATTACATGCTTAAGCCAATTAAATCCAACACATTTCATTTAAACCTCCAATTTTAAACACATTTATCCAAAGTGCCATTTATTAAAACATCCACGCATTATTATTACTAATTCACAACCCCTATGTATCCATGCAATCACCCACATTCGCCCCATTTCACGGGGATAGGATGGCTCATAAGCTTTAACATCGCTCCACCTTTTAAGCTCTCATACAATCCTTGCGTGCCAAATGTGGGATTAAATCCCTTTACATAACCATGAAATGAACCTAGAGACTTGCACCATGATCTCTTCTACAAAAATATATGCTTTGATCACCACGCCACAAAAGTATGAAACGCTATAAAAGGAGGCATTTTGTATTGAACAACATGCGAGACCGTGTGAAATATTGTATTGCTCATAACTTGAGCTAGAGAAGGAATTTTGAGGTGATGTAAAAAGTGACTAATAATATTTTTGGCGTAGAAACATGAACATAAGATAAGATTATTGTAAAAATATTTTTAAATATTTATTTTCAATATTTTAATAGATCGGTCCCATTCAACCGACTCTAGAGACGTAGGCCACAAGTCTTTGAACTCCATTATAAATTCTTGTGTCAAATTCTTTGGTGATTCATCTCTCAGTACTTTCGATTTTACACAAGTAATTTTAGTTTTATTTATTTTATTGAAAATAAAAAAGGATATAATACTCCATTTAATTAAAAAAAATCAATACAAAGAAAAATTTATGGATTATACATTTTCTAGTGAAAGTTGATTTTTAGATTAATAAAGGATTTAAGAGCTGCAAAACAATATTTGGCATGTAAATACACGAGATAGGAAGAAAATAAATTTTATTTATCTCAAGAGGATTATATCTACAAGGTGTTAGAAAGGTTTAACATGCAAAATTCAAAACCTTTAAGTACACCTATGGTGGACACTTCAAATTGAGAAAAAATCGGTGTTGTTCATCACATGAGAGGTAAAATACATGACACAAGTACCATATGCTTCAATAGTTAGGAGTCTTATGTATGCTATGGTTTGTACCTATACGTACCCAAAATTGCATGTGCTACATTGTCGAAAAATGGTTACAAAAGTCCCCAATGATGATTCAGATCCTTTCAAGAAGGTGTTCGAGCTCTAATTTCCATTGGCAGTGTACATTTGTTACCTAGACATCTTTACTAAGCCTTCCCACAATTTTTCAGCTTTTTGCCTCCTTCTACACATGTTTTGGCCTTTAGTGCTAGGACCGCTGCCCAAAACAGGGTGATGGTCTTGAAACCGCCACCCGCATAGGGTGGCGGTCCAGTCATTTTTTCCAGATTCTGTCATGCGTGTTTTAACATGCGACAGTTCACTTAATTCAATTTTAGCATGCATCCGTGAGCCAAATTGTCTAAAATTAGCTTTGATTTCTTGGTTCTCATTTCTCCTTCTATTTTTAAATAGATTTACTTAGTTAGAATTGCTTCTTATTACCTTATGCCTGAAGGAACCTCCCATTCTCAATTCCTATATATTCCATGCTTGTATTCAAGAAAAAGGCTTGAGAATTTTTGTGTATCTTGCATTGTATTTCTGCTATGATCTTGCTAGGAATTGCATAGCCAAGCTCTGATCTCTTGTGATATCTCTCTTCTACTTGCATTGCATCTAGATTTCCATCAAGTTGTCATTACTCAAGCACCATCCTCCTGATGCTTTTCTTGCACTCCCAATCCCTTGGACTCACATGAACACTTAGAGAAAGAAAGGAACATACTGAGGGAAAAATACAGATATAACCAGATTTTCCAAAGCTCTTGCTTTTCCAGGTTGGAATTGTGTGTTTTTTTGCTTTATTTGTTAAATTGTCAATTTCAAATCACTAGTTTCAATTACATATCAAATAGAGTAGAAAATCATTCATTACTAATAGAGTAGATAATCACAAGTAGATCAAATCATTAGTAATTTTTCCTCTTTAATGTTACCAGGGAAGTTATGGGGAATGATAGCCCCTTTCAGGGTCATGATTTGTTCATCACCTCTGAGGTAAGGTTTGGAGGGTTTTTGATTGGATTAGGTTATTCGTTTTATATTAGATTCACACATTCATACAAGTAACTAGCTTCATCCAGCTGATTACTTATCTTTAGTTTATTTATTAGATTAGAATGCATTGCTTAAAAATTAGAAAAGGTAAAAAAAATTCCTTTGATAGATTAGTTTGCTTTTATTGCTTTGATTCGATAAATTGTCAAAACTCCAAAAATATAGATTAGTTTTCCTTTAGTAATTATTTTGCTTATCAAAATCATTTGATTTCATTTTGTATGACCATCAATGATCCACAACAGAAAAGAAATAAAATTTTTATCCCTTGGTCCCACAACCCAATGGGCCAGAATTGATAACTGAAATTGATACCAGTTTACATTTGACAATATTACGCACACCTACAACTTTTTCTAAGAAAATAGAACAACTCAATATGCTAAACATCGCTGCTAATCAAGCCTACGACTATTGGAATGCTCCTGGAAATAGGGCTTGATTACGCACATGACCATCTAAGGGCCACAATCTCCATGAGTATTTGGTTATGATCCTCAGGTCCCACAACCCAATGGGCCTGCTAATCAGTTAGACATTGACACTAGTTTGCGTACATTAGTATTCAAATCTTCACCACTTCCACTAGATATTATTGCAAAACTTTCCTTACTAAACATAGCAGCCAATCAGGCTAAGACTTTCTAGACCAGACTAGAAAATTTCCCATAAATCCCTGTGATTGCCCAATTAGCTTGATCCCCATGATTAAGCTCACATTAAAATTCATTCGACACCGGTTATCTCAAAGCCTGAACCTCGAGAGCTCAAGTGCAAAGAAGGTCACATGTTGATTTTCTTTTGTACAAATTGGTGAACCCAATGTGAAGAGCTAGTCTCTAAAAGTTTCCGCTTTCTTCGTCCATTCTTTATTCTCATGGATATTATTATACTTCCCGAATATGTTGGGATATGATGAGTACAGATTAGCCCATCCTAATATTTGACATGTACAACTACCAATCAAGTATACCACAACAATCACCTTCACTTTCAACGTGGGCGGACAACCAATCATCGGCTCAAAACCCTCTACTTTAGGGAACCAATGTTGGTTCCTCTGTGCGTATTAAGGAACTTGAACAAGTCACACAGACCTATCCTCATGAACAATCAAGTTCAAATGACATGACCTTCACTAGTGATGGAAGTTCATCTCCTTGGGTATTGTTTTGATAGCCCATTAGCATGCAATTAGACCAACTCCCACATCTAGATGAGGAGTATTTAACACGATATGCTAAGAGTGAACACCACGTCCAAAACATGAATTGAGCTTTTGATAGGTTACAAGGACAAGGTGATGTTATGCTTTAAAAAATAATGCCACCCTCCACCAACCAAGAATACTGCTAATGAGGGGTGGCGACATAGTGAAAAATTCATGGCGAATACCATACTCCTCAACAACATCCGAGGGTTCAAAAAAAAGCACCTAAGAAAAGCACTCGACCCATCAATAGGTGATGTCATCTCAGCTTTGCTAGAAAAAGTCAAGGAGCTAGAGATTTCCCAAAATACTTAGAATTCATATACGCAAGGTAAGCACGAACTTCTCCCTACCTACATAATTATAGAGAAATACCTACTACATAGAATCTTCTAGTTCATATGAGTACTCAACACCCTGGAGATATTCTTATGGGGAAGGACACCTTAGGTATGCCACCTCATGCCACATATGGATATCTACAACAGGCACCAACTGGAAGTGCATTCTCAAATTCCATACCAGCTGAAAATACAACATTCCTTGGCTTCATGCCTTCGATTCCATACCAAGGTAATCAACCTCCCTATGTACACATGTATTCTAAATCTCCATAGCAGGGACATGTATACCTACTCGAGTGCATATGGAAAACCACAATGGATGCCATACACCCCAAGAAATGTCTATGTTGTCCCATTTCAGCAACCGATGCAACCTCCACCTCCCCAACAAGGATGTTTAATGGTGAAAACATATGCAATGGGGACATATTATGAATATCTCAAGGATCCCCTAAAATTCTCCATTTGGACAGTCATGCTCCCAAGATCCTTTCATGATATTCCTAAATTCAAAGGGGAGGGAAATCCTAACGCCCACATCAAGGCTTATACAAAATCCATTCGAGAGATTCTCCCATGGGATGCAATCATTGTGAAAATTTTCCGTAAGACGCTAGAAGGTATTTGTCTCGATTGGTACTATAGGATACTAGAGTCTTTAATACACTTGCTCAAGAAACTCCTATAAGAATTTATTAAATCTTTTGATATGAACAAACTTTTGAGAATAGTGGTAAGGGAATTCCTTCATATCAAGCAAGAGCACAATGAGTCTGCAGCCCACTCCATTCAAAGGTGGAGAAAAGTTCTCTACTACTCTGTAAGTGATCCAAATATGGATCAAACTAAGCTTTGTGATTTTTTCCTCCACTCTCTCAATAGAGAGACAAAGGAAGAGGTACAAAATTTCCCACTAAGGAGCTATGAAGAGGTATTAGAGGGTGCTCTTAAAATAGACCAAAAGCCATTGATCGTGGTCGTAAGACTTATGGAGCTAATGGAAGGTTAGTCACCCCTAATAAATTTAATCCTGGTTACTCATTAACACAAATAAAAACCAAGGACCAAAAATCCTTAATAAAAATCATGGATTCACAATGGATGGGGTGATAGACCAACCTAAGAAGCCTAATATAGTTAATGCTACGAACTTCCACTTCAAAATTCCATAATAATAATGACAATAGTCAAATAAATAATAACTTCTCACCCTCACTCAATGTTATAGATTTTAACCATCAAAATCAACAACAACAAAAATAACCTCAACAAATAAGACAAGCACAAACCCAAGGCCCTAACCAATACCGAGGTAGGTATCCGAACTACTTTCAAAACCAAGGGAAAGGGTTCCCAAATTTTAATAATAATAATTAACAGCTAAACAATAGCTATAATTTTAGGCCACAACAAGATGCAAACCAAAGGCCTCAAGATGATGATCCAAATTTATATTGTGGTTTCCATAGGGTTCGCGGGCATGACACAAGAACATGCTACAATTGTAACAAGATTTTAAAACATTTTCTAGAGGATCAAAGATAGTTATTTGTTGACATGTTTTTGGAAAACCCAATAGCTCCCACTCAAAACAACTACATGGGACTGGTATCTCCACAGAACACACTACTAGGAATCTTTAATGATCCTCTCCCCATGGGTCCAAAGGATAAAAGAATAGATCCCAACAAAGTGTGAAAAAGGGATTGTAATAGGGACCCATGATCACAAAGCCTCAACTTCATCAAACCCACAAGTGGCACCTCCTTTAAATGGTCGCTACAAAATGAAAATTATGGGGTTGGTAGAGTTGGACATTGAACCGCAAATTAATGCTTCTACTAAAACTAAGGACTATTCTTCACAGCCTATCATGATCTACCTGAATACATAAGATGATGTTTGAGATACACTAAACAAGCCAATAGGAACTTATGATTTGATCAACAACTTAATTAAGACATTCTCACACATTTCCTTCTTAGATATGTTAAATAATTCCCCTGCTCATAGGGCCGCTCTACTAGAAGTGTTGGGTCTTGGTCATTTGGCTAATGTCACCCCTCCTCTAGAAGAAAAAATAAACCATGTGGACTTTGATGTCTATCCTTCAAGGCATCCTGAAAGAGATGTTGGATTTGTATTCGATATCAGCAAGATTCCCACAGACACTAAAATAGTTCATAGAGGCGATCCGACGTTGTTTTTACAAGTCTAGATTTACAACAACTATGTAAAGCATGCAATGATTGATGATGGGGCAACAGTCAACATATTCCCCTTCTCTTTCCTTAAAAATCTAGGGTACGAAGAGACCAATTTCTCTTTAACACGAAATACACTGTGGGGTTACGACAACCTTAAGGAAACGTCAATCAAAACTATAGTGTTGTTGGTCACCGTTGGACCTAAGACAGTACTAATCAAGTTTTATATTATATATCAGGAAACCAACTATAATATGATCCTTGGCCTTCCTTGGATTCATCACATGAAGGAAATTCCCTCTACTTAGTTTGAGGAAGTTAGATTCCTACATTTAGGGAAGGTCTTTATGGCACAGGGTGATCCAAAACCTTTTGACATACACCTAGCTAACTTGAAAAAGAGGCCAGGGATCCACTATGAGTTTGAGCTTCCTAAAAATAAGTTAAATAAACCTGTAAGCTCGGTACTAGAGGAAAAGTTGGTTCCTACAATGGAATTAGAAGTCATAGGTTTGATCAAAGGCATTTTGACAGTCAAAGATGAAAATTTCATTATAGAGATATTTTCGGTAGGAACTATTATTGTAAAATCATAGCACCTCCAAATGGCCTCGGATATGAGTGGGGAAGTCAGTGTGATTGCATAACATGGGACCATCTCTCAAGTGTGGACTTGCGGACTTGAGATTACCCTCCAAAGAAATCCAAATTCTTCTTCCTAAACTACCTGCCACAAGATACTCTAGTGTAGGAAAGCTATCTAATCCTAATCTAACCTTCCAAGGAAACAGGAGAGAGAGAAATACATGGAAACAAAACCTATACTAAGTGGTGATATACCATAAAAGGAAATGGATGATCACAAATCCTAGCTACCTGAACTAGAGAGAGGTGAGAAAAGGAGAGGGCGGAAAATATGCACCACAGACTAGAGATGAAGTTCACACGGAACACCACTTCAAAACCCATTAAACACAGCTCCCAGAACCTGTAATAGATATCAAAGGTATGCACATTATACCCTACAATGATGAGAGGCAAGAAGAGACAACAAAATAAGAAAGGATGGAAAAAATGCATGTCAAAACATATATTATTGCTCCATGAGTTCACACAAGACATCATCGAGTGGGAAATACGTAGGGAATTTCCATTACAAAGCCATGAGAGGAGGCTTAGACTCCACATTCTACCCTAAGGAAGAAAGAGAGAGGGCGGGAGAGAAACAATGACCAACCTTTTCAAATATGCCCCTCCTTTACAATATATAGAAGAATGAGAGAAGGAGAGAGGGAAGAATTTGAATCCTGCTTCAACCACCCTAGCAAGAGCATTGAATTCTGCCTGCAACAATGATGGGATTTACTGCAAGACCCATGCCTCCATGTGTTGTTCCTTATTGGGAAAGAAGGAGGCCCATTCTTCATCATGGCGGTAGGTGGGAGACTTGAAATCCTAGATGGCAGACTGAAACATAATGGTGGTGGGTGAGAAGCCGGTGTCGAGAGCTTTCCAAAAATCCTCTCCCGCTCAATTTTTAGCTCCTAATCAAAAGTTATGGCCATCTGAAGGTGCTTTAGGTTTGGGGTCTATTCGCGCAAGGTCACATGGTAGCCCCGTGCATGTTGAAGATTCAGTCCCTTCCTTCACTTTTGAAATTATGCCGAAGAGACATGTGGCATTATTCTTCCTCTTTATTCTTCCTGAGTCCCTCTTGTTGGTGGAGACACTATGCCTAACCCAAGACATGTGGAGGCTTCGCGCTCATTTGGAAATTGCCTGCAAATTTTTCTTTTGAAGTTGCGTGGACAAGACACGTGGAGGCCTCCACAGGATTTTGGAATTTTCAACACCAACCTTACCTTATCAAGCTCTGGACATGTGGAGGGCCAGCTCTTGTTTGAGTCTCTGCTTTAGGTCACACCTTTGAATTTGTGCCGATGAGACATGTGGCGTCATCCGCTGGCTCTTCCATACTTAGCTGATTCAATGGTCGGATCTATCTTCTTTTCAAACTTGGGACACGTGGAAAGCCTGCACTCATTTGGGGATTATCTCTTGGGTCCTACCCTTGGATTTGTGCCATTGAGACACATGGAGGCTTCCGTTGTCTCTTCTTTCCTTAGCTGATTTAGGGCCTTGAGTGAACACTACCTTTCTCAATTTTTCTCCTGTGTGCTTCGATCTCCTTTGACGCCATTGGCCTCCTTTGACATCATTATCCTCCATTATCGAGCCCTCCTGCCCCTCAGATTTGGGATCGATTGTGAGCCCGTGGATTGAAGTGAAGCTTATGATTTTCTTATGCAAGGTCATATTTGACCAATTTTACCAGAGGGAAAAAAATGGGATTATAGTTTGGCGACTCACGGGGACATCTAGCCTACTAGATGAAGAGACTAGCAGCCTTGGAAGTATCCATTAGGCATGGATTCAAGACTAAGATCTTGGTACTGATCTTATCCTTGAAACCATGAGCCCGAATGCTTGCACTTGGTGACCACCGAACTCTGCCTGTTGTCTCGCACTCTCAATTTTCATAAGAAAATCTTAGAAATGAGGTTCTAAGAGTAGAAAATTGTCTTGACCTAGGGATTTCACCTGACACCTGAATGGATGCCTTAAAAATTGATTTTAGTTACTCTGTATTTTTTTCATTTGAAATTAACAAATATTACAGGAAACTATCGGTCTCTCTACCATAAATACTGAAGGTCCTAACAAACTATACCTCCAGAGAAATATGAACAAAACTTATATACAAAGATTAAATCATACATGCCTCAAATAAGACATGTACAAAGTGTGAAAAAGCACTTGTTCTACTGAAAGCAAATCTACTCCTACTCCTACACTAATCCTAACAAAGAAAACCTAAACAAAGCCTACTATAGGAAGGGAGAAATAAATTCCCTTTCTCAAAATAGGAAGCCATGTATCTAATTTGGCACTGAACATGGCTCTTATAATGAGTGAAAAACTAACATGAGGCTGATCTTCCACCCAAATCTTCAAGGTATAAACATTAATGAAAAATACCTCTTCAAGCTGATTAAAATTGGACTCCTGAAGGTGTTGATGATGACCCTTTGTGCTTTAATACTCATCCTCATGCCCTGAAGTGGGCATGACGAGTTTTGTCTTCTCCCTTGGCTCCAATGAAGCCAAGTATCTGATTGGGCATGACTTGGTCCTTTGAATGTGCCCATGGTTCTGAATTTTAACAACACAGATGGAGTCTTCCTACGGAATTTCTTGGGTGGATGGTGTGGGAGAGATGGAATCCTCATGCTCTTTTCCTTCCTCCTCCTGAGAAGAACATGGAAGATCATGATCCTCCAACCTTGGTTCCAAACGGCATTTGTGAGATACGAGGATGCTATCCTTGGATGTTCTCCTCTGTGGAAGCAGCAGACTCATGTGCTTGGAAGGAAGATGATGGAGGAGAAAATGATGTGATCTCCTTGGGCTCCTCTCTATCAAGACAATCTTCCTCCTCGTAGTCTTGCTGCATGCGCTCGACCTCCTCCATGGTGTCTTTTGGATATGTGATTTTCTCACAATGGTCTCTCTCATCTTCAAACATGAAGTTTGAAATCTCAAACTCTTCTTCGACATTAGAGATTAAAGGGGAGGAAGTGGGAGGAAGAACTGAAGGTTCTTCTGTGGCTTTCTCTACACTTGGAGCCTCTGGAACTATATGGTTTTCTTTCTGAAGGGGAGAACTTGCAGGTTGGGGTGCACAAAGATGTGGTGTACATGGTTCTACCTCTATAAGTAACTCAGTATCCTCCAGAACTGTGCCCTTTGGAGCTAACTAATTTTCTCTAGAACAGGCACCCGTATGATTTCCTCTTCCTAGTCGGAGTCACATGAGTCATGCCATTCTTCGAATGTCTTGCAGTCGTCAAACATGATGACGTTGGTTGGGAAGGATCATTGGTAGGGGGTTGTTCATTTATGGTACAACTAGGTAGAGGGGAATTGGAAGAAAATGGGAGGATGGATGTAGAAGGGATGGAAGGCACACTAGATTTTGAGCCTCCATTCCTTCCGCCCACTCCGTAATCTGGGAAACATCTCAGTGATGAGGTGCAGCTTCTGCGGGGCACTAAACCAGCCTGGTACATGGCTGAACCATGGACAAGGGGCCTTGTAGCCAACTTCAGATGCCATTATGGAGTATTTGAGTCTGAGTTACATCATGTCCATTTCCATATTTTACACTGCTCTTAAAATCAGCTTCACCAAGGAGTTTCCACCATCATCTACATAAACTTGTTCTTCATAAACATTTTGGTTAGAAAAAAGTAGGTTATATGCATTTTCAGGATAATGGGGCTTATAAAACTGATTTGGAGGAGGATTTTGAAATTGTGGGGATGGAGGGAAATAGTTCTATTGGTGCAAATGATAATTCCATGGTGGGAAAGAATTTATGATTACACAACTTCATGGGATGGAAGAAGATGAATGAGATGGAAGAAATAATGGGTGGAAATGGATGGGAAGAAGGTCTACAACTCAAAGGATGGGTTGTTGACCAGATGGAGTTAGCTAGATGTGCTTTACATGTGCCTCAAAAGGTTGAATCTCACCAAGAATGCATCAACTTAATGAAATTAAGTGGTAAGGTGCTTCGAACAGACCTCACTGGGCATGCCAAAATCTGTTGAGTGTGGTCGCATGGTGGCTTAAGATTTGCTATTTGAAAATGAGACACCTCTGAAAGATGGAACTCTAACTTCTGTGATGTCCCATTGGGTGTGCCAAAAATGTTGATGCAAAATCACAACACCCCCAAATGGCCTTGATATGAGTGGGGCATTCGGTGTGATTGCACAACATGGGACCATCTCTCAAGCTGTGGGACTTGCAGACTTGAGATGGCCCTCGGAGAAAGCCAACTTCTTCTTCCTAAACTACCTGCCACAAGATACTCTAGTGTAGGCAAACTATCTAATCCTAATCTAACCTTCCAAGGAGATAGAGAGAGAGAGAAATACATGGAAACAGAACCTACACTAAGCGGTGATACACCAGAAAAGGAAATGGTTGATCACAAATCCTAGCTACCTGAAATGGAGAGAGGTGAGAAAAGGAGAGGGTGGACAAGATGCACCACATACCAAAGATGAAGTTCACACGAACACCACTTCAAAACCCATTAAACACAGCTCCTAGAACTTGCAATAGAAATCAGAGGTATGCACATATACCTTGTAATGACAAGATGCAAGAAGAGACAACAAAATAAGTAAGGATGGACAAAATGCATCATGAAACAAATTTTTGGCTCTAAGAGTTCACACAAGACACCATCAATGGGAAAGGGGTAAGAAAATTCCATTACAGAGAAATGGGAGGAGGATTAAGCTCCACATTCAACCCGAGGGAAGAAAGAGAGAAGGGGTCGGGAGAGAAAAGATGGCCAACCCCTATAAATGGTATACCTTTATATGCCTGCACAAATGGTAAGTCCTCTTGTCTTTGTGATTTAGTGTTTATTTTTCAATGTTTTATCTATCTGCACTTGAGTCTTCTTTTTCTCTTGCAGGTAGCGGGAGTTTGGGTGGTGACATTTCAACACACAGGTGTGTCAGGTATAACTTATAACTCCCCTTTTCGGGAATGCCATACTCGGAATCTACATTTTACAACTTTTCATGGCTAAGACACTTCTCTGAGGGGGCAATATGTACACACCCAAAATTTCATGTGCTACATTGTTAGAAAATGGTTACAAAAGTACCCAATGATTATTTAGGTCATTTCAAGAAGGTGTTCAAGCTCCAATTTCCATTCACAGTGTATATTTGTTGCCTAGAAGTCTTTACTTAGCCTTCTCATGCTTTTTCCATCTTTACGCCTCCTTCGCACATGTTTTAGCCTTTAGTACTAGGACCGCTTGCCATTCTGGGTGGTGGTCCCGCTTTTTTCTAGATTCCGTCATGTTGTTTTTAACATGCAATGGTTCACTTAATTTCACTTTTAGCATGCACCCGTGACCCAAATTATCTAAAATTAGCTTTGATTTCTTGGTTCTCCTTCCTCCTATTTTTAAATAGATTTCATTAGTTAGAACTGCTTCTTCTTGCCTTGTGCATGAAGGAACCTCCCAGAATCAAGGGATTGGGAGAGCAAGAACAACATCGGGAGGATGGTTCTTGAGCAATGGCATCTTGATGGTAGTCTGGATGTAATGCAAGTAGAAGAGAGATAGCACAAGAAATCGGAGAAATAAAGGAACATACTGAGGGGACAAATATAGATATAACCAGATTTTCCAAAGCTCTTGCTTGTCCAGGTTGGAATTGTGTGTTTGTTTTCTTTATTTGTTAAACTGTCAATTTCAAATCACTAGTTTCAATTACATATCAAATAGAGTAGAAAATCATTCATTACAATAGAGTAGACAATCACAAGTAGATCAAATCATTAGTAACTTTTCCTCTTTAACGTTACCAGGGAAGTTGTGGGGAACAATAGCCCCTTTCAGGGTCATGATATTTTCATCACCTCTAAGGTAGGGTTTGAAGGGTTTTTGATTGGATTAGGTTATTCATTTTAGATTATATTCAAACATTCACTCAAGTAACAAGATACATCTGATTAATTAGTTGTCTTTAGTTTATTTATTAGATTAGAACACATTGCTCAAAAGTTAGAAAAGATCAAAAGGATTTCGTTTGATAAATTAGTTTTCTTTTATTGCTTTGATCGATATATTGTAAAAAATCCAAAAAAATAGATTAGATTTTCTTTAGTAATTAGTTTCATTATCAAAAAGCATTTATTTCATTTTGTATGACCATCAACAGTCCACAATAGAAAAAGACATATAATTGTGATCCCTTGGTCCCACAACCGAATGAGCTAGAATTGATAACTGAAATTGATACCAGTTTACATTTGACATTCTTATGCACACCTACATTTTTTTTTGAGAAAATAGAAAAACTCAATACGCTAAACATCACCGCTAATCAAGCCTATGACTATTGGATGCTCCTAGGAACACGGGTTGATTACACATGATTAGACTAGGGCCATAACCTCCACGAGTCTTTAGTTATGATCCTAAGGTCCCACATCCTAATGGACCTACTAATTAGTTAGACATTGACACTAGTTTATGTACATTAGTATTCAGATCTTCCCCACTTCCACCAGATATTATTGCACAACTTTCCTTACTAAACATATCACCGATCAAAGCTAAGAATTTCTAGACAGAGCAAAAATTGCCCATAAATCCTTGTGGTTACACCATGCCTCTTGTTCTTACTTCCATGACCTTATCTGGAAATCTATACAAGGCTCTTGTAGCTCATTTTCACATGTTCAACCACCAACAAAAAAATTTCAGCGAGACCTCGACATTGATTAGAGTCTCCAAGTGACTATTATCTTAGACTAAGCCATCACACCACTTCAAGTTAGGAGATCATTCTTTTCCTTAGACTCGTAGATCCCGATATTGCGTGTTGAAGACATAATATTTCCTAATTAGCTTGATCCCCGTCATTACACTCAAATTCACATTCATTCTACATCAACTGTTTCGGCACGACATCGAGAGGTCAGGTGTGAAGAAGGTCATGTGTTGATTTTTTGTCGTATAATATTGGAACAAACATTACACAGAAGTGGGAGTTATGGGTAGATTTATGGCCAATCCAAGTAAAGAGCATTGGAAAGTAGTCCAATAGATACTTAGGTATTTGAGAGGGACATATAGCATGTAGTTATGCTATGGAGGTTTGGATATTTCGTATGTGGCTATGTTGATTCAGATATGGCTAGAGATCTGGATGGTAGAAGAAGGACTACTAGATATATTTTCATAGTAGGTGGGACAACGATTAGCTATATTTCAAGATTGCAAAGGTTATGGCTTTGTCTACTACGAGGTAGAGTATGTTGTAGCTATAGAGGCTAATAGAGATGATATTGATGATTAGGTTCATGGAAGAGTTAGGAAAGGAGCAAGATGATTACAAATTATTCAGGTGATAGTCGAGTGTAATTCATTTGGAAAAGAAATCAAATTTTCATTCAAGAACAAAACACATTCAATTGAGATATCACTTCATATGATAGGTATTGGAGGATGTGAAGCCAAAAATGGAGAATATTCATATGAATGAAAACTGCGGATATGCTAATGAAGACATTAGCAAAAGAGAAGTTGTAGCTACACTCCATTTCTGTTGGTATTCGAGTTTGAGACTTGAAGAAGAAGAAGAAAAGATAAGGAAAGGATCCAAGAATGACATGTACAGGGTATAGTGCAATAATTTATCTCCAAGTGGGAGATTGTTGAGATGTGGAGCTCAATTATTTCATTTTAGCATGAGATATCAACTTGCAGGAAAACACGATAATTAACATCGGTTATCAAAGGAACGACATCAGTCACATATGACTAGCATTGGTCATGCAAGTAGGCTGACATCGATTAAGGCTAACCGACATCACTTACCCAATGCGTGAGTGTTGTATTTAACTACGGGAATTAGATCTAATTTTAGTATTAAAGTAGATCTATTGATTGAAATTTCATGGATAAGTTCCCTAAGTTTGTATAAGGTATTTTTAAGTTGGGAAGCTAGGGTTAGAAGTAAGTATTGATGATTATTGTGAAAATAATTATGTGAGAGAGAATTCATGGAGAAGAAGGAGAAGCTTGAGAGAAATAAAGTACTGTACATCTGAGAGGTGTGGAAGATTGTAAATCTTCAATTGTATATCTTTTGAAAGCTTTAGATAATATATTATCTTGTTTCTTGGTGGATGTAGCCCACACTGGGTGAACCATGTTAAATCTAGTGTTGATTTATATCTCTTGTTTTGTATATTTCTTCTGGTAGAATATCTTCTTTTATTACATGTATGCTTAGATCTGATATATTATCTATATAACCTCATGCTAGCCCCAACACTACTATCATAATTATATTAGCTACGTGCTACACATTCCATTTAATAAAAATTTCATCACTCAAATTTCATTTGATATTTATTCTCATTTACCATACAAAAGTTATCTACCATTACTAACATTAAAATTCAACTTTATATTCATCAAACAAAAACAATACAGATACTAGGACAATAACCATAGTATCATATAACATCCTTTACATAGCAACGGAAAAAAATTCCAACATAGATTTATCATATATTAAAAATAGGTGTCCATACATATATCGCTAGTATAATCATCATCACAAAAAATTTCTCATAAATCGGGGCAAGGCACCCACACCGTATACAATAGTCTCAATTAGACCTCATCATCATTATCACTCTCAGGTACTACGAGAGCCCTATAACTGGATGGCTCTCCACCAATGTGACATATTTTTCGTGACCTTGATATCACTCAACCTATCTTCGCAATAACCTCATCTCTATAGACTACTCAGTGAACCGATTTGTAAATATACATATCATACAAACATGTCTTGAGATAAGGGAACACCACCTAGTAACTCCCTTAATTGTTGAGTCTCATTATATGCCTCGCCCATCTCCCCTAGTAGTACTATACACATTGTAAATACTATGCATACTAGCTCAAATAGATGGGCATGCTCACTCGCTAGATCACCCACCCACTCTAGTATACCTCCACATAAGACATCAGTCAGCAAATTCCATGTCAATGTGCAGATGGATGTGTCCATGATCAATGAATAATATACATCACTTACAAACACACACAACATCACGTTAGATCACTATACAACACAACATTATAATACCATAACACACACAATGCACATATACACAAATAATTACGATCAACCACAACCGCTGCTATAGGATCGGGGCATGTGCTTCCCCCTCTCCCCCTCCCCAAGTGGTAACTCTATCGGGCCTATAAATAATGGGTAAAAAAATACCCACTGATTTGCTACCCACCATGCATGAAACTCCTCGATGCACCCTGTATCAACACCATCAATAGTTGCTATCATTAGATCCACCTCATTTGGCCCGACAAAACTAGTTGCTCTGTTATGGGCCCTAGCTTAGCAATAACCCACCTAGGTGCTCTGATAGCTCTCAACCATATATATGGCTTTGGGGGCACATCTGAGCCATACTAAACTGCCGTGACACCGTCTCTACCTGAAAACA
Source organism: Taxus wallichiana var. yunnanensis (assembly GCA_018340775.1). Lineage (NCBI taxonomy): Eukaryota > Viridiplantae > Streptophyta > Pinopsida > Cupressales > Taxaceae > Taxus > Taxus wallichiana. The sequence goes on from CM031241.1 coordinate 233,451,867, forward strand.
TTCTTCCACACATGGGAAATGGTTCTCTAGCCACATAGTCCTCTGAATACATTGTAACTCTATCACATCCTCGGGCCATCCCCATAGTCATGATATGGCCTCCATATAACTACCTCGGGCCCCATCCTATCTATAAGTGCCCTGAAGGTATCTATATCCATCTTCCTACCACGAATGTCAACCCACCTCCTTAGAAATATCTCTATCCTAGCCCACTCCCTCGTTGACCTACATATGGTATTAACACAACTATATTCTCGTATACCCACACACACAATAGTGTGGTGGATCCTATCCCTCCACCATGCTCATTATGCGTAAACGAGTATAGATCTCTATATAGGTGGGTAAACACTCATTGTACCCATGCATACCTAGTACCCTCCTCGATCCGATGGCATATATTGTGTATCTTATACAAGATGTTAGCACCTCCTCCATCTATAGTGATACACGACACAATCAAAACTACTATGAACTTTCGTAAACGTAGAACACTATACCGCAAAATAACATCTAGGCTAATATGGGACTTGGTAGGTAATCGAGTCCCCACAAAATAACATCTCACAGCTCACATATTCCACTCCATATCTGTCACTGACATGACCTATACTCTCTCCCCCACAATTGGAAATCATAGTATGCGATACAAATCCTCCAATGTCACAGTCATCTCCCCCGTAGGTCACCGAATGTCCATGTATCTACACACCATCTCTTGCATTAGAAAGTCAACATGAGGGATATTATGGGAACATCCCCATCTCGTGCTATGTTCCACAGCCGGTACGGTCCATCACATCGTAATCATCATCTCACAAACCTAATCCAAACAATGTACTCATATTCCACCATCACGGAACTCCATCAATTTACTCTTCACACCACAAAATGATAATAAACACCACGTTAGAATACATTACAAGACCACATACACTCAATTACCATGTTAGCACCATGTTTCGTAACATTATACATTAACTACATACAACCTAGAATAAGGTGCCTAGATGCGAAGTGGGGCATCTAGGTGCGGGACATTAGAGCCCAATTTTGAATGCTTCTCTCCTATGGGTCACTAGTGCCCTCACCACTTTTGTCCAGGTCTCAAACATCGAGAAAATAAAAAACCTCAAATTTTAAAAAAATTCAACAAAAATGACTACTACACCACACATTTTGTGAAAAATGATACACTTACCAACTTTGTAGTCGTACACAACGCTACGATGATCGTCACTCTCTCAAACCAACTAGGATGCGCTACTCTTGCTTGTGGCATTTTCACCCACTTCATGCTCATTCTCACAACCAAGTACAAAAAAATGAAGTGATTGAACACTTTTGAACTTCACTACTTATAGTCACTTTTTCATCCCTTACTTTACTATAGACATTATTTCACGTCTATTTCCACAACTAATACACACTACATTGTTTTTTCATATCTTGAGAATTTCTACTCTGATTTGCACCCCGTTTGTGGAATTATCTTTATAATTTTACTTACCACCGTATTGAACATGTTTCACACATGTTACCTATTTTCTACATTGTCTTCCATTCACTTTATACATAATTTAGTGATTTTTACCATTTTTAATCTGTTTTGTGCTTACTTTTGACTTAGCATTCATTCTTATCATCACTCCCCCTTTCACCAAAAGGAGGGGCATATAATTGGGGTCATATGATAATTCCCATTACATTACACAAGATTATTCAGATCTACCAACTCACCCTTTTTAAAACATTTACTAATTCACTGCATGAAAATTCACCACCAATTCCCCCTAACAACCTAATCTGGGGGAAACAAACATACAAAATGTTGCTATGATATTTTTCATCATTCCCCCATAATGACATAATCTAGGGAATCTTGCATAAAATATCTCCATGAGTAACAAATAAAGTAACCAATCAATTAATCAATCAATTAACTCATTCAAAATTTCTAACAAATCAACATAGTTCAATCAATATGAGTTCAAAACAACCTGGCCTCCCTAATGACCTAACTTGGGAATTATGTGTGGTATTTTCGTGTGACCTAACTTGAGAGATTACATTAATAACTTTTCCCGGATGAATTAAATTGAGAAGTTATTCTACATTTTTGCTTGCTTTAAGACGACCTAACATGGAATCCCTCTCACAAATTCATGTCTTCTTGAAGATGACCTAACTTAGAAGCCATCATTCAATTTGTGTTTGTTTCCGAATGACCTAAATTGGAAGAAATCATTCATTTTAAGTTTACTTCCAGATGACCTAAGATGGAAGCCATCCTATTGTGGTGATACCCATGGAGTGGGGGCAAGAGTTCCTTCCCTATATTAATCCTATATGGGTAAACTTTTTGATCAAAACAATTTGGATCCAAAAACCAAAAAAATTGATTTGAGTCCATCTACAATAGATAGATATTGAGGATGTAGTTTAAGATTAGAGACTAACACACTTTTATCCCTACACTTTTCCTCTAGTGGAAGGATGCTCAAATCCTCGATTATTTATTTGTATACAAGTGTTTAGGTTGGGAACTAATCACTCCCTACCCACCTATTCATCATTATACCTCATTCAAAATCATCATACATCCTAATCATCACATTCATTTAGTATATTTCATCATGACATTTACACTTTTTCATTACTTTACATGCACCAACCCGTTGATCCATATGGTTCGAACAATTTTATAGTTCTATCGACATGTTTCTACTACACATCCATGTATTCTTCTACAACATGGGATTCTATAACTTTTTATTTAGGTATGCATCTCTATCTACTTTATGTTACTGAGATTTTCACTCACAAACATAAAGTGGGGGAAAATGTAGTCAAAAAATCACAAACTTACTATTACATTTATACCTTTGGGTATGTTATTTTATATATGGATCTTGCATAATACAAATATTCACTAATGACTTATCTCTTAGTCACGTCGTCAGTTAGTCGGTCGTCATTGTTATTTTTCTGATATATTCGTCATTTGTCTATATAGTTTTGGCCATATTTTAGGGAGTCTCAGGTGTCGTAATTTTCTTGATTGTCATCTCCAATCCTACACTAGGGTTCCTAGGGTTGTACTGGGGTGCCTAGGGACACCCAATCCATGATTTTAGTTGCCCTAGTTTTTTTACCTCTTGGTCCTAATTTTTTTTTGTGGTCAGTTTTTTCCATTACCCCGTTCATTCCCCTAGGTGGTAGTAAGTGTTTTGGGTCATTAGTGTTGAAATTTGAACAAGAGATCCCTATATAAAAATAACATACTACATTATGGGAAGACCTCTTACTATCAAGGTCATTTATATACTAAGGCAAGGGGTTGCATTTGGGAATCTTCCACATTTTCATCACAATACAAGAATAGGAGAAAGGGTCATATTGATTCCATTCCATCCACCATTTTTATTGTTACTTATAGTTATTTCCCCATACTTAACGTTATTGGCGCTAGGGCACCCTAGGCACAAAATTACACACACAAGCACACAAAGCTACATTGCATCTGGAATATAGTGTAGTGCTTAGTCACAAGTCCAACATTGTGGAAGCTAAGGTTAGTCCGACCCCTTCATTTGTAGATTTATTTTTACGAATTGATGCTTTATATGGGCTTTTGTAGGTATATCTTCACATCAAGTTATTGGAGACGTAAGCGAAGGTATAATGATAACTATGCGATAGAGAGACAAAGGATACAATGCGAGACCTAGCGACACTTTGGTTGGAACTAGGTCCTAAGATTTTCTACAAAATATAATGCTCATAATACGAGACCAAAGAACCCTTAGGTACCCCAATTCCCTCCTAGGTGCCCCATTATAGTCAAATGTCCAACTTTTGTATTTTCTGGAACAACATCTTCATACTTAGTCCAACCCACACATTAGCCTGTCTAGGTCCAACACATACTAAGGTAAGTTATATTCAGGTTACGATCTAATACCTTCTATTTAATTTACTTTACTTCAATTAAAATCAAATAAAAATCATCTAGCATTAATATTTTCTATTCGTATCGGTTATTCCATTACTGTTTCTATTTAGATTAACTATTAGGCCCCAAAATAAAATTCCTATTTTAGTTAATCGGGTTTCAAGGAGAAAGGTGGATTAAAAACCCATAGAACTTAGAGATAAACTTTGAAAATTGGTAACAACCATCTTGTAGGGGTTCCTTACCTTTTATAAGAAGAAATTTTAAATTCCCCTTGTGAAATTTGGCTATCTTCTTACCAGAGTCCCTCTTGAGAACATTGTGCATAGTTGGGAGGTTAATGTGAAGGTTGGATTTTCAAAGGAAGTAGGAGTGTATCTTAGAGTTTAGAGGTGAAATTTTCCTTCAACCTAACCCTTAAAGGGTGTCAAAAAGGGCCTTCATTTTTCATTGGAACCTTCCCAAACCAAAGCTAAACATGAGAATAGTCTTTAGCAGACCTATTAAAGGTTGAGGGTCGATGCAAAGATGTGATAAAAGGAGTTACAAGAGGAGTTTGAGTCTAAATTTTGGCATACATTTTAGAGGTCATATAAGAAGGAAAATGAATTTCACAACCCCTTACGGTATCCTTAGAAGTTATCCTCCATGAAAGTTCGATCACATTATCTTAAGGGCACTAATTGGGCTATATTGGAAAAGTGGAGAAGTTTAGTGGTTTAGACATGTGTGAGTTAAGGTTGGCTCAGTATAAAGAGGTGAAGGGAGTGAAGTAGACAAAAGAAATAAAAAATAGCATATTTTGGGCTAAAGGGAGAGATAAGCGGTTTGGTCAAAAGGGGGCACTTTTGAAGTTTTGATTGCTGAAATATTTCTCTTGATTGATGTATAATAGTCTAAGGTTTGAATTAGGTAGAGGATAAATGAGACATTAGAGAATCCAAGAAAGTGAATGTTGAACCAGAAACTAGTACAAGTAAGCTAGAGTAAGAGCATAACAAGTTTGAGGTAAGTAAGTATAATACCAATTGGAATGAAGGATGAGCTACTTCATGAATGGAGTAATGGAATGAGGAGATACAAGATCAGTGGGTGGTGATTCCAAGACACTCAAGGGGTTAAAGTATCAGTTTATGAAATATTTGAGCATCTTCTAATAATTTCTTAGTCGGTATGAGCTTATAGTAGATCCTCCTATGTAGAGACATAGGGATAAATTATTGATTGAAACAAATTGAAAGTCTATTATATGCTTGATATTAAATTTCTTTGCATCATTTGATATCATAGTAAGGAATTAGTATTTTTGGGATTTAAATTCATACTTTTTTATTGACATTTTTGTTGAAGTATGTGCGGTGGAAAATGGAAGAAATAGAGAAGTGGACGAGGAAGATGAGTGAGGAAAAATAAAGAAAGGAGAAGAGAGAAGGAAAGAAGGCAAGAGTTGTGGTTTGAACAGGAACTCATGGAGCTCAAGAGGGATGTGGATGAGTTGTGTGAATTGATAAAATATAAAATCATAGAGAAAGGAGACAATATAATTTTTTTGACATGAAGAAAGGAGTAAAGTGGACATTAGAGTTGCTTGTGAGGAAGAGAAAGAGAGAGCCGATGAGAAGAGAAATAAGAAAAGAGGAAAATAAGTTGAAGCAAGAAGAGAAGAGAATAATAAAGCAAGAAAAATAAGTTGACAAGGAGATGGTGTATGAGGAAAATAATGATAAAGTGAAGCGGCGGGGTGACGAAGAAGAAGAGATCATTGATGAAGCTTCTTAAGGGGCTAAAGAGCCTCAAAGTTTTGAATCTAACTATGTATTTGAATGTGTGAATGTAAGAACATAAGGTGAAGAATAAGAGGTAAGAAATGATTCCTTGAATGAAGGAATAGAGGAAAAAAGTGTATATAAGGTAGAAGAGAAAGCTTGTGGGCCATATCAAGGTCACTATAAATCAAATAAATGTGACAATGCAGAATTAGGTGTTATAAATAGGTCATGGAGAGCTCTCAAAATCATGTGGGGCTAGATTAGTGGAGAGGATGAGATGAAAGCTAAGACAAGTGATAAAGAGAGCTTGACAAATGAAGAAGACAATGACATTGTAGGCATACACCAAGAGATGGAGATGAAACATGAAGAAGAGTATGATGTGGATGAACCAAAGCTAGTGAATAATGAGGAATAAAATAAAGGATAAAATGTAAGAAAGGAAGATCAACATCAACCTATTCAAGTAGTAGTCATGATGATTATGGAAGAAAGAAATGAAGAATAAGAAGAAGATGGAGGAACATACTTCATTTATGAAGAACCAATACAAGATAATGATCAAGAAAAAAACATGAATGAGGAATAATATGGTGAAAAATATGAAGATGAAGAAGCGAGAGGTTAGAAAAATAATAAAAATAAATATCTACGAGGTTTAATCTTTTCCTACCCATAGAGTATGATGCAGGAGCATCACCTTTGCTATTTAAATAAACCATTCAGGCATCCAATTTGTTGTGTTATATTCCTTCATGAGTCATAGGGGTCCTTTAGGTGTTGTTAGTAGTCTATTATAATATCTAAGCATTTCATATTTAAAACAAAGCATTTCCTTTAAAAATACTAAATTCAAAATTGTAAAGGAAATTATAGTGTGGTTTGAATTTTTGTGTGAGTTCTTAAAGCTATTAAGCATTCTAAGGATAGAATAAGGTCATATTTGGAAATTAGACCCTTACGAGTCATAAGTGCAAAAATGAGATGTATTACCTAGAGACTTAAGGCATATTTAGGTTAAGTAACCCCTTCATTTGAAGGAAATATCATTATGAGCCCATTTGTAATAGACCTAATGAGATAAATTTTGAATGGAAGTGAGGGTGAGGATATATGAAATCCAATGTTATTGAATTAATCATTCTATCCGATTGAATAATTTTTTGAAAAGCTTCAAGAGGAGAATAAAGGTAAAAACATCGGTTTTGTGAACTTCATACATGCAACTTGTATTCACTTAGGTTGGTGACTATTAGTGCATGGTTATTATGTTCATTGGAATTTTATTCTTGACCTCAAATCTATATGCATAATGATCTTAAATTGAGTGATGAGCTTTGAAATATTACAAGTTGATTTTAGGTTCTTATGCATCGTTACTCCTTCTAAGTATCAAACCACTGCTAGGAAAGTTTGATATAGGCATGTGAGATTTCATTCTGAGTAAGTTTGTGTGTCCTCTCTGGTTGTGGGTTGAGAACATGAAGATACTAGTGTGGATGCTATAATAATGATACGAGTTTAAATAATCAACATAAACTTGTGCAATAAAACAATCTATACATTTGCATAAAGGTGTGAGATGTGGATTCATGACCTGAGAAGTCTTTATGGTTACACTCAAGTCCCAATATTGACTAACCTAACCCAACCGATATGTTATGTTGAAAATTTATTTGGATGACTCAAGGCACTTTGAAGGATGTTAGTCTACAGGAGATTGGAAAGGATTTGTAGACCATTGAATTATTAGAGCATCTATTGCATTGCTGAGAGAAGCATTTACAAGTAGGAAACTCCATTTTACCTTTACTGTGAACTTGGAGGGTTTTATACCCCCCATGAGAAGTGAAGAAATATTTCACATGAAGTAGGGAGATTCACCTATTTTTCACAATTTTATGGTAAGATCTACACTTGATCCCTTTCATTGGAGACCTTCATAGCAAATTTGGAGGTTTGAGTCATTCTTTAGAAAACTATATATCATGTTAAACCCTCTCCAGCCTATACGGTGTCATAGATAGGGTTTGAAGGGGAAAGGTGGATTAAAAAACCCTATAAATTAGAGATTAGCTTTGAAAATTGGTAGTAATCATCATGGATGTGTACCTTACTTGTTAGAAGAAGAAATTTTAATTCCCCTAGTTAAATTTGGATATCTTCTTACCGGTCTCTCCTGCGAACATTGTGCACGATTAGGAGGATAATGTGAAGGTTGGATTTTCAAAGGAAGTAGGAGTGTATCTTGGAGTTTAGAGGTGAAATTTTCCTTGAACCTATAAACCCTTAAATGGTTTCCAAAAGGGACTTCATTTTTCATTAGAACCTTCCCAAGCAAAAGTTATACATGACAATAGTCTTTAAAAAACCTAGTAAATGTTCAAGGGCCGGATTACAAAAGATGTGATAAAAGGAGTTACAAGAGGGGTTTGAGTATAAATTTTGGCATAAATTTTAGAGGTCATATAAGAAGGAAAATGCATTTCACAACCCCTTGTGGGCAGCCTTAGAAGTTATCCCCATGAATGTTCAAACCACATTATCTCAAGGGCACTAATTGGGATATATTGGAAAAGTGGAGAAGTTTAGTGGTTTAGACTAGTGTGAGTCAATGTTGTGATGATTATAAGTATTTCTTAGTTTGAATAAGTGAAGGGAGTGAATAATACAAAAGAAACAAAAAATAGAGCATATTTATGGAAAAAGAGAGAGATAGGCGCTTTGGTCAAAAGGGGGAAATTTTGAAGTTTTGATTGATGAAACATTTCTCTTGATTTATGTATAATAGTTTAAGGTGTGAATCACGTAGAGGAGAAAGGAGGCATTGGAGAATTCAAGAAAGTGGACATTGGACTAGGAAGCTAGTACAAGTAAGACATAGCAAGATCATAACAAGTTTGAGTTAAGTAATTATAATACCAATTGGAATGAAGGATTAAAGCTACTCCGTGAATGGAATACTTGTATGAGGAGATATAAGAGTATTGGATGGTGGTTCCAAGAGATTCGGGGGTTAAAGTAACAATTTATGCAAGATTTAAGAAGCTTATAACAATTTCTTAGTCACTATGAGATTATAGTGGATCCTTCTATACAAAGACAAAGGGATAAGTTATTATTTGAAACCTATTTGAAGTCTATTATATGCTTGATATTAAATTGGTTTGCATCAGGGAGTCTCCTATCTCCATGACATGGAAGATTCTCGGTTGGTGTGTCAACATGTTAGTAGTGAATACAAATGTCTAGTGAAAACTTGAAATCCTATTATGACTTAGGTTAAGAATTAACACCATGATTCACCTCATTTACAATCAAATCTATCTCATGTGAAAAAATTCTTGGTTAACTCTTTGGTTACATCTACCACTCAATTTTAGCCACATTCTCATTCCCATGAGGACCCCCTTATAAAAATTTTACAACATCCATTCATTTACCTCCTCAAAAATACAAGATGTCTATCAGGTTGAGGCACATGACATTGCACGAGACCTTTAGTATATGACATCCATCAATTTATATAATAACATACTTACCACTGAAGGTACTGATCCTAGAGTATGGATATAAATATGCAAAAATATCTTAAATATGTGCTTAAATATAATATATTATAGTATCACTATTTTGAAGGTAACCTACTCCGATGTGTTAAAAAAGATGAGGTTACCCATGTCTTAATGGAGGTGCATGGGTGTACTTACGGTGTCCATTGTAGCGGCCATGCTACTTCACGTAAATGGCTACGTATGGGGTACTATTGGCCTACACTAGAAGCTAAAGCTCATGATTTCACTAAGAAATACTGACCTTGCCAATATCATGATGATTTGATTCATTCCCTTCCAACTGAGTTGCGATCCATCAAATTCCCTTTCCCTTCAATATATGGGGATTGGATTACATTAGAAAACTAGCTCGATCCCAAGATGGTCATGTCTTCATCATCACAGCCACATAGTACTTCACTAAGTGGGTTGAAGCCATGCCTCTTCAAAAATATATGGCCTTACTACATCTAAATTCATCCTCAAAAAAATCATTTTCCACTTTGAAATTCCACATAAAATCATATATAAAAATGGTGAGAGTTTGAAATTAAAAGAAATGAAGTGTATTTGAGCTAAGTTCAAAATCAAACATCAATTCAACAAAACTCTATCAACACCATATCATCCAAAATGTAACGGAAAAGATGAATCCACAAAAAAATTCTCAAGAAAATCCTACAAAAGACAGGTTTGTGAATCACACACAGATTGACACACAAAGCTATATCCTACATCATGGGTGTACCACACCAATGTTTGTACGACCACCGGGCAACCAAATTTTCACTTACATATGGATCTAAAGAAGTTATTCCACGTGAGGTGTAACTCTCTTCACTCCGAATTTCCCTTCGTAGTATCATTTCACATGAGGAGATCCATATATCCCATCTCCACGACTAAGACTTACTAGAAGAATGACACAATAGAGCTTACATTATAAATTAAAAGGAAAAAAATGCCTTTCCAAACAACACAATAAACTTATTCATCCCCATACTTTCAACGTGGGTTACCTAGTTATTAAACTTGATTACACACATGACAAAAAAGGAAAATACACTTAGAAATGGTGGGGTCATTACCTCATCAAAGATATCATCAGTGAACACATATCACCTTGAACACTCAAGGCCACATTTTCAAGAAGCCAACGAACACTCAATTTCTCAATAATTTTCACACCCAAAGGACCTCAAGATTTTCGCACTCAACTACAATCTCTCATCTTTTCCTTCTCAAATTCACTTCTTCATCAACCATCTTTGCCAATATTATCAACTCTTTTGACTTTGTATACCTCTATCTTTTTCCTATTGGATCACCATGGTATTATGCACAAGCTCACTTAATCTCATGGTATTGATTGGATTGATCTAATTACCTTATAGCCTCCACCTCATGTTTTTTTTTCACTTTTCAACGTTGATATCCACCCTTTGGGATAATCCTCCATCTTATTTTATGTACACCTTTATGTTTATGATAGTTTATCTTTGTAGCTTCTACCATACAATTTTTGCACTTTTTTAGTGTTACTACCCACCACTTGGCTATACCTTTATGAAATTATACCATATCAATGTCCAGATATCACAAAATCCATCCCATTTGCCCCTAGCTAGGTGATTTATGTACTATTCTACTAATGTTCTTCTAGTGTTTCCTTACAATTTTATTTCTCTAGTGTTCTTGCAACATGGATTGTACCCACACGTAGCGAGACAAGTGACCCTATTAGGTACGTTTTGGTGGGTATATTTCATTTTAGTTACTCCTTTTAGCACTTTTTTATGTACTTACTTTCAGATTGCGGTGTTACAGAGACTATATTTTTCCAATGACCACCTACGTTTCACTATTGCGACGCGGTGATCAACGACTAGGGCATATGTATACACCTAATTTTTCACTTTTCGATTTCCATATTTCATACATGTTACTAATAAGAATTATTATAAAGATAAGGGTTGCTTATGTATCTATTTCCTAAACGGTTTCTGACGGGGCCTATTGGGAATGGGGAATTGTTATTCACGTAGCCATTATGGGTTAGAGACAAGACACGAGAGAGAGTGTCATTATTTGGTGATGAGACCAAAATAAGTCTCATATATTGAAAAAAATAACATTATTCATTCTCTTAGAAAGTGGATTTAGATGTAGTCTTAAGAACTAGATATCTTATTTAAGATAAAATGTAGAATATATTTGATCTATCTTTGAAAATTCCATTGTAATATGAATGTTCCATTTCCTAATATCTCTTGTAAGTTGGAGTTCAATATTGTGTGTGAGTAGGTCATTTTATCTCTATAATGTATTGCAACAAGTACAAGACTCATATAGCTAAGTATAAGACAAACATTACAAAGTGTAGGACTCACTTAACTAATATTGCAGGACTCACTTAGCTAAGAGTGCATGCCTCACAAAGATAGGAGCACAAGAATCACAAAGAGAAAATAACTCAAAATTCATAGAGCGTGGGAATCAAAAACCAAATGAATCACAAATTGAAGATTTTGGATCTTGTAGGTCATAAAGTGTAAGATTCGTAGAACTAGCATAAGACTCACGAGAACTAGCAGGAATCACAAAACCAACACATGACTTGCTAGAACTAAACTTATAGACCTCTAAATGAGAATTTGAGAGAAAATTTTCTTCCTCTTATTGTTAGGAGGAAACAAATATCTCCATTTTTATGCAACAATAATGGTTTCAAATATATCATCATTTGAAGCAGAAAGTTTTCAAGTGCAATTCTAGCACATGCTGACTCCAAATTTTTTCTAAATAAAGTTATAGACCTTCAAATGATAATATAAGAGAGGTTTTTGTTCATATTATTGTTAGGATTAAAAAACTCTATTTTTTTACAAAAAACAATAATTTAGGATATATATTCATTTTAAGTTTCAACAAAATAAGGTTGAAGGAAAGTAAATAAGACAAAAACACAGGTTCAATAAAATTGCAATATCTCCCTCATTTCTCAATGAAAATAAGAATTTAAAAATGTTTTTGAAAGCTTACAATAATGATCACATAAAAGAGTTTTTTTTGAAAATTTTCATCCAATTGAATTCATGGTAACAATGAAAAGTCAAGCATAAGAATATAGTGGGACAATTGTCATGTTGAAAGATTCAATCATGTAAGAGATAAGTTAACAAATGGAAAACAATAGTTAATTGCATGTGGAAGAGGTAATTCAATCTAGAAATGTAAAATTTTATTGATTATCTTCCAAGTTTGTCTCCTTGTCATGTGGAAGAAGTAGTTAAGTGCAAGAGGAAGAGGTAGTTCAATCTAGAGTTATAGTGTTTGATTAAATCTCTTCCACATTTGTCTCCTTGTCAAGTGGAAGAAGTAGTTAAATATGGATTTGTAGTGTTTTAATAAATTCCTTCCACATTTATCTCATTATAAATTGGAAGATGAAGTAAATTATTGTCCAAGATTATAGGTAGGTAGTTCTATAATCTTGGAGTATTGACCAAGGGATGAGTTATAAATATCTCTCCAAAGCACTCAATGTAATAGTGGTAGAAGATGGATGATTTTTGTAACAATATTTTTGATCAATAAAATCTATAGTTCAAGCATTCTCGCAATAGATTATTTATAGTTTTGCTAACCCAATTCTAAGGGAAGAGCAAGGGCCAACTTTTACCCAATGAGGAGGATGTTTTATTGTTTTATTAGAATAAAATCATATTGTTTTACTTAGATTGTTCAAATCAGCATTGTGTGTTTTATTTTGTTTTGTTTTGAAGCTTCACTTTCATTTGTTTATTTTCATTTATTTGTTTTCTGTTATTTATTTTAGTTTGTTAGATTATATTTGCTTTCAGTTGTTAGATTATATTTAATTTCAGTTATTGAATTTCCTTTCAAGCATTTTTAATTTTAGAGAAAAAAATTGTAAAATCATTGTTTACTTTAGCCCCTTATGCTGATAGCCTTGGAAACCACTTGGTTTTGACATTATTTGTGATTAAATGGTGAGGAATATAATGACCCTCATCATTTTTGGCACCATTTTTAGGGATAGCTATCAATAGGGGTAAGTTTCTAGGTTAAGATTAGTTAGAAGTGTATATAATTAGTGGTTTTTGCTAATTAACTAACATTCCTTACCAAATTAGTCAATTAACACCATGTTGTTGATTACGTAACCCCTTTCACATTCAAGATGCCACTTTATGATGAATCATAAGTCAAAATCCTCTTCAAAACATAAAAATTAGCGATTATAAGCTAATTAAGCCTATTTTTCCCTTGATTTGGTCAATATGCCCTAATATTGACTCAAACCCCTCTTCTAACCACTCAAAATCACCCCATTCACCTCCACAACGTCTCAAAAAGCTTCAAAATCTTATCTAGCCTCCTAGTTGACCCTAAGTGGTTGATTAAGGCTCCATACCTCTTAATCACTTGGTAATTCACTAATTGTGATTAGAAAGGCCTAATCATGATTAGCAATTCTAATCTAATTTGGGGCTTTTAGTCCCACATGCACCAAAATACAAGTTTCTCCCAAAAGGAAAACTATAAAAAGAGTGCACCTCATTCCTTTATACTTTACACCATGCTTTGATTTGCATCTCATATAATACATATGATTCATAGTCAAGTTCAAACCCTTGCCTAAAACCTTCAACAAGGTTAGTAGATGAATAATCTAAAGTGACTTAACAAGTCATTTGGAGAGGTCATTTCACCATTGTTTGGAGTAGAAACCATAACCATTTGATTTCCCTCTTAGGTCTATTTAGGCCCATGTTAGGTAATTAAAGCATATTAGTAGGCATGTTTAATTAGATTTTGCATTGTTTTCATACTAGTTAAGCATTCCTTTTAGCTTCTATCTTAATGTTACATTCCTAGACTTAGAATCCTTAGCTATTAGGTGGCAATGGTGTTAGCCTTCCTTGATTAGCTTTGTTATTTGCTTTGTAAAGTTTAGGGTGCTTTCATTTGGAACACGCCGTGGGACAATACCCATTGCATTCAATTTTAAAGCTTTTAACTTAGTTTTAAAGTTTTACATTTCAAGTTTTTTAGATTAGTTTCAAGTTTCCTAGATTAATTTCAAGTTTTCTAGTTTAATTTCAAGCTTCTAGACTACTTTCAAGCTTTTTAGATTAGTTTCTCAATCTTTTTAGATTAATTTCAAAGTTTTAGAGTAATTTTCAAATTTTTATAGATCAATTTCAGGTTTTTAGAAATTTTCAACTAGATTAGTGGTAGAAGTTGTGTTTTCATGTTTTTCAGGATATAAGGAGGTAGAATTTGTGTTTTACAAATATTGGACTTTTTCAAAAATCTTCTCAAAGGAAATTCATCAAAATTCATTTATATATGTTAGAAAATGACTAGTTTTCTAAAAAAATGAATACCCTAAATTCTTTGTAACTCTAAAACCCAAATTTATGTTACCATTGCATAGTTCACTTCAATACCTTTCCAAAAAAAAAATGGAGTCATTTCGAGGTCGGAAGAAAACGTTATGGCCTCTGGAAGATAGTTTGAGCAATGCACATATAGGAAAAAGGAGCACTTGTGCATGAATGTGAGTGCATGTGCATGATTTTGAGCGCCTTTGCATGACTGTGAGCACCTTTGAATACATTAAAGTTTTGGTTTTAGTGGATAAAAGTCCTGTGCATGACTGAGCACACCTGTGCCTCACTGGAAGTGCCCATGCATCATTGACTATGTGAAAAATGATAGAGGGTGAAGCATGTGCATGACTTGTGAGTGCATGTGCATGACTGTGAGTGCATATGCACTAAGAGGGGCACCTATGCATCAAGGTAATTTTTTCTTTCAAATTCCATAATTTCAATTTTATGATTCTTGTCAGTTTTTAAGGGTTTTTAGATGTTTTTTTTGTCAATTTATTGATTTTAGAGAAATATTCCTAACAAAATTGGCTTAGGGTTTGATAGATGATATGTTTTCATACTTTGTTTTGAGTTTGGAATAGGGTTGTGTATGCTCTTCTCTTGCACCTAGTGTGATCTTGAGAATCAAAAACACCCCTAAACCACTTTTTTCTTGGGAGTAAGTAGGAACAATCATCCTTCATTTTTTGCTTAAGGGAACAAACTTTCATGTTTTGACATATACTTGATCTTTTAGTTTAAGATATTTTTCATTTGATAAAGAATCAAGGCTAAAATTTTGTGTATGCTCTTCCCTTGCACCTAGTGTGATCTTGGGAATCAAAATAAATTTTAGTCTTTCATTAAGAAGCACTTGGATTAATTGGGAATAAACCTTGTTTTTTTGACAAAGTTTGATGGTAGTTAGTTGATTTACAAGCATTTTTCATTGTTATATTTCTATGATATTGTGAATCTTTTTGAACTACTAACCATTTTTGTGAAGGACCTAAAATGCTTGTCAAAGAAAGAAGGGCTCTCTTCAAAACCAAAATACTAACATTCATGTGTGTTGTAGGTTTTCATTGGTGGTCTAAACCAAATTACTTAATCTAAAAGATAAAAAATACACCACAATCATCACATTGTATTTGTAGTTTTGGTTAAGAGCTATGACTCATCCAGCTTAACTAGGACATAACCCCTTTGGCATAAGCCTTAAGCTACAACAATGGGGTGGTCCTAGGAACCCTAAAGTAGTTCACGCAAGAGGGAACCTTGTGAATGAAATAGGAAAGTGCTCCACACTACCGACTTGATTAGTACGCCTTGGTGAGATTAGAGTCAAAGATATCCGTATTGCGACCCCAGTGAAAGTATAATTGAATGCACTTTGGTGCTCATTATACTGAAGGGGTAAAGTAAATCGAGATACTCCCAAATTAGTCAGTGTGAACTTTTTGGGTAAATCGAGCTCACCATAGATATCTTGTGACACCTAGAGAGAGAACCACCTAGGAAGCTTGTCGGCTTGGAGCCATTGTTTTTGTCTTAGTTGTTATACTTGAGAGCTCTCACAAAGTGAAAAATTTGTTAGATTCAAACTCTTGTTTTTTTCAAACAAGGAAAAAATCTCTTAAAGTTGAAACCACGTGACATTTCATCACGAAATCTACTTAGTGTCATTTTGTCCTAGTTTTTCACTTGTCCTAAGACAAGGCAAAACTCTGCCAAAATAACACCAAGTTTATTTCAACACCATTTGGTCTACACCCTTTTTTCTTATTTCCCATTTTTGGACAAAAGGAAACAACATATACCGGATACCACTAGATATCATGTGTCCACCACTTTTTATTCTACTTGCACGACTAGGTTGTAATGTTGAAGCACAAGTGTTGAAAGTGTGCATGGTACGTACTCACGATCTAGTAGGCCCCCTTGTCTCAAAGAACCCATATTTGAGACTTATTATCATCATAGTTAGGTGATTTCATCCTTGTCTTCTTTTGAGTTATTACATTTCCCACATTGTAGCCATACAATTGAGATATTTACATCTTGTTTCCATTGTGAAATTAGGCCTAAATCTCTATATTGTAGAGTTACGTTATTCACACACTTAGAAATTCTTGTTATACTTAGACATAGTTTTTACATCCTAACTTTTTCTTGAGTTTTTGAGTGTTGAGGATACATTTGTTAGCATCATCGCGATAACATCATTTTGACACTAAAAATCTTGCTTTCCCAAAATCTTGGTTCACGTGTCCAAATAGTGTCATTACACTTACTCACATTGTTATCATCCATTTTATAAGACTTAGACTTTGTTAGTGTTTAGAAACTAGTTTTTAGTATACCTTGTTAGAAGATCACATCAACATTTCCTTATCATTTAGGCCTTGTTTGTTGCAAACTTGACCTAACTTGGTGATATTGTGTTGTCACTATTTGGTTGCAAACCTATCTAGAAAAATCTTAGGGAGTAAACTATTTGGTGTGACTAAATTTTGAGCGTTGTACATCATTGTATTATTCAAGATAACTTGTGTGTGTCATATATTACCTTGTTAGGTTGAATTATTGTTTATTCTTTGGTTCTTAGGTCACATTGACCTAGTGGGTTTGTGGCTATTCTATAGTCACCATTCTTTGAGACAACATTAACGTCATTACACTTTGTCAAAAATTTGACTAAGGTCCCTTTTTAGTAAACCTTAGTGGAATTCTGTCACATTGTACCTCCTATCTCGAGTATGCCTACTACAAGAATGGGATCCCAAAGATTAGAAGCTGATATATTTGGAGGTGACAACCCTCTTTTAGAGGATAATCTCATGGTTGACCATAGTGGTGGAGAAGAGGATTCTCCTCATATGAATCTAGAACATCATCCTGCCAATTTTGACGATTACATTTTCCAAAACAAACATGAGGTTCTTATGTGTGTTATGGAACTAGGAGCTAAGTTACCTTCCATAGTAGACCCTTCTCTCATTTCTAGAATGATTCGTGGAGAAGAAGAAGTAGACCGACCTCATCGTACCATATAATGAAATTTTAAATCTAAGTCATGCCTCTACTTCTACATGGCACAAAAAATAATGAGGAGATACCATTTGAAAATGATGGAGATTATCAAATACCTGTTGTTAGAATACATTGTGAAGACAACAAGGAACATGCTCATCATGAATAACCTCCTCCTAACAAAAATCATCATGAAATACCTATTCAAGAGGTGACATTAGAGAAACAGGTCTAAGCCCTCACTTTCGATTGGAAGTTTGGCATCCCATATACAAAGGGAACAACCCAAAGTTTTGAAACAAGCCATACCAAAGGAAAAACCTAAGGCTTTGTTTCACAAGTTCCCAATAAACACTCCTCGATGGAGGCACAAAGAGATCCTTATGAAGAGATTCTCACAAAAATAGGGGTGGGAATACACCTAGATTTAATCCTATGTATAGACCTACACCACCCACACAAGATCCACTTTTCAACCAAGAGTGGTCAACTATGAAGAACGCCCTTCAAGCATTACAAGAGGGCCAAACCGGTAACAATAACAAGAAATACCAGGTTTGATGAGTTATGTCCCTACCCATTTGACAAAGCCATGCTACAGGTACCTTTCCCAAGACACTTTGATTTTCCAAAATTTGACAAGTATAAGGGAAAAGGTGACCCTCGTGACCATATTAAATATTTTTATATGGCATGTCAAGAGGTGGCATTCAATGACAATTATCTTATGCGCCTCTTTCCACAAAGTTTAGGAGAAATGATGCACTAGAATGGTTTGTACACATCCCTAAGGGATCCATATCAACATGGTCAAAACTAGAAGAAAGTTTCATATGAAAATTCTCTTTTAATATAGAAAATGATGTCACCATGTTGGATCTTTGCAATGCAAAAAATGAAAATAACGAAAAACTTTGTTGCATTTTTACAATGATGGAGAGGATTAGCTAGCCACTTTCCTTGCTCCATACCCAAAAATAGTTAATCAATATATTTGTTCCCAACCTCCATCCAGACATTATGTTCCACTTGCAAATGCATTGTGGCAACACATTTGAAGAGGTAATTGAAAAAGGGAGTCAAATTGAAAAAATATTGTTAGCTAGGGGGACTCTAAAACCTTTCTCCCATGATCATAATGATTCTAAATCTAATGAAAAACAAATTTTTTCCCTAATAGGAAAAAAATGTTGTTAGTGATGGGATAGTAGACTCTAAATGAGTACAAGCCATTCAAAACAACACTCCTTTGAAGCTTGTAAAGGGAGCTCCACCTATGGAGTATAAGCATGTCATACTTTCACTCCTCTATCTGACTCAATGTCATCAATACTAAAACAACTAGAGGTGGTTAATATGGTTAGATATCCTGAAACTATGCCTTATGAGGATGACGTGCCTAAACCATCATGGTTTAGAGATAATGAATATTGCCAATTCCACCATGCGTTAAAGGTCACAAAACAGATAAGTGTTTGAAGTTGCAGCACTACATCCAAGACTTAATCGAAAGTGGTAATGTGGAGATGGATTCATCCACTCTAAAAATCCCCAATACAAATACTTTTCCTAAACATAATCAGACAAGAATGCTAATTATGTGTCTAATGAGGAGAATCATTTTGATGCTCTCATTGGTTGTGTAGATACACATTGAACATGTCAACACAATAACCCATGTGATATCCCTAGACTATCTATGTCTAGGCATGTGCTGAAAAAGACTGATTATCACGTAGTTTTGCATACTTATGATAGTAAGGAACCTAGGTTTCAACATTCCCATCAAAGGATGCCTATCACAACTAGACCTCGTTTGATTCTTCACACTAAAGAACCCATTCACTTACCTCTTCCCCCATCTTCAACTCATGGTAAGTGGTATGATTTTGATTCTTGATTCTTCTAAAGATTCCAATCCCAATGATTCTAAGTCTTTTGATTCTTTTGAAGATTCCAATCTGAATTATTCCTCTAATATGACTCCTAAGTCACAGTCCTCCTTGTCTTCACAGGACCCCATTTCTCAATCACCTCAATGACCCCTTCTTCCATCGAAGAGACTCTCGACTCAAATTCCTTCTAATCAATCATCCAAGTTGACTCCCATGTCACATTCATCCAATCAACCTCTTGTGGTAGAAAAAATACCCACTCGATTGATTCATTTCAAAATGAAGAAGCCATTAGAGAATTTATGAGGGTACATGAAGACATTCCTCTAGAATTTTGTGAGCAAGAAACCTCTTTAGACCTCGATACATTTGCATATTGGGAGGAAGAGATTACATATTAAGAGGAATTGGGAGGAAGAGATTGATTCCTTTTGTCAAAAAATAGAGGAAGACCCTAAGATCATCAAACATGATCCTCCTCTTATTCTTCCATCTTCACATTCTTCATTGGGCGATGAAATGCCTAGGTCTAACATTGATCCATGACCTATCTTCTCATTACCTAATCATTCTTTATCTATCAAGATTCCTCCATCACAATCTTACCTTGGGTCACCACCTAGTAGCCCATCATCTTCTTCTATATGTGGGCCACCTCCAAGTAGCCCCACATCATCTATATGTGGCTCACCTCTGGCAACCCATCATCTTTGTCTATACTAGGGGCATGTCCTAGAAGTCCTCATCTTTGATTCTTGGGCCACGTCCTAGTAGCCCATCTTCTTCTATATATGGGACACCTCCGTAGTAGTCCTTCATCTTCTATCTATGGGATGCCACTAGGAAGTCCTTCATCTTCAATCTTAGGGCCACATCCTTGTATTCCTTTATCTTCAGTCTATGGGACACCTCTAGTAGCCCATCCTCTTCAATTCTTGGACCATATCCTTCATGCATCCATCATATTGTTCTTCTATCAATGATTGTGGCAAAACCCACCATCATTTCTCACATCAATTCTATTTATCCACTTTCTTCTCCCACTTCTCGGATCAGACAAGTCACGTAGTAGCTTATAAGAAACCAAAATGGTTCCTTCATCAGGCTCAAGATCAATAATTCCAAGAGCTCCAAATCTCACAACAATTTAAACAATCTTAAAGTTCAAAATCAAATGCACTTCAAAAATGCACATCAACACCCATCAAGTATGGCATAAAGTGCAGAAACCTCTGGATAGGGACCTCAAGCTCCACACATGAAATCCATGTTTCATGATAAAAACACAGTCATCTATTGAGTATGAGCTCACCATGATCATTGAGATCGGGGATAATATGACTCTTGATAAGAAAACACGCCTAGTCTTCCTTATCAAGGAAATTGCTAACATTGTTGTTGGATCTTATCACACCAAGTGACCTTTTCGTCCCACCTTTCAAAAAAATGAAAAAATACAAAAAATGAGAAAAAATTTCAAAAAAATAAAAGGTAAACAAACACACATTGCAATCAGGTATTGCATACACATGGATGTTCTTTCTTCCCTTCTTTTGTTATTCTTCTACAAGTCTTCCTACCATTTTCATCCCTTCGATGATATTTTGGTTAGCCTATTTGCACACATTTTGTGACATTTATCTCTATGGTATCCATTTGGCCTTGGTCTTTTATCACCTTGGTAAATTAAAGAATGACGAATGACCTCTTAGAGATCTATCACAATCAACATCTAAAAACTTGTTGCAAGAAATTTTGGACATATTTGTTGACACTAGCCAATGTCATCATCACAATCACTTCTACCTCCTTCCATCAAGCCATCAGTGGTTCTTAACCCCTTGTCAAACAAGAGAGCTGAAATAAGTTTTGAAAGCAAAAAAATCAATCAAATAAAAATCACAAAGCTAAAAAATGCAAAATATTAAAAGAAAAAGAAAATTGATATATAACTCTCTCTTGGGGTATTTCTAATAATCTCTATTGGGGCTATGGATTCCTATCGATAGTAGAGAAATGTTGTGATTAGAATCAAATGCATCTCTATCGGGCTATGGATGCTTGGCTGAGCGGAGCAAATGTATGGCTCTCCTTCCACAATCCATTCACAAAAAAATCAACTTTGAAAAATAAATCATTCCTACACATTGGCTAGGGTGTCTTCACTTGTTGTCTATCAAATCTTCCCTCCAAGAGGTAATAAATTTCCACGTGCACACACTGGATCTCTATGAGAAAACAAGATTAGTATGTTACCAAGTGTCTTTTTTGGACCTTGTTCAGACTCTTACTCTAGTTTGTATCTTGTCTCATGATTCGTGCCTTTGGCTAATCACTTCTTCATCATGAGGCTTCTAAGCTACATTCACATTCACATTGTTCTTCTACTTCATTCAAAACATCCATGTGTATAATATTTCCTTTTTTTCCATGTTTGTGGGCACCTTTGTCCCTTTCAAAAAAAATCTTCCACTTCTTTCTATCATGTGCTTCTTGGCCAACTTACGTTGGGGGCATCCTTGCTCCTTCCTAGCACGTCATTGGGTTATGTTTGTCATCATGATTTAGCCTATCCATATTGGCCCTTGATCTAACTTCTATGCGTGAAGATTTTACCTTTGAATATTCCCATCTAATGTTGGGGGAAATTTTGCATCTTCACTTTCTTGTGCATACACGTGGAATTTTTCCCTTGTACATCCCATTTATCACTGGGGCATCCATGTTTCTTTGTTTCCTATACATAGCTTCAGAAAACTTCTAGAAAATAAAAACATTCAAATATGTTAGTCAAAAAGTCAAAACATCAAAATAAACATAAAAAACCCCAAACAAATTGGTAATACAAATTCAAAAACCCAAATTTATCTTACCATTTTATAGTTCACTTTGATACCTTTCCAACACAAAAAAATAGAGTCATTTCGAGGTCGGGAGAAAAAGTTATGGCCTTCGGAAGATAGGTAGTGCACTTAGTGTTACACAGGCACCCTTGTAGGCAGCATTGCATCATACACATAGGAACCCAGGCACCACCTTGATATCATGCCACAAATGCGTGCCCATGCACCCTTGTATAATGCATAGGTGCCTAGACACCCTTGCATTTCTTCTACCAATTGCACGTGAGCTCCTTTTCTCCCGCATAAGCGCCTTTTCTCCCACGTGAGCTCTTTGTCACACAAATTGATATTGATTGGTCCCAATTTCACAAAATCTATTTTTTTCAAATTTATCTTACCATTGCATAGATTGCTTCATTACCTTTCCAAAAAAATGAAGTCATTTCAAGGTTGGGATTAAAAGTTATGGCCTCTGAGATAGGTAGTGCACTCAATATTGCACAAGAACCTTTGTAGTTGCATACACAGTGATTAGGTGCCATTGCATTTCTTCTACCAAATGGTTGTATGTCGAATCCTTTTATCCCACGTGAGTTGTTTTTTCCTCCCTTTTCAACGTGTTTTTTGCCCCCGAAGTGCCCTAAAACCACCGTATTTCTTCTAAAACTTAACACTGCAATGGATATTCTTAATAAATGATTATTTTTGGCACATTTTCACTACGTTGGGGCATATTTTTGCTTCCCAACACCTTTTCTACTTCCTGGGGCCATTTTCACCTTGCGGTCATGTGTAACATTGTCTCCCAACTTCGTGATCTCCTTTATAATATTTTCTTTCATAAAAATTAAAAATTTACAAATAATAAAAATTTTAAAAAAATTTTGATAAAATCATTCAAAATCAAAAAATTGTAGAAAATTAATTTTTTTCGATTAATTGGTAAACAACATATATATACTAAATCTGTATCACTGTCATTGTTATCCTCGAACATCGAAATTGATCCTAAAAAACCATCTTTCTGACATTCTTGCTTATTATTGTCTCAAAACGACACACAATCATCATGATCTACCTTCATTAACAAAATCTCGGCTACATGCTATGTCGGTACTCCCATGCAACAGTGAGTTTCCAGAGACTGTGTCGTAGTGCATGAAAGATTTTACATGGGACTACTTGTGTCCTCCATTTTCCCCTCGCATGTGTTATTTCTTGGGGCATCATTTTTAACCCTTATCGTTACAACATGAACATTTGGGAACTGCAATTTGATAACAAAAAAATTAGTACAACTATCTTAAATGATGTTTGTTTGAGTGTGTGTGATTGTACTGGTTTCTCTATTAGGTTAGCTAGTTTACTTTCTCATATTGCATTGAGTTAGGAGTTAAGGTATCATTTTACTTTCTCATATTGCATTGCATAATGTATGTTGCATGGAGTTACATATTTTTAGTAGTAAACAATTGTTAGTAATTTATCTTTTCATGTTATCTTACACTTTTGTTTATTTTAAATAAAGGATGATGATGTAGACCTAGGGGAAAAATGATATAAACAGGTTGGTTATTGAAAGGTTGGATGCAAAGATTGGGCTTTTCCTATATTCTCCATTAATCATTTCTTATCCATTATCATTTATTACCATTACTATTTTTTTCTTCCAACTCACACTGGGCAATAAACAACCATGTTTATTCCTATCCTTATTTTTCTCAATACCTAAGGGTTTTACACCTATTATAACATATTTTCTTCTATCCATTTCAATCATATTTTTGATCATTGATTTACTTCTTCTATCACCCACTTGACACTCGAGGGGGCATCCTTCATTCCACTGATTTTTCTTCAAAAATTTACTTGCTTATGCTTTCTTATCATATATGAAGTGAAGTCACTTACTTTCCCTCAAACAGGGGCAAATGTAGACACCTAAATTCTACTTTTGCAATCTTATTTCCAAACGCATGCAAATTACTCTCATTCTTGCCAAATCTGTTATAATTAGTGGTTTTATCTAATTAACTAATGTTCCTTACCAAATTAGCTAATTAACACCGTGTTGTTGATTGCATAACCCATTTGAAATCCCCTTTCACATTCAGGATGACACTTTACGACCGCTCGTAATCCAAAATCCTCTTTAAAACAAATAATTAGCGATTATAAGCTAATTAAGCCTATTTTCCCCTTGATTTGGTCAATATTCCCTAATATTGACTTAAACCCCTCTTTCAACCACTCAAAATCATCCCATTCACCTCCACAACATCTCGAAAAGCTTCAAAATATTTTCTTAGTCTCCTAGTTGACCCTAAGCGGTCAATTAAGGCTCTATACCTCTTAATCACTTCGTAATTCACTAATTGTGATTAGTAATTCTAATATAATTTGGGGATTTTAGTCCCACATGCACCAAAATACAAGTTTCTCCCAAAAGGAAAGATATAAAAAGAGTACACCTCATTCCTTTATACTTTACACTATGCTTTGATTTGCATCTCATATAATACATATGATTCATAGTCAAGTTCAAACCCTTTCCTACAACCTTCAAAAAGGTTAGTAGATGAATAATCTAAAGTCACTTAACAAGTCATTTGGAGAGGTCATTTCACCATTATTTGGAGTAACAATCATAACCATTTGATTTCCCTCTTAGGTCTATTTATGCCCATGTTAGGTAACTTAAGCATATTAATAGGCATGTTTAATTAGATATTGCATTGTTTTCATATTAATTAAGCATTCCTTTTAACTTCTATATTAATGTTACATTCGTAAACTTAGAATCCTTAGCTATTTGGTGGAAATGGTGTTATCCTTCCTTGATTAGATTTGTTATTTGCTTTATAAAGTTTGAGGTGATTTCAAGAATAATATCGTAAGTTTCCATTTAGAAAGAAAATTTCCTTACTTTTCATAAGATATAAAAGAGTTTGTTGTGACAGACAAATTACTCTTCGTACCATTAAAGTAAGTGGAACATGATCTTCTTACAAAATCTAAACTTAGGGAGATATTAGTTTTAGTATTTTCTATTTTCTTAGTTAAATGCTTGGGCTTAGTGAGAGAAATTCTAGAAGTTTTCATTCCTTCAGACGATATAAAAAGTATCTATAGTGATAACATGTAAATTTTGAGCTATTTGAGTGAATGGAACATGAATCTCTTACAAATCCTTAGTTTAGATTAGAAGTTTATTTATTTCCATAGGATTAGAGATTAACGAGAAGATTGACAAAAATAAACCCCCAAAATAAGCTTTGTGCAGGATAATAAATATTACAAGGGAAGATCTTCTCATTCATGTCAATGTAGGGTTGAATAAATATAAATACTTAGCTACTTTGTATACTAAGAGATGACAAACACTTGATGTATGATTGAAGAGATACACAAAGGAATAAAAATTCCTACCAAGTTTTCTATTACAGAGATGAAAAAGAAGACATCATATTGAATGATTTTGCTAAAAGAAAAGAGATTGCATGAATTGATTTTATCAGTAACCTATGTAGTTTTTTTCATCAATTTTATTTTAATTTTTGATACAAATTAGTAGTAGAGCTACCGAAGATAAAATAGTTTCCAAAAGAAAAAGTGTTTACTGAAAAAAAGATATCTCGATCGTGGGTTCTAGCCATCATGTATGTAGTTACGTAAATACAAACAACTAAATGGATGATCAATGAGTGCAAAATAAAAATGAAACAATTAAAAACCAATAAATGATGAATCTTTTCCAAAAAAATGAAAAAAGTTTAAAACTAGTAAATGTCAATTCTTTTCCAAAAAGGGGAAAGTAGAAAACTAACAAATGTGTAATGTAATTACTTGTATAAATCTGATTATTAGCAGCAATATAACACCAATGAACACAATATTTCAGATAAATGATCTCAATGTGCAAGAAGAATATCTTAGCCACTTCGAGGGGGAAACCTCCAAACCAGAAAATAAGACTCAAATGTTGAATATGATGATCAACTACTACCTACTAACCCCTATATATATTATTCCTATGCTATGGCCAACACCAAGGCTAACCCACTAATGAAAATATAACATATATGAAAGAGATACATAATGATAAGAAGTTATGATAGCCACAAGTCAGCTATATACATCCAATATAAGATATATGATTAAGGGCGTAGCATGCCCCTCCCCTTTGAAGCAACATTGTCCCCAATGTTGAGAAGATCTAGATGCTGCTGTAGGAAATTTGCATCCTCCCAAGTTGTGTCTTCATTGTCTAGATTTTTCCACTTGATCAAATACTCAGTGATGACCCTTGTCCTCAATCACTTAGTGCATGTCTGAAGGATGCATTCTAGTTCTAGGATGATTCTGCCCTCTTCATCAAGCTTGAGTAACACTATCTGGGTTGATACTTTGTCTATCCAATTACCTTCTTTAGGAAAGATACATGGAAGAATGGATGAATTTGAGTAGCCGAAGGAAGTTCCAGTTTGTATGTTACATTTCCAATCTTCTGTAACACTTGATAAGGACCATAATAATTAGGTTAAAGCTTGTTATCTTTTTTCTGTTGTTTTAAGGACAATTTATTATATGGTTGTAAATGAAAAAAAAACCTATCACAGACTTCAAAATGTCTTTCACTATGATGTTGGTCTGTGTGTTGCTTCATGCGGTTTTGTGACATGACAAAATTCTCCCTGAGACTTGAAAGCACCTCTTGTTGGTGTTGAATATGTTCTTTAACTACTTGAACCTTTTGCTGGACTCTCAAATATGAAGTGATAGATGGTGGATGGTACCCATATAATGCCAAGAAAGGAGACATTTTAGATGAAGTATGAAATAAGGTGTTATACCACCATTCTTCCAAAAGAACCATTGGACCCATCTCGTTTGTTTATCGATGTAAAAAAATGAAGATATCCCTCCAAGCACTTGTTTACCACCTCTGTTTTCCAATCAAATTGGGGATGATAAGAGGAACTACGAGCTAGTTGTGTTCCCAAGCATGAGAACAAGTTATTCCAAAAATTACTAGTAAAGATAGGGTCTTGATCACTTACTATAATCTTTGGTGTCCCATGTAACTTCTGAATTGTATCCCTAAAGGTCGTTACAACTGTACTCACAACAAATGGATGTGATAAAGAAAAAAATGGGCATATTTGGTGAGTCTATCCACCACCACCATGATTACATTTTTCCCTTCTGATTTAGGCAATCCTGTGATGAAGTCCATGGACACCTCTTCCCACCTCTGTCTAGGAATAGATAGAGGTTTTAAAAGACCTCGAAACTTAATTGTTTCACCCTTATTTTGCTGACAAACCATGCATTTTGCCACAAAATTTTGGACATCTCCTTTTATCCCTTCCTAGAAAAAATCATGCTTGATTCGATGATAAGTCTTTAAGAAGCCATAATGACCCCCTACTGGAGAAGCATGGAGCTCATATAGAACCCTATTTTTAAGGATTGAATTCTTACATAGATATAATCTATCTTTATACCATAAAACATCTCCTTTCCATACAAATTTTTTTGACATGCTTGGATCTTGTTGGAGATTTTGAATGAGATTTTGTGTACTTGGGTCATTTTTCCATTCAGACCTTGCATCCTCTATCCAATCCTCTTGTAATATAGATATGACACACAACAATGCCTCAAGGCATTCATCCTTTCGAGATAAAGCATCAACAACTACATTCTCTTTCCCTTTCTTGTATATTATCTCAAAATCATACCCCAACATTTTTGAGACCCATTTTTGTTGTTCTTCTGATGATAAACATTGCTCTAAGAAGTATTTCAAACTATCATGATCTGTCTTTACTTTGAAATGTCGTCCCATTAGATATGGTCTCCATTACTCCACTGCATGAAGTATTGCTAACATTTCTTTCTCATAAAATGGTTTAGAGATATTATTACCTTTGAATTGGTGGCTCTCGAAGGAAATGGGTCACCCTTCTTGCATGAGTACTACCCCCATACCATACCCTAAAGCATCACATTCAACAATGAATGTTTTTGAAAAATCTGGGTGGCTAGAACTAGAGTGGTGCACATGGCCTCCTTCAACTTCTCAAAGGCCATAGTAGCTTGCTCATTCTAATAGAAAGAGTCCTTCTTCAATAAAGTATTGAGTGGTGCTACGATGCTACCATAATTCCTTACAAATATATGATAATAACCTGTAAGCCCCAAAAATCTTCAGAGTTTTTTTAGGGTTTTGGGAACCTTCCATTCAAGCATGGATTTTATCTTATTAGGATCCACTTTAACACCTTCATAAGAGACAATATGACCCATAATCATCCTCCTTGACACCAAAATAACAATTAGAAGGCTTTGCATAAAGTTGATGTTATTAAAGAGTTTCCAACACCTTATTTACATGATGGAGGTGTTCCTCCCATGTTTTACTATAGATTAATATATCATCAAAGAACACTAAAACAAACTTTCAAAGAAATGGATTAAAGATGTAATTCATCAAGATTTGAAATGTAGAAGGTGCATTTGTTAGTCCAAAAGGCATTACCAAGAACTCATAGTGTCCTTCATGTGTCCTAAAGGCTATTTTATGAATATCTTCATCCTTGATTCTAATATGATGATATCTAGAATGAAGATCAAGTTTTGTAAAGTAAACAACACCATGCAACTCATCTAGAAAATCATCAATTATAGGAATAGGAAAATTATCTTTAATCGCTGTGTACTTATTGAGTTCCCTGTAATCTGGACACATGCGCCAATTGTCATCTTTTTTCCATACCATCACTACAAGAGAAGAGTAAGCACTTTGACTATGACGAATAAGTCCTGCTTCTAACATCTCTTGAACTATCTTCTCAATCTCACTCTTTTGCATATAGGGGTACCTATAAGGTCTGATGTTGGGTGGTTGAATCCCTAGTACTAGCTGGATGGCATGGTCATGGTCTCTTTTCGAGGTAGACCCTTGGGCATTTCTCCAAACACCACTAAGTGCTCATCTATAACTACTTGCATATCTACGGGTATAAATGTATTGGAATGATGTGCTTCCAATGAAAATAGTTGTGCCACAAACCCTTCTGCACCCTTTCTAAGAATTTTTGCATCTGATGAGAACTTACCATCTATGGGGACTTTGATCTTAGTCCTTTTAGTTTAAAATTCCTCCATTTTGATTGAAATTGCATGAACAAATCTTGGAAATTCATTTCAATGGTTCCCAAGGTGGTAAGCCGCTGAACTTCTAACACAATGTCTGCTCCTCCCATGGAAATGGCATACATATTGCTAGTTAGCAAGTAATCTCCCATGGCGAGATTAATGTTATGGCATTTTCCTGAACAACTAACAATTTTCCCATCAGCGATCATGACTTGACATTTTGGAGCTGGATAAACAAAGCAGTTCAAGCATACCGCTAACTTATGATTGATGAAATTGTGAGTACTACTTGAATCAATCAAGACTATTACCTTCTATTTTTTTAAGAATCCAACTAATTTTAGAGATTGGGGAGTGCTAATACTAGGAATTTTATGGCATGATATTGTTGGTGGGATCTCCTAATTCCTCCTCTAGATCTACCTCTTCGTCTTCTTCATTTTTTTCTTCTTTAGTAGATCCCTCAATATAGAACAACTTCTTTTCAGCAGACTTATGTCCTTGTCCAAATTTGCTGTCACAATTAAAACATAACCCTTTGGCTCTCTTTTCTTCAATTTTTTGAGGTGTCGGTCTCACTTTTGGAGGGGAATGATGATGGAAGGGTGTTACAATCTCTCGATATTATTGACAATTTTTTTCCTACTGGAAAGAATTTTTTCCTCTGCCCTACATGCCATGATCATAGAGTCTGAAACCTTATGAGGATTAAACATACACACCTTATTCTCAATTTTTTCTTTAAGACCCCCAATAAATAAGTCATTCAAATTATCTTCAGGAATATTTTCCACCCGTAAGGAAAGGTTTTGAAATTGATGGATGTAATCTTTGACTGTTCCTGTTTGTCTGAGCTTTGCTAATTGACTAAAATAATTCTCTGACACACTAGAACTATAGTGCAATTGTAACTCTTTGATGAATATTGTCCATGTAACATTGAGGCCACTCTTTTTCCTTTGAGCACATAACCATCAATACCAAATGAATTGGTTAGGTTCAAGATACAATGATGCCATGATAACCTTTTGTCCCGATGGAATATGATGAAGATCAAAGAAATTATCCATCTGGTTAATCCAATTGAGTGGATCCTTTCCATCAAAATTATGCATTTCCACTTTTGGAATCATGTTATGGTCTTGAAGAGTGTTTGTATTTGGATTGGTCATGTTTTGCAGATCCACCCTGGCTAGTTTGTTTATTAGTTTGACCTAAAGATCCACCCTGGTTAATATGAGTATGATTGAGTTGTGGCTGATTATGAAGGATATGATGACCCATGATATTGTAACTAAATTGGCGAATGAAATCCTCCAATCATTTTCCAATATTTTCTACATCTCCTTTGTTGGCCACTCTACCCTTGAGGTTTCATAACTTTGACTCAAGATAGCTGAGCTTATGGTTAATCGAAGTAAACCCTAACCCTAAGGACTCTGTAGATACCCCTTCTAACTCTAACTCCTCAACTATTATCTTATCCTTATCAGAGGTTTTACCTGGAGTGATGGGATTCTTTTTGCCTCTTGTCGAAGACGCAACCATGATGCCCCAAAATGGTAAGATTTAAGGATCAAGGTCGAAATTTAGGGTTTGGGATTTCAATAGGAATTAGGCCAAATTTTATAAAACTCATATAACAAAATCAAACTATTTTTTAATCTTATTTGGAAATGTAAATAACGTTGAAAAATTCCACAAATTTCACCCTAGGTAGCCAAATTATGAAAAAACATAAAACCGCTATAACTTTTGCAAAACAAGTCAAAAATTCTTAAAATTTGGAGGGAATCTTACTTGACTGATTTCACTACACCAAAAAAAAATTCATAAAAAAAGCTACCTATTTTGAGATATGGAAAAACCTTCACAATTAGGGGTTGACACAGTGTTGGCCGAGTTCAAACTCTGATACCACTTGTAATATAATTACTTGCATAAATTTGATTATTAGTAGAAATATAACACTAATGAATAAAATATTTCAGATAAATGATCTCAATGTGCAAGAAGAATAGCTTAGCCACTTCAAGGGGTAACCTCCAAACCAGACAATAAGTCTCAAATGTTGAATATGATGATCAACTACTACCTACTAACCACTATATATACTATTCCTATGCTATGGCCAACACCAAGGCTGACCCACTAATGAAAATATAACATATATGAAAGAGATACATAATGATAATAATTTATGATAGCCACAAGTCGGCTATATACATCTAATATAAGATATAGGATTAGAGATGAACAAAAGATTGACAAAAATAAACCCCCAAAATAAGATGTTGCGGGATAATAAATATTACAAGGGAAGATCTGGTCATTCATGTCAATACAGGGTTGAATAAATATAAATACCTAGTTATTGTATACCAAGAGATGACAAACACTTGATCTATGATTGAAGAGATATACAGAGGAAGAAAAATTCCTACCAAGTTTTCTATTACAGAGATGAAAAAGAAGACATCATATTGAATGATTTTGCTAAAAGAAAAGATATTGCATGCATTGATTTTACTGTAACCTATGTAGTTTTTTGTCAACATGTAATTGTCAATTTTATTTTAACTCTATGATACAAATTAGTAGCAGAGTTACCGAAGACAAAATATTTTCCAAAAGTAAAATTTTTTACAGAAAAGAGATCTCGATCGTGGGTTCTAGCCATCATGTATGTAGTTAAGGATGCGAGATACAAATAACTAAATGGATGATCAACGAGTGAAAAAAATGAAACAGCTTAAAAACCAATAAATGATGAATATTTTCTAAAAAAGAGGAAAGAGTTGAAAACCAACAAGTAACAACTCTTTTCAAAAAAAAAAAAAAAAAAGGAAAGAGTTGAAAACCAATAAATGTCACTCTTTTCCAAAAAAAAGGGAAAAATAGAAAACCAACAAATGGATGCTTTTCCCAACTAAAATTAAATATATTCGATACAATTTTCTAGTTATTTCTAATCTAAAGGGTTGAAGTGTTTTGAATCTGATTTTCTATTTCTTTAGATCTTCTGAGTTGGAGTCTTTTGAAGCTGATTTACTATTGTTTCATATCTACAGAGTTGAAGTCCTTTGAAGCTTTATTTGTTATTTGTTCAGATATGCATAATTGCAGTCCTTTGAAGCTAAAAAAAAGTAGTGTTGCGACTAAAAGAGTTGAATTTCTTTACTATTTTTTCTAACATTACAAAAATGAAGGTTGTGTAACAAGAAGAAAGCATGGATAAATTTAAGATATGGTTCATGTATCTTTTATTATTTTATTCTTAAATAAATTTATTAGTTGTTTCGATTATAGATAAGTCCACTTCCAAGAACCTATCCAAAAGAGAAATATTTATTTTTCAATAAGGCTTGTAGAACAGATAAGAGACATTAGATGTTGAAAAAAATATAGAAAATAAACAAATAACTTAGTTTGGAAAAATAATCTATGCAAAGAAGCCAAGTGTAGGGAAGATGAAGATACAAGCCTACAAATATATTTGAAAAATACATAAGAGAAGAGTTGATATATATATAAAATATGTTAATTTTAAAAAGAAAAGAAATAAATGTACTAATTGTGTGAAAAATACAAAAAGGACAAGTCCTGTATAAAGAGTGAAGAAGAAAAAGAGGACTCAAGATCAAAATATGCATTGAAATCAACAAGATGCATGAAATTAAGTGTGGGGGAGTGATGAGACCAAACTAAGTCTCATCTATTGCATAAAATAACATTATTCTTTCTCTTAGAAAGTGGATTTAGATGTAGTATTAAGAACTATATATCTTATTTAAGATAAAATGTAGAATATATTTGATCTATCTTTGAAAAGTCCATTGCAATATGAATGTTTCCATTTCCTAATATTTATTGTAAGTTAGAGTTCATTATTGTGTGCGAGAAAGTAATTTCATCTCTAAAATTTATTGCATTGAGTACAAGAATAATATAACCATGTTCAAGTCACACATTGCAAAGCGCATGACTCACTTAGCTAAGAGCACCGTAAGACTCACTAAGCTAAGAGTACAAGACTCACAAAGAGCACAAGAATCAAAAATTTAGGAGCACAAGACTCATAAAGAGTGCATAACTCACAATGTATAGAGTGCATGAATCACAAAAAACATGACTCACACATTGAATAGTGTATGAATTACATGTCATAAAGTGTAGGAATCACAAAACTAGCACAAGACTCACGTAACTAGCACATGACTTCCGTAACTAGTGAAGGAACTGTTATAACTAAACTCTTGCAGACCTCCAAATGATAATATGAGAGAGGTTTTTGTTCCTCTTATTGTTAGGAGGAAAATACTCTCTCTTTATTTTACACAAAAATAATGGTTTTGAAGATATCATCATTTGAAGAGGAAGTTTTTCAAGCACAAGACTCGCACATACAACACCAAATTTGGTTTAAATAAAATTACAGACCTTCAAATGAGAATTTGAGAGGTTTTTGTTTCTATTATTTTTATGAGGAAAAAACCTTAACTTTTACATAACAACAATAATTGAAGAAAAATTTTCATTTTAAGTTTCAACAGAATAAGGTTGAAGGAAAGTAAATAAGAAAAAAGCACAGTTTAGTAAAATTGTGATATCTCCTCATTTCTTAATGAAAATAAGAATTTCAAGATGTTTTGGAAATATTACAACAAGGAGCACCAAACTCAATTTTTTTTTGAAAATATTCTTCCAATTGAATTCATAATCGCGATCAGAAAATTAGAGATGAGAATATAGTGATAAAATTATCCTGTTGAAAAAAATTCAATCATGTAAGAGAAGACTTGCAATAAGAAAGAAGTAGTTAAGTACATGTGGAAGAGGTGGTTCAATATAGAGTTGTAGTATATGATTTATTATAATACAATTTTATCTCCTTGTCATGTGGAAGAAGTAATTAAGTGTAAGATGAAGAGGTAGTTTAATCTAGAGTTGTATAGTTTGATTAAATCTCTTCCATAATTGTCTCCTTGTTAAGTGGAATAAGTAGTAGTTAAATTTGGAGTTGTAGTGTTTGAATAAATTCCTTCCACATTTATCTCATTGTAAAGTGGAAATTGAAGTCAATTATTGCCCAAATTATAGGTAGGTAGTTTTATAATGTTGGAGTATTTCCCAAAGGATGAGTTATAAATATCTCTTCAAAGCACTTAATTCAATAGTGGTAGAAGATGAATGATTTTTGTAACATCATTTCGATCAAGAAAATCCATGGTTCAATAATTTTTCAGCAAATTATTTACAATTTTTCTAACCCAACTCGAGGGAAGAGAAATGTCCCACTCTTACCCAAGGAGGAGGACAATTTATTATTTTTTAGAATAGAATCATATTGTTTTACTTAGATTATTCAAATCGACATTGTGTGTTTTATTTTGTTTTTGTTTTGTAAAGATTCACTTTCATTTATATTTACTTTCATTTATTTGTTTTCTGTTATTTATTTTAGTTTTTAAATTATATTTTATTTCAGTTGTTTATTTCATTTATTAGATTAGATTCAATTTCAGTTATTGAATTTCATTTCATGCATTTTTAATTCTAGAGCAAAGAATTGTAAAATCATTATTTCCTTTAGCCCCTTTTATAGATAGCCTTGGACACCACCTGGTTTTGACATTATTTGTGATTAAATGATGAGGAATGCAATGACCCTCATCATTTGTATCGCCTTAGTTTCCATTAGTTATCCTTGTCTTCCTAGGTATCATGCATATCATATTGATGACTTTTTACTTGCATTCTACCATTTTATAGCTTGTTCATCTTCTCTCATGACTCACGACACATTTATTTTACCTTACACGACACACCAATTCATTTTTACATCCTTTTCGACACAATCACCCATGGGTGATTATGTTGGTGTTATGTTTTCTTATGGCCAACACCATCACCCACGAGTGATTGTGTCCTATATATACCTTCACTTCACTTGAAAATTAAAAGGAAAAAGGAAGCTAAGACACATGAACTCCCACTTTATTTTCTCTTTTACACCATCTTTGCATATTCTCACCTAGATTTTTGTTCATCTTACATTATTCTTGGATTGGATTAAACACCTCTCTTCTTGGATGATTTCTTCCATTATTGGGTCAACATATAGTGAGTCTAGGACATGAATGGTCTTCACTTATTCCACCTAATAGCGAATCTCTCTGCATGGTGATTATTAGCGGAGATAGATGCATCAACAACCACCCTATATGTATAAGGTAAGTGCTCGACCCTTATTTGTCACTTTGCATAGATTAGTTTAGCTCCTCTTCATCAGTGCTGCTTTTAGCTTAGTGTTATACATGCTTGATGCTAGTTAGTGTGAACTCTTATCAAATATGATCTTTTTACTCAATTTTAGTTCAATTATTGCATGCTTATTTATTTTACTTGTTGATCTATACCTCTCCACACCTAACCACCGATATCTTAGTAGGGTTCCTTCCTCTATCTTGATCATGGGCCTTGAAAATGATAGGTTGACCTAGTACAAGGTTTAGTTCCCTCTAGATATGCAACCCTAACACTCACTGTATACCCTTTAAGTATATCCCCTTGTGTAATGCCCACATTTTTCCCACACAAATCCCAAGATAAAAATCAACAATTAGTTAGGAAAATTACATATTTTTTTTGTTTAATGGGTTGCAATAAGATAACCTCCAACTAGATTAAACTATTTCATGATTAATAAATTCTTCTTAATCATAAGGTCGTCGTAATTCACATTTACAATTAATTAGTAATATTTTATTTCAGGCTATAATCCCCTTTTTTATTTTTTTTAACTTATCCTTATAATTCTAATGTCATTGATTTACTTAATACCTTAAGGCTAAAGTCTAATCTTAACCTCACCAAATAATTAAGTTCAAATAAATTTAATTCCTAGTAAAGCATTATCTAGTTGACCATGCACAAAATTAATTTAATTAATTCTTTAAGTGAAGTCCTTTATAAAAGTCACTTAACTAAGGCAATAAAGGTCACACTTTAATCATAACATTCTAACATCCCTTTAGTGGCCCCATTCACAAGTTACACACATTTTAATTTAAAAACATATTCCCACAAAAATATCCTCACCTAACAAATGTAGGATTGATTCCCAACCCTTAGATTGATCCATTTAGAGCCCTTGGATCTTAGGTATTCAATCTAACCCTAAACATCCTTATGAGGTGTTCTTATTCATTTCTTTTACCCTATTTTCTCATTTTCATTTTGCAGGTTTGGGAGAAAGAGGAGGATGGAAGCCATGGAAGGTTTCTCAAGATCATGGATGGATATACACATTTTTTGTTTATTTCATTTGCAACCCTCTCCTAGGGTTTTCTCATATTATTATTTGTTATTTGTGTATTTTATTTGAATTTACTCTATTTGAGTATAGGTATTTTTGTCCCAATATTAATTTGTTACTAAGAGGTACAT
Organism: Taxus wallichiana var. yunnanensis; assembly: GCA_018340775.1. Lineage (NCBI taxonomy): Eukaryota > Viridiplantae > Streptophyta > Pinopsida > Cupressales > Taxaceae > Taxus > Taxus wallichiana. The sequence continues at coordinate 233,488,934 of CM031241.1, forward strand.
ATACAGATTTAGGGTTTCAAAAATGTGTATATATATTCTACATTTGTTTTAGGATTATTTTACAAAACCAGATTTAAAGAAATGAGCAACCTGATTATATATATATATACACACACACACATAAATACATATACATATACATACACACATGTATATGTATATATACATACATATATGTGTGTGTGAGAGAGAGAGAATCCGACCGAGTTTATTATATACACATCACACTATATAACATGGCCGCGACTTGAGTATTGGCGGAGTGTTTGAAGGTTTCAACAGCCGCATAAATCAAAATGCTTTGTATTATGTTGGGGGTGGGGCACCGCCTCACCCCATAGTCTATTTTATTAATAGTTAAATATTTGGGGTGGGGTGCTGCCCACCCCACTAAAGTTTGTTTATTCATTTAAAAAAGTAAGCAAAAGCCATACGACTTTGTCATAACCCCTTTTTATATATATATATATATATATATATATATATATATATATATATATATATATACATATATGTATATATGTATACATATATGTATATATATACATATATGTATATATATACATATAATAATCACTTTATTTAAAATTCATATTTATATTTATAATATATATCCATATCTAAATTTATATAGGTATGTATATTTATAATTGTGAATAATATAACAATTTTATTAAAACTTATATATAATTATAATATATATAAATATATGTAAATTTATATTATAAATTTATAGAGGCATATATACTTATAATTGTATACTTTCCTTTACTTTATTTTACTTGAATCAAATTAGGTTTAGTTGTATAGTGGATCATAAGGCACAATTGGAATAGTTTCTACCTATCAATTTATATGTAAAATAGTTAAATCTAATGGTATTTTGCTTAACCCAAAGTAATTAAATAGGAATAATTCTTGATTAGAAGCTCTAACTATAAAACATGCTCTTTACAACTTGTAGAAATTTAGGCTATAATTTCAACATTCCAACATACTAACTTTTACAATAGAGGAGAAGGTGATTCCTTTCTTTTATCAATACAATGACATCCATTATCAAAGAGAGCAAGTAAACTTCAACATACATTTCCATTACAAAAACACTAATTTTTTAAAATGAGATCATATTACACTCTTGAGTCAAATATTTGAGTTTGAAAATAAAAATTTCCCATTCCAAATAAGTATGGTTTACATAAATAAATCAATTACACTTTTGATATAATTTTTACATGTTTGAAGGAAATTTCATATCAATTCCATTTCAACTTTACATGCCTCTTTCCAATATGAACACTCCTTCGATGAATAATACAAATTAATTTTACAAAATACTTTTTACAAGAAGATGAAGCTTTAAAATACAAGTTACAAAAGCCCTCCACATAAGTGGAGACAACATGAAAAATATTTTACAAAAGTAGGATTCCTCTTTGTCTTCTTCAAATGCAAAATTTACCAAAACCTCACTTGAGATCCACCATTTTATTCAATATCCAAGACAACAAAAATAGGGGAGTAGGCAATGCTCTCCACCCAACCAATAATCCAATGAGAAGGAAAAGCCTTCCTCCTCATTTGCCCTCGAGCCCCAACAAGCCCCAACAATGAAGTAATGAGGTGTATAAGCCAACCATGACAACTTTACAAGGATTCCCAATAACATTCAAACAAACTTCCAACACAATGAGAACAATACCAAAATTACAACAACACACAAGTTTCCCAAGCACAAAGGCTCAATACTCAAGCCAAGAGAGAGAAAAGAAACATGGGGATCCACTTATACCTCCCTCCCTCAACTCTTATGCCTCCCTCAATAAAACATACAAGATAAGCACAAATTTCACTTATCTACAAAGGTGGGACACCCCAACCCAAATCCCTCCCAAGATATACAACAATACTCTTATGCCTCCTCTAAAATATCCCCATTTCCTTTTTCTCCTACACAACCTAAAGGCCATTCTATTCCCAAAACCAAAAACATATAACAATAATCCATTTACAATCATTTGCACAAAAACTAACAATAAGAATACATGGGTGAAGTCCCTACCTTGCCATTGCAAGAGTATCCAATCACAAGCACAAGCACAAGATACAATATTGTTCAAGTCCTAGGTAAACACCAACCAATTTTCAAGATTCCAAAAAGAAATCTAAAAGTAAGCTCCTACGAAATGCAAGAGAGAAAATAAAACATCTACCCCAAAACTTCAAAACAACATACTTAAATAGAAAAGTGAGGAGAGAGTGGTGATGTGGCTCCATGTAAGATTCCGCATCACTTCTCCTCCACCCACATGATATGGTCAAACACAAAATCCAATGCTCATAAATTAATGGTTGAGGAAATGAAAACCTCTTACACACACAAACTCCTACCCACAATTCTTAAGGGAAAAATTAAAAAATCATGTAAGAAAGTGCAATAAATATCACCTTTTTGCCTTACAAATCATATAATGGGGTCTATTTTTGACCCCTTAACCCATAGGGATAGTTGGTAGGTGAAATTAAGAGGTGTGGGACAAGTTTAACTTGTCCCACAAGCCTCTAAAAATAGCACTTAAGACCAAATCCGAATTTAAGAAAGTAAGGTTGAGTACACAACACCTACAACTAATAAATCTTTTCAAATCCAACATAAAATCAAGGACAATCTACCAACATTAAATACCCTTTTTGGTCACATCCAAAATTAAACTAATTAATCAAGATTAATAAACTTAAATGAAGCACATTAACTAACAATAATAAGGGTGAATCACATTACGAAAATAGATCACATGCTCATAATTAATTAAAATAAAAGGGAAACAACACATTTTCCCAAGTTCACATTTGAGGCCACCCCTCAATGGGGACCTCATAATAATCTATCAACAAAAAACAACATACAAATACACAAGTTAACATCATGACCTGTTGCCAATACCCCAAATTCCTTCACTGTTGGTCTCCTATCCCTTTTGTTTGTTGTGTTACAATTTCTTGCAAAAATTAAAATGATACCTCTCTGGCCTCATGAACATATTAACGACATCGAAACAATAAAACACACATATACATATCAATTCACATCATCAAATATCATAACTAAACCATCACTAAAATCAAGTAATTTCACCAATTGTTCACAATTTCAAATATTTCGATTCTATCAATTCATCAATTAGCAATAAGATCACAAGACTAACTAAATCATCTAACAAAATATGTATACCAAAATCCAATGAGTCAGTACATATATAAAGTAGTAACTCTAGATCATCATCAAATACTGATATGTCAATCCATGCATGTAATCCATCATATAAGTTGCATCATGTCAAAAGTATAAAACATCCATATTGTCTATCAAATAGGTTAATCAAATATAGTAATGTCCATCTATAAATGTCTAAAGATCAAATATGATAACAATGTATATGGCTCCAATATAAAGTAAGAAAAATCATAGTAAGATCAATGTCAAAGAGGAGTGGGCACTACACCTTGTATGCCGGTACTTGCGTGTAACTTTAAATACCCTAGTTGAATGGATGAGTAAGAGTGCATGTTGTTGAGAAGGGAAAATTTTTAGGATCCCTCTCAAAAAAGCTTTAGAAAATATTTGGTGAATATGTGAAATATATCTTTCACGCAAATGGCGAATATCAATAAATCATGACATCACTAGTAAATGCTACTAGGCAATAGCTTTTTTATATGCTACCAGTCGGTAGTATAGTACACTCATCGCCAACAACATATAGTATAATGTTAGCTGATAGCATAGAAAATAATACCGGTTGGTAGCATATTTTATAGCATAGAAAATGCTATTGACCTGAAGTATATTTTATGCTACGGATGTAGTGTCCACTTCCCTTCAACACTTTTGATATTGATCATGATACTACTGACTATATTATGAACATTATTATAGTTTTGATTTAGTATGGTGTTAGATGTCGATTATGGATTATTGTTGACTCGATTCATATATGATGCAAATGATTGTTAGAGACATTTTATATAGATGTTGACATACCTGTTGGACATGGTTATATATATATTTATGGATGTTGTTAGGACATGTGATATTTGGATATATTGAGTAGACTCGAGAAAATTGAATTTAAAATTGATGATTATATAGTTATCGATGAAATTGTAAGTGATATTGTTGATTGTCCGGATGTTGTTGTGATTCATATATATATTATTTTTAAATTATATTATATTCATTTGATGTTCGATATGGCCACAAGGCCAAAGGGGTATTTTTATTGTGCAGTTAAAAATATCACAACAAACATCGGGGATTTGAGACGAACCACATTGGAATTCTAGATGAATTCAACAAGGTCACCATGGCAACTTGTATTGTTCATGTGCGTGTGTTTGATTATTAGGGATTCCCATGGGGGATCACCTATAAATGTGACCAAGGGTTATGTGTATTTATTTATTTGGTTCCTTTTATTGATGTTTGTATGTGTTTATTAAGTGATGCATTTACCCCTTTCATTTTTTATTAATTGTGGTAAATTAATGTGAGTAAACATGTTGTTAAAATTAATTAATCAAATCGGAACATAAGAAAGTAATTATTAGAGTTTTTGGCCTAAAATTAAAGTGTTGTAAGAAATGTGTAAATTAATTTTGGGGTATGAAACACTCCACCTCCTTTTGAAATTCGAATTTTTCCTTAGAGGCTGATTTTGGAAGCTTATGGGACAAGTTAAACTTGTCCCATACGCCTTAAATTTGCATGCCAACCTTACCTATGGTTGGAGGGTTTAAATATAGCCTTCATTATGCATTTTTTAAGTCAAGTTGTATGTTTTTATTGCAATTTATTACATGCTTTCAATTTCACTCCTTATGAGGTATGGGTTTGATTTGAGTGTGTAAGTAAAACCGTGTCATTTATTCACCGCTTATTTATTGTGCCTTGAGATTGAAGTTGACTTATGAGTTGGAGTTGAGGATGTGTGATGTGGCATCCCACATGGATCCACCTCATCCTCTTCTCTTTCCTCTTCTATATATTCGAATTCCTTGGCTTGTTTTTGGGGTTTTTTTTTGCTTCACTTTTATCACTTCATTTTTGGCGACTTGCTTTGGGTTTTTGGAGATCTTGCAAATTGAGAGAAATTTTGAGATTGTTGCATACATGTTGATTGTTTATCTCTTGGTTTGTGTTGCATTGAGAGCTTGTTGTTTTGAACTTGAACAAACTCTATCATGGAGAGGTAAGAGCGCAGCTCTTGGAAATACTCTCCTTTTATTTGTATGCATGCATATGTGAATGGTCAATGTTTGATTGTGTTGTTTATTTTTGGTCAAGGGTTGGGTAGATGGCCTCGGGATGGTGTAGGAGAAGACTATGGGGCATTTTGTGGGAGGCATAAGTGTTTTGGGGAGGTATAAGTGTGGAGAGAGTTGGGATTTAGGTTCCACTTACAAAGAAATAGCTTGCATTTCTTTATTCATTATGGGGTGCCATAAGAGGTTCAGAGGCATAAAGAAATGTGAGGAATAAGGGGTACTTGGGAGGCATAAGGGAAGATCATGGATTTGAAATGATATATATTTTGGCGGTTTGTTCTCGTGTCGTGATACCCATTTCCCTTTGGGAGGCATAAGCAACATCCCCATAGTTTCTTGCTCCTTTGGTCTTGCATGATGAAGCTTGAGTGTTGTTTTTGTTTTGTTATGTGGTGGCAAACTATAGTTTTATTTTGGACTATCTTTTAAATGAGAAATTTGTATTTGTGTTGTGGAAGCCTATTGCTTGCCATGAGTTGAAAAAAACATTTATTATTGCAATATGGTTGGGGCTTGGGGGCCAATGAAGAAGGATGAATTATCCCTTTTCATCGATGTCTTGTTTGAGTGGAGAGCATTGCCTTTCCCCTATTCTATTGTGACCAAATTAGAGAATGATGGAAATTCATACTAGCTGTTCTAGAATTGAGAAAGAAGATAGTTTGAGATCATTTCTTAATGTAACCTTTTCCCACTTGAAGTGGATGATATTGTCTATTATATGTGATGGAAAGATGGTCTCAGATGGGCTATGAAAGTTGTAATTTATGAATTGTGAAAGAGATATACTCTGTTTTCTACTTTTGAAAGAATGTGAAAGAAATCATATTTTGTATATTGTAATTGAGGAATAAAAGAAAAAAATTGTAAAGGTATCTCTTTGAATGAATAAAGGATTGTATTACTTTACTCAAATGGAATTATTGGGTATTGAAATATGATTATTGAATGTATTTTTAAATTTTGTTGGAAGGATGAAAAAGTGAATACGTATGGAGAAATGTCATAATACTCTATTTTTAAAAAATAAATGTTTTAGAAATCAGAATTGTAATTTGGCATTTGAATACTTTGCTTGAGTCAACTTAGTATGTTAGATTGATTGAATTAATTCATAGTTTAAAGTTGGTAAATGAAAATAAATCTATTCAAATTTGAGCTCAGTTAGATAACTTTCATACTGGTAATTATTAATTGGAAATTGAACAGAATGACCCTGCAACATTAAAAAGACAAAATGAAATATCAAATTTTATTTGTAAGGTCAAAACGACCCCAAACATACCAAAATACTTATGAAAATTTTATAGAACCTTTCAAATCGGGCAAAGGAAAAATTACAGACTTCTTGCTATATAAAATTGATAAATTTTGAATGTAAATCAATCAAAAAAACTTAACCTTTCAATCTATCCTAAAATATTCCAAGTAAAATCCTCCATGCCTATTTGGCAAGTGGAAAAAGAATTAACAACAAATTTGATAAGTTTAAAATACTAGTTCACTTCCTAAGTGATAAATACGTTTTCTCAAAATTTAACCTTTTTAAAATTTATCAAAATAAAATTCCTAAGGATGTTGTGAAAAGAGGACATCGAGAGATTTCCGTAGAAGTCCTTGTTTTCTAAAAACTGAGTTCCCAATCAAAAGTTATGGCCTTCTGAAGTTTTTACTTCATTTTGGGCTGAAAATAATCTAACTCTCAAATTTTAAATGAATAAAATATTCTTGCCGGACCCCGGCTAAAATTTCATTTTTTTTTCTTTTTTCCCAAAATGTGCAAATTCATGAAGTTTTCTTCCACTCCGCTAATCCGCAAGCCTTCATTTTGTCTAAAATGATCTAAGTCCAAAAAGATAATTTGATAATTTTTCCTCCACAACCCCGCCGCCTCACAACCAATCATTGATCGACACATGGCTTTGTTGGGTGTTGGTGGAGGCTCAAATTGATTTTAACCTTAAGCACTTTCAAAAATAAATTTGGAAAAATTTGTAAGTTTTCCCCGACCTCGCCACCGCGGTAATCGGGGGTCACCACGTGGCTTCAAAGGTGTCAAGGAGGAACGGATCTTTTTAAGCCTTAACGCTTCAGAAAAATTTTGGGAAAAATTTCTAAATTATCCCCGCCGGCCCGCCAAACCATAGCTAATGGTTGGCTGACACGTGACATCTTCGTGTGTGGGAGGCGCGGGTTCCTTTCGACCTTTTTGCCCTTCCTTTTGAATAGTTAAATTTTCCAAATGTTCCCGACCAACCCGTTGACATGTAGCCAATAAAGAGCTGCCACGTGGCCTCCCTGGGTGTCGGCAGAGGTGTGGGTGTAAAATTTGCTTTGTCCCAAAAGGGCAAAAGCGCTAAATGCCTTCCCCGCTCCGCCGACCCGCGTCTAGGAAAAGTTTTCTTCCCGCCTCGCCGGGTCTCTTTTTCTCCTCTCGGGTGAATTTTCTCTCCAAATTTTCGGAGGCCCGAGTTTGGGAAAATTTTCCTCCCCAAACCCGTAGACCCTCTCTTGGGAAAATTTTCACCCAAGTTCCGCCGGTCCATAACTTGAGAACAGGGAAAATTTTAGTGGCGAATATTCGTAATATGGCGAATATTCCATTTTTGAAAATTTTGAAAAGGTGAATTTTCTGGCGTGCAGTCAGTGACCTGTTCGCCTAAAAATTACACTTTAATTTTTTTAGGGTTGGCTTCACCTACCCTTGAAAAATATCCCCTATATAATCCTAGATTATTCGCTAGGTAGAACACTTCTACTTCAAATTTTGTCAACAATATGATATATCCCGTATTGCAGACACGCGACAAGGGGGTAAGTTATTGACGCGCGACAAGGAGGGTTTGTAGATATTGACGCATAGTAGACGCACGACAAAGAGTTTGTTGACGCGCGACAATGGGGTTATTTGTTGACGCGCGACACTGACAGATAGTTGACGCGCGACAAGGAGGTACTACAGATATTGATGCATAGTAGACGCATGACAAACAATTTGTTGACGCGTGACAATGTGGTTATTTGTTGACGCGTGACACTGATGGATAGTTGACGCGCGACAAGGAGGTACTGCAGATATTGACGCATAGTAGACGCACGACAAAGAGTTTGTTGACGCGTGACACGGAGATTTTTTTGATGTGAAAGTAGAGGGCGAGGCTGCAGACGCGCGACGGGAGATTTTTCGCGTCGCGTCAAAAAAATGCATTGACGCGCATCAACAGACCTTAGTGACGCGCGTCAACAAGGTTGTTGACGCGCGTCACTGAGGTCTATTGACACGCGTCAATGCATTTTTTTGACGCGCGACAGCAAATCTCCCATCGCGCGTCTGTAGCCTTCTGTTACACCACTTGAAAATCAGGCAAAATTTTTTCATACAACCCCCAAAAAATTCGCCTTCCCGCGAAACCAGTTCTGGGGATATTCGCTAGGTATTTTCCACCTTCGATTTCCAAGAGGTCTCTTAAAATGAACCCCGCTGAGAAATATGAGGAGTTAGGAGGACTTCTTTATATCACCGTAAAGGTGAGGAAATTCCCTATATAATGGGAATGTTTTCAAGAAGTTTTAATTGTGTTAATCATGGGAAAAATCAAATTGAATCTTTAACTAAGTTCTAGGAGTGGGTAAGTAAGAATTTACTCGATGATTTTAAATATGTATTCTTTTCCCCACCGTAATTAAACCTTGCTCTTGTCCTAACCCTAAAATTTTAATCAGGGAATATTTAGCTAAAATGTCAATGTAATCGGTGATTAAATTAATCCCTAAGGAGATTTGGGCTAGGTGTGGACTTATTACACTTGTTGCTTTATAATGTGGAGTTATTAATTATTATAATGTGAAAAGTTATCAATTGAATTTAATTATCCTTGAGACTTTGGTTGTTAACACTTTAAAAAAATTATTCCATAATTTTGTAACTAAACCTAGGTTGTTCATGGGTCTCAAGTGGGAGATTTTAGCGGTCATTACACCCGATGACAACATAATAGTATGCTGTTTTCGTAGCATAAAATATGATACTCGAATGACTAATATTTAGGTGAATTTTTAAGTTCCTATTTCGTGGAAATGGTGAATTGATCCCTAAATTGACTTATACCTAGAAAGTTTTGCTGAATCGTCCTAACCGACCCTAAAAATTGACCAATTTCAAATTTCAAAAAGTAAAATATTTATGAATTAATGAAATATTTACCACTAAAATGTCCCCCGATGTAAAAATGACACTAAAAGATACTTAACCTTTCCGCAATCTATAAAAGATTCTATGGTTTGAACGTTCCATCGACATCAATATAAATCACTTTTCCTTCACCACCTCCTTGATCTAAGGGAAACTATACAAAGGTCACCCTCAGTGTTAGCATAAAAATGAAATCATATTACAAAAGTTTCAAAACAATAATTCAACCACTAAACTCTAGTATATAAATAATTGAAACCATAGAAAATAGGGCAGTATCTCAATATTAATGTACAAATAAAGGGGAAAATAATGGCGATAAAATTCAACCCATTCAGGGTACCTTCTAGTATCTTATTAAAATCTCTTGACCTAGAACTTATTTGTATAATTTTAAGGCACCGAGCATGTAACTTGCTAAGACTCGTGAAGCCCATTGGGACCAATTTGTAAGCTACAAAGAACAACACTCAAATCTAAATACAAAGCAATTGTGAAACAAAATAGAGAATACAAAAGAGCAGACGGAAAAATTGGATCTCATGAGATTACATGTATTTTTAGGAAACAATTGCGATTCTTATCAACATCTTAAAAGGATCGCTTTTAAGGGAGTGAGTGCTGGTCTAGTGCGTAGTTATTGGATTTTGAAGTTATATGAAGCACTCTTTCTCTCACAGACTTTAAGCAACCAACCACTCTATTATTTCCATCTATTTCAGAAAAACACAAGACATCTACAAATGGTAGGTCTTATCCAAGCCAAAGAGGGTAAGGGTAACAAAGTTTCATAAATCCGGGTTACAAAGCCCCGTCTCTTCATACTTGTGAGCATCACCACATTTAATGAATGCAATACCCAAGTTGGGGTAGGCGATTATGAAATATAGTAACTTGTTTCCCAACTGGATATCACCCTGCCTCGCTCCCGGTGGCGGTGTTACTACCCACAATGCTTACAAACCCTAGGACTCAAAACTTGGACCTCCAAACCCACAAATATTTTGCACCTAGTTCCAATGCTTGGGCCCTTCTCAAACCCTAAAGCCATATAAATCATAGCTTCCTCCTCCCCTACAAATAGTACTGTGGAATATATGCGTATGAAATTAAATCTACATGTATTTTATGGCTAAACACACGAAACGTATTAACGCCCGTGAAATTTAATCCCATGACATGAACGATCGTAGGCTCTTTCCCACAGAGAACACATTTTGGCGTAATTACACACACGACTTGATACATTCTAGCTACAATATATAAAATAATATTTCACTTTATGTAGTATTATAGTCATACACAATTTTTTAATATTATTATATATTCTTATAAAAGTAAATAAATATATTTTTAATGTAAAACATAAATAACTATATTTTTATAATTATTTATTTTCAAAATCACTAGATTATAAATTATATATCTCCAAACTTATATTTGTTCAAGCCTCAATATAACTTTCAATTAATAAAGAGGGCACCACTAGTTGATTTTCTCGTTAAATGTTACATGTCACAATAAAATTAGTTGATGGTCTAGAAAGTTATATAGAGGTCACTTAAAAATTTGTTTTTATAATAGCTATTATCAAATACCTAAATTGAGCTAAATTTTATATGGATATTGTTGTTCTTGTAATATTCTCCCATAGTTATGTGAGTTTTATTTAATTTTAGATAATAAATTGACTAATCAAATTCATAATTTTTCACATATTCATTATCTTTCCATCAAAATTAATGTTGCACTATTTAATTTTAATATCCATAAATATAATTATGATAATATTATAACAAAATTTCAAATTACAATTTAAAAAAATAATTATTCAAAAAATGATAAAACAACTCACATAGAATTATTGGTTAAAATTATAGAAAATGAGTACCTGCTTCACTTCCAAACTTGCAACTTCAATTTCAAAATTCACCTTTACTTGTAAAATACCACACCCTACGATCTACTCCTCTATCCAATTTTTATTTGTAAAAAAATTTAATAAAATAAAACTAAACAAGAAATCACATAATAATAAAAAAATCAAACAAAAACAAATTAAAAATCAAAATGAATAAATATTTCTATTTTCTATGTTTATATTTCATTAATAACATTTTATTTAATAACATTTTATTGAATCCTAGAAATTTATAATGTATAGTGTTTACCGAAAATCACACATGATGCATAGGTGACATGTAACTCCTTAAATAGTTGGGAAATCACCAAACATGTAGGAACACGCTTTTATCGTAACATTCAAACATGTTACACAAGTCTTCCTCTCTATATTAGAGAAGTATCTATTTATGTGTGAGGTCAAAATTTTAATCACCAGATTAGAAGAGAATCTTTAGAGTTTTCATGGTAAGTTTGGCTTCAATATCCAAGGAAGTAGTACAAAAATAAAAATGGCAATGGAAGAAGCGGTATGGCATTACCCTCCGAAAAGTGTTGTTGATGATCATCGCAAGGCTACCCACATGAAAATACCTCACCAAAATGAAAATTGTTTGCAAACTACTAAGGAACCGCTTTCTTATTATGATGCCCTTTAAAAAGTACACCCAAACATGCCGCTTTCTTCAAACTCTTCCTTTTTCTTTTAATTTGCGGAATTAGGAACAAATAAAGTGCAATCATGGGTGATGGAAGGGAATGGAGAAATTTACAAAGTTCCATTGGTTAAATATACTGGATATTCTTACTACATAGAGTTTGCATGCAACGATATTTATTGTTGTCCGCAGTTTAAATTTCTATCTCATGGTGAAAGTAATAGGGCTGGAAACTCCTCCTCCACCCGATATTTGATCCAGATATAGTTTTAAAGGATGCGCTTATGATGCTTCTTCCAAGAAATGCATTATTGTGATGGGAGGGCGATACACATTCGGATATTATATAATTGAGTCTTATGATTTCCAATCCAATTCATGGATTGAAATCGATACAACATTTGAAGATAAAATTTTCCCTTTCAAGAGAGGCGTTTACTCCAAGGGAAGATTTTATCGGTTGAATGATTTTCACAGTAAATGGTCAGTTTTTTAGAGTTGAATCTTTCTCGAATGTTGTTGACAACAATTCCACCTCCAATCGAAGCCGCCGAGAACAACTATTCTTTGAGTGAGTTAGATTTTGATCACTTGGATGAAGACTTGTATGGTGGTTTGGTAAAGTGGAACAATTGTAATTTCTATTGGGAATTAGTAGGATGCCATGGACATGTAATATTGGTTGATAAGAAGTGTGGTTCCATGTGGAAATTAGATAGAGAAGATGAAATCATAAGCATATGGAAAAAGTGGATTTCACGGGGTTCACTTAGTAAAAGTATGGTATAGCACATGTGTTTGAAGAGTATTAAAGAATACGCTTAATTCTAGTTTCTACCTCTAATTATTCATATGATAATACCCTCCCGTTATATTATTAGAATGAAAATACCCCTATTTTTGTATGTGCCATACTTACCCATTTTTCAATTACAATTTTATTTACCTCTTTTTATTTCTACCCTATTATACTAGACAAAAATATATTATATTTCTCACTCAATTTTTTTTAATATGCATTTCCTCTCGAAAGATAGTTTGAAGCCATTGAAGACCTATTACAAATCACCTGATATATGTTAAGCTTTAATCATTTATCAATAGTTCTTAAAATAATTAAGATGCTGAAATAATATCACTTGTGTTGAAAAGCATACTCAATCCTAGTTTTCTACCATCCTATTATTTCTTGGTTAAGAAACTAGATTTATTTATTAAAAAAGAGATTATAAGTTAATTTATGACCACACTCATTTTGCAATTTAAAGGTATTTACTTTTAAAAACTAAGGTTCAAATGTTTTATTTTTATATTAAAATTAAACCTCCCTTTCCTTTTGCCCACCTCTCTAACCTACCCCCAATACCTAATTCAAAACATCAATAAATTAAACCTTTTCACCCCCTCATGTCTACCGGTATATTGACTTTAATTTTATTAATTTTAATTACCTCAATATGAACCCACATGTTAGGATATTGCCTAGCTAATGAAGCCCCCATGGTGGATATCAATTTGCCTAAAAATATATATCAAGTTTTGGTTAATAAGCAATGGGTGGACCGAGATTTTAGGGTTAAATTTCTATCATAATAGTCAAAACATGTCTTATCCATGTGTAAATGTTTTAATTTCAATTATAATCTATTAGTATAAGTCGTAATTAACTAATGTGTTACATTAGCTTATAAAAACACATTATCGCTTGAATTACAAGGAAATCACGAGTACACACTTTATAAGTCAATGCACATGCATGAAACTATAACTTCCATGCAAGATAACCGTAGCTTTTAATGCATTCTATCATGTTTTAACTACATTTTTAGTGCGTCAATTAGGAACACATTTTTAACCAATCGACTTTATCAAAAACATCCTAATGTTTTGGTTCTTTCCATATTTGTTATCTTAAGATTCTATACATATTGTTCTATGACCGATAAACAATGCATAACTGTGATGCCCGCTAAAAACAACCCACTTGAGACCCAAGAACAACCTAGGATTAATTAGGAAAATTATGGAATAATTTTTTTGATTAAAAGAATCTACAACAGGGTTACAAGACAACAATTGTCACTAACAGGTTCCGGAACAATTCTAATCCACTAGAACATACTTTTCTTTTATTAACAATTATTAGAGGTCATAAGGTCCAAAATTTAAGGTTAGAAGATTCAATTAGGTTCAGAGGGTAATTCCTCACCATACCCACTCTCTAATAGGCTTAAAGGTTCAACTTGATTTTTCTCAAAATTAATGCCTTCAAAATTTCCCTAAATCATTCCCATTGGATAGGAAATTTCCTCACCTTTCCATTGATATAAAGAAGTCCTCCTAACTCCTCATATTTTTCGAGTTATGGGCCGGTGGGCCTTGGGGTGAAAATTTTTCTCAAGAGCGGGCCTGTGGGACCAAGGGTGAAAATTTTCCCAAGGGCAGCTTTGGTGGGCCGCAGGAGACTTTTGGAAAGTTTCCCATGTGGGGAAAAAAACTAACTTTGCGTCCACGCCCCCGCAAGTCCTCCAGGACACGTGGTGCCTTCTAAGCCAATGCGGGTAAAATGGAGCGGCAGGGGAGAAATAAGGTTTTGCGCCCAAGGAAAAAAAAAAAAAAAAAAAAAAAGAAGGATAAATTCACCGCTCCTCCAAAACACTTCGTGATACCACGTGGCATCCTCTGATTGGATGTGAGTTAGAGGAGCGGCAGGGAAAACATGGAAAATTTTCCCAAAATTTTTCTAAAGCTCAAAGGGAAAAAGGAGTCCTCTCCTTCGTCATGCCTCACAGCCATGTGGCACCTCCAGATTGATCATGCAGTCGGGCAGAGAAAATTTGAAAATTTTCCCAAAATTTTCCAAGAGCGCTAAGTTTAAAAGAGATCCACCCCTCTGTTGACACCTCATGGTGCCACGTGGCAGCCTCTGATTGGCTATGGGTCGGGACGGTGGGGAAAAATTGGAAAATTTTCCCAAAATTTTTCCAAAGCTCCAAGGGAAAAATTTGGGCCCACGAGGAAATTTTTCCCAATTTTTTTGACGCCAAGTGAAGAAAAACTTCAGAAGGCCATAAATTTTGATAGAGAGCTCGATTTTGGGAAAACGAGGACTTTCTGGAAAGCTCTTGATGTCCTCTTTACATAGGGTTCATTAGTTTTAAATTTTGATAGAGTTTAAGGGGTCAATTTTGTGAAAATGATCTGCAGTTTTTACAGTTCGAATTGGTAAATTTTAATTTATAAAATTTTGTTCAATTTGTTCTTGTTCCTCTCTCAACATGTCAAATAGACATGGAGAATTGTTCTTAGGTGGATTTAGGTTAATTTTGTGAGGTAGGTCTATTTGATAGAGTTCCAATTCGAAAGTTTACAATTTTGACAACAAAACGATAGTGAAAGCTTTGAACTCGGTTTTTCCAGGTTTTGAAAGATTTCTTTTAAGTATTTTTGTCTAGTTGGATTCGTTTAGGGAAAACTACTTCATTTTAATCGTTTAATCTATTATTTCATTGTTGCAGGTTTGAACTGTGCATTTTAGGTAAAGTAATTGCCATTTTGAAAATACATAGCAGAGATCAAATTTAAAAGGGTTTAATTGCCATTTTCTTCTTCCAAGTATTATAATGTGCTCCAATTCAAATCTAATACATTTAGTTGATTCAATTCCAACCATTCAAAAAGAAAAACAAAATACAATTCTGATTTTCAACTTTACACATTTCAAAAGACAGAGTTCTGCATTTTCCTTCATACGCATTTACTTCTTTCAAACAGAGATTTCAATTCACATTTAGATGTTCAATCTTAAAACAAAAACACAAATTGAGAAGGTAATGCAATCCTTTATTGATTCCAAAATACAACTTTACAACCTTTCTTTCATTCTTCGAGTTCATCATACGAATACAATTCTTTCACATTCTTTCAAAGACTGAAAACAAAGTTTATTTATTTTACATTTCACTTCACAACTTTCATAAACAATACCACATCTTTCTATTACAAAACATTTACAAGTTCCTCCACTGCAAGTGGGAAAGGTTACAATAAACTTTATCTCAGCAAGGGACTATCAAACTATCTTTTTCTCAGCTCCAGAACAACAAGTGCATATATCTCATTCTCCCACATTGTAATCACAACAAGAGTAGGGGAAAGGCAATGCTCTCCACCCAACCAAGACATCCAATGAAGAGGAGAAGCCATCCTTCTTCATTGGCCCCCGAGCCCCAACCACAATGCAATAAAAGATGTGATCCAACTCATGGCAACAACAGGCTTCCACAAAACATGCAAGCAACACTTTCACAATAAAACACAGTTCCAAAACTAAATGTAGTTTACAACTACATTAAAACATGAAAAACAATACTAAGGCTTCATCAAGTAAGCCAAAGGAGCAAGAAACTATGGGGGATGCTTCTTATGCCTCCCAAAAGGGGAAATGGGTATCACCACCTAAATTACAAACTACCAAAATATAGTATATCACAACCCTGACATTCCTTATGCCTCCCCAAAGTACCCCTTATTCCTCACATTTCCTTATTCCTCCCCAACCTCTTATGGAACCCCATAATGAGTAAAGAAATGTAAGCTATTTCTTTACAAGGTGGAACCCAAATCCCAACTCCCTCCACACTTATACCTCCCTAAAACACACTTGTGCCTCCCAAAAATTAAACCCCATAGTCTTCTCCTACACCATTCCTAGGCCATCTACCCAACAACCCACAACATACCAAAACATTCATACATTAACATTTACATTCATACAAGAAGAGCATTTCAAGAGCCAAGTTCCTACCTCTCCATGATGGAGTTTCCCAAGTTCCAAAAATAGTTGTTTCCAAGAAAACAATCCAAAAATCAACCAAGCACAAGTATTCCACAATCTTCCAACTGCTCCAAAAGTAAGAGCTCCCAAGAACAGAAAAATAATTCACCCAAGAAGCAAGTCTCCAAAGTGAAGCAACCCCAAATAAGGCAAGCAAATCAAATTTTATAGAAGAGGGAAGGGAAGAGGATGAGGTGGATCCATGTAGGATGCCACATCACACATCCTCAACCCCAACACAAGGTCAACTTCATTCTCCAATGCACAATAAATAGGTGGGTGAATAATATGACAGTTTACTTACATACTCCAAAACAAACCCACACCCCAAAGGACTGAAATTACAACATGTAAGAAAAGTGCAATTAAAACCTACAAATTACCTTCTCAAAAAGCATTATAAAAGTCAAATTTCAACTCTCCAACCATAGGTATGGTTGGTAAATAAATTTAAGAGGTATGGGACAAGTTTAACTTGTCCCACAAGCCTCCAAAATCAGCCTCCAAGGACAATTTCGAATTTCCAAGAAGGTGGAGTGTTTCTCACTCAACAGTTAACTTACACATCACTTACATATCTCTTACACATACTTATATCACTTTAAATCATGGCCAAAAACTCTCATTAATTACCTTCTTATGACATATTTGATTTATTTATTTTAACAATATGATTACTCACAAAATTTACACACCATTTAATAATTAATGAAAGGGGTAAAAGCATCACAAAATAAACACATGCAACATAAAACAAAAGGGTCAAATAAATAAATACACATAACCCCTTGGTCACATTTAAAGGTGATCCCCCATGGGAATCCCTAACACACACAAATATGTACACAAATAAATACTAGTTGCCATGGTGACCTTGTTGAATTCATCTAGAATTCCAATGTGGTTGGTCTCCAATCCCCCGATGTTTGTTGTGATATTTTAACCTGCAAAACACAAATACCTCCTTTGGCCTCGTGGCCATATCAGAACATCCAAAATAATATAAATATAATTCCTGAAATCATCTAGATATATGAATCACAACAACATCAAAGCAATCTAACAATATCATTTACAATTTTATCAGCAACTATATCATCATCCAATAATTTCCATTTCTAGGTCTACTCACAATATCCAAATATCACATGTTTGAACAACATCCATAACATAACCATGTCAAATAGTATATCATCATCAATATCCAAAATGCCTCTAATAATCATCATGCATCATAACTGAATCAAGTCAACAATAATCCATGATCTAACATCTATCATCATACTATAATAAGGTCCATAATCAAGTCCATAATATAATCAGTAGTATCATGATTAGTATCAAAAGGTGTCAAAGGGAAGTGGGCACTCGCATGATCTTCACTTATTTATACACCCAAAAAGAGATAGTCAAAAATAGCCAACCGTGAATTATCCACAAATAACATGAAATGATAACACTTGTTAAATTTTTAATGTTAACTCGCACTCAAATATTAGTCTAAGCACGCAATCTTATCCATGTTAGGAAAATATCTTCTAGTGCTCACATTAAATTTACTATGGTAAATGGTTAGTTGGTTGGTTGATTAAATATATTGTTATATTTAATCTATTCATATAGTTGAGTAGTTATATTGTTACACCCGTAAAACTATTTGGGTGAATCATTATTCTCCTCCCTATTTTGTAGGAGGTTTAGTTTTGTTTTTATGGCTATATAATAGCCTATCTAACAATAGTGGATTAATAAAAATACTATCTTTTTCTGTGCAAATATGCTCCTACCACTTGATTTGGTATCGAGTGAACACATATTTGAGGTTACATGGATAAATGAAATAAATCTTGGAGAAAATTTAGAGTTTTTATTGCTCCAATTATGAAAGCTCATCACATAAATCTGTTGTAGATTAGAATAGTGCAAGTAGGTACAATTTAAAGAATCAAATTGGTTATTGGGCAGTAAAAATTGTAACTGGTGTGCCTGAGGCTATTCCCTTAATAGGATCTCCTTTGGTAGAATTATTACGTGGAAGTGTTAGTGTGAGTCAATCTACCTTGACTCGTTTTTATAGTTTACACACTTTCATATTACCCCTTCTTACTGCTGTATTTATGTCAATGCACTTTCTAATGATCCGCAAGCAGGGTATTTCAGGTCCTTTATAGAAAGGACATCTACATTTTGAATTAGTATTCAAAACCTATTCTCTTTAGTAACAGTAACGATATATCATTGCCGCGAATATTTATTCTTCCATATAATTGGGAAGATGGAAATAATAAACCATGTTTATCGGATTTCTACTTTCTCTTAAGTATTCTTTATCTAATACAATACTTTATCTAATACAATACAAAGAATTTAAGTAGATACTCATCTCAGATGGAGAAAAGAGATTATGGGAGTGTGTGACTTGAACTATTGCTTAGGCCGTGCAGATTAATTTTTCGATCTGCCATGAATCACAAATATGTCTCTGAGAGAGACATTAATATTTTAGCCTCGAAGCTTTATTTCGCTATTCTCAGATACATCTATATTATTTTATGTATCCATAGGCATTTCAAGTATAGATCAACTATGTTATTTTTTTTTTCTAAGCGTGGTCATTTCTAAGCACCAATATATTCTCTATCATGCATTCTTGGGTGGTTATAGTACACAGATTTGAGAAGGGTTAGTAGCTGAGTGGAGATTGAATTAACATATAATCTATTATCCATCCCGTGTGCCATATATACTATCCACCGAATACCTAATTCAATAGACAGGTGTATAGATGTGTCATACCTAGAAATGGTATATTCTGATAAGGGATAGATTTAAATGTGGCCATTTTAAATGTTTTATACCAATCATATCTAACAACTATTAGAAGCACGCAACTAAAGTATTCCAAAGGAGATATTCTGGGTGAAGATGTCAGAAGGAGGTGTTATTATTCTAAATCAAATTTATAGCCATCACGGTCTGCGGAAGCATTCAGATCTTGGTTCATTTATTGGGTTGGTACTCTCAGCTACGAATCCATTCACCTTCATAGATCTCTTCTCTTGCAAACTCAAAGATCATGTTATGCAGCCTGATCGAGCTCCTCAAGGTGAATCCCAAATATCAATGGTGTTTTTGAGTCAATAACACATAATTGAAACTCACATATGTCATGTCTTCAATGTAACATATTATTGTCAATTGTCTTCCAAATCTATTCTACCCTCCGTTCTCATCTTCTATTAATCTTTTGAAAGTCTTCTAGGTTTGCATCTTTTTTGTTTGGTTTAATTTTTTTAATCTTTCGGTATTTATGGTTTTAGATTTATATTGTTAATGTTGATAGGCATTCTTTACATTCAGGATCGAGCTAGCACTCTGTAAATTGACGGTTCATAATCAGTGTTAGGCATGCAAGGTCATATGAATGATCTGGCCCATTGATCCATTGTTTCACTATTCCTGGAAAAGACAGGTCTTGCATTGTAGCGCCACTTGGTCTGTCTTTCATTATGGAGCTTTGATGTAGTGTTGTTTTTTAATCTTTCCTCAAATTGTGCATATCTAGGTGTACATTTTTTTTTGTGTTGATTAATTCATTATCCTTTGTTTTTTCTTCTAGGTTTGGTTAAAGAAGTGGTATTGCCTACCTCCCCCTTTTAAGACCTCATTTTCCTAGATCTTACAGATGTAGAAAAAGATTTGTTGGAGATATAGATGCAGATGAGACATAATATTTTCAGATCTAGAGGTCAAGTTTGGAACTAATCCTTTACTGTTCGTCAATTTGATATAAGCAAAAGTAGAGAAGATGGTCAGGAGAAGCACTAATTGCAAGCAAAGTAGGGTTGATGAGCATAGGGTAGACAACAATCAAGATATGCATAATAAGATAAAAGTCCTTCTTGAAGTTAAACGACCCTACTCCATAGCCATCGCCGAGTACTACCTTCATAATCAAGCCTTGGCGAGAAAGGCTTCAAATGGCGAGATCCTGTGACCAAGCTTCTGACATGTTCATGACCCACATGACAAAGAAATTATACTTGAGGTATTAAGATAATTATTGTTAAGAGATCCCCTTACATGCCCTATAATCACACCTCAACGTCTATGCGCCATACTCCTGGTCCCGTGGGCCATGCCACATGTATGGAAAGGGGAGGCTTCCCTATTCCCCTCAGGCAGTTAGATGATGCCTCTTATAGCTCTTGGGGTTGTTATATTATAATGGAAGAAAGGAAAAGAAGAAGAAAACAGAGACATTGAATGGAGTTTCGTCTTCGTGTACTCACCGAGATTTCAATCGGCCAGCTCCACGTAAAAATTAGGAGTATTTACATGTAATTATGTAATTATTTTCCTACATATTTTCACAAATCAGTGCATGATTGGAGACATTTTGAGCGAATTTGGGATGAAATCCTTCGGCTTTGTGCTCATCGTAAATGGGACTAGTAATTTTATTCTCTAATTTTCTAATTTATGGCTGACTTAATGCATGTTTAGTCATTAATAGATAAATATCTCAAGTGATCTTTTGCTTATAAATTTTGAGTTTTGTCTTAAGGCTTCAAATCAGAAATCGTACATTTGGGCCAAGTTTTTATTTGAATCTATAAATTTGAGATCTACTTCTGTTCCGAAAGGAGATATGGATACAAGACTTGAATAGAAGAATATTATTTTTAAATTTTGATAAGTATTTTTATGTTAGCGATTGAATGTTGAGGTTTAAATTCTTAAATTCATGCCTTGCAATTGAGAAGCTGATGCACTACTTTTAGCAGGAACTTGAAAAGGTCATAACTTGTGCTCCGGGTGTTCATTTGAGTCCATTTTTTTAAACCTTCCATTTTGACAAGACAAACACAATGATCAACCAACCATTCCAGCTTAGAGCACGTATCAACACATTTTTGGGCCCGAAATCCACCATATGAAGGCTGAAAATTAGGATTTAAGTTGTAATTCAATTTTTTCCTATTTTAGGGCATTAGTAAATTTTAGACCCTTTAATTCATCAGAGGTTAGAAAGTTAGAAATGCCTCTAATTTAGGCATGTAGAGGATGAGTGAGAATTTCGTGCCCATACAAATAAGCATGCAAACTTACTAAGAATAACAGGTTCTAGTAAACTACTAAAAATAGTAAATTCTGCCACCTAGAGTAGATTTAGTCAAAGTTAGTTAGAGTTTACTTCAAAATCAAGTTGGGAGTTTATTCCTATTTATGAAGTATTGTAATTCATGATTCAATAACGAAGAAGAAGATTTATTTTATTTGAGTTCAAGATATTTGTAGTGTATTGAGTTTGTGTTAAAGTTGGCTACATTATCTGGTATCAGAGAAAGTTTGAGTCTTAGTGAAGGAAAAATTTTTAGGAAGAGGAAGAGGAAGAGGTGGCGGAATTGCCCAGTGAATAAAAACATGCAAGCTCTGTAGAGGCAAGTTACTGGGCTTGCTGCAACTATAGCCTAGAGAGGAAATCAAGGTGGAGATGACATAAATGAAGATGAAGTTTGTGAAGAGGAGGAAGCACAAGGACCACCCTTAGATTTTGAAGAAATGATGCTTCGAGAATTAGGAGGAAAGAATGATGGGATAAGAGTTGATGTTTCAAATATGGAGGTAGCCTAAAACTAGAGGAGCTGATCGACTGGTTGACTAGCATGGAAATTTTTAAAGTGGAAGGCTATGTAAGAGGAAAAGAAGGTAAAATTTGCATGCACAAAATTAAAACATCATGATATGTTATGATGGGATCATCTATAAAAGCAACGTCCAAGAAGGGGGAAAGAAAGGATTAGGACTTGGAGTAAGATGGAGAAGAAGGTAAAAGATAAATTTCTCCCTGTGGATTATGCACAAACCCTTTTCAAAAGGTTTCAGAATCTCGGACATAACATACAACCTGTGTAAGAATACACAAATGAATGTTACAAGTTGTCCATTCATGTAGAGCATGAAGAAAATGAGAAAAAATGGCCGCAAGGTATGTAAATAAATTAAAATTTTCTATTCAAGATGAGCTAAGCATGCACAGGATCAAGAGCATGGAGGATGCCTATCAACTAGCTTTAAAATACGAAGAAAAATAAATCCATCAAAATTTTAAGCTCGATCATGTGGGATGAAGAGGGGGAATCATCCTCCTTTCGGGACGAGCTATTTTCAGCCAAGGTAGAGGAGAAAACCTATTAGAGTGGAAAAGTAAGAAGATACAAGGCAATATCTCCCAAATCAACAAAGAGGTAGACAATTTCCTAGGGGCATAGGATATGTTGGCGAATAAAATGGGAGGATCCATAAAGACCATTTGTGTGCTACAAATGTGGTGAAGAGGGGCATAAAACATTTGAATGCCTACATTATTATATGCTTTACAAGAGGAAAGAAGCCCTCCAAGAGTAATTATTGTTGAAATTGAGCAAGAAGAAGATGATCAGGACCTAGAAATTCCACCAGATGTGGGAGAAAATATAATGATCAAATGGACAATAATTTCTTCAAGAAAGGAGATCAAGGGGGATTCATGGCTACATACAAATATTTTCAGAACAAGACACACTTCAGTAGGAAATGTATGTAATGTTATTATTGATGGTGGTAGTTGTGAGAACATGGTTTCAAATGAGATGATTGAGAAACTAGGCCTGCATTGTGAGAATAATCCAAATCCTTACTATATTGCATGGTTTAAGAAGGGTAATGAAGTTACTATTTATAAGAGATGTTTAATAAGTTTTTCTATTGGGAAAATTTATAAGGATGAGATTTGGTGTGATGTTATTCCTATGGATGCATGTCATATGCTACTAGGAAGACCATGAAAATTTCATAAAAATGTTATTCATGATGGGGGAAGAATACACATACTTTTTGGGATGATGTCACAAAATTAGTTTTGTTACCTCTTAAGGAAGAGGGAAAGGCTGAAAATATGTTTTCTGCAAAAGAATTTATGAAGGAGGAAAAGGCAATTGGGTTTTTTTATGTGCTAATCACAAATAAGGGTGAACCTCTAAGTATACAAATACCAATTGAAGCAATATAATTAATAGATTAATTTTTCTGATGTTATTCTTGATGAGCTACCAGATGGGTTACCACCCAAAAGAGATATCCAACACCATATTGATTTGATCCCAGGATCTTCACTCCCAAATCAAATGGCTTATAGGATGAGCCCGACATTACATGTAGAGTTGAATAAGAAAGTGACAAAGCTAGTGAGAAAGGTTGTAATAAGGGAGAGCATGAGTCTGTGTGTAACTCCAGATTTATTAACTCCAAATAAATATGGAACATGGATAATGTGCATAGATAGTAGAGAAATCAATAAAATTCCAATCAAGTATCGGTTTCCTATACCTCACCTTGATGATATGATGGATGTGCTTGTTGGATCTAGGTATTTCACCAAGATTGATCTTCTTAGTGGTTACTATGATCTTCGAATCAAAGAAGGAGATTAATGGAAAACAACATTCAAGACATGGTTCTCGGATTATATGAGTGGCTGGTGATGCCATTCGGGTTATCTAATGCACCTAGCACTTTTATGAGGTTGATGAAAAATGTGTTGCAGGAGTACAATGGTAAGTTTGTTGTGGTTTATTTTTATGATATCTTGATTTTTAGTAAAACTAAAGAATAACATTTGAGGCATTTGAGGGTGATATTTGAAGTTTTAAGGAAAGAGAAGCTCTATGCAAATTTGAAGAAGTGCACATTTATGTAAGAGAGTTTGGTCTTTTTGGGTTTTATTATTTCAGAAAATGGGTTACATATGGACTCAAAAAAGATAAAGGTAATTATTGAAAGGCCTACTCCACGTAGTATAACAGAGGTACTCAAATTTCATGGTTTAGAAACATTTTATAGAAAGTTTATTAAAAATTTTAGCAAAGATTGTAGCCCACTATAAAAGATTACACAAAGAGAAGGGATTTTTGTAGACAAAGGAAGCTGAGAATTACTTTCAGCTCTTGAAGAAGAAGGCAAATGTAAAGGAATTATTTTGGGACTACCATATTTTGATAAAGTGTTCAAGGTTGATTATAACGCCTCACATGTGGGTATTGGTGTTGTACTAAGTCAAAGAGGGAAGCGAATAAATTTATTTTGTGAGAAATTAAATGAGGTAGGAAAGAAATACTCTACTTATGATGTGGAATTATATGTAATTGTACAAGCACCGAGGCATTGAGGCATTAATTAGTGCCTAAAGAGTTTGTGATATTTACAAACCACACAACCCTCAAGTATGTGAATAAACAAAATAAGTTGAATAGTAGGCATGAAAAGTGTGTATCATTTTCACAAGGTTATACTTTTTCTCTAAAGCATAAATCATGAAAACAAAACCAAGTTGCGGATGCATTAAGTAGGCATGTGAATCTATTTACAACTTTGGAGAAGGAGGTGGTTGGTTTTGAAACAATAAAGGATTTTTATTTTTCTTATTCTAATTTTAAGGATATTATTACAAGGTTAAGTAGACCATTGACATGTGATGCATGATATTTCCAAGACAAGTACCTTTTTTCATGATGGCTATCTATTTAAGGGACAACAACTATGTATTCCAGTTGGGTATATGAGAGAGAATATAGTGAAAGAGCTGCATAGTGGAGGATTGGCTGGGCACTTTGGTAAGGATAAAATGATAGCCTTGGTAGCAAAGAAATACTATTCACCAAAGATGAAAATAGATGTGGTAAGATATGTGGAGATGTGTAGAATTTTTCATGTATTGAAAGGCCATGCATACAATACAAGGTTGTATATACCATTTCCTATTCCTAAAGGGCCATGGACAAATTTGAGTATCAATTTTTTTTTGGGATTACAAAAAACACAAATAGGCAATGAATCAATTTTTGTGGTTGTTGATAGGTTTTATAACACGGTTCATTTTATTTCCAACAATAAAACTAGTGATGTGACAGAGTAGCAAATTTATTTTTCGTAGTATTTGTTCGCTTACATGGTGTTCCAAAAGCCATTACTTTAGATAGGGACACAAGGTTCTTAATTAATTTTTGGAGGAATTTATGGAAGATCCTGGGAGCTAAACTACAACTCACTAGTGCCTACCACCCTCGGAATGATGGGAAAGAAGAGGTGGTAAATAGAAGTTTGGGAAACTTGTTAAGGTGCATAGTTGGGGAAAAGCCAAAATAATGGGAGTTAACATTACCACAAGATAAGTTTTCTTACAATATATCTCGCAAATAGATCCATAGGAAATTCCCATTTTATATCGTGTATGGGAGTAATAAAAAGGGTTGTTAGACTTGGTGTAGCTACCAATGGATGAAAAAGTCATTGATGATGCAAAAGCATTTTTAAACATATATACAACAATTATAGGAAGTAGTGTGCAAGAAGTTGCAGACTAGTAATGATCAGTATAAGGAAATAGTAGATGTGCATAGAAGGAGGAAAGTGTTTAAAATGGGTGAGTTGGTTATGGTATACCTTTGTAAATAAAGGTTTCCTAAAGGAACCTATAACAAGATGAAGTACAAATAGATTGGTCCCTTCAAAATCACAACAAAGATAAATGATAATGCTTATGAGGTAGAATTGCAAGGAAATTTTGATATCTCTCTAGTGTTTAATGTTTCAGACTTATATTATTTTCATGGGGATAGTGAAGAAGGGGATTTTATCGAAGTAGTAAATTGGAGGTAGCAGGTTCTAGTGAAAAAGAAAGAAGAAGCAGATCAAATTTTGGACAAAAAAAGTGACCATGTGACATGGACGATACAAAAATATTTGGTACATTGGAAAGGATTGGCACAAGAGGAAAACACATGGGTCACAAAGTGGGAGATTAAGAAGCTATATAAAGATAAATGTTAGAAATTTGAAGAAGAAAGATTGCATGAGGTGCACTTTTTTCAAGTAGGGAGAACGATGCACTCCTTTTAGCAGAACTTAAAAATGTCATAGCTTATGCTCGAGTGTCTGTTTGAATCCATTTTTAAAGTCACCTAGATCTACAAGATGAATGCATTGGTCAACCGACCCTTCTCAGTTGGAGAAAGTTTCGACACATTTTCAGCCCGAAATCTACCATCCGAAGGCCAAAAATTAGGATCTAAGTTGTAATTTAGTTTTTCCTATTTTAGGGCATTAGTAAAGTTTAGTCTCTTGAATGCATAGTAGGTTAGAAATTTGGAAATTACTCTAATTTACGAATTTCGAAGATGCATGGAAATTTTTGTGTCTCGTATGAATAAGCATACAAACTTACTAATACTACTGTGTTCTAGTAAACTGCTAAAATTAATAAATTCTCACCACCTAGAGTAGATTTAGTTAAAGTTTGTTAGAGTTTTCTTGGAAACCCGAGTTGGGAGTTGTTTTGATATCTATGAAGTATTATAATTCATGATTCAATAATGAAGAATAATATTTATTTTCTTTGAGTTCAAGATATTTGCACTGTATTGAGTTTGTGTTAAATTGGCTACGTTAGAAGCTGTGCTAGATGTTCAAATTTTGAGATTTTTTAAACCCATCCTTGGTGGATATTTTTCTCGAATAAATATCTTCTAAATATATGAAGATATTAGTTATTTTTTTGTTAGTAGTTAAATATTGAAGTGTAGAGGCTTTATAACACTCTAGAATTGAGCTGACGTGGTTCGATTTTAAGAATCGAAGGCCAAAGAAATATTTGTTTGGGTAAAGAATGGTTTAGGATAGTTGGAAAAGGGACAAAAATGAGACCAGATGCTAGTCTCGCGAAGGCTCCCTTCTTTTCACTAATACCATGTTTCATAGAAATGAAGTATTTCATTCAGTTTGCAAGTTGCTTTACAATGGCTACAATATTCTCATTGTGCTCATTGATTTTCATTTGTCTATATAATGGTGTTCTATATAACACTTCAGATAGATGATGTGGGAACATAACTTACGGACACCACAATTTTTGATGCGACCGTTGTATTGCCTTTAAATTTTTATAGGGTGGTAGATATACATTAGTACTATGTTATGGTCAACAATGATTGCAAGGTTGAGGCCATTTTGACACATTTTTGGGCCTGGATTCCTTCATCTAGTGGCCTACAATTGGCTGCTTTTTTCACTTTTGACGAGGTCTTAGAACTTTAATAATTTTTTTTTCTTATTAGAATAAGTCAAAATTTATCATGAGCCTTAATTTATGAAGGAATATTTTACATGGAAATTTTGGGGCCCATACAATTTTTTTCTAGTAGATAATTGTTAATCCAATTTTGTGAAATTGATCAAACACAACCCCACATAGAAGAAAAACTAAGGGTCAACTTTGTCCTGTGTGCTCACATTCAAATCCAAATCTGAGGGACATGAAAGACTCTGCAATGGAGGAGAAAGATTGACAATGGAATCGAAAAATGACAATAAGGAGGCCAGAGGCTCACAAGAGGAGAATGGGGAAGACTCAAAGTTTTTGGACTTAGCCACATACAAGTCGACTCGAGGCTGAATGCAGACTCACAGAAGCCGCCATGTGTTAGTTCGGCGCAGCTCCAAAAGAATCATAAAAAAGGAAGGTCCTAAATGTGTGCTAAGCCTCCAAGCATCCAAATAATGAAACTTCAGAAGTGAGAGCCAAAGGTAGTCCCCCAAAATGAGCGCAAAGATTCCACATGTCCCAAGTCCAAAAAGGACACAATCAACATTTGAAAAGTCTCAGGGTAGTGGAATCCTCCACGTGTCTCATCGATACAACACCAAGGATAGGTCCAAAGAGCGGGTTCCAAAATGAGCACGGACTTGCCATGAAGTCCAAGTCAAAAGGTGCGACAAAGTGGGCCCAAATCGACTAAGTATTGAAAGGCTAGCGGAAAGAACCACGTGTCATCTCGGCACTATTTTAAAAGTGAGAGCCTAAGGCAGAAACTCAAATGTGCACCAGCTCTCCACGTGTCTCGGGTTTGAAAAAATTCAAATGACAGTGGGCCCAAATCGGATAAGTATAAGAGTGTCGGTGGAAGCTTCCACGTGTCTTAATGGCACAATTTAAAAGGAAGGATCAGGAATGAAGGCTCCATGTTTGCACCATCCCTCTACATGTCCAAAAGTCAAAAGGGGGACAAATCCAGATGTTTGAATCGAGTAAGTATGAGAAGAACAGTGGAAGCCTCCACGTGTCTTAGTAGCACACCTTCAAGGGTTAAAGCTGAAGGCAGTCCCCCAAACAAGTGCAGAGATTCCACATGTCCATGCCCAAAAAAGAAGAATTCGAGGGCCAGAACTGACCATTGAAAAGTCTAAACAGAGAAGAGCCAGTGGAAGGTGCCACGTGCCTCAACATCGCAAATCCAAAAGGCATGGCCCAAAAAAGGAACTTGAAATAGCGCCAATCTGCCACGTGGTCGAGCCTCAAAGTTGAGCAAGCTTGAATCGGCTAAGCATAATAAACCTTTGGAGGGTACGATGTGGCAACGCGATGCAACTTCAAAGGTAAAATCTGAGGGGATAGTCCCAAACAAGCACTGAGCCTCCATGTGTCTCAGGTCAACCATAAGCCCTCACAAAAAAAAAGGGACTTAGCCAAAATAAAAAGAAACAAAGAAATCCATGGAAGGAGCCACATGTCCCTTCGGTGCAACTTCAAAAGAAAAATCCGTAAATGGTCCCCAAACGCGCGCCAGCTCTACACGTGGCCATGTTTCAAGTCAAAGCAAAAAGGTAGGTCATTGGAGGTAGATTGAATTTTTTTAATTTTTTTTCGAAAAGGCTTAAAGTAAAAAGTGAGCCACACCTCCCCGATGCCTAGAGAAGCGACGTATCAAGCCCCTATTACATGCGGGCTGATGGGCCTAGGGAGCACTTTTCACCCAAGTGGAAAATACGGGCCGATGGGACCAAGATGACTTTTGGGAAATATTAAGTTGCGGTGCCATGGGATTTTTTTGCATCTTTTTCCACTTTCACAAAGGCCCAATTTCTAAGCATGGGCCTATGGGCCCGCGAGATATTTCATGCCAAGAAGAAAAAACGAAGGATGTGGGCTCATGGGGGCTTTTAGGAAAAAGTGAATTTTGGACTTGCGAGGGCTGCGAAGGTTTTGTGATTTTGTGTCTTTTCGTAAAAAGTGCAGCTTTGTATTTTTGGGCTCATGGAACCGCTTTGCAAAGGTTATATTTTTGCCATTTTTGCACAACCTCAATGTAGAATCGTTAGATGGCCCTATCTTTTAACCTGAATCTCATATTTCAGCAAGAGAAGAATTTTTGGAAGGGTCTCGACGTTATCTATGCCATGGGAGTGCAAAACTTTAATTTTGATGAGGTTAGGTGAGTGAAAATGGGAAAATGTCTTTCGTGCCATTAATGTAGAATATGATTGCTTGAACTACCGATAAGATTTGATTTGATCCGCCTTTCTTCCTTGTTCAATATGCCAAATAGACATAGAGAGTGGACTTGATATATTGTGGGTGGATTTTCAAGTGAGCATTGATGGTTGGTGGTTGGAATTTAAGAGAAGAATCGAGTTTCTCTTCTTTCCCTTTGTTTTCATTGTCTATATATTGTAAACACTTCTCATTTGAGAAGGAGAGACATTATGGGATGTGGGGAAACTATGTCAAAGTCATTTCTCAACTCCATTTGAGTTGTAAGCCTTCTCCCGTGCCTAAAAATCATATTTGTGCCTCTGAGTATCCATGTAATGGTTTGTGCACCTCATATAGCAATAAAATCTTATTTTCATGGAGATCTTCAACCCTTTGCATTGTTTTTTTGTTACTCTGCACCTCTCGATTTCACGTTTGTTTCCTATGTATGTATTTCATGTTTGCAAGTGTAAGATGTCATGCTTCAGGGAGTTTTAATGGTGGATTTGGATGCGGGTGTGTGTCACTTCATCCGACCTACCTAATCTCCCTTTTCCCTGCTTCATCCTCCCTCAAAGTGGAGTATCTCGCCACTTCCTTTCTCGGTGTATCACCGCTAGTGTAGGCTTTCTTTCACTCTCTCTCTATCTCCTTGGATGGTTAGATTAGGATAAATTAGGTTCTACCTACACTAGAGTAACTTGTGGTAGGTAGATCGTGAAGTGGGAACCGACCTTCTCTCGAGGTCCATCTCAAGTTTTGCAAGTCCCACAACTTGAGAGATGGTCCAATGTTGTGCAATCACACTAAATTCCCCTCTCAAATACTAGGCCATTTGGGGGTGTTGTGATTTTGCACTAATAGTTTTTGGCACATCCGGTGAGACACTCGAGGTTAGATTCTCTATATTTCCAAGGTGTCTCATTACAAAAACAAATATTAAGCCACCACATGACCCAACAATTTTGGGACGCCCCGATTAAAGGGATAGGTATGAAGCACGTTACCACTTCATCTTAGCAGTTGGTTCTGCCTGTTAAGATTCATCCTTTTGAGGCACATGTAAGCACATCTGGTGACTTCATCTAGTCAATAACCCATTCTCTGGAGTTACAGACCTCTTCCATGTCCATTTCCACCCATCTTCATTCATCTTTCTTTCCACATATTTCATTTTCTTGCTATTCATGAAGTTGTGCAATCATGACTTCATTTCCTTCTTGGAACTCACACTTGTAGCAAAAATAGTGTAATCCACCTCCAATGCATTTCTCAACTCCTCTAGATCAGCATTATGATCAAATTCAAAACCACTATGCTTACCCATACGAGTGGTGTCAAATCCAGTTTGGCTATGGAGCTTATCAAGAACAAGGGGACACATATAATGGTGACAACTACATGGAAAATGCTGATTTGTTGGAGAAGATCCAAAGAATGGAGGCTAGCATGGTGCAGTCTAGGGCTATAACATAGATGAAGGCATTCATAATTGACTATAGGGCACCTTGTCCATGGGCCAGCCCTATGCCAAGATGTTACCGACCTCGGAGAGAAGATTGACTTCATGGTTGAAATGTTGCCTCACCTTGCACAAGGCATTGAGGATATTGAGGCATGTGAGAAAAGTGCGAGACAACCTTGTCATTGGGTAAGTCACTCACTAGCTCCCTGTCCTTCATTTCCTCTTTCTCAAACTTTATCATTGTAGCAGTGTCATGAATCTAGCTTCCCATATGCTGCCCCTAGTGTTGATTTCTCGTATCCATCTCCCGATCTTCTATCTCATCTTAACTATTCTACCCTTTTCCCTTCCAAGTAGTCATTCCCCAAACAAACAAGAAGTTCTACCTCCCCCTCCACCATAAACAATAGCAAAACTGATTGAACCCCAACTTGCCACTCCTCTCTGCTTCCCCAAATCCATGTTCGGGAGATGAAAATCGACAACCAACCAAGGATAATAAGAAGAGGAACCCCATAGAGAAGAAATGATAGAAGATATGAAGAGTTGAGCTACAGATTTAGGTTTACAAAGATCCCTTAATGGTTAAGCTAACATAGGAGGTCAATATTGAAGAACCAAGAGTGGCTAGGGCTGAGTTTGCGTGCAGAATAAGAAGAATAAGATAAACAATCTATTTGCTCTAAATACAGTGTCCATAATGGCACTTTATCTGAATAGAATGTTGATCCAATCCAAGCTGCACAACTAGTTATGATAGAGGAGGAACAACCAGCTCCAAGTCCCATTGAAGAGGAGCAGATGGAACAGATCAAATCAGAGTTGAAGCCACTTGATGAAGAAAGCATCATTGAAGATTTTTTTCTTTCATTTGAAGGGCCTGATTTGATTGATGAATCCATGAAGGAAGAAGAACAATCAGCTCCAAGTCTAGTTAAAGAGGAGCATATGGAGGTGACTAAGATAGATTTAGAGGCACTGAATCATGGGTTGGTTGCACAAGAGATTACAAACCCCTCTCCCGTTCAAACTCTCCAAAATTTTGATTTTTTTGAAGAGTTTGAACTCATTAGCTTCATGTTTAAAGATGAAGCTTTATATGGTGAAAATAATGAAGAATTTAAGATCTCCATGCAAGAGGGAGAGACCTTTCTACATAGTAGGATAATAAAGAGTTTGATTTCCTATTAGACTCAAACGAATGTTCTGATGAGGAGGAGCTAGTTGAAATTGTAATATTTTCTCCCCCATCATTCATCCTTCAACCACAAGAACCTGCTGCCATGGAAGAGAATGTGCAAGCACAACCTGTAGTTTGCAACATGCCTCCTGAATCAAAGTTGGAAGATTTTTATCTTCCAAAAGAAACACCTCTGAGAGAAAGGGCAAGAGGATGTCATCATCTCTCTTACACAATCCACCCAGGAAGGTCAAAGCAAGAATACTCCATTTTTTGAGTTAAATATCGTGAGCAAAGGGGGAAAATCCAAAGGACCAGAGCTTTCCCAATTAGATACTTGGCTTCATTGGAGCCAAGGGAGAAGCCACAACCAGTCATGCTTTCTTCTAAGCATGAGGGAGAGCCTCAAAGTGCCAAGGATCAACAACAATACCTCTTGGAACCAAGTGAGTAGCAGACTGAAGAGGTTTTTTTTTCTAGTTGATACCTTGATGGAGGGAGTGAAGAAATAATTTGTAGTCAACCTTCCACTCCTAATAACAACCATATTCAATGCCAAATCATTTACATGGCTACCCCTTTTGAGAAAGGGAAGCTATTTCTCCCTGCCTATATCCAGCTTTGTTTAAAATTTTCTTTGTTAGGGTTAGTGTAGGAGTAGGAGTAAATTTTCTTTCAGCAGATAACAAGTGCTTTTGCACACTCTGCATGTTCCACTTGGAGCATGTATGATTTTAAATTTTTGTACATAGTGTGTGTTGTGGTGTTTTATTGCTTGTACGATGTCCATTCAGGGACAGGTGAAAGCCCTTGGTAAAAAAAAGTTTCTACTCTCGAGAACCTCACCATTTATTGGTCTCTTCATCTAGCAGGCATATGTCCTCGTGAGTTGCCAAATTGTTATCCCAATTTTCCCTAGTAAAATTGATCAAACATGACCCCACACAGAAGAAAACCTAAGGGTCAGCTCTGTCCTGCGTGCTCACATTCAAATCCAAATCTGAGGGACATGCAAGACTCTGCAATGGAGGATCAATCTTGATAATGGAGTTAGACAATGACAACAAGGAGGCCAGAGGCTCATAGGAGGAGAACGGGAAGACTCAAAGTTTTCAGACTTAGCTGCATTCTAGTTGACTTGGGGCCGAACAACTGACTCATGGAAGGAGCCATGTGTCAGTTCAGTGCAGTTCCAAAAGACACATAAAAATGGTAGGTCCAAAATGTGAGCTAAGCCTCCACGTGTCCAAATGGTACAACTTCTTGCGAGAGGTAAAGGCGGTCCCCCAAATGAGCGTGAAGCTTCCATGTGTCCCAAGTCTAAAAAGGAGACAGTTGGTAGTTGAAAAGTCTCAGGGAAGTGGAAGCCTCCACGTGTCTCATTGGTGCAACACCAAGGATGGGTCAAAAGAGCGGGTTACAAAATGAGCATGGGCTCGCCATGTAGTCAAAGTCAAAAGGTGAGATAAAGCGGGACCAAAGTGGCTAAGTATAGAAAGGCCAGTGGAAAGAACCACATGTTAGCTCGGTACAATTTTAAAAGTGAGAGCCCAAGGTGGAAACTCAAATGCGTGCTAGCTCTCCATGTGTCTTGGGTCCGACAGAAGTAAAATGGTAGAGGGCCCAAATTGGATAAGTATAAGAGTGTTAGTGGAAGCCTCCATGTGTCTTAATGATGTAATTTTAAAGGAAGGATCAGGCTTAGAGGCTCAAAGTTTGTGCCATTCCTCCACGTGTCAAAAAGTCGCAAGGGGGACAGAGCTAGCTATTTTAATCGACTAAGTATGAGAGGACCGGTAAAAGCCTCCATGTGTCTTGGTGGCACACCTTTAAGGGTCAAAGCTAAAGGTGGTCCCCCAAACGAGCGTGGAGCTTCCATGTGTCCTAGGCCCAAAAAGAAGAAGTTGATGGGAAGAACCTATCATGTTGAAAAGTCTTAACAAAGAAGAGCCAACGGAAGTTACCACATGCCTTAATAGTGAAAATCCAAAAGGCGTGGCACAAAAGAGGACCCTAATATAGCGCCAATTAACCATGTGATCAGATCTTGAAAGTTGAGTAGCATTGAATTGACTAAGTATAAGAAACTGGCAGAGGGTGCCATGTGTCAACCCGGTGTAAATTCAAATGTAAAATCCGAAGGGACAATTCCAAACAAGCGCTGAGCCTCCATGTGTCTCAAGTTAGACATAAGCCCCACCAAATAAAAGTGACTTATCCAAAATACAAAAAAACAAAGCAAGCTCGGAAGGAGCCACGTGTCTCTTCGGTGCAACTTCAAAAGTAAAATCCAAAAGCGGTCCCCAAATGCACACTAGCTCTACACGTGGCCATGTTTCAAGTCAAAGTGGGAAGGCGGGTCACCGGAGGTAGTTTGAATTTTTGGCTTTTGTTTTGAAAAGGCATAAAGTATAAAAGTGAGTTGCACCTCTGCCGATGCCCGAGAAGCCACGTATCAATTTTAAATTACATGTGGGCTGGCAGGCATGGGGAGGACTTTTCGCTTAAGTGGAAAATGTCACCGGGCCCAAAGATGAATTTTGGGAACTATAAATTGTGGGGCTGTGGGAGTTTTTTGTATCTTTTTCCACTTTCACAAAGGTCTCGTTATCCAAATCCACCCCCAGGGTTGATTTGATAACATACATCAGAATTCTCGAGTCCCAGGCAAATGGATGGATTCAGGGCAAAAATCATGTTTCTAGGGTCCCCTCAGAAAATTTTCTAACTCTCCTGTCTAGGTTGAAAAGAGCAAGCTCTGAGAAAATGTGAAAAAGTTGCAGAAAATAAGCTTGGGCTAGAAAAAATTGTGAAAATCGGCTAAGTCCTTGTCCTAGGAACAGTTGGGACATTCGGGACACCAAGGCGCGGTTCGGCCGAAACACCTCCAGCGGCCCGCGAAGCACTGGGACAAGTGGAAAAAATGTACGCGAAGGGCACGAACCAGCCGGTTCGGCCAAAAAGGAAAATTTTAGCACAGGGACAATCGGGCTACAAGGACGCGAGGGACGCAAACCGCCTAGATCAGCCGAAATGGAGAACTTTCGTAATAAGTAGTTGGGACATTTAGGCCGCAAGGACGTGAAGGACACGAACCGGCCGGTTCGGCTGAAACGGGAAACTTCAGCATTGGGACAAGTGGGACAAAGGGACGCGTGGGACGTGAAAAGCTGAAGCGGCCGAAGGCAGAGAAGAAAAGTCAATGTTTGACCCGTGAAACTTCAAACGGCCATAACTTTTGACTCCGAGCTCTGATTTTCATAAAATTGGACTTTCTGGAACGAGCACGACATCCTCTATGCCACAAAATTGGATTTCTTATTTTTAATGAGGGTAGATATATTTAATTAAGATAAACATATTCGGCTCCAGTCAGTTAATGCTCATTCCCGTCAAATGACAGAAAACGCATGCCAGACCCAAAGTAGCTGCCCGCACTCAGAAGGCCATAACTTTTGCATTTCTCAACGAAATCACACAAAATTGGTACCATTAGAATCGTGGCTATGAGCCTGATGCACAGAAATCAAGAAATTCTAGATTTTATGAGAAATTGGTTGAGATTTTTAGAAAA
Organism: Taxus wallichiana var. yunnanensis; assembly: GCA_018340775.1. Taxonomy (NCBI): domain Eukaryota; kingdom Viridiplantae; phylum Streptophyta; class Pinopsida; order Cupressales; family Taxaceae; genus Taxus; species Taxus wallichiana. The sequence goes on from CM031241.1 coordinate 233,525,416, forward strand.
CGTGGTTGGGTTCTACAAATAAGTGTTTCATTTGGTGGTTGGGAGTGCAATTAAGAGGGATGGTCATCATTCTTTCTCTCGCAGCACATGGGACAGATGGGGAGCCTTTTGCAAGTAATGTATAATCATATTACTCCATTTAATGCCTCTTACAGTGGTTGAAGGACAAATTTCGGGATTTCCATTTTCCTTCTCTCTCCCTTCTCATTTTTCTATAAATTGGAGTGTTGGGCTCGTTGTAAAGGGGAGAGTTTTTCGAGATAGCAAAGCTCTATCAAAATTGCTTTGTGAAGCCAATGTGCTACAGAGCCCTTGTAGTGGACTCCTTGCATGGTGATCCGTGCCCTTATCTTGTAATAGATTGAACCATGTATATCATGAAGTAATAAAATATCGGTTTGTGGATATATCTTCCCCTCGCTATGTTTTCTTGCATTCTTCTTGCCCTTTAATATTTCTACAAGAATATTGTGTCTATTTTATACTCTTGCAGGATCCATTATCATTGTGCATGTTTGAGATATTTTTGTGAATGTATTTTGCTAGATTGTGGAGAACTGTCATCACCCCTTCTAGTGTGCTCTTTGATTCTATATTTCACACATTTGGAGAATACTTTCACACCCTCCTTTTCTGGTGTATCACCACTTTAGTGTAGGATTTCATTTTATGCATTCTCTCTCCCTGGTCCCTTGGAAATTTAGATTAGAATAGTTATTTTCCCTGCATTAGAGTAGATTGTGGCGTAGTTTAGGAGCAAGAACCAAATTTCTCTCGGAGGTCTATCTCAAGTAAAGCAAGTCCCACAACTTGGAGATAGTACCCATGTTATCCAATCACACTTTGGATGCTTAGAGTGATCAAACTAGAAATCGATCAACATCCAGGTGCTGTGATTCGGTGATAACAGGTCCACTTTGCAAGGGCAGCTGATGGGCCCACGGGAGATTTCTTGCCAAGAAGAAAAATGAGAAGGATGTGGGCTTTCAGGGGCTTTTAGGAAAAAGTGAATTTTGAACCTACATGGATGCAGGAGGTTTTGTGATTTTGTATTTTTGAAAAAAGTGCAATTTGTATTTTCGGGCCCATAGACCCACTTTGCAAAGGTTACATTTTCACCATTTTTGCACAACCTCAATGTAGAATCGTCAGACGCCATATCTTTTAACTGGAAGCTTGTATTTGAGCAAGAGAAGAATTTTTGGAAGGGTCTCGACGTCACCTACACCATGTGAGCCTAAAACTTTAATTTTGATGAGGTTAGGTGTGTGAAAAATGGGAAAACATATTTTAAGCCATCAATGCAGAATCTGATTGCTTCAACTACCGATCAGATTTGATTTGATTTGAATTTATTCCTTCTTCAACACGTCAAATAGACATAGAGAGGTGGACTTGATAGATTGTGGGTGGATTTGTAGTGGGCATTGATGGTTGGTGGTTGGACTTTAAGAGCATAATCAAGTTCTAATTTTCATCATCTATATATTGTAAACACTTCTCATTTGAGAAGGGAGAGACATTCTGGGATGTGGGGAAACTCTCAAAACTTGTTTCCCAAGTCCATTTGAGCTGTAAGCCTTCTCCTGTGCTTGAAAAGAAAATTTGTGCCTCCGAGCATCCATACAATGGTATGTGCACCTCATGAGCAATAAAGTCTTGTTTTTATGGAGTTCATCAACCCTTTGCATTGTTTTGTTGTTTCTCTGTGCCTCTCGATTTTGTGTTTATTTCCTGTGCATATATTTCATGTCCAGTAGGTGTAATATGTTGTGCTTCATGGAGTTTCGATGGCGATGTGGATCCGGTGTGTGTCACTTCATGTCCGACCTCCCTCATCTCCCTTTTCCCTTGTTTCATCCTCCCTCGGTGGAGTATCTCGCCACTTCCTTTTCTCGGTGTATCACCGATTAGTGTAGGTTATATTTCACTCTCTCTATATCCGTCTCCTTAGATGGTTAGATTAGGATAGATTAAGTTCTACCCGCACCGGAGTAGCTTGTGATCGGTAGATTATGAAACAGAACCAACCTTCTCTCGGATGTCCATATCAAATTTTACAAGTCCCACAACTTGAGATATGGTGCAATGTTGTGCAATAAAAATGAATACCCCTCCGAGATACCCGAACATTTGGGGGTTCTGTGATTCGCACTAACAAGTAATTTTTGGCATTTTAGGTTTTTGGATTTTAAAGGTTTTTGGTATTTTAGGGTTTTAGAGTTGAAGTGAAATAAAAGGAGGATTGTAATGATGTAAAATATTAGTGTGGATTCTAGAATTAGAGTAAATATATTTTAAAACTCCTTTTTTATTTGCAAAGCTATTTATGTGTGTTTTGGAAGTATTTCAACCTCTTGCAACCTGGATTCATATTAATTGGTATTAGGACGATTTTGATCTTGCGGAAATAGTTAAGATAACATATTAAATTTTCTTGTGTAATTTTTTCCTATAATTTTAATAATCATGGCTAGATGTGGGATGGAAGGTTATTCCCATATGAATAGGCATATGCAGAGCTACTGAGATAAGTTGTTGAGCTCACGGAGAAGTTACCAACCTTAGAAAGAGACATGCAAATGGGGATGCAACCCCATATAGTTATATCAAGAATTACCTCCATTAATGAGTGAAGGAATAGATGCAGAATAAAATGAGAGAGATGAAGAAACATTGAATGAGAGACCATTTGAGGAGAGATTGATTCAAGATTTAGAGGGAAAGAATGACAATATCAAGATTAATGTTTTTGATTATGGTGGAGGGTTATGACCAGATGAGTTGATTGACTGGTTGAATCACATGGAAAAATTATTTGAGTGGAAAACCATTTCAGAGAAGAATAAGTTTATGTTTTCATTTACTAAGTTGGCCAGACATGCATTGATCTGGTGGAATCACCTACAAAATGAAAGATAAAGGAATGGGAAGGGAAAGATCCAAAACTGGAATTAAATGAAAAATAAGTGAAAGAAAATTTTCTTCCTATAGATTATTCTCGAAACTCTTTCAAAGGTTACAAAACCTAAGACATATGGATCTTAGCATTGAGGAGTATACCAATTAATTTTACAAGTTTTCAATTAGGGTGGAATAGGGAGAGTCTAAATAACAGAAGGGTACATGGCATATAAATGGGTTGAGTTACACCATACACTATGAGCTAAGTATGCTCCAGATCCATATCTTGGATGATGCTTATCAACTAGCATTAAAGTAAGAAGAAAAAAAAGAGGAATAATTTTAGAAGAGGTGTGAAGTGAGGGCCATCATCATATCCAATGAGAGGTAGGGGTAGATTTGAATCTACAAAAGGCAAATCCTCTAATGCCAAAGGGCATGAAGATTCTGGTCAAAGTCATGGTAACTATAAAAGTGGTAGGGGGGGTTTTAGAGGGGCACATAGCTTTTGAGTGTCCGCACTATCCTAGACAAGATAGATGGCAAGGAGAACAACCATGAGTAAATATTTTTGAAGCTAAATAGGAAGAAGAAATGGAGGTTTCTATAGACTTGGGTGAAATTCTCATGATAAGGAGGACGATGATTTTCCCAAGAAAGGAGAAAGAACAGGGATGTGCTGGTGGGTGCTAATTCATGGTTGTGAACAAATATATTTCGAACAAGATGCACCTCTAGAGGAAAAGTATGTAAAAGTATTGTTGATGGTGGTAGTTATGAAAATATGGTTTCAACTATGATGGTTGATAAAATCAATTTGAAATGTGAGAAGCACCCATATCCCTATCGTATATCATGGTTCAAGAAAGGGAATGAGGCAACCATTTTTAAATATGACTTATAAAGTTTTCGATTGGGATTATTAAAAATGATGAGGTGTGGTGTGATGTTATCCCAATGGATGCATGCCATACATAATTGAGGAAGCCTTGGTAATATGATAGAAAGGTTACACATGATGGAAGGAAAAATACATATACCTTTTAGAAGGATGGTATAAAGGTGGTCTTGTTACCCTTCAAGGGAGAAGAGAAGAGTGAGGGCTTATTGGCTACAAAAGAGTTTGTTATAGAAATGGAAGAAGTTGGCTAGTGTAATGCACTGATGTCAAAGAAGGTGGAAATAAAGGACTTTAATATACTTATTACTTGTGACAAAGGTACTAAAAGAATACAAAGATGTCATACTAGATGAGTTACCAGATTGGTTACCTATAAAGTGAGATATTTAACATCATATTGATTTGATTCCAGATTAGACCTTACAAACTAGACATCATATCGGATGAGTCCGACACAGAGTAAAGAGTTAAACAAATAAGTGATAGATCTAATACAAAAAGGGTTACTGAGAGAAAGCATGAGTCCATGTGAAACTCCAGCACTATTAACTCCCAAAAATATGGAGACTGGATAATGTGTGTGACAGTAGGGCCATAATTAAGATCACAATTAAGTATCGATTCCTAATTCCAAGATTGGATGATATGATGGATGTGCTACCAGGAGCCCGATATTTTAGTAAGATTGACCTGAGGAGTGGGTACTACTAGATCCAAATCCATGAAGGGGATGAATAGAAAATGACTTTAAAACTAAAAGAAGGATTGTATGAGTGGATGGTGATTCCATTTGGGCTATCTAATGCACCCAATACATTCATGAGGCTGATGAACATAGTACTTCGAGAATACAATGGTAAGTTTTTTATTGTCTATTTTGATGATATTATGATTTTTAGTAAGATAGTGGAAGAAAACTTGTTACATATGAAATCAGTGTTAGACTTGTTACGTAAAGAGAGTATATATGAAAACTTAAAGAAGTGTGGTTTTCTTCAGAAGAGTCTTGTTTTTTTGGGGGTTTTCATATAAGAGGATGGAGTGAGGATGAGGAAAAAGTAAAGGGAATTTCGAATGGCCTATTCCAAGGAATGTGAAAGAGGTTCATAGTTTTAATGGATTGGAAATTTTTTATAGGAAGTTCATTAGGAATTTCAGTAGCATTCTTACACCCATAACAAAGTGTACAAAAGGGAGGGAGTTTGTATGGACCAAGACAGTGACAGATAGTTTTGAATTGTTGAAGAAGAAAGTATCAAAATCACCTATTTTGGTATTGCTATATTTTATAAAGGTCTTTGAGGTTGAATTTAGAAAGGATGACCTGTGACATTCTTTAGTGAAAAGATAAATGAAGTCAATAGGAAATATTCTACTTATGATGTGGAATTTTATGCTATTATTCAAGCATTAAGGCATTGACAACATTACTTGGTAGAAAATGAATTTTTACTCTTCACTTACCATGAAGCCTTGAGGTATGTAAACACGTAGAGGAAACTAAATAATAGGCATGTAAAATGGGTTTCTTTTTTGCAAGAATATAATTTTGTCTTAAAGCATAAATTGGGTAAGTAGAATCAATTTTTAATGCCTTGAGTAGGCGTGTAGCACTTTTGACAACAATGGAAAATGAATTAGTAGGGTTTGAGGAAGTTAACGAATTGTATGAAGGTGATCCAAATTTTGGTGATGTTGTGAGACAACTTAAGGACCCTACATTAGGTAGTGTTTCTTCTGATTATTTGATGTAGGATGTATATTTTTTCAGGGGAAAACAATTGTGCATCCTTGTTAGTTCAATGAGAGAAAATATTATAAGAGAATTGCATGGTGGGGGTTTAGCTGGACACTTTGATATAAGTAAGATAATTTCTCTTATTGTAGAAAAGTAGTTCTAGCCAAAGGTAAAGAGGGAAATAAGTTGGATTTTAGCAAGATGTAGAGTATGCTAAATGGCTAAGGGCCATACAAAGAATATTGGGTTGTATATGCCATTACCTATCCCTACAAGGCCATGGGTTTATTTGAGTATGGATTTCATGTTAGGAATTCCTAACACACAATGATGGAATGATTCTATCTTTGTTGTGGTTGATAGATATTCTAAGATGACACATTTCATTTCTTGTAAAAAGACTAATTATGCTTCTATAGTTGCATATTTGTTTTTTCATAAGTGTTTAGATTGCATGGAGTTCCAAGAACAATCACTTAAAATTAGGACATGAAGTTTTTGAGTCACTTTTGGAAGACTTTGTGGAGGAAACTAAGGACACAAATAAAGTGTGCATATCAACCCAAGACTGATGGGAAGATGGAATTAGTGAACAAAAGCTTGGGAAATATCCTACATTGCATAGTTAGAGAAAATCCAAAAAAATGGGACTTAGCTTTACCACAAGCTGAGTTTTCCTATAATAGCTCGGTAAACAAGTCAACAGGGAGGTCTCCTTTCTAGATTGCATATGGTAGGAATCCTAAGGGGATACTAGATCTGATTACTCGCTACTCGGTGAAGATAAAAGTAGTGATGATGTAGAATAATTTGTAGAACACATTCTACAACTATAGGATGAAGTGAGGGAAAAACTAAAAGTGAGTAATGCACAATATAAAGTAGCTACAGATGCTAGTAGGAGAGTTATTGTATTTGAAGAAGGAGATATGGTGACTAATCATCTTAAAAAGGAGAGGTTTCCAAAAGGGACATAAAATAAAATCAAGTATAAGCAAATTGGGTTGTGTAGGATTCTGAAGAAAATGAGTGATAATGCCTACAAGGTGGAGCTACCTGACAACTTTTTTATCTCACTAGTTTTAATGTTCATAAATTATATAAGTTTCTAGGTCATGATGAAAATTTTGTGGAGGAGGAAGAAATAAACTGGGAGCAACAGATGCTTTAGAAATGAAAAAGCAAAGGGTAATGTGTGTCTTGAACCAAAAGACAATCACTACTAGACATGTGAGCTATAACAAATATTTGGTATAGTGGAAAGGTTTGTAGCAAGAATAAAATAATTGGATTCCTAAGTGGGAGTTAAATAAGATTGACAGTGAAAAATTAGATGAATTCTATCAATTGAATTCACAGGAGGAGCTGAATTCTTCTTAACCATGGGAGAATGATGCGGGAACATAACTTGTGGAGACCATAAATTTTGATTTGACCATTGGATCATCTTGAAATTTTATAGGGTGGTAGATATACATTAGTACTATGTTGCAGTCAACATTTATTACAAGGTTATGGCCATTTAGGCACATTTTTAGGCCCGATTACTTCACCTAATGGCTTATAATTGGCTCCGAACATTTTTTTCAGTTTTGATTAAGTCTTAGAACTTTAATAACTTTTGTTGTGCTAGTTAAAATAATTCAAAATTTCATGTGAGCCTTAATTTATGAAGGGAAATATAGCACACAAATTTTTATGCACATATGAGTTGTTTTCATAGTAGGTAATTTTTGGCATTTTAGGGTCTTTTGGCTTTTAAGGATTTTTTGGCGAGTTTACGGTTTTTAGACTAGACGTGAAATAAAAAGAGGATTGTAATGATGTAAAAGATTAATGTGGATTCCATAATGTGAAGAAATCTATTTTGAAACACCTGGATTTTATTTGCATAACTATTTATGTTTGTTTTGGAGGTATTTCAACCTCTTGCAGTTGGATTCACAACAATAGATCTCTATATTAAATGAGACAAAAGAAGTGATTTATAGTAGACTTACACCTTAAGTTTATTTGTTGTATCTTTCAATGAAATATGTTTGCAGGAATTATTTTTATTCCTTTGGTTGCATACTTTTGGTTTTTAAAGTTTCCTATGTTTCTCTTGGATTAGTTCTTGTTCTACCAAAGCACTTATTGCTTTTATTTTCATATGAATAGTGGTAACACATTAAAGGCTTTGGTTTTCCCTGTGTAGGGTGTCTTCAAGATGACATTTTTCTTTGTCCAAGTGTGAAAAGATTTTGTGTTAAGGATTTTGATGATATTCTAGGAACATATGCATCATAGATGCATTGATTCATAAACAAGTGCAAAGGATAATAACTTGCATATCCATCTATCTCTTCAACCTTTTCATTAGTAACCTATTTGATTATAGAAACATATAGGGGAGAAAAATTAAAGAATTTCTTTCACCACAACTTACATATTGGATAAATTGCTAAAAATAATTGGAAAATACATGTAACTTGCAAAAATTTGGAATCACTTCTTTATTTCCCATTAGTTGCACTAAATGTAGATGTGTCTCCTAGATATTGGTTCCTTTACAAAATAATTGGTTGAAAAGAATGTTGATTTGTGGAGCTCAATTACTTTGGATTAACATGCAATATGAAACTTTATGGACAAAACGATGGCGACATCGTTTATGGAGGGACCAACGTCACCACCTATGATCAACATCGGTTAAGAAAGCGAGGAATCGATAACGGTTAGGGATAGCCGACGTCGATTACCTATGTGTGGGTGTTTTAATTAACTCATGGGAATTAGATCTATTTTTAGTATTAAAGTAGATCTATTGATTTTAATTGCATGGCTAAGTGCCCTAAGTTTGTATACACCTATATAAGCATGAAATATAGGGTTTAGAAGTAAGAATTAATAATAACTTGTAAAAAGGTGATGATTATTGTGAGAGATAATTCTTGGAGAAGAAGAAAAATATTGGGTGAAAGACAATGCTCTGCATCTAAGAGGTGTGGAAGATTGTAAATATTCAATTGTGTATCTTATCAAATCTTTGAATAATAGATTGGATTATTTATTGGTGGATGTATCCCATATAAGGTGAACCACATTAAATATGGAGATGATCTATATCTCATGTTTTGTATAATTATTCAGTAGAATATCCTCTTTCATTACATGTATGTTTAGATCTGATATATTATCATACAACCTTGTGCTAACCATAAAAACTAGTATCAAAGCTTTGTTTGAGGGTTTTATGCGTTGACATATTTAATCACAAAGGGTTTTCTTATTGAGTGGGAGCTAGAATAATGGCATAAGAAAAAAAATACAAGGTAGAGAAGTTTGATGAATGGAATTATCAATTATGGAAGATGCAGATAGAGGATTATTTGTATCAAAAATATTTGTATTTACCGTTGGATGATAAGTCTAGAACTATGAATATGAGTGATGAAGAATGGAAGATTCTTGACAGAAAGGCTTTGTGATCTATAAGATTGAGTTTGGTAGCATCGTGGCTTCCAATATTACGAAGCGACTTATACGGTAGAGTTAATGAAGTCTTTTTCTAATTTATATGAAAAACCTAGTGCTTCAAATAAAGTTTATTTGATGAAGAAAATATTTCATTCTAAGATGCATGAAGGTGGATCTGCATCTTGTCATTTGAATGATTTCCAATCTATTATAAATCAGTTAAAATAGGTTGATATTCCATTTGATGATGAAGTGAAAGAACTTTAATTTTTATGTTCTTTTCGTGATAGTTGAGATAATTTTGTAATGGATGTTAGCAATAAAAAGTCTCCTAATAATATTTTGAAGTTTGATGATGTGCTTAGTATAATATTGAATGAAGAAATTTACAGGAAAAGTACAGAGAAATCATCCGGGAATGCTTTAAATTTAGAAAGCACGGGTAGGTAGAAGGAGAGATCCAAGAGTAAGAGTAATGCAAAATCAAAGTCAAGGGATAGCAGATCTAAATTCAAAGATAAGGGAATTACCTATTTGGAAATGTGGAAAGAAAGGACATGCAAAGAAAGATTGTTGGTCAAAGGATAAAGAGAACCAATAACTTGACAAAGGTAAAGAAGTAAATCTTGCTACAACAAAGGTAATGTAAGATACTCTTATTATTTCTCTAGATAATAGAATTGAATCTAGGTTTTAGATCCAAGAGCTTCTTTCCATACAACCCCTAATAAGGGTTATTTTAGAAATTATGTCTAGGTAATTTTGGACATGTTTATTTGGGTGATGAAAAACCTTCCAATATTACTAGTAAAAGGGAAGTTCATCTAAAATTACGAATGGAAATACATGGGTATTGAAAGATGTGAGGCATGTGCCAAGACTCAAGAGGAATCTTGTACATGTAGGGAAACTAGGTGAATTTGGTTGCATGCTTACATTCATAGAAGACTCTTAGAAAGTCACTAAGGGTGCTTCTATTATTGTAAGAGGTAATAAGGTAAGAACATTATCTACTTCAGATTTAGATGCATGCATGTGGCTTAATCGATTGAAACATATAAGTAAAAAAGGAATGCAAATCTTAACAATAAGAGTAACTTATCAGATTTGAAAGATTCGAGATCTTGATTTACGTAAGAATTATGTCTTTGGAAAGAAAAAGAGAGTAATATTTCTCAAAATTGGGGAAACTAAGAAGGAGAAGAAATTGTAACTTGTACACTCGATGTGTGGGGACCAACTCAAGCAACTTTTCATTGAGGATCCCAAGTATTATGTTACTTTAATTGATGATGCTACAAGAAATGTATGGGTTTATTGTATTAAATGTAAATATGATGTTTTTCAAGCTTTTAAAAGATGGAAAACCCTTATTGAGAACAAATAAAATTCAAAGTTAAAGTGCCTAAGAGTTGACAATGGTGGTAAATATTGTAGCAAGGCTTTCAATGATTATTGTTCGAGTGAATGAGTTACGTAGAGAAATAACGGTTCCAAGAACACCATGAGATAATGATGTTGTAGAAATAATGAGTAGGATAATCATGGAACGTGTTAGAAATATGAGGATACATTTTGGATTGCCTTTGCGCTTTTGGTAGAAATAGTTGATACAATGGTTTATTTGATTAACCGCGGGCCTTCATGTTCACTAGATGGAGGAATACCAAAGGAAACTTGGACCAGAAAAGAGGTAGATCTTTATTTTCTTAAAGTTTTTGGTTCAGAAGATTTTGTGTATATTGATAAGGAAAATAAGAAAATGTTGGATGCAAAATCCAAGAGATGCACTTTCATTGGTTATGGATTTGGTGATTTTGGATTCTATTTTTGGGATTTAGATAATTCTAAAATTATTAGGAGTCGTGACATTGAATGGAATGAAAAGAGAATGTACAGGGATCAAATTTTAGTAGCCAAGGATGAACTGTTGAGAAGTTTGTGAGGGAAAATGAACTCTCATATTTAAAATAAATACTTGACGAGTTACATAGTAACTAGTGTCAATTGAACCCTAACCGACATCGATCGATGAATTGGTATCGGTTACGTAAGATCCAAACCGACATCGGTTAGCGTAACTGGTATCTAATATATGTGATTTGGCGTCGGTCATTGATAGATTTGGATAAAATTGTCCAAGAGGTCCAGAATGAGCCTCTGGTACCCCAAACTCATGTGAGAAGGTCCCAAAGGGTAAGCAAACCTCCGTAAAGATTTACACTTTCTCTATCTTATTTATTATTGACTGATAATGGTGAACCAAATATTTTTGAAGAAGCAATGTAGGATGAGACCCATGTCTAGTGGGAGCATGACATGGATGAGGAGATGGACTCCTTGAAACAGAACCAGACTTGGGATTTGGTTAAGTTACCAGCAGGTAAGAGGAAATTGCAGAACAAGTGGGTTTACAGGATCAAGGAAGAAGAGGGTGGACAAAAACGTTATAAGGAAAGGATTGTATTAAAGGGATTTTCATAGAAAGTAGGTATTGAATTTGGTGAAATATTTTCTCCTATTGTAAACATGACTTCTATTCATACTGTATTGAGTTTAGTTACAATACATGATTTGCATTTAGAGAAATTATATGTGAAGATGACGACTTTTCTTCATGGTGATTTAGATGAAGTGATTTATATGTAGTAGGCACTTGGGTATGAAGTCAAGGGTAAGGATAAATTAGTGTGTAGGTTGAAAAAGAGATTATATGGGCTTAAGAAAGATCCAAGGCAATGCTACATGAGGTTTGATAGTTTTATATATGACAATAGTTATGTGAGATGTGAATCGACCATTGTGTTTATTTCAAGAATCTTGAAAGTGGGAACTATATTATATTATTATTGTATGTGGACGATATTCTTATTGTAGGATCTAACATGTAGGAAATTAGTGAGCTTAAGGGAAAGTTAGGTCACAAATTTTCTATGAAGGATTTAGGAGCTGCAAAAAGAATACTTGGCATGCAAATACATAGAGATAGGAAGAACAAGAAATTGTATTTGTCTCAAGAGGATTATATATAGGGTGTTAGAAAGGTTCAAGATGTAGAATGTAAAACTTGTTAGTACACCTATGAATGGACAATTCATATTGAGTAAAGATTAGTGGCCTTCATCACATGAGGAGGTCAAATTCATGACACAAGTGCCATATGATTCAGTAATTAGGAGTCTCATGTATGCTATGGCTTGTACTAGACCAAACATTGCACATGCGAAATGAGTTATGAGTAGATGTATGACTAATCCAGGTAAAGAAAATTGGAATGTAGTCTAATGGATACTTAGGTATTTGAAAGGGACATCTAGCATGAAGTTATGTTATGGAGGTTAGGATATTTCATTATGTGGCTATGTTGATTCGGATATGGTGGAGATCTTGATGGTAGAAGGAGCACTACTGGATATATTTTCACAATATGTGGGATGGTAGTTAGCTGGATTTCAAGATTGTAGAAGGTTGTGGTATTGTCTACTACAAAGGCGAGTATGTTGCAGCTATAAAGACTAGTAAGGAGATGATATGGATGAGTAGGTTTATGAAAGAGTTGGGAAAGGAGAAAGATGATTACAAATTTTTTAATGATAGTAAAATTGTAATTCATTTGGAAAAGAACTCAACATTTCATTAAAGAATGAAACACATTCAGTTGAGGTATCACTTTATATGATAGGTATTGGAGGATGGGAAGTTGAATCTAGAAAAGATTCATACGAGTGAGAACCCTATGGATATGCTAACAAAGCCATTAGCAAAGGATAAGTTGGAGCTACACTCCACTTCTATTGGTCTTCGAGTTTGAGACTTGAAGAGAAAGAAATAAAGCTAAGGAAGTATCCAAGAATGATGTTGTATAGGTATGGTGCAATAATTAATACGCAAGTGAGAGATTGTTAACTTATAGAGCTAAATTACTTAGGATTAGCATGCGATGAAATTTTTAGAAAACACGAGAACCGACATTAGTCACCTATGAACAACATCAAATAGAAAAGGAGGAACCGACATTGGTTAGGGCTAACTAACGTCGATTTACTTGTGTCTGGGTGTTTTAATTAACTCATGGGAATTAGATTTATTTTTAGTATTAAAGAATATCAATTGATTGTAATTGTATGGCTAAGTTCCCGAAGTTTGTATACGCCTATATAAGCATGAAAGATGGGTTTAGAAGTAAGAATTAAGAACTTGTAAAAAATTGATGATTATTGTCGAAATAATTGTGAGAGACATAATTCTTGGAGAAGAAGTAAAAGCTTGGGTGAAAGACAATACTTGTACATCCGAAAGGTCTCAAAGATTGTAAATCTTCAACTCGTATATCTTGTCAAAGCTTTGGATAATAGATTGGATTGTTTCTTAGTGGATGTAGCCCATCTTGGGTGAACCACGATAAATATGGTGTTGATTTATACCTCTTATTTTCTATAATTCTTTTGGTAGAATATCCACTTTCATTGCATGTATTTTTAGATATGATATATTATCTGATAACCTTGTGCTAACCCCAACAAAGAAGTGTGGTTGTATGTGGAAACTAGATAAAGAAGATGAAGACATAAACATATGGAATAAAGTGGATATCAATTTGCCTACAAATATATATCAAGTTTCAGATTAAGAGCGTAGGTGGACCTTGGTAGGTGCTGAAAAATACAACTTTACAATGAAAATAAAACACTGTGAAGAAAATTTGACTACCTAAGCTCAATCAAAAATTTGATAAGTATATTGGTAAGCATATTAAGAAATATCAAAATATTTATAACAAATTTGTACTAGCTTTCCTATCCCGTCGTTAGTGCACCAATTTTTGGTGGCCTTGGTGACATTAACGAAAAATATTAGTAGTATCTATGATTTATTTTGATAGATTTATTTTTGAAACAAAAATTGAGATCCAACTTTAGAGGAGCTTATCCTCTTCTCAGTGCTTGTAACTTGTGTTAACTTTTTTTTTGAAATTAGAGGAATCATTACATATTACATTTTTATCACTATCTCTACTAGCCTTGGTGAATTTATCCTAGGTGAGGATGGGACCACTTGGTGCACAAGTTTAATACCTCCTCCATTCAACTGAAGGATAGGTTTCATATTACATCTGTAAAGATGGTGTACACTTTATACTTGCCTCAGTAAAGCTGGTGCACACTTAGGGACATTGGTTGGACTACTCCAGAACACCATTCTACAAATTTTGCACACACAAGGACATTAGTCGACTACTCCTTTGGCACACAAGGACATCAATTAGGCTATTCATCACACAACGGACATGCCAATGGGGTTGAACGTTAGACCTTGCTCTTGGTAAATGTCTTGAGTTTACCAATCAGCCAAGACCCCATTGGCACTTATGTTTAATTATTATTAATAATGTAGTTTTTTTGTTATTTTTGTTTGTTTTCTTAAACTATGGTTTTGTAAAGATGCATTACTATGAATTTTATTTCACAGTGCTCAGGAATTTATATCGAGATGTTATAAGTTTTCTCCTCTTTAGAAGATAAAAGAGTTGTTAGGGTTAAATTTTTATCACAATAATCGAACATGTCCTATCCATGAGTGAATGTTTTAATTGCAATTAGAATCCATAATTCATTATTAACTATTTTACTCTAAGTTATTATATATATAAAATGATGAATATCATGCACCTAAAAAACATAATCGCTTGAATTAAAAGGAAATCACAAGTATACACTTTATTAGTCAATGCACATGTAGGATAACTATAACTTCCATGCAAGCTAACTGTAGCTTTTAATGCCTTCTATTATGTAAGATAAAAATAGTTTTAAATATATTTTTAAATGAGTTCAATTAGGAACACATTTTTAACCAATGAGACTTTATCGCAAAATATCTTAATGTTTTTGTTCTAAATTTAAAACTATTTCTTTACTATGGATGTTAAAGGGCAATTTCATAAATTTGAGGTGTTATTCTTGTCTAGTGTTAGGCATTATTTAAAAATAAAATTGAACTATAAGATGGAACTCTACCTTATAATTATATTGATAAAAATGTTAATATTTGATATAAGGAGTAAGGTGGAAATGTTAATAGTTTAAAATATTGTGACACTTATTTGTTGTTGTCTAAGTTTACAATTTCTTATAAAACTTTAACTTCATTAATAAAATATATAAATAAATTTTATTTTATAATATGTTGGATTTTTTTACATTAACAAATTTTTAAAGAGTATTTTTTTCCCATTATAAATGTTGTGATAAATATTTTTAGAGGTTTTCTTGGGTGGCACATTTACAAGGCTTTGACTATCATAGACCTTAATTTCAGATAAAGGATTTAATTGTTTATAATTTCTAAAATCTTAGAATTCACCAAGATAGTTGTGGTATGAATGTCATTCAAGACCCGACTTATATGACATATTTTGGAAGATGAACTAAAATTATATCATCTTATCCCTTATTTTGAATTAATTTTTCTATTGATAAAAATACAAGTTACTAATAAAGGAAAATAAAATGTACCAAACCATATATTTATTTCTTAAACAATGTAAGCTATATCATGTTGACCATCCATTAGGGCCTTTCAAACCCTATGGAAGAGCTTGTTCTTAAGAGATTTGGTTTCAATAAGTAATAAAAAGCAATGGATGTGGAGTTTCATGTTTATTGTATCATTCTCATACACGATGATTAAAAACCCAATAAGAATTTTCATATACCCACTAAAGGATTCAGAAAAAGGAAATAATGTGAGTGGAAGAACATTACAAGAAAAATGTTCTAATTAAAGAAAACATTAAAAACTATGAAAATGTGGTTAGAAAGGAATTCTATTAGAAATAGGAACAAAGAAAACACAAAAATATATTTAAAAATAAAACTTCTTGTGTTACATTAAAAGAAGAGAGTTTTAGTTATTTTATAAAGTAATATTTACAATGCTTCAATATTAGCTTGATTCAATACATAAATACTTAAACTAATTGTTATTTATATATCTTCATGGGGATGTGGCCACTTACCTTATCACCTAATAACAACAAATTCAAACCTATGAAATTAAACAAAATGACTACAAAAATATGCCTAATATCTAGATAAGGTGTACCCATGGTTTCTTAGGATTGCACATAATACATTGTCTGAAAAATGTTACAAAAGTATGTCACACATATGGGGCCCAAGTAGTTGAGATTATAAATTCCAACACTCCCTTTTAATCAAAACTTGTTATATATAAATTCCAAACTTTTTTCATGAAAAAGGCCTGATTTGCATATTCAACATGTTTTCCCACTCTTCATAAATGGATGTCAAGCCATTGAAGCCCCATCATGAAAGGTAAACATCATATTTATCCTACTTCACGTGGGTTTTTCATATTTGTGTTTGCTGAAATCACAGATAGAGATTTTATTTTTCGAAGAGTTTGGGATTGTCAATCCCATTTGTTATTTATGAAACCACGGTTCCATTTGTTTAACTCGGTGAATGATACTTTCAAGTCTAGATGGTTTGGATTTGTCTCTCTTATTTGTCCCTCCAATTTTGGATGGTGAGCTGCTTAACCTCTATAGGTAACACATTAGGAAAATGTTTAGCTATTGATCCAAAGACTGAATATTATGAGCACACTACATATGCTTGAATATTGGTTGATATGGATACTTTTGTAGATTTTCCAGCCATTATTGAACTCAAAGTTGAGGATAAAATTTGGAACCAAAATTTGGACTATGAAAGGTTTCCTTTAGGTGTCAAACCTAATTTTCTCTTGGTCATTTAGCTTCAAACTCTCATATTAAAATAAAAAATGTTAAAAGTAGAAGCTCTTGGTGGAAGAATTCAAATCCTAACCACTTGGTTGTAAATGAACTATCAGATTATGATTTAGATTCTACGTCTAAGAAATATGTTGATTTAAATTGTGAAAATGAGGAAGTGCTTCCTCTAATTTAGAAGGTTCCATTGCAACAAGACCTTCAGAGTTTTGTAGATTTGGTGGATTTAAAAAAGGGAACATATTTCCTCCCTCTTGCATCATCGGGGATCCAAATTTCTAAAGAGAATTTTGAAGTTATGATTCTAATTCATAATAACGAAAATGAAAATCCAAATACTGAAAAGGATTGGATGGTTGTGAGTAGGAAAAAGAAAGGGAATTATCCCCTTAAGATGCACTTAAGATCCTATGGGAAGGGGTCTTAGGGATGAGCACTTTGAGTGTTTTGTTCTTGGTTATGTTCTTTAGTTTGGATGTGTTTTTTTGTTTCTTTGTGCCGGTGGTAGAGGGTTCCTCATTTGTTCCTCATTGATACATCTTTATCTCCACTAATTTTACAAAGTAGGGTCCCCTTAACCCTCCTTTACCTTTAATAAAAAAGAAGTTACTTTTGGAGATATCACTCTAATTATTACACGATAATGTACTCCATATAAAAAATTCCTTGTTTACATGCCTAAAGATTTTTTTCTATAACAAGGTGATAGAATGAGGCTAGAAATGTTGTCTAAGAAACTACATGATACCTCCACAACTAGCTAGTACTTGCTAGAAAATAAGGTGTTTCTGGAGTGTTTATTTAAAGATTAATGAGAAGATTTTGACATGTTTATTAGCCAATGATGAAACCTATCACTAACATGATTACTTTTTTGGCATGAATATTTTAGCATGATTTTCATCTAAAAGAAGATGTTACATTTACAAGCATAATTTCTAAATAGACATAGAAATAAACAAATTGTCAAAAAAATATGTCACTAGAGGGATTGTTAATGGAATTAAAAGATGTGAAAATATTGGCGCGGATCTTTGAGATTGATTTAGAGTTGTATTTTTATCGAATTGTTTGTTATTCCAAGGTGTTGCTTATGCGTGACAATTCTAAATGGATTGTACCATGATTCTAAATGGATTGTAATAATGTTGTACTAGCTGTAATAAATTAGTTTCATTATATTTATAATTTATGTGTGGTCATTATTTACTATGGATGGCCCATTTAGAGATTGGCCTTAACATATAGTGGTGCAAAGATATTTGTAGACAATTGTAAAGAGTATATAATGGATTCAAAGGATATGGAATTACCATGATATTATGTGTGAATTAATTATGTCACCTCTATGAATCTTAATGAGTATTTATGCAAAAATTTCCATGAAAAATGTTTTTGGAGGAAAAATATAAGATTTTATAAGGTTGATTTTACTTTAAGTTGGGCTATACACATATGTTATTACAATGACTGTTTGATTGGATTGATCAAATTGACATGTCCCCATGGATACTTCTCCGCATCCGGTAAGTTCCATGATAGAGAAATTAAATTCATACAAATATATGTTTCCATGTAAATAACTCATGATGGTCATGTGTTTAGAGTTCTCATAATAGCAAGATTTTGAGCTTTAGAAGAACACATGAATTTTCTTGGTGTCTTGGATTAGAGTATTTTCTTCAAGAATATTTGTGTATAAGAGTGGGTATAATGATATTGAACTTGCATGGAAACATGATATACCCCTTTAGTGATTACTTGAATAAATGAAAATAGAGGTCCATCAAAATCCCTTTTTAAGGTCAGATCTAGTTCTTTTATAACCCAATCTAAAAATTCATCAGTCTCTTCATCGAAAAATTGTCCTTTTAGATTCTCCTTCATAATTTTTATAACCTGGTTTCTTCCTTTTTATTTTTAATTTAGGTAGTTTTCTCGCATGTCTCCATCATCTTGACAAATGAGTTACTCACCCTTAATCACATAATTTTCTTTCACCATGGCTTTAACAATTTTAACCTTACTACTCATAATAATAGATTCATCGTAGATATACCTTATGTAAAATCTACCATACTTGCTTGAACATTGTTTTTATCATAACCACTAGAAACATCAATTGATATATAATATATTGAATAAAAATAACGCATTAACATACTCACGCCAATTCTATTTCATGCCAAATTTCTTATTGGGTGATAATAAACTATAGGTTTCCTATTTTTTTAATGATTGAGGAAATTCATACTATAAAAAATCTAAATCTCTTTCGATCATGGAAAATGTCTCATAAGTATAGTCCAAAGATTAAAAACATGACCAACATTTAGATCTAGTGGAGGAAAAAAATGTCTTCCATTACATATAACAACAAAATAAACAAACTAAACACACTTAGATAATAACCTAAAACACTTAGTACTATATCAAATACAATTTTTCACAAAATGATTGTAGGTGATGTCAACAATACATGATTAAACACGAAATATAATCTTCACGATATATTATATCATATGAACAATACAATTATATAGGAGAACTTCTCCTATAATCAAGGAGGTGGCTACAACCACTCCTCCATAAATATCTGTAAACTCACGTACACAACAAACTCCTAATATACATTATTGTTACATAACAATAATGTCACCAAATTACATTATAATATTACTGATATATTATCAACCGTGGAGCACTAAATAAATATTTCCTAACATTCCCCCCCTTAGTGCGAACATGGTAGAAAAACATCCACACGCTCCTCTGCAGTATGCTCACCCCTGTGGCATGTCCAACTCTATGACTCATGACCTTGATCCAAAAGAAAGGCTCTCTCCTTCCATGGTTTTAAACAGGCTTACCACAAACCTTGACGTGAACAGGTCCCATCAACTGTCCACCTCGTGTGGTTTTCTGGATCCTCCCACAAACCCTTTCAAGATCCATGAACTGACTTACTCTGGTGCTACTATTCACCACTATGCTTATACATCAGGGAATTATGTAGGAAACACAACTTGCATATTACAAAACCACATAATAGAAGAAATACTGAAAATATTTCACATTACTTCCTATAAGAATCGTAATGTTCTTAATTGTAGTCTCTGTCATTGATCGCTGCCACTCGATCTCGAACAACATAGAAAACTGCCACTGCCACTGGAAGCTTTCCTTGACTAAGTCATTTTGGGTGCAGAATGGGAATGGAACATTGGTATGTATTCCCCCCCACAATGTGAAATTCCAAATAAGAAATCAGAAAGGGAAAAATGTATTGTGTTGTATCATACTAACTGGATCTTGCTGTCTTGATCTTGCTGCACATGATCACCATTTCCAATGAACGTATTCACTAACCGATCATCTTCCAATGAAGTACGGCAGTCAGAGGATCTCTACAGTCAGAGGATCTCCGTAGTTTTCTGCTCTCTTATACAATTATTTTCCAGTATTAACAATAAATCACACCACTCAAAGCAATAGGAACACTGCAAACTGAAGCACACTGAGAAAATGGAAACCACACTGAAAATCAAATACTCACACCATACATATGCCACCACAAACTTCGCGGCCCCGTCATTGGTGATCCGATTTAGAGGTCGCTATTCAACCTCCTTCCTCCGATTCCTCCTTCCTCCATTATCATATCTTTGCTAGCTCGAAATTGAATTTGGTCATGGAACTCAAATTCATATCTAAGGACGTTGGATTCCATCGAAAATGTGTCCACAAGATGACCAAAATAGAGGGTAATTTTCAAAAAAATTATTTTCTCCCAAACTTAGAACCAACAGGACGGGAATAAAAAAATATGCACTTTTGAAAAAAACGGTGCTCGATTTCGAGTTACCGTGCAAAAGTTATTGAAGTTACAATTTCCCGTAAAATGGCCCAATTTGAATTAAAATTGGATCAACGATTAAAAAATTACTCTGGATGGAGAGAAAATTTATCGTGTGACCACTCATTGGAACTGGGAGGAAATGAGGATTCCAAAAATGTGAAAGGCCCAGAAAAATGGTGTCGGAAAAATATTAATTTGGCTAAAAACGTAATAATTGCCCTTAAAATGCAATTATTAAACAAAAACTATAGGAAAAATTAATTTTTCAAAACTATAGTCTTTATGAAAAATTAAAATAATTGGACAATCGAGTTGGATATGCAAAAAACTCAGTGAATCTGTCATTCAGATCTTCCTTGTATAATATTCACTTATCTCTGCGCCTTTCTCCTTTAGATCCAATGCACACTGGTATGCAAGAAGCTGGGAAATCAAATCTGCACCTTATTTGTGGCTTTAACATTCCAATACTATGAATTTATTTTGCCTCAAATTATAATCATATTTCTACAATTCTCCAATTCTAACACCACTGGTGACTAACTGCACGAATACTTGGCCGCATGCAGATCCAAACTAATGTGTAAAATAGATTCTCAGCTATATTACTTCTGTCACTAAAAAATCATCTATTTTCTGATGCAAACAAATTTTAATCTATAAATCAATATCTAAAACCATTTCTGGGTTTTGTTCTACCTGAAGTTATCTTTCCATAACATTTTGAATCACCCAATTTCATTAAGAAACGCAAAAGATATCGTCATTTTAATAACCTGTGTCAAGCTTCAACCAACAAACTTTCTATATGCCTTTATCTGCAAAATTTCCATTTCTTCCTGAAATCCCCATCCACCTCTCTGGAAAAACGCTCACGATGCAAATGTCAACAATACATGATTAAACACGAAATATAATCTTCACGATATATTATATCATATGAACAATACAATTATATAGGAGAACTTCTCCTATAATCAAGGAGGTAAACTACAACCACTCCTCCATAAATATCTATAAACTCACGTACACAACAAACAACTAATATACATTATTGTTACATAACAATAATGTCACCAAATTACATTAAAATATTACTAATATATTATCAACCATGGAGCACTAAATAAATATTTCCTAACAGGTGATATAGAAGATTTTCAATGCAAAAATAAACTTGGACAGACACACAAAAAAACATACATGATAAAAATACATTAATCTCAATAGATAAATGACATACAACATATTTATAGTATTGTTCGATGTATGACCTATTATTAGTTTTTCTTATCTCTTTGTGATATTTCATGTTCAAAATTTATTTATTCCTCTTCATCTATTGATGTCCTAACGAGATGGATAACCTAAAAAAAGCCCAAGCACTAGAAATCTCAACTAGTAATCTTCTAGTGACTCAAGCTTTGATACCATTTAGTAGAGACTTAAGGTATTTTTGATGTAAAATCATGTTTGCAAATTCCATCATCCATATTTTAAATTGGAACCTTCTATCATCCTTACACTTACATTTATTGGTGTAATATATTATTTAATAAGATGTAAAACTAGTTATACCATGTAATCTAACATGTCTAAAATATGCAACGTGGTGATAATAAATGAGTGGTAGGGTTGAATTTTTAACTTAACAACACCTATCAATAAAAAATTATATAGGGTATTCTAATTTTTTTGGCTGAAACTATCTAAGGAGAATGAAATATATTCCCATAAATGGTCTAAATAATAATAAAATCACCTAAATGTTTCAATATAAGAAACATGTTGAGTTGTGGAGCTCAATTTCTTCACAAATAGCATGCTTTATTAACTTACGGGAATACACATTAATCGATGTCGGTTGGGTAATCGCCATCGATTACACGGAGACTGAAATAGGTCAAAACAAGTAGGAACCAATATCGCTTAGGTAACTATCATCGATTACCTATGTTTTATTGTTTTCATTCAAGTCACATGAATTAGATCTAATTTTTTTTTTATAAATTTGATCTAATGGTTGTAATTGCATACGTAAAGTTCCCTAAGTTTGTATATGCCTATATAAGATATAAAGCTAGGGTTAAAAGGAGAGAAATCATTAAGATTGAGATAATTGTAAGAAAGAATTCTTGGAGAGAGCTCAAAGAAGCTTGTGAGAGGAAAATTAATGTACATCATGTAAGGTGTGGACGATTGCAGATCTTCAATTGTATATCCTCTGGAATAATATATTGGTTGTTTTTTGGTGGATGTATCCCAAACTGGGTGAACCACGTTATATCTTATGTATTATTTATATTTTTATTGCTTGTATACTTAGTTCTGAAATATATCTCATGTACAACATGTGTGATTAACCCTAATAAATGGTATAAGATATTTTTAAGGGTTTTGTGTGTTGACATATTTTCTCACAGAGTTATTTTTGATTGAGTGGGAGGTAAAACAACCACAAAAGTTGGAAAATACAAAGTTGAGAAATTTGACGGTCACAATTATAAATTATGGAATATGCAGGTGAAAGATTATCTGTATCAAAAAGATCTATAGTTACCGTTGGATGAGAAGGCAAGAACTACAAAGATGACTAATGAAGAACAAAAAATTGTTGACAAAAAGGCTCTGGGATCTATAAGATTGAGCTTGATAGCATCTGTAGCTTTGAATATTACCAAAGAAGCAACCACAGTAAATTTGATGAAATATTTATCTAATCTATATAAAAACCTAGTGCTTCAAATAAAGTTTATTTGATGAAGAAATTATTTAATTAAAAGATGTAAGAAGGTGAATCAGTATAAGTCATTTGAATAATTTTTGTTCTATTGTAAATCAATTAAAATTGGTTAATATTCCATTTTATGATGAAGTGAAATAATTTTTATTCTTGTATTCTTTTCAAGATAGATGGGATAATTTGGTAATGGATGTTAGTAATACAACATCTTCTTCTAATATTTGAAAGTTTGATGATGTGGTTAGTATAATCCTTAATGAAAAAATACACAGAAAAGTACACAAGAGTCATCATCTGGAAATGATTTGAATGTAGAAATAAGAGGAAAGAAAAATGAGAGATCCAAGAGAAATAATAATGAGGAATCAAAATCTAAGAATGTCATAAATAAATATAGAGGTAAAGGAATAACCTCTGGAATTGTGGAAAGAAAGGAAATGCAAAGAAGAATTTCTCATTCAAGGAAAACGAAGAGAATGTACTAGAGAAAGGTAAAGATGAAAAATGTTGTATCTTCTCGGGTAATACAATATGACCTTATTCTCTCCTTAGATAATAAAATTGAATCATAGGTTTTAAATTCAGAGCTTCTTTCCATGCTACCCCTAATAAGGGTTATTTTAGAAATTATGTCCAAGGTAATTTTGGGCATGTTTATTTAGGAGATGATGAACCATGCAATATTATTGGTAAAGGATAAGTTCATATAAAATTGTAGAATGGAAATACATGGATATTGAAAGATGTGAGGCATATGCCAAGCCTCGGGAGAAATCTAATTTCTATAGGAAAACTAGGTGAATCTAGTTGCATGGTTACATTCACAGCCAAATCTTGGAAGGTTACCAAGGGATATCTTGTTGTAGAAATAAGTAAGAAGGTAGGAACATTGTATATGTCTACCTTTATTACTGATTCCTTTTCTGTGCTATCTACTTTAGATTCAACTGCAAGCATGTGTCATAATCGATGAGGTCATATAATTCAAAAAGGAAGTCAAATCTTAAAGGAAAATGATAAGATATCAAATTTGAAACATGTAGATCTTGATTTCAGTGAGCATTATATATTTGGAAAGAAAAAGAGTGAGATTTATCAAAGTTGTGTGAACAAAGAAAGAACAAAAATTGGATATTGTGCACTTAGATGTGTGGGTGCAACCCGTGTTGCTTCTCATGGAGGATCCTAATATTAGGTGAATTTCATTGATGATGCCATAAGAAAGGTATGGGTTTATTATATTAAACGTAAATATGATGCTTTTGAGGATTTTAAAGATGGAAATCCCATATCGAAAATGAATCAAATTAAAATTTAAAATGCCTTAGATATGAGAGTGGTAGTGAGTAATGCAAAAAGGATTTAAATAATTATTGTTTAGTGAATGGAATAAAGAGAGAAAGAATGGTTCCTAGAACACCACAGAAAATGGTGTTGCTTTGAAAGAATGAACATGAAAATCAAGGAATGTGAGAGAAGCATGCGGATACATGTTGGATTACCTTTGCAATTTTGGGCAAAAGCATTAGACACGCCGGTTTATTTAATTAATGTGGGCCTTCAAGTTCATTGGATGGTGTAATAAGAGAAGAAGCCTAAATGGAAAAAGAGGTTGATATTTATTTTCTTAGAGTATTTGGTTGAGAAGGTTTTGTGCTTGTTGATAAAGCAAATAGAAAGAAGTTCGATGCTAAATCCAAGAGATGTACTTTCATTGGTTATGGATCTAGTGATTTTGGATTCCATTTTTGGAATTTTGAAGATTATAAGATTGTTAGGAGTCATGAAATTGAATGGAATGAAAAGAAAATGTACATGGATCAAGTTTTGGTACCCAAAGATGAATCAGTAGAAGATTTTATGGATGAAAATGCATTCTCGGATTTAAAATTGACACCTACAAGTTTACACAATAACCAGTGTTGGTTGACCCTGACCGTTGTCGGTCTCCTAAACTGACGTTGGTTACAGAGGATCAAGATCGAAATCAATTAGGTGAACCAGCATCAGAAAGAGGTGACCGACATTTGTCACTGTATGAGATTGATACAAATTTACAGAATGAGCAGATTGAGCCTCTGACACCCCAAATCTCAGTGAGAAGGTCACAAAGGGTAAGTAGACCTCTAGAAAGATTTACACCTTCCTTATCTTATTTATTATTGACTTGATAGTGGTGAACTAGAAAGTTTTGAAGAAGTAATGCAAGATGAAATCCATAAGAAGTGGGAGCATGACATGGATGATGAGATGGAATCCTTGGAACAAAACCAAACTTGGGATTTGGTTAAGTTTCAAGAAGATAAAAGAACATTGTAAAAAAATTTGGTTTACATGATTATGGAAGAATAGGGTGGACAAAAAGATATAAGGAAAGGCTTGTGGTAAAAGGATTTGCATAGAAAGAAAGTATTGAATTTGGTGAGATATTTTCTCATGTAGTAAAAATGAATTCTATTTGTATTTTATTGAGTTTGGTCTCCATAGAAGATCTACATTTAGAGAAAATTTATGTCAATATGGATTTCCTTCATGGTGATTTAGAGGAAGATATTTATATGCAGTAGCCACTTGGTTATGAAGTAAAGGGTAAGGAGAAACTTGTGTGCAAGTTGAAAAGAACTTTTATGATCTCAAGAAAGCCCCAAGGAAATGGTATATGAGTTTTGATAGTTTCATGCATGAGCATGGTTATATGAGATGTGAATCTTACCATTGTGTTTATTTCAAGAAGTTTGAAAATGGAAGCCATACTATTTTATCACCGTATGTGGATGATATGCTTATAGTAGGATCTAGTATGTAGGACATTGGCGAGCTTAAAGAAAAGTTAACTCATACATTTAAAATGAAGGATTTGAGAGCTGCAAAGAAAATTCTTAACATGTAAATTCGTAGAGATATGAAGAATAGGATGTTGTATTTGTCTCAGGAACATTATATCAATAAGGTGTTGGAAATGTTTAATAAAAAAAATCAAAACCTTGAACTACACATATGGATGGACACTTTAAATTGAGAAAGGATCAGTTTCCTACATCACATGAGTAGGTCATGTACATGGCACAAGTTACATATGATTCAATAGGTGGAAGTATTATGTATGTTATGGTTTTTCAAGTCAAAAATTGCACAGGAAGTGGGAGTTATGAGCGGATATATGGTCAATTCGGGTAAAAGCATTGGAAAGTAGTCCAATGGATTCTCGAGTGTTTGAGAGGGACATCGAGTATATAGTTTTTCTATAGAGGTTCAGATATTTCTTTATGTGGCTATGTTAATTTAGATATGGTTGGAGATTGGAATGGTAGCGAAAGTACCAATAGATATGTATTCATAGTAGGTAGGATGACAGTTAGCTAGATTTATAGATTATAGAAGGTTGTTGCCTTGTCTCGATATAGATTTCGAATATGTTTTAGATACAAAGTGTAATGCCCACTAATTCACGACACAAATGCAAACATAGAAAAGTACGGGATAATTTTTTTGACTTGTTTGATGTACGAACGCCTTGCAATTGTGGTCACAAAAGTTATGGATAACTCTTCAAATAGCTTGACTCAACGATGACCTTATCGCCAACACGGAAACAACTAACACCCATCAAGGACACTTCACTTTACTCTTTGACAAGGCACCATGAAAAAACTCAACCACAATATACAGTCACAGCTGGATACACTCCACAATTTACAATCCCTTAAGGTTATGCATATACCAAAAATGTTTTTTTTCAAGACTTGCCTTAACAATATACAAGATTCATGTTTGGTTCGAGCATTATTCTCACAAAGGTGAACTTATTACTTTGGAAATCTAGACTAACTAGATGAATCACAATATTTTTGAAAGAGGTTCAACTAAAGACTGATAAAGCTAACAAAATTCGTTTGACCAAAAGGGACACCTTTCATGTCTCACTAGGTTGCATAAATATGCTCGTGCTGAAAATCTTGATCCAGACCTCCATTGCACAAGCAATAAGTGTAAGCTCTAACTGAAGTGGAGTTCCATTACAACAGTTATCAAAACATCCTACAAAACACCAAGAGAGAGAAAGTCATCCTTAGCGCAGATAGATTATCTTCTTGCGGGGCACGCGGAAGAAATTTACTCGAGTGCAGAAGAGAGGCACGGAAATAAATTTTCTTCTAGGCATGGAAGAGAAGCATGGGAGAAAATATTTTTCTCCCGGGTGTGCAAGACGGGTGTGGAAGAGACTCCTTTTTCTCCCGGCGTGCAAGACGGGCACGGAAGAGGCTTTTCCTCTTCTACGAACTTCAAAAGGCCATAATTTTTGAGAGGGAACTCCGTTTTTGAAAACAAGGACTTTTCAGAAATATATCGACATCCTCTTTGTAAAAGAACCTTAATAATTTAATTTGGACAAAATTTTAAGTGTAAATTTTGAGAAAACACTCTTCAAGCTTATAAAATGAACTTTGGTGAGATTTGACTTATAAAATTTTGTTCAATTCGACCTCCATCCTTTCTCAACATGCCAAAATGACATAAAGGGTTTATCTTAGAGGAATTTAGGATGGATTTTAAGGTATAATTTTTTTGGTTGAAGATCAATTCAAAATTTCTCAATTTTGACAAAAAAAGCTCTGCGAGCTTTTTCCTTTGTTTGATTTGAAAGGATCCTTAACCATTTCTTAAGTGGTTTAGTTTGTTTGGGGTTACCTTATTCATACTAATTTCAATTGAATGTTTCATTTTAGTTTTCATTGTTATAGGGGTTGTTACATGCATTTTGAATAAAATATTTTCTAGTTTGAAAAATTCTTTAACAGAGTTCTACAACTTCAATTTGGATTTGATCCATTTACATTTACCAACATAATTTTTTGAATACATTCTAATCCAATCACTACAATATTGTTTTTCCTTCAAATCATGCATTCCAAAGGAAAAGAGTAATATATTCTCTTCATACGTATTCCCTTTTCAATTTTCCAAACAGAGATTTCAAATACATTCCAAACCCAGATTTCTAATGAAGACAATATCATCTTAACAGAACTAAATAACTTGTATTGAATTGTATGATTCTTTTACAACGTTCTTTTCTATTGATCAAATACAACTTACTAGATATAAATATTTCTTTTCTTTCATCCAAAATCAGAAAACAAAGTACATCTCTTTCACATTTTGAATTACAACTTTCATAACCAATACAAAACATCTTTCCATCACAAAAAAATCTACAAGGTCATCCACTTCAAAGTGGGATAGGGTTCAATAAATAATGATCCCAACAAGGACTGTCAAAACTATCTTTTTCCTCTGCTCCGTACAACAACATGAAGATTCTCCATCTTTTTCAATTTTGATCACAAAAAAAGTAGGGGAAAGGCAACCCTCTCCACCCAACCAAGACATCCAATGAAAGGAGAAGCCTTCCTTCTTCATTGTCCCCCGACCCCAACCACAATGAAATAAGAAATGTGTTTCAACACATGGAACAACAGGGTTCCACAACATAAAGGCAATCTTACAACATGCACATTTCATATTAAAACACAGTCAAAGAAAAAAACAATTTTCCATCCACCGAAAGACAAAAACAAAACTCGAGCTTCTTCATGTAAGCCAAAGGAGCAAGAAACTATGGGGGATGCTACTTATGCCTCCCAAAGTGGAAATGAGTATCACTAGCTAAGAATAAACCACCAAAATATAACATTTCAAATCCTTGATATGCACTTATGCCTCCCCAAGTACCCCTTATTCCTCATATTTCCTTATGCCTCCGAACCTCTTATGGCACCCATAATGAGTAAAGAAATGCAACCTATTTCTTTGTAAGGTGGAACCCAAATCCCAACTCCCTCCACACTTATACCTCCCCAAAAACACTTATGCCTCCCACAAAATAAACCCCATAGCCTTCTCTTACATCATTCCTAGGTCATCTACTCAACATCCCACAAATAATAAAAAACATACAAGCATTTACATATTCATAAAATGGAAAAGAAGAGCATTTCCAAGAGCCAAGCTCTTACCTCTCCATGATGGAGTTTGTTCCAATTTCAAAACAACAAGATTTCCAATGCAAAATAGGCCAAGAGATCAGCAATCTACAAGCATGTAACAATCTCTAATCTTCTCCAAAAGAAAGAGATCTCTAAAACCCCAAAAAAGTCTCCCAAAAAAAAGTGATAAAAGTGGAGCCACCCAAAACAAAGCTAAATAATTCTAATTTATAGAAGAGGGAAGGGAAGAGGAAGAGGTGGATCCAAGTGGGATACACCATTACACATCCTCAACTCGGAGAAAAAATTCAACTTCATTTTCCAATGTATAATTAATAGG
Source organism: Taxus wallichiana var. yunnanensis (assembly GCA_018340775.1). Taxonomy (NCBI): domain Eukaryota; kingdom Viridiplantae; phylum Streptophyta; class Pinopsida; order Cupressales; family Taxaceae; genus Taxus; species Taxus wallichiana. The sequence continues at coordinate 233,555,124 of CM031241.1, forward strand.
TGGGTGAATAATATGACAATTTTATTTACACACTCAAACAAGCCCACACCCCATAAGGACTGAAATTAAAACATGTAAGAAAAGTGCAATAAGAACATTCAAATTGACTTACAAAAATATATTAAGAAGGGATAAATTTAACTCTCCAACCATAGGTAAGGTTGGTATATAAATTTAAGATGCATGGGACAAGTTTATCTTGTCCCACAAGTCTCCAAAATCAGCCTCCAAGGAAAATTTCGAATTTCAAAGAAGATGGAGTGTTTCATACTCCAAAATCAACTTACACATCTCTTACACATCACTTACACATTTCTTACAACACTTTAATTTTAGGCCAACAACTCTAATAATTACTTTCTTATGACCCAATTTGATTAATTAACTTTTAACAATATGATTACTCACATTAATTAACACACCATTTAATAAATAAGGAAAGGGGTCAAAGCACCAAAAAATAAACACATGTAACATTAAACTAAGGAAAATAAATAAAGGAAACATAAAACCCCTTGGTCATATTTGAAGGTGATCCCCCCCATGGGAATCCCTAACAACAATCAAACACACACAAACAAATAAATTTGCCATGGTGAACTTGTTGAATTCATCTAGAATTCCAAAGTGGTCGGTCTCCAATCCCCCGATGTGTGTTGTGATATTTTAACCTGTAAAACAAAAATACCTCCTTCGGCCTTATGGCCGATCAAAATCCAAATGAATATAATATACTTCCAAATTCATCAATATATATGTGAATCACAACAATCATCATGCCAATTAACAGTGTCACTTAAAATTTCATCAACAACTATATCATCATAAATTTTAATTCAATTTTTATTTTCTAGGTCTACTCAAAATATCCAAATATCACATGTCCGAACAACATCTATAATGTAACCATGTCGACAATATATCAACATCAATATATAAAATATCTCTAATAATCATCATGTATCATATATGAATCGAGTCAACAATAATCCATGCTCTAACATCTAATCATCATACTAAATAAAAATTATAACAATGTGCATGGTATAGTCAATGTGTCATGATCAAGTATCAAAAGGCATCAAAGGGAAGTGGGCACAACACCCCCTCCCCTTAGATTCCACTTCAACCTGGAAGTCACAGAAAGAGAGATAGGAACAAATGTAGTAGAAAAAGGATCACTCCCATTATGAGATTTCTTGCTTCAAACAAGTGTGGGTCCACAGAATCCCAAGTTTGGTTTGATGCAATTCAGCAAGAAAAAGAGAGATTGTAAGGGAGGAGTTCTAAAATTTCTTCATGCAAGGCTACGACATTTAAATCTAGAGAGTAAATTTATGCTATCAACCAAGATACAACACATATATAACATGAAGAGTTCAAAAGAGTTTTAAGAGTAACCACCAAGTAGAGGAATAATAAGGAGAATTCCATGAGTTGAGAAAGACCACATAGTTTCCCAATGAATACAACATACTACAGTAACAAAAATTAAGGTTTCCACTAGGGTTAAATTATGCTTTCATAATTCGTTGTTTAGGCAAGGCTAGCAAAATCAACCAAGGCCACAATTTTGTACGAGAGACATGTTTACTCAAGTTCCCACAATTTGATGTCACACAAGATGAGGTTAATCAACAAGGAAGGACACCTAAATCAGCAAGAATTTATAATCGAGGAACTATTTATGGAAAACACTTCTATAACTTGAGAGGTTACAATCAAATTTTTATGGTAATATTAAGCAATTTCATGACCACAAGGTTTCCCATAGTCTGATTTTTACACTTTTGATTCAAGAATCGATCACACCACACCAACCAAATCTAGAGACGTCAACCATTTAGCAAAAGGAAAATATATATCTCCCCTAGCAACTAACATAACAATACAAGAAGTAAAATTCTCAATAACACAATGGGATTTATTTATCTTATTTCCCAAGCTCAAGCTCGATAACCACAAAGAGAGCACAAGCATACATCGTAACACCAGAGAGCACTCAAGGTCTCTAGGGAGAAGAAAAAGAAGAAAATAAGACTTCCAAAAGTTATTTTATATCCTTAACATATGTTTCCTTAAAATTACAATAACTTAGGTCTCCAAGGACAAGACAACACACAAGGAGGTTGCTTAAATAAGAGATAAGTCTCAAACCAAAAATGCCACAACTCACACTCATCAAGCTACGAGACGATAAGGGTATGATGACCAAAAAATCCCACAAAGAAAGGCACATACTTTTATGAACAAGAATGTACTAAGAAACTAGAACACACTACTATCCACCATGTGCTTCACAATTCTGGGTAGGTGACAGAACTATAGGTTCAGCTATACATTGTACTCAATACACATAAATCTTACTTATTTATAAATACACTCATTAAGTCAAAAGTTGTAGTTTCTTTTTCTAAGCACATTCCTTTACGAGTTTTCTTAGTTAAACTTCCTCCTATTATGACATCATGAGTTTGTGTTGTAAGGAACACTAAGGGGGCATGATATCTCGCCATTCTGTGAAGGCAGAAAAGAGAAAAAATATTTATTTTACTCCTAAGGGAGGTAGATGGACAAAATTTTTCCCTTTCTGTTCTTATACTTTGTTTTTATTTCTTCTATTAATCTACCAAGGTTAAAACAAGGACCATTTTATCTTTCTATGTTCCAGTTTATTTATTAAGCTTCAAGGCCAAATTTCCTCAATTATAGTTTTATGATGCTTAGGTGAGTCAATTTGTTGACAAAATTTAATGAGAAGGAAGGGTAAACATATCACACTATTACATTTATGGGAGAGAGAGGTAAATCAACACACCACATTTTTAATTCTAAGGAAACAAGGGACATTCAACATAGAAAACACATTATTAATTTGTAAGAACTAGGAAACAATCAACCAACATGGATCACAACAATATTTCAAGAGTTTTCCACTAATTAAAAGTATCATAAAACATTCCTAGTGGGTTTCTACAAGTTCTCAAAGGAAGTTACAAGGAAGACCCATTAAGGAAGCATAATTACTTTTACTGATCTACTAGGGTTTAACAATGTTTGTTGTTTTGGCAAAAACATTTTTACTCACATGATAAGACAAGGAAATTTTTCAAATCTACACCCATATTACCATAGGATACCACCAACCAAGCAATCAAAATGACAAGGAAATATTTTAACTATAAGAACACCACATACTTACTAAAAGCATAAATTATAAGCAACCAATTAACTATCCATTCACTACGGTTTTATGACCAAGAGTTATAGTTTCGCAAGAAGAATCTCATTATAAGATACCATTGAGATTAATTCATCAAGGTCTAATTACACTAACATCACTAGTGGCATGGTACAAAATACTCGAGGCATCCATAAGTGTCTCCACATAATTTAAAATTAATAGGTCATAGAGTGTTATTCATAGTAACTAAAAAAATATTAAGGAAAGGGTAGACTTATTTATAGGTCAAGAGGGCAACCAAACACACTTAATTTACACACACAATACTCGAATGGGATTAATTATAACCATAATTATCAAGATGCATACAATCCTCAAGTCACTACTTTATATAATGAAATAAGGAAATCCTGATAAAACTTAGCATGCCATCGAAAAGAAGCCACTACCAGACACACACTTTTCTACTAACATCTAGAGCTAGCCAAAAGCAATCCGATCCTAACATAATTCATCATCCCACAATTAAACACCTCTACTCCGACGAGGTTCAAGCTCTTACCAGATTGTAAGAGAATCACCACCACCGCTAACAGTCTGCCAACTAGAACGCTCAACACAATGAGCTCTCTATCTAGCAAGGTCAAGAAACGAAAAATTCACTCTAAGATCCTAGACACCCTCAAGGTTCCGTGCATCCAAAACCAAGGCATAACTTTAAGCACCTAAGAGGACATTCAAGACACCTAGGGTGTACCCCCATACGACGAAATGTCACAATAAAAAAATTATAGAACCAACTCATCTGTTGGTGTGTGTTATTTTCCACATCATTATGTGAGTCATCTCACTTAAGTGAGATTGTAGATCCATGTGTCATTTAAGGGTCATTATGAGATTCCCTTACGTGTCAGTGTGTCAGCGCGTCAATGCGTTAGTGCGTCAATGCATCATATGCGTCATTGGGAGTTACACTTCTATTCTAGGAATGTAACTCCCCCTCTCTACTCGAGTTGTCATGATTGCAGCACTGGGGGTTACTCAACACCTCCTATATGTACACCCCATTTGATCTATGAGATAGAGGAGAGTTTTATGGCTTAACCAGGTTCTACCCGTGTTTCAAATCTTTGCATGCACATTCGGTTGATGCTCGCTCCTCCCGAGATCTCTTCATGTTGTCATTCGCACGTCCGTTGATGTGCATGTCATCCCTCGTGATCCTCGCTTGCAGGTTTTAAACCCTCTTTCATCATCATCATGCAAGAAGGAAACCTCATAAAGTTTACCTAAGTAGCCAACAACATAATGAGCTCTAAGTCACCAATCAAAATAAAATCTAAGAAATGTCGACAATCAAGGAAAGTGGCTAAGTAGCCATATTGCAAAGTCTGAAAATTCTCGCAAAAATAAAATAAATAAAAGAGCCTCAGAGCTTCTCAAATCAATCATAAAATAAGATGTTGGTCCTTGATAAAATAACACAATATTATGAATGTAAAACACAAAATTTAACACCACATTCACTTGCAGCCCTTCATGGCCGCCAATAGGGGTACTCTGCCTCGAGGTTAGTTCCAGGACACATACGCAGGATTGGGTCCTAAATGACACCTAGACTTAATGTCCACTCTCCCATACGGGTAACGAAATGGAAATTTGACAAAGTGTAACACCCAATAATTCACGACACAAATACCAACATAGAAAAGTACAGGGATAATTTTTTTGACTTGTTTGATGTACGGAATGACACAACAATGTGGTCACAAAGGTTACGAGATAACTCTTCAAATAGCTTGACACAATGATGACCTTATGGCCACCATGGAAACAACTAACACCCATTAAGGACACTTCACTTTACTCTTTGACAAGGCACCATGAAAAAAATCAACCACAATATCTGATCACGATTGGATACACTCCACAATTTATAATCCCCAGAAGGTTATGCATTTACCAAAAATGTTTTTTTCAAGGCTTGCCTTAACAATGTACAAGATTCATGTTTGGTTGGAGAATTCTTCTCACAAAGGTGAACTTATTACTTTGGAAATCTAGACTAACTAGCCGAATCACAATATTTCGAAAGAGGTTCAACTAAAGATTGATAAAGCTAACAAATTTCGTTTGACCAAAAGGGACACCTTTCATCTCTCACCAAGTTACATAAATATGCCCGAGTTGAAAATATTGATCTAGACCTCCATTGCACAAGCAATGAGCGTAACCTTTAGCTGAAGTGGAGTTCCATTACAACAGCTTATCACAACATCCTACAAAACACCAAGAGAGAGAAAGTCATCCTTAGCGCAGACAGATTATCTTCTTGCAGGGCACGTCGAAGAAATTTACCCAAGGCGCGAGAGAGAGGCACGAGAAATAAATTTTCTTACGGGCATGGAAGCGAGGCGTGGGAGAAAATATTTTTCTCCAGGTGTGCAAGACGGGTGTGAAAGAGGATTTTCCTCTTCTCAGAACTTCAAGGCCATAAATTTTTATAGGGAACTCTGTTTTGGAAAACAAGGAATTTTTGAAAGCTATCGGTGCCCTCTTTGTACATAAACCTTAAGAATTTAATTTGGATAAATTTTTAAGGGTTAATTTTGAGAAAATGCTCTGTAAGCTTATAAAATAAAAACTGGTGACATTCGACTTATAAAATTTTGTTCAATTTGACCTCCCTCCTTTCCGAACATGCCGGAATGAAAAGAGGCTTCCTCTTAGAGGAATTTAGTATGGATTTCAAGGTATAATTTTGTTTATTGAAGATCAATTCGAAATTTCTCAATTTTGACAATAAACGACAACAGATTTTGCCTTTGTTCAATTTGAAAGGATCCTTAACCATTTCTTAACTTGTTTAGTTTTTTTGGGGGTGCCAAAATCATATTAAGTTCAATTGAATGTTTCATTTTATTGTTCATTATTGCAGGGGTGGTTCTGTGCATTTTGAATAAAATATTTGCCAATTTGAAAAATTCTATAACGAGTTCTACAATGTCAATTTCGATTTGATCCATTTACATTGACTAACTTAAGTTTATGAATTCATTCTAATCCAATCACTACAATATTCTTTTTCCTTCAAGTCATGCATTCCAAAGGAGAAGAGTAATATATTCTCTTCATACATATTCCCTTTTCAATTTTCCAAACAGATATTTCAAATACATTGCAAACCCGCATTTCGATGAAGACAATATCATCTTAACGTAACTAATAAAATTCTATTTACTTGTATGATTATTTTATAACTTTCTTTTCCATTTATCAAATACAACTTACAAGATATAATTTTTTTTTCTTTCATCTAAAAAAAAATAGAGTAAATCTCTTTCACATTTCAAATTACAACTTTTATAACCAATACAAAATATCTTTCCATCACAAAAAAATCTACAAGGTCATCTACTTGAAGTGGGATAGGGTTTTAATAAATAATGATCCCAACAAGGACTGCACAAAACTATCTTTTTCCTGTGCTCTAGAACAACAACATGAAGATTCTCCATCTTTTTCAGTTTTGATCACAAAAAAGAAGGGGAAAGACAATGCTCTCCACCCAACCAAGACATCCAATGAAAGGAGAATCCATCCTTCTTCATTGGCCCCCATGCCCCAACCACAATGCAATAAGAAATGTGTTTCAACACATGGCAATAACAGGGTTCCACAACACAAAGACAATCTTTCAATATGCACATTTCATATTGAAACATAGTCCAAAACAAAACAACAGCTTTATAACCACCGAAAGACAGAAAATAAAACTCCACTTCTTCACGCAATCCAAAGGAGCAAGAAACTATGGGGGATGCTACTTATGCCTCCCAAAGGGGAAATGGGTATCACCACCTCAGAAAAAACCGCCAAAATATAACATTATTAATCCCTAACATACCCTTATGCCTCCCACAAGTACCTCTTATTCCTCACATTTCCTTATGCCTCCCCAACCTCTTATGGCACCCCATAATAAGTAAAGAAATACAAGCTATTTCTTTGTAAGGTAGAACCAAAATCCCAACTCCCTCCACACTTATACCTCTCCAAAAACTTAGGCCTCCCATAAAATAAACCCCATAGCCTTCTCCTATGCCATTCCTAGGCCATCTACCCAACATCCCACAAACAATAACAAACATACAAGACTTTACATATTCATAAAAGGGAAAAGAAGAACATTTACAAGAGCCAAGATCTTACCTCTCCATGATAGATTTTGTTCCAAGTTCAAAACAACAAGCTTTCCAATGCAAAATAGTCCAAGAGATCAACAATCTACAAGCATGCAACAATCTCCAATCTTCTCCAAAAGCAAGAGCTCTCCAAAACCCCAAAAGTGGAGCCACCCAAAACGAAGCTAAATAATTCCAATTTATAGAGGAGGGAAGGGAAGAGGATGAGGTGGATCCAAGTGGAATGCCACATCACACATCCTCAATTCCAAGCACAAAAGTCAACTTCATTCTCCAATGTATAATCAATAGGTGGGTGGATAATATGACAGCTTTACTTACACACTCAAACAAGCCCACACCCCATAAGGATTGAAATTAAAACATGTAAGAAAAGTGCAATAAAAACATTTAACTTGACTTACAAAAATGCATAAGTAATGGCTAAATTTAACTCTCCAACCATAGGTAAGGTTGGTATATAAATTTAATAGGCATGAGACACGTTTAACTTGTCCCACAAGTCTCCAAAATCAGCCTCCAAGGACAATTTCGAATTTCAAAGAAGATGGAGTGTTTCATACTCCTAAATCAACTTACACATCTCTTACACGTCACTTACACATTTCTTACAACGCTTTAATTTTAGGCCAAAAACTATAATAATCATTTTTTTATGACCCAATTTGATTAATTAATTTTTAACAATATGATTACTCACATTAATTAACACACCATTTAATAAATAAGGAAAGGGGTCAAAGAGACACAAAATAAACACACGCAACATTAAACCAAGGAAAATAAGTAAAAGAAACATAAAACCCCTTGGTTACATTTGAAGATGAGTCCCCCATGGGAATCCCTAACATCAATCAAACACACACAAACAAATAAATTTACCATGGTGAACTTGTTGAATTCATCTAGAATTCCAAAGTGGTCGGTCTCCAATCCCCGATGTGTGTTGTGATATTAAAACTTGCAAAACACAAATACCTCCTTCAGCCTTTTGGCCGCATCGAACATCCAAATGAATATAATATAATTCCAAAGTCATCAATATATATATATATATATATATATATATATATATATATGAATCAAAACAATCATTGAGCTAATGAATGCAAGTGTCACTAAAATTTCATCAAAAAATATATCATCATCAATTTTAATTCAATTTTCATTTTCTAGGTCTACTTAAAATATCCAAATATCACATGTCCGAACAACATCTATAATGTACTAACCATGTCGATAGTATATCAACATCAATATATAAAATATCTCTAATAATCATCCCGCATCATATATGAATCGAGTCAACAATAATCCATGCTCTAACATCCAATCATGATACTAAATAAAAAATATAACAATGTCAATGGTATAGTCAACGAGTGTCATGATCGGTATCAAAAGGTGTCAAAGGGAAGTGGTCATTACACAAAGGCTAGCAAAGAGATTATATGGATGAGTAGGTTCATGAAAGAGTTGGGAAAGGAACAAGAGAATTAGATATTATACAATGATAGTCAAAGTACAATTCATTTGGCAAAGAAATTTATGTTTAATTCAAGAATGAAATATATTCAGTTGAGATATCACTTCATATGGAAAGTGTTGGAGGATGGGAAATCAAACTTGAGAAAATTCATACGAAAGAGAACCTTGTAGATATGCTAATGAAGTCATTGGAAAAGAGAAGTTGGAGATTCACTCCACTTCTATTGGTGTTTAGTTTGAGACTTGAAGAGGAAGAATCGAGGCCAAGGAAAGGATCCAAAATGAAGTTGTATGGTACAATACAACAATTTATCTCCAAGAGGGAGATTTTTGAGTTGTGGAGCTCAATTGCTTCACAAATAGCATGCTTTATTAACTTGTTGGAATACATAGTAACCGGCGTCAGTTGGGTAATCGTCGTCGGTCACCAAGGGACCGACATTAGTAAAAGAAAGTAGAAACGAACATCGGTTTGGGTAACCGACATTGGTTTCCTGTGCATGATTGATTTTATTTAAGTCACATGAATTAGGTCTAACCTTTGTTTTAAATTTGATCTAATGGTTGTAATTGCATAGCTAAGGTGATCTAAGTTTGTATATACCTATATAAGCTATAAAAATAGGGTTAGTAGGAGAGAACTCGTTAATATTGAGAGAATTGTAAGAAATAATTATTGGAGAGAGCTTAAAGAAGCTTGTGAGAGGAAAAGTATTATACAACGTGTAAGATGTGGAAGATTGCAGATCTTCAATTGTATATCCTATAAAATAATATATTGGTTGTTTCTTAGTGGACGTAGCCCATATTGGCTGAACCATGTTATATCTTTCGTATTATTTCTTCTCGTTTATTTCCATATTAATTGCTTGTATGCTTAGATATATATATATATATATATATATATATATATATATATATATATATATATATATATATATATATATATATATATATGTACAATTGGTGTGATTAACCCCAACAAAACATTATGCATGCTCACTAAATGTTTTACTAAATGCAACATTATGTATGCACAAAAAAGCATCAAAATGCACAAGGTTTGATGTTGCAATTAATTAGTAAAGCAACCAAAATGCACTTGATATTTATATGATAGAATCAACTATACATCACTGTGTTCAAGGGAGGAGCTTGAAAATGCTTTTCAAGACCTTAATTCTTCTTTTTGTGCATGTTACCGAGTTGGTTTTTGCTATATTTTCCTTAGTGCATTCTTGGTACATAATTCTAGGGTCTTGTCCACATTATACAAATGGTTCTTTTTAAATGGGATTCAGATATTCATAGAATAATTACATAATTCTCTTGAGATAAAAAAGTTCATGCATTACTAGAAAAGTTTCCTAATATGTTTTTAATAATGTAATTTCCTTGAAATACATCATAGAGAGTCTTTTACAAATTACTTTCCTTCTTCCATTTTGCAAAATTTCAAAGGTCCTTATTCTATTGTAACATGTAGAATAAATAAGAAAATCAATATGTTATGGTTTGTAACTAGTGAAATTTGTTTTGTTTTGCAAATAAATAATTGAAACCCGAGTTCTGAATGAGTCTTTCCATTGCATATTAAAAAGAATATTTCGAACTAATAAATTCATGATCACTTTGAACAAGGTGATTTTTTCAATTTTTTTTTGCAATAGCTTAAACATATTATTAATATTACTTAATGTAATTAATATTTTAGAAAATTCCATACGGTTGAAAATATATATTCTATTACTAAATTTTGTGTGTATTATGACCCCATGATGAATGGATACATTATATGAGATGGTACATGATTTCAATGCTATTTTTCAATTTGTGTATACCCAATTCACATCACACTATATAGTTGCATTAGGAAAACACCCTTCTCTAGTATGACAACTATTAAGAAGCATATAGTCTTTAATGTGTGACACCTTACCTATAGTGGTTGTCATTAAATATTATATGTTTTGTCTCCCTATATGAGGTGTATTGCGTTTTTCTAACTTTCATTGATTTCTTCTTTAAAAAAGCACTAATTAGACCTTTCTATTTGATGTTTGTATATTCAAAGAATGTTTTCGGTATTGATTTGTATGTATTTTTGGTGCGTTAAACATAGGATTGAATGTTATTACGCGGAAGGTGTTTACAATTGAGTTGAGACCTCCGCCTCCGACACATACAAGAAGGAGAACGTAAAATATTCAAATTTGAAGATGTGCATTAAAATTTGATGGGTATAAACACATCTCACTCTAACATGGCACTTGACACACGATGGTTACAAGCTTCATGCGGCACAAGTTGTTACAATGCTTGCATGGAGCTTCTCAGAAGAAGAAGCAACAAAATCAATATAGCTAGAAATTTTGGGTGAGATTTATTGTATCGAGTATCGCTACCAGAGGCTGTAGGAATGAAGATTACTTCCAGTCTGTACTATTTTTCGTCCCCTTTAAGGTTTTGTTACTATGGTTGCTCTATTTTTTTTCTTTTCTTATCCAATATTTTTTGCTTGTTCATTTCTTATATTTTTGACAGACATCATGCATGAGGCATTTCCTCTTTGCATAAAAAACACCAACATTTGCATTTTCCTGCATCATAAGAGATGATGGAAATGAGTTTGTGAATTATACAGTTTCAGGCTCATTTTACACATACAGGGATTTTTAAAGTTGTGTTTTCTGCAACTTGATATAAAATTAAAGGAGTTTAGGAAATTATATGAAATGATTTAGGGAATTTATGGATGTGTCTTGTAAAATTCCTCACGTAAGTAGGGACTCAAAAAAATTCATTGTCTTTAACTAGGAATGTATTCGTTTCTTTAAATCTCTATAAATTTGTTATTAATGTCACCATAAGTTTTGGATAAGTTTATTACCTTATCTTTTTCATGGCGAGCATTCTAAGTAACACCATATAATTGGAGTTTGTAATGCATGATGAAAGTGGTGTACTAAACGGACGTGTAAAGTGAAGGTTTTGGGGTGGTCATCCGTAGTAAACAAAGGTGTCGATTAGGCGTGGCCATGCACCATTTACACTACTATCGGCCGCTCATATGGGTGTGCGGCTAAACAAATTTGATTCCGTTTTGAAGGGTTCGCATTTTCCATTGCAAGAGATTTTTGTGGTGAATGTTTTTGTAGGGAACAGGGTTAGTGGTGTTTTCATTTGAATACCGGTTTTTACTTTGCCCAAACCGTTAGGCTCACAATTTGTTATTTCATTTAGTGAAAGCATTTGCAGTATTGACCAATAATTACACCTACAAGCGAGGAAATATTTATCTACGAGATGTTTATAAAATAATTCCTTTCTGTCTATTCTTGGCATGCATGTAATCCCCAACTTGCTAATATTTAATAGGAAGTAAAATAACACGAACACTGGCTGCTAACTAGGTGCAATCGATAAGATCTCTCATTTGATTATTAAATATTCTTTTGTATTAAGGGCATTATATCAGAACAAAACACCGACTACGGTCTGTTATGTGTTGGCCTTGAAATGCTTGAAAATATTAATAGGAATAGAACTACGTATTGCTCATAATAATTCTCATACAAAGAAAATAAAGGTCACTAATCACATCCAAAATTCACCCTTGAGGTAAATTTGGATAACCTACATAATTTATTCATGATTGAGCAAGTATAGATGGTTTGAGGCCCAAAATTGGGTTTTGGGGGTCCCTTTGGCTTTTCTCTAACTTCCCTATCTAAGGAGTTATAAAAATTGTAAACATTCCAAGAAATGGATTATTTTAGTCTATTACGAAAAATGCGGAAATTTTTATCCCATGCCGCACAAGTTCAATGAGGACATTCAAGCTCCGAAAAGGTGAAATCACCACACAACAAAGGAATCGGTTAAGGGATAAAAATCATCTCAGAATTCCATGCAAGACAATTAGGACGTGCGGGACACGAAAACCCGAAATCATTATAGGCACACTGGATGCGGTAAAAATGGAGGTCAACGGCCCGACGACACACTCGGTCAATAGTGGGACGATTATGACAGAAATCCCGAATTAGGTTATGTGGAGAAAGGAGGCCGTCACTGTAAGTATGTGTGGAACATGAGTTCCCTGAAAAACCTGCAATAGATGCAATACAAAGGAAAAGTTGATGCCCGACCTCCACGAACTTCAAACGACCACAAATTTTGACCCAGAGCTTTGTTTTTAAAAAAATTTGATTTTTCGAATGGGCACGAAAATAAAAGAAACGACTTCAGCTCCATCAATTAAATATCCATTCCCATTAAATGACAAATGTTTGGTAGACCCAAAATAGCTAACCACACTTAGAATTTCATATCTTTTGTAATTATCAATGAAAACACACAAAATTGGTACCGTTGGAATCGTGGTTCTCATACCACTTTTGCAAAAAATTAAGAAAATCAGAATTTGATGAATAATTAATGGATATTTCATTGAAAACGTGTCCAATTCCGGAAAGAGTGTTTTATTTGGTAGTTAGGATGCATTTAATGAAGCGTGGGTAGACTTTTCTCAATGCTACAAGTTACGGGACATTATGGGGGAACTTTTGCAAAAAACATACCATCATTTCAATCCATTTATGACATCTTGCAAGTGGAGGGAAGAGATATTTCAAGATTTTCATTTTTCTCTCTATTTCCTCCGAGAATTCTATAAATTGGAGTGTTGGGCTCATTGTAAAGGGAGATAATTTTTTTGTAACAAAAATATGCAAAATTTGTTTTGTGAAGCCAATGTGCTACTGAGTCCTTATAATGGACTCCTTACATGGTGATCCATGCCCTTATTTTGTAATAGATTGAATCAGCATATCATCAAGCAATAGATACAAGTTTTGGGTGTCTCTTCCCATGCTTTGTGTTTGTTTGGATTATTCTTTCCCTTTCAAACTCATTACAAATATATTGTGTCTATCTTATTCTCTTGCAAGGATTCACTATCATTGTGTGTGTATGAAATGTTGTTCGAATGTATTTTATAGACTATGGAGAACTGTTATTACCCCTTCTAGTATGTACTTTGCTTCTATTTTTCACACATTGGATACTATTCTCACACTCTCATTTTATGGTATATCATTTCTTCAGTGTAGGCTTTGTTTTCATGCTCTCTCCCTCCCTGGTCCCTTGGAAAGTTAGATTAGGACAAGTTAGTTTTTTCCTGCATTAGAGTAGATTATGGCAGGTAGTTTAAGAGCAAGAACCAACTTTCTCTGGAGGTCTATCTAAACTAGCAACTACCACAACCTGGAGACTGTACTCATGTTACCTAGTCACACCGTGAGCTCAAACACACACACTTGTGCAAACAGAGGTGCTATGATTTTGTGATAATACTAAGCTGTTTGATGAAATGTGTTGAGGTGTCCTGAAAGATTTGCATCTCATTAGTCACGATTTTCTATCGGGATTCTTCTCTAAAATATATATCTAAAGACATGGTACTCTTTTTTATCATTATGTGGATTTTTTCCAATTTTTGGGGGTTGTTTACGGTTTCCTTTGTGCTTTGTTTTGTCTGCAGAGTTTAATTTTTTATTTATCTTATTATAACACTATTCATTTTAACTTATTCCTCGTATATTTAATAATAAATGGGACCCACGTTTCCATTTCACAAATATGTTTAGTGTTATTTAAATTTAAGGATTGAATTGATAGGGCATCAATGAACCGATGCCATATTCAAAAGGAGAGAGGTCATATTCTTTAGAATTGAAAGGAGATGTAACCCTATGATGGTATTATTCGGGTAACATACAATTTATTTGGTTGAAAGTTCCATCAATGATAACTCTCAAAGATTATAATGTAAGCTAAAAATTTCAATGGATGAATTGAAAGGCATTATGGTTTATTCTTAATTCATTTAAAAGAGAGATATATAATTGTAACTCCTAATTGACAATAATTTGACATTAAATAATTAAAAACACCTATAATTGACAATTAACTTAAAATTATTATCACACTTTTCACAATTCTACATACATTTCCCACTTTTTAACAAACAAAGTTGGGTGCCGCTGCTTTGGAAAAGTGCTAGCTGAGAAAAATGTTTGGTAGTGATTATTATCAGGATCTTCCATGGAGATGATCATTTGGCTCACCAAATATTATAGGAAAATGACAAGGTATCAAAAATTTCTTTCTCATCTTCATCCTCCACGATTTTGCCATCGATTCATCAAAATTCGTTAATTTCCCATAGTTGGTCATTTTAGATTCCAATACCAAATAACATGTAACTATGTCATATTGTAGAAGTTTTAGGAAATTGGAACCCAATTATACCTTGTTTGATGTCTATGGACATTTGAATTTGGATCATTTGTAGTATTTTTATAGCTCAAAGAAAGCATATTTCAGCACTATGAAATTTTTTTATTGATTTAAGGTTTCCAATACCAAACAATAGTGTGAATTTACAGGATTTTAAGATGTGGAAGAGTCTCTAAGGCTTATTGTTAAAAGAATGAAGTTTTTGCACTTTATGGTTTTTTTAATTTTTTTAATTTAGCATTTCCTTGTTGTCTTTCGTATTCTACATGTGAAGAAACTCTGATCACAATTTGCTTGTACTTGTTTTATAGAAAAATATGTTCACGTTTGCAATTCTTGCCTTTCAACCGCCCATCATTGACGCTCGCACCGCCTGACTTGAGATCCAAAATTAAAAATGTGGGTGTTTTAATTTTTCATAATTTATTTGAATATCCTTTACTATAACTTTCATGTTTATATTGTCTTTAAAGATTTTTTTTTCCTTTCCATAAATTTACCATGATTTGAGTTTGGTAATACATTTGAATGATGTCACTAGTCGGTTTGTTTGTTTTGTTTATTTTTTTAAATGTTGGGGGTAGTGGGACTGCATCCATATCATGGGATTCAACATTCCATATATTTAGTGAATCTTTGCCATGTTCAAAACTTGCATTGTAGGCATACTGCTTTGCACGGTTGTGATTACGACTTTTCTTTCCTTTCATGGTTGTTTCCTGGACATTAACATTCTGCAATACTATAGATGGAATTAAAGTTGTTTGAAAATAATATCAAAAGGCTCTTAGGAGGTGTTGCAAACCGTGTTACTTTCCTTCGATTTCTCTCCTTGGACCCTGTTGCATGCATGTAGTGCTTGGACATGAAATTTCAGGCTTGCCTTTCTGATGGGGTTTAATCTCACCATGGGCTCCTAGGGAAAACATATTGGTCAAGGTACCATAATATCTGATATACTATAAAAATTTTCCTCAAGGGAGGTAAATTCATTTTAATGCCCATAAAATTATCATTTATAGTCTCCACCCAATGGATGGATTACTGTCAAAGCTTTGCAAGGAGTTAGATGAAACCAAGTTCGCAAAATAGATATTCAAGTTTGAGCTATGTTCAATATGTGAAACACTTGAGAATTGAAATAAATTTTTAAATGTGGCCATGTGCAAGCTCCATAAGAAAAATAAGCAGGTAGAGAAGCATACCTATGAGTTGAATAAAAGAGCAGAGGAGATCAATAACACAAACAAGAAATGCAAAAAAATAAAGGCCACATTATTGCTTAAAGAGTCTGCACTTAGAGGTATGAATTCTTCCCATGAGAAGATGAGGGACGAGCTCAATGCATATGTGAAGAACATGAGAGGGTTATGAAGAATTTTTTTGGGAGAGATAGAGAATTTTAGATCCATGATTGCTAATTTGCATCAAGATGTAGGAATGTTAAGGCAATAATTACAGAGGAAAAACCAAAGAGGATGGGGTAGATGGAATTAGATATTGAGTCAAAGGGAGATACTCATTTTATGTTTTCTGAGAACAAATAACATTATACTAGTTTGATGATTAAGCTAACATACTGTGTGAGAGGAAACTTCAATATTAAAGCACATAAATAACTTTGGTTCAGCAGGATTTGAAAGATATTAAGAGTAGAGATGGGCACTTGCTAAAGTGGAAAAGAAGCATAATAATGTACATGACTAATTAAAGTAGAGAAAGGAACAATTTGGGCTCTTAGAAGAGGCTTATAAGAAGTTATAGAAACACATTTCAGGGTAGTAAGGATGAGAGGAAAAGGGAGAGGTAGGGATGATTAGTGAGAATTCATATCTATAGAACAACCCGAAGACTCAATACAAATTTTCCAAGGATATTTAGTCACAATTGTAGAGGTGGGACACAGAGAACCAAATGAAGGTTTTGGTAATCCAAGTAGAAGAATCTTAGCATGGATTTGAGAAGATCATTGCTAAAGTTGACGAAGCCAGGTCAAGTATAGAAAGCATGATAGAAAAAATGGAGGACAAGTAGGGAATATGAGAGATTATTTGGATTTCAACGAGAGACATATATAGGAAATGGAAGTAAAGCATATAGACTTGGAGAAAAATAAATAGGAGTTGAGAAACATGGTTGAGGAGTTTTGAGAATCAACTTCTACCAGTGAAGAGCTCCATTTCTCTCAAGTGACTGAAGATGAAGTATATGGCTATGGAACAAACCTACAATGAATTTCATGAAAATTTGAAAAGGGATTCTCAATGGGAAAGAGAAAGAGATGATATGCTCAAAACATTGAATGATTGTCACCAGATCTCCAATTGAAAGGATGGAAAGGTGAATGAGTTAGAAAAATAGTTCCTACTTGTTCTCCTGCATAAGTACCCAATAAAGAATTATTTTGTGTTCTTCAAGAACTCTTTTGACATTGAGGGTGATTGTATGGGTAGATTAATGATACTTCCATCCTTTGATATGGATGGTTTACCCAAAGTATACTGCTTTACCCACCACTAATATTTCTTGTTCTAAATAACCATCACTCATTCTTAGTTACAAACAATATCGTTAAATTTTTTTATTTATTCTTGCCTTCTAATGAATTTTGTTCCATTGTACTTATTGTTACCTTGCTTACAAATGCTTCAATATTATTCATATGATCCTAGAGTTCATTTGGTTGGTATTTTGTCTCACGCTTTTGTGACTGTGTTTAGAGTTAATTATGTATCTTTGTTATTCACCTCCATCGAGGGTTTGCAAGAGTTTACAACAAGATTGAAAAGAAAGGCCCCTTGCTTTGCCATGGAATTTCTCTTCATGATTTTGGTGACAGTCTTAAGAGTTATTTCTGTATTGTTCTTATTCACCTCTATTGAATCCTTGCACGAGTTTACATTAAGATCAAAGAGAAAGGAACCTTACTTCTAGATTGAATTCCTTTATTTCATTCTTTAACTTACAATAATATTGTTTTAGAAAAGAATTCTATATGGCATTGTTACACCTTGGCACCAAAAAAACACACAACTCGAGGCCAATGCCAGCCCAGAAAACGACAAGGGATATATATAACATTCAAGAACTATAGTACACGTAAAAACCAAGGATAAATGTATTTAGGATTTGGCTGGAACCCTTATTTATCTAAGTTTTGGGGCATATACTCCTTGCATTTTAAGTTATCAAATTGGTTTTATTTGTTGGATCTTTGATAAATGTTGAAGATAGAATTTTGTAAATATTATTGCAGCATTTTCTCTCACCGCAGAACTTCCTTTTATTTTTTCATTTCACTCTATTGTAATGCAAAACATATCTATTCTTAATACGAATGTAGATACTTTCTTTGTACAAAATGTCTTTAAAACACCACCATGAAAAGTGGGTTGCAAACCTTCTGCTTACATAGCAATGTAATTGATAATTGTTGGAAGAAAGAGCCCAGGAAAAATTGAAAAAATGATTTTTCTTGGTCTAACAATGCTTATCCCTATCAAGGATGGATCCAAACTTGGCCCTCATTGCTTATCGAGAGTTCCGATTAATAAATTCTTTAAAGCCTCTTTCAATTTCTATTTTTTCTATTCTCGTTGTTTTCATTAGTTACCGATAACATTGTTTTGTGATGGTCCATGTTTTTTTAATCTTTTGCAGGCCTGGAAGAATAAGAGTGGCATCTTTGCATGAGACTTTTCTGAAAAGGATTGTGCATCTGGATTTATACAATGCCTGCAAGGATATATTGTTCTATTTTTTTGGTAATGAGCTTATAATGGATATTGTCGATTTCCAAACAACACTTTATTTTGAATGGATATTAAATTTCCAAATAAATCTTAAATTTTCTCCTTTCTTTGTTTACTTAATGGAATTTAATGTACAATATGCAATGTATATAATTGATTACGTAATGATAGGGCAATTTTTAAATCCATGTATAAAATAGATTGAGTTGGATTCCAATTTTTTTATTGTTTTCTATCAAGGTTTTCCCTTTCCTTTTGGAAATTATTTCAACATATTTTAGTATGTCAAAGTTTTACTTATTTTACTCCTTTATAATTGAATTCCATTTACACTTCAGGTTTGTTCCTCATTACTGTGAAGTTGGTAATGTGTAATTTGGTGTGATTATGATGTCACAGATATGAGGAGCTGGACATTGTCATCCTCATTCTTTTTTTGTTCTCACATTGTCATCCTTAGTGATGACCGTAGCGATGATGGTCACCGTCCCGCATCATTCTACCCTTTTCTACTACACACATAATGTATTTTTGGTGGCAATAATAGTTGTAAAATTTTTTGGTCATATAGATTCCCCTGCAACATATTTCATATGGAAGGTTGATAAAGTGGACTTCCTTACATGTACGGGAACTTTCATGAGTACCAAATTTATCTATGTGCAATGGGCCCTATCACTACTGTATGATTTGAGTATTATTTTCTCTAAATCATCTAAAATTTTGTGTTGGGTTGGTTGATTTCCATTTTTCTTGATTCCCAATATGTGAGAAAATTTTAGTGGCAGATGATTCCTTTTGCTATGCACTTTATTGATGGTCTTTATGACATGAAATTTACCATTTTTAAGGTTTTAGACAAGTTGTCTACAATCAGTTTATTAGGTAAATTGGTCTAGTATGTTGTGGTGGTAAATTATTGGGAATTATTCATGGCTAAGTAAAGTTTGGTTATCTTAATTCCTTGTATACTAGGAATTCCCTAATCGTGACTATATTTGAGCTTTCCTATGTGGTAAATTAGTGGGACTTTTCCTTTGCTAACTTAAGTTGGATTTTAATCCTTAAGCAACAACATAAGAGTGTACTAATACTACTATCGTAGGTGGATTGATTTAGATTTGAAAGAAAAATTCTGTTGGGCAAGTGGAAAAGGAACAAAATGCCCAACAGCCAAATTTTCACCTTCAAATAGAAATTTGGGCACACTTTTATTTATTTTAAGGTTTCTAAAACTTCGGTATCAATAGTTTCCATGACTGCATTGTTGTCTGCTTTTGATAGAATACTTGTTCACATGCCAATGTCAAGCACAACTCCACCCAAATTTAATTTCTCCTGTTTTAGAAAATAAACCTTAAAAATACTTGAACAATGTACATCGTAGTGTCTAAAAGAAAATTAACAAATAGAAATATTACGAATCAAGCAAATTTTATTTATCGTCCATAGCTTCCTTCACGTCGAAACTCCAAAAGAATAATTTTGTAACTATATACATTAAATTTATCATTAAGCCTTCATGTTATTGCATATTCAGGGTCAATGTAACCAATAATTGGTAGAATGAAATGTTACGGGAACCGTGATAAACAGAGATCTCGCTAATAGATGTCCTAAAATCATCAATATTATACCTAACCTATCTCGCTAAACGAAGATATATCTCGCTAATAGATCTCAAGCTAATAGATGTCCTCTTATGCAAACTTAAGAAGGCCATAAATTTTTATAGGAGCTCTGTTTTTGGAAAACAAGGATTTTTGGAAAGCTATCGGTGCCCTCTTTGTATAGAAACCTTAAGAATTTAATTTGGAAAAATTTTTAGGGGTTAATTTTGAGAAAATTCTCTGTAAGCTTATAAAATAAAAGCGGTGACATTCGACTTATAAAATTTTGTTCAATTCAACCTCCCTCCTTTCTCAACATGCTAGAATGACATAAAGGATTCCTCTTAGAGGAATTTAGTATGGATTTCAAGGTATAATTTTGTTTATTGAATATCAATTCAAAATTTCTCAATTTTGATGTGAAATGACAACAATTTTTCCTTTGTGTAATTTGAAAGGATCCTTAACCATTTCTTAAGTGGTTTAGCTTGTTTAGGTGCACCAAAATCATATTAAGTTCAATTGAATGTTTCATTTTATTGTTCATTGTTGCAGGGTCGCTCATGCATTTTGAATAAAATATTTTCTAGTTTGAAAAATTCTCTAAAAGAGTTCTACAATGTCCATTTTGATTTGATCCATTTACATTTACTAACATAAGTTTATGAGTTCATTTTAATCCAATCACTACAATATTATTTTTCCTTCATATCATGCATTCCAAAGGAGAAGAGTAATATATTCTCTTCATACATATTCCCTTTTCAATTTTCCAAACAGATTTCAAATACATTGAAAACCCAGATTTCCAATGAAGACAATATCATCTTAACAGAACTAATTAAATTCTATTTACTTGTATGATTCTTTTATGACTTTCTTTCCCATTTATCAAATACAACTTAGAAGATATAAATCTTTGTTTTCTTTCATCTAAAAACAAAAAATAGAGTACATCTCTTTCACATTTCGAATTATAACTTTTATAACCAATACAAAATATCTTTCCATCACAAAAAAATCTACAAGGTCATCTACTTGAAGTGGGATAGGGTTTTAGTAAATAATAATTCCAACAAGGACTGTCAAACTGTCTTTTCCGTGCTCTAGAACAACAACATGAAGATTCTCCATCTTTTTCAATTTTGATCACAAAGAAGGGGTAAGGCAATGCTCTCCACCCAACCAAGACATCCAATGAAAGGAGAAGCCATCCTTCTTCATTTCCCCCGAGCCCCAACCACAATGCAATAAGAAATGTGTTTCAACACATGGCAACAAAAGGGTTCCACAACACAAAGACAATCTTTCAACATGCACATGTTTCATATTAAAACACAGTCCAAAACAAAACAACAGCTTTATAACCTCCTAAAAGATAGAAAACAAAACTCGGCTTCTTCATGCAAGCCAAAGGAGCAAGAAACTATGGGGGATGCTACTTATGCCTCCCAAAGGGGAAATGGGTATCACCACCTGAGAACAAACCACCAAAATATAACATTTTTAATCCCTAACATACCCTTATGCCTCCCCAAGTACCCCTTATTCCTCACATTTCCTTATGCCTCCCCAACCTCTTATGGCACCCCATAATGAGTAAAGAAATTCAAGCTATTTATTTGTAAGGTGGAACCAAAATCCCAACTCCCTCCACACTTATACCTCTCTAAAAACTTAGGCCTCCCACAAAACAAACCCCATAGCCTTCTCCTATGCCATTACTAGGCCATCTAACCAACATCCCACAAACAACAACAAACATACAAGCCTTTACATATTCATAAAAGGGAAAAGAAGAGCATTTCCAAGAGCCAAGATCTTACCTCTCCATGATGTAGTTTGTTCCAAGTTCAAAATAACAAGCTTTCCAATGAAAAATAGTCCAAGAGATCAACAATCTACAAGCATGCAACAACCTCCAATCTTCTCTAAAAGCAAGAGATCTCCAAAACCAAAAATAATTCTCCGAAAATGATGTGATAAAAGTGGAGCCACCCAAAATGAAGCTAAATAATTCCAATTTATAGAGGAGGGAAGGGAAGAGGATGAGGTGGATCCAAGTGGAATGCCACATCACACATCCTCAACTCCAAGCACAAAAGTCAACTTCATTCTCCAATGTATAATCAATAGGTGGGTGGATAATATGACAGCTTTACTTACACACTCAAACAAGCCCACACCCCATAAGGATTGAAATTAAAACATGTAAGAAAAGTGCAATAAAAACATTTAACTTGACTTACAAAAATGCATAAGTAATGGCTAAATTTAACTCTCCAACCATAGGTAAGGTTGGTATATAAATTTAATAGGCATGAGACAAGTTTAACTTGTCCCACAAGTCTCCAAAATCAGCCTCTAAGGACAATTTCGAATTTCAAAGAAGATGGAGTGTTTCATACTCCAAAATCAACTTACACATCTCTTACACATCACTTACACATTTCTTACAACACTTTAATTTGAGGCCAAAAATCTAATAATCACTTTCTTATGACCCAATTTGATTAATTAATTTTTAACAATATGATTACTCACATTAATTAACACACCATTTAATAAATAAGGAAAGGGGTCAAAGCAACACAAAATAAACACATGCAACATTAAACCAAGGAAAATAAATAAAAGAAACATAAAACCCCTTGGTCACATTTGAAGGTGAGCCCCCCATGGGAATCCCTAACAACAATCAAACACACACAAACAAATAAATTTGCCATGGTGAACTTGTTGAATTCATCTAGATTTCCAAAGTGGTCAGTCTCCAATCCCCGATGTGTGTTGTGATATTGTTACTGTAAACACAAATACCTCCTTCGGCCTTTTGGCCGCATCGAACATCCAAATAAATATAGTATACTTCCAAAGTCATCAATATATATGTGAATCTAAACAATCATCAAGCCAATCAACAGTGTCACTTAAAACTTCATCAACAAATATATCATCATCAATTTTAATTCAATTTTCATTTTCTAGGTCTACTCAAAATATCCAAATATCACATGTCCAAACAACATCTATAATGTACTAACCATGTCGATAGTATATCAACATCAATATATAAAATATCTCTAATAATCATTCTCGCATCATATATGAATCGAGTCAACAATAATCCATGCTCTAACATCCAATCATGATACTAAATAAAAAATATAACAATGTCAATGGTATAGTCAACAGTGTCATGATCGGTATCAAAAGGTGTCAAAGGGAAGTGGTCATTACACAAAGGCTAGCAAAGAGATTATATGGATGAGTAGGTTCATGAAAGAGTTGGGAAAGGAACAAGAGAATTACATATTATACAATGATAGTCAAAGTACAATTCATTTGGCAAAGAAATTTATGTTTAATTCAAGAATGAAATACATTCAATTGAGATATCACTTCATATGGAAGGTGTTGGAGGATGGGAAACTGAAACTGGAGAAAATTCATACGAAAGAGAACCTTGTAGATATGCTAATGAAGTCATTGGAAAAGGAGAAGTTGGAGATTCACTCCACTTCTATTGGTCTTTGAGTTTGAGACTTGAAGAGGAAGAAACAGGCCAAGGAAAGGATCCAAGAATGGAGTTGTATGGTACAATACAACAATTTATCTCCAAGTGGGAGATTTTTGAGTTGTGGAGCTCAATTGCTTCACAAATAGCATGCTTTATTAAATTATTGGAATACATAGTAACCAACGTCGGTTGGGTAATCGTCAAATCGATCACCAAGGGACCGAAATTAGTAAAAGAAAGTAGAAACGAACATCAGTTTGGGTAACCGACATTGGTTTCCTGTGCATGATTGATTTTATTTAAGTCACATGATTTAGATCTAACCTTTGTTTTAAATTTGATCTAATGGTTGTAATTGCATAGCTAAGGTGATCTAAGTTTGTATATACCTATATAAGCTAGAAAAATAGGGTTAGAAGGAGAGAACTCATTAATATTGAGGGAATTGTAAGAAATAATTATTGGAGAGAGCTTAAAGAAGCTTGTGAGAGGAAAAGTATTATACATCGTGTAAGATGTGGAAGATTGCAGATCTTCAATTGTATATCCTCTAGAATAATATATTGGTTGTTTCTTAGTGGACGTAGCCCATATTGGGTGAACCACGTTATATCTTGTGTATTATTTCTTATGGTTTATTTCTGTATTTATTGTTTGTATGCTTAGATATGATATATATTTGTACAACTGGTGTGATTAACCCCAACAAAACATTATGCATGCTCACTAAATGTTTTACTAAATGCAACATTATGTATGCACAAAAAAGCATCAAAATGCACAAGGTTTGATGTTGCAATTAATTAGTAGCAACCAAAATGCACTTGATATTTATATGATAGAATCAACTATACATCACTGTGTTCAAGGGAGGAGCTTCAAAATGCTTTTCAAGACCTTAATTCTTCTTTTTGTGCATGTTACCGAGTTGGTTTTTGCTATATTTTCCTTAGTGCATTCTTGGTACATAATTCTAGGGTCTTGTCCACATTATACAAATGGTTCTTTTTAAATGGGATTCAGATATTCATAGAATAATTACATAATTCTCTTGAGATAAAAAGTTCATGCATTACTAGAAAAGTTTCCTAATATGTTTTTTAATAATGTAATTTCCTTGAAATACATCATAGAGAGTCCTTACAAATTACTTTCCTTCTTCCATTTTGCAAAATTTCAAAGGTCCTTATTCTATTGTAACATGTAGAATAAATAAGAAAATCAATATGTTATGGTTTGTAACTAGTGAAATTTGTTTTGTTTTGCAAATAAATAATTGAAACCCAAGTTCTGAATGAGTCTTTCCATTGCATATTAAAAAGAATATTTCGAACTAATAAATTCATGATCACCGAACAAAGGTGATTTTTTTCAATTTTTTTTTTGCAATAGCTTAAACATATTATTAATATTACTAAAGGTAATTAATATTTTAGAAAATTCCATACGGTTGAAAATATATATTCTATTACTAAATTTTGTGTGTATTATGACCCCATGATGAATGAATACATTATATGAGATGGTACATGATTTCAATGCCATTTTTCAATTTGTGTATACCCAATGCACATCACACTATATAGTTGCATTAGGAAAATTCCCTTCTCTAGTATGATATTAAGAATCATATAGTCTTTAATGTGTGACACCTTACCTATAGTGGTTGTCATTAAATATTACATGTTTTAACTCCCTATATGATGTGTATTGCATTTTTTTAACTTTCATTGATTTCTTCTTTAAAAGAAGCACTAATTAGACCTTTCTATTTGATGTTTGTATATTCAAAGAATGTTTTCGGTACTGATTTGTATGTATTTTTGGTGCATTAAACATAGGATTGAATGTTATTACGCGAGAAGGTGTTTACAATTGAGTTGAGACTGCTTTGCCTCCCACATACAAGAAGGAGAACATCAAATATGCAAATTTGAAGATGTGCATTAAAATTTGATGGGTATAAACACATCTCAATCTAACATGGCACATGACACAGATGGTTACAGTTCATGTGGCACAAGTTGTTACAATGCATGTGGCGGAGGTTCTCAGAAGAAGAAGCAACAAAATCAATATAGCTAGAAATTTTGCGAGAGATTTTTGGTTTCGAGTATCGCTTCTGAGAGGTGTAGGAATGAAGATTACTTCTAGTTTGTACTCTTTTTCTTCCCCTTTAAGGTTTTGTTACTATGGTTGCTCTATTTTTTTTTCTTTTCTTATCCAATCTTTTTTGCTGTTTGTTTCTTATATTTTTGACAGACATCATGCGTGAGGCATTTCCTCTTTGCATCACAAACACCAACATTTGCATTTTCCTACATCATAAGAGATGATGGAAATGAGTTTGTGAATTATACGGTTTCGTGCTCATTTTACACATACAAGGATTTTTAAAGTTGTGTTTTCTGCAACTTGATATAAAAGTAAAGGAGTTTAGGAAATTATATGAAATGATTTAGGAATTTATGGATATGTCTTGTAAAATTCCTCATGTAAGCGAGGACTCAAAAAAATCTTTTGTCTTTAACCAAGAATGTATTCGTTTCTTTAAATCTCTGCAAATTTGTTATTAATGTCACATAAGTTTTCGATAAGTTTATTACCTTATCTTTTTCATGGCGAGCATTCTAAATAACACCATATAATTGGAGTTTGTAATGCATGATGAAAGCGGCGTACTAAAAGGATGTGTAAAGTGAAGGTTTTGGGGTGGTCATCCGTAGTAAACAAAGGTGTCGGATTCACGTGGCCATGCACCATTTACACTACTATCAGCCGCTCATATGGATGTGCGGCTAAACAAATTTGATTCCGTTTTGAAGGGTTCACATTTTCCATTGCAAGAGATTTTTGTGGTGAATGTTTTTATAGGAACAGTTAGTGGTGTTTTCATTTGAATACCGCTTTTACTACCCAAACCATTAGGCTCACAATTTTTTATTTCATTTAGTTAAAGCATTTGTAGGCATTGACCAATAATTACACTGCAAGCGAGGAAATATTTATCTCGAGCTATTCATAAAATAATTCCTTTCTGTCTATTCTTGGCATGCATCCCCGAACTTGCTAATATTTAATAGGAAGTAAAATAACACAAACACTAGCTGCTAACTAGGTGCAATCGATAAGATCTCCAATTTGATTATTGAATATGCTTGTGTATTAAGGGCATTATATCGTAACAAAACACCGACTACAGTGTTGTTATGTGTTGGCCTTGAAATTCTTCGAAATATTAATAGGAATAGAACTACGTATTGCTCATAATAATTCTCATACAAAGAAAATAAAGGTCACTAATCTGTTATCCAAAATTCTCCCTCGAGGTAAATTTGGATGACTGTAGAATTTATTCACGATTGAGCAAGTATAGATGGTTTGAGGCCCAAAATTGGGTTTTGGGGTCCTTTGGCTTTTCTCTAACTTCCCTATCTAAGGAGTTAGAAAAAATTGTAAACATTCCAAGAAATGGATTCTTTTAGTGTATTACGGAAAATGCGGAAGTTTTTATCCCATCTTTGTATAAGTTAAACGAGGACATTCAAGCTCCGAAAAGGTGAAATCATCGCACAACAAAGGAATCGGTTAAGGCGAAAAATCATCTCGGGAATTCCAGAGATGCTTAGGGCGTGTGGGACCCGAAAACCCGAAATCATTGTAGGCAAGTGGGATGCGGTAAAACCGAGGTCAACGGCCCAAACGACCCGGTCAATAGTGGGACGATTACGATAGGAAAGTCCGAATTAGGTGACATGGAGAAAGGAGGCCCGTGCCTGTGCGAGTATGTGTGGAACATGAGTTCCCCAAAAACCCGCAATAGCCGCAATACAAAGGAAAAGTTGATGCCCGACCTCCGAACTTCAAACGACCATAAATTTTGACCCGAGCTCCATTTTTTAAAAAATTGACTTTTGAGAATGGGCATGTAAATAAAAGAAACACCTTCAGCTCCAGTCAATTAAATATCCATTCCCATTAAATGACGTAAATGTTTTATAGAACCAAAATAGCTAACCACACTCAAAATTTCATATCGTTTGTAATTATCAATGAAAACACACAAAATTGGTACCGTTGGAATTGTGGTTCTCATACCAACACAAAAAATTAAGAAAACTAGAATTTGATGAATAATTAATGGATATTTTGTTGAAAACGTGTCCAAGTCCGGAGAGCAAGTGTTTTATATGGTAGTTAGGATGTATTCAATAAAGGGTAGGAAAACTTTTCTCACTGCTGCAAGTTATGGGACAGTATGGGGGAACTTTTGCAAGCAACATACCATCATTTCAATCCATTTATGACATCTTGCAAGTGGTGGGAAGACATATTTCAGGATTTTCATTTTTCTCTCTCTTTCCTCCCAGAATTCTATAAATTGGAGTGTTGGGCTCATTGTAAAGGGAGATAATTTTTTTGTAACAAAAATATGCCAAATTTGTTTTGTGAAGCCAATGTGCTACAGGCCCTTATAGTGGACTCCTTACATGGTGATCCATGCCCTTATTTTGTAATAGATTGAACTGTGCATATCATGAAGCAATAGATACAAGTTTGTGGATGTCTCTTCCCCTGCTGTGTTTGTTTGCATTATTCTTTCCCTTTCAAACTCATTACAAATATATTGTGTCTATCTTATTCTCTTGCAGGGATTCATTATCATTGTGTGTGTATGAAATGTTGTTCTGAATGCATTTTATAGACTATGGAGAATTGTTATCACCCCTTCTAGTATGCACTTTGCTTCTATTTTTCACACATTGGATACTATTCTCACACTCTCATTTTATGGTATATCATGTCTTCATGTAGGATTTATTTTCATGCTCTCTCTCTCCCTGGTCCCTTGGAAAGTTAGATTAGGACAAGTTAGTTTTTGCCTGCATTAGAGTAGATTGTGGCAGGTAGTTTAAGAGCAAGAACCAACTTTCTCTGGAGGCCTATCTTAACTAGCAAGTCCCACAACCTCGGAGACAAGTACCCATGTTACCCAGTCACATCGTGAGCTCAAACACACACACTTGTGCAAACATGAGGGTGCTATGATTTAGTGATAATACTAACTGTTTGATGAAATGTGTTGAAGTGTCTAGAAAGATTTGCATCTCATTAGTCACGATTTTCTATCGGGATTCTTCTCTAAAATATATATCTAAAGACGTGGTACTCTTTTTTATCATTATGTGGATTTTTTCCAATTTTGGGGTTGTTTACATTTCCTTTGTTTTTGGGGTTGTTTATCTTATTATAACACTATTCATTTTAACTTATTCCTCAGATATTTAATAGTAAATGGGACCCACATTTCCATTGCACAAATATGTTTAGTGTTATTTAAATTTAAGGATAGAATTGATAGGGCATCAATGAACTGATGCCATATTCAAAAGGAGAGAGGTCATATTCTTTAGAATTGAAAGGAGATGTAACCCTATGATGGTATTATTCAGGTAACATACAATTTATTTGGTTGAAAGTTCCATCAATGATAATCACAAAGATTATAATGTAAGCTAAAAATTTCAATGGATGAATTGAAAGGCATTATGGTTTATTCTTAATTCATTTTAAAAGAGAGATATATAATTGTAACTCCTAATTGACAATAATTTGACATTAAATAATTAAAAACACCTATAATTGACAATTACCTTAAAATTATTATCACACTTTTCTCGAACAATTCTACATACATTTCCCACTTTTTAACACACAAAGTTGGAGTCTTTGCTTTGGAAAAGTTCTAGCTGATAAAAACGTTTGGTAGTGATTATTATCGGGATCTTCCATGGAGATGAACATTTGGCTCACCAAATATTACAGGAAAATGACAAGGTATCAAAAAATTTCTTTCTCATCTTCATCCTCCACGATTTTCCCATCGATTCATCAAAATTCATTAATTTCCCATAGTTGGCCATTTTAGATTCCAATACCGAATAACATGCAACTATGTCAAATTGTAGAAGTTTTATGAAATTGGAACCCAATTATACCTTGTTTGATGTCTATGGACATTTGAATTTGGATCATTTGTAGTATTTTTATAGCTCAAAGAAAGCATATTTCAGCACTATGAAATTTTTTTATTATTGATATAAGGTTTCCAATACCAAACAATAGTGTGAATTTACAGATTTTCGGATGTGGAAGAGTCTCTAAGGCTTATTGTTAAAAGAATGAATTTTTGCACTTTATGGTTTTTTTAATTTTTTAATTTAGCATTTCCTTGTTGTCTTCCGTATTCTACATGTGAAGAAACTCGATCACAATTTGCTTGTACTTGTTTTATAGAAAAATATGTTCGCATTTGCAATTGTCGCCTTCAATCGCCCATCATTGACGCTCACACCGCTTTGATTTTAGATCCAAAATTAAAAATGTGGGTGTTTTAATTTTTCATAATGTATTTGAATATCCTTTACTATAACTTTCATGTTTATATTGTCTTTAAAGAAAAAAAAATTCCTTTGCATAAATTTACCATGATTCGAGTTTGGTAATACATTTGATTGATGTCACTTTGGTCGGTTTGTTTGTTTTATTTATTTTTTCAAATGTTGGGGGTAGTGGGACTGCATCCATATCATGGGCTTCAACATTCCATATATTTAGTGAAACTTTGCCATGTTCAAAACTTGCATTGTAGGCATCTTGCTTTGCACGGTTGTGATTACGACTTTTCTTTCCTTTCATGGTTGTTTCCTAGACATTAACATTCTGCAATACTATAGATGGGTTTACTGATTGTTTGAAAATAATATCAAAATGCTCTAAGGAGGTGTTGCAAACCATGTTAGTTTCCGTCAATTTCTCTCCTTAGACCCTGTTGCATGCATGCAGTGCTTGGACATGAAATTTTAGGGTTGCCTTTTTGATGGGGTTTATTCTCACCATGGGCTCCTAGGAAAACATATTGGTCAAGGTACCATAATATCTGATATACTATAAAAAAATTTCCTCAAGGGATGGAAATTACTTGTAATGCCCATAAAATTATCATTTATAGTCTCCACCCAATGGATGGATTCTTGTCAAAGCTTTGTAAGGAGTTAGATGAAACCAAGTTCGCAAAATAGATATTTAAGTTTGAGCTATATTCAATATGTGAAACACTTGAGAATTGAAATAAATTTTTAAATGTGGTCATGTCCAAGCTCCATAAGAAAAATAAGCGGTAGAGAATTATTCCTATGAGTTGAATAAAAGAGCGCATGAGATCAATAACACAAACAAGAAATGCAAAAATAAAGGCCACTTTATTGCTTAAAGAGTCTGCACTTAGAGGTGTGAATTCTTCCCATGAGAAGATGAGGGACCAACTCAATGCATATGTGAAGAACATGAGAGGGTTATGAAGAAATTTTTTGGGAGAGATGGAGAATTTTAGATCCATGATTGCTAATTTGTATCAAGATGTAGGAATGTTAAGGCAATAATTATAGAGGAAAAAACAAAGAGGATGGGGTAGATGGAATTAGATATTGAGTCAAAGGGAGCTACTCATTTTATGTTTTCTGAGAACAAATAACATTATACTAGTTTGATGATTAAGCTAACAGATTGTGAGAGGAAACTTCAATATGAAAGCACATAAAGAACTTTGGTTCAACAGATTTGAAAGAGATTAAGAGTAGAGATGGGCACTTTCTAAAGTCGAAAAGAAGCATAATAATGCATAGGACTAATTAAGGTAGAGAAAGTAACAATTTGGGATCTTATAAGATGATTATAAGAAGTTACATAATCACATTTCAAGGTAGTAAGGATGAGAGGAAAAGGGAGAGGTAGGGATGATTAGTGAGAATTCAAATCTATAGAACAACTTGGAGACTCAATACAAATTGTCCAAGGATATTTAGTCATAATTGTAGAGGTGGGACATAGAGAACCAAAGGAAGGTTTTGGTAATCCAAGTAGAAGAATTTTAGCATGGGTTTGAGAAGATCATTGCTAAAGTTGACGAAGCCAAGTCAAGTATAGAAAACATGATAGAAAAAATGGAGGAAAAGTAGGGAATATGAGAGATTATTTGGATTTCAACGAGAGACATATCTAGGAAATGGAAGTAAAGCATATAGACTTGGAGAAAGAGAAATAGGATTTGAGAAACATGGTTGAGGGGTTTTGAGAATCAACATTTACCAATGAAGAGCTCCCTTTCTCTCAAGCAACTGAAGATGAAGTATATGGCTATGGAACAAACCTACAATGAATGTCATTAAAAATTTGAAGAAAAGGGATTCTCAATGGGAAAGAGAAAGAGATGATATGTTCAAAACATTGAATGATTATCACCAGATCTCCAATTGAAAGGATGGAAAGATGAATGAGTTAGAAAAATAGTTCCTACTTGTTCTCCCCATAAGTACCTAATGAATAATTATTTTGTGTTCTTCAAGAACTTCTCGACATTGAGGATGATTATATGGGAAGATCAATGATACTTCCATCCTTTGATATGGATGGTTTACCCAAAGTATACTTGATTTACCCACAAAACTAATATTTCTTGTTCCAAACAACCATCACTCATTCTTAGTTACAAACAATATAGTTAATTTTTTTATTTATTCTTGCCTTCTAATGAATTTTGTTCCATTGTAGTTATTGTTACCTTGCTTAAAAATGATTCAATATTATTCATATGATCCTAGAGTTCATATTGTTGGTATTTTGTTTCATAGTTTTTGTGACTGTGTTTATAGTGAATTATGTATTGTTGTTATTCACCTCCATCGAGGGTTTGCAAGAGTTTACAAAAAGATTGAAAAGAAAGGCCCCTTCCTTTGCCATGTAATTTCTCTTCATGATTTTGGTGACAATCTTTAGAGTTACTTTTGTATTATTCTTATTCACCTCCATTGAATCCTTGAACGAGTTTACATTAAGATCAAAGAGAAAGGAACCTTACTTCTAGATTGAAATCCTAAATTTATTTCTTTAACTTACAATAATATTGTTCTAGAAAAGAATTATATATGGCATTGTTACACCTTGGCACCAAAAAAAACACACAATTGATGCCAATGCCAACCCAGAAATAGACAAGGGATATATATAACATTCAAGAACTATAGTACACAAAAAACCAAGGATAAAAGTAATTAGGATTTGGCTAGAACCCTTATTTATCTATGTTTTGGGGCATATACTCCTTGCATTTTAAGTGATCAAATTGGTTCTATTTGTTGGATCTTTGATAAATGTTAAAGATAGAATTTTGTAAATATTATTGCAACATTTTCTCTCACCATAAAACTTCCTATTATTTTGTAATTTCACTCTATTGTAATGCAAACCATATCTATTCTTGATAATAATGTAGATACTTTCTTTGTACAAAATGTATTTAAAACACGACCATGAAAAGTGGGTTGCATACCTTCTGCTACAGAGGTTTTTCATAGCAATGTAATTGATAATTGTTGGAAGAAAGAGTTCGGGAAAAATTGGACAAATGATTTTTCTTGGTCTAATAATGCTTATCCCTATTAAGGATGGATCCAAACTTGGCCCTCACCGCTTATCGAGAGTGCCGATAAATAACTCCTTTAAATCCTCTTTCAATTTCTATTTTTCCCGTTCTCGCTGTTTTCATTAGTTACTGATAACACTGTTTTGTGATGGTCCATGTTTTTAATCTTTTATAACTATGGAAGAATAAGAGTGGCATCTTTGCATGAGACTTTTCTGAAAAGGATTGTGCATCTAGATTTATACAATGCCTGAAAGGATATATTCTTGTGATTTTTTTTGTAACGAGCTTATAATGGATATTGTAGATTTCAAACAACTCTTTATTTTGAATGGATATTAAATTTCCAAATAAATCTTAAATTTTCTCCTTTCTTTGTTGACTTAATGGAATTTAATGTATAACATGCAATGTATATCACGATTACGTAATGACAGGGGCAATTTTAAATCCATGTATAAAATAGATTGAGTTGGATTCCAATTTTTTTAATGTTTTCTATCAAGGTTTTCACTTTCCTTTTGGAAATTATTTCAACATATTTTAGTATGTCCAAGTTTTACTTATTTTAATCCTTTATAATTGAATTGCATTTACACTTCAGTTTGTTCCTCATTATTGTGAATTTGGTAATGTGTAATTTGGTTTGATTATGATGTCACGAGATATGAGGAGATGGAATTGTCATCCACATTCTCTTTTTGTTCTCACGTTGTCGTCCTTAGTGATGACTGTAGCAGTGATGGTCACTCTCCGCTTCATTCTCCCCTTTTCTAATACACACATGATGTAGTTTTGGTGGCAATAATAGTTGCAAAACGTTTTGGTCAAATAGATTCCCCGTAACATATTTCATATGGAAGGTTGATAAAGTGGACTTCCTTACATGTATGGGAACTTTCATGAGTACCATATTTATCTATGTGCAATGGGCCTTATCACTACGGTATGATTTGAGTATTATTTTCTCTAAATCATCTACAATTTTGTGTTGGGTTGGTTGATTTCCATTTTTCTTGATTCCCAATATGTGAGACAATTTTAGTGGCAGATGATTCCTTTTGCTGTGCACTTTATTGATGGTCTTTATGACATGAAATTTACCATTTTTAAGGTTTTAGACAAGTTGTCTACAATCAGGTTTATTAGGTAAATTGGTCTAGTATGTTGTGGTGGTAAATTATTGGGAATTATTCATGGCTAAGTAAAGTTTGGTTATCTTAATTGCTTGTATACTAGGAATTCCCTAATCGTGACTATCTTTGAGCTTTCCTATGTGGTAAATTAGTGGGACTTTTCCTTTGCTAACTTAAGTTGGATTTTAATCCTTAGCAACAACATAAGAGTGTACTAATACTACTATCGAGGGTGGATTGATTTAGATTTGAAAGAAAAGTTCCTCTTGGGCATGTGGAAAAGGAACAAAATGCCCAATGTATGACTAAATTTTCACCTTCAAATAGAAATTTGGGCACACTTTTATTTATTTTAAGGTTTCTACAACTTCGGTATCAATGCCAGCGGTTCCTTGATTGCATTGTTGTGCCTTTTGATAGAATATTTGTTCACATGCCAATGTCAAACACAACTCCATCTAAATTTGATTTCTCTATGTTTTAGACAATAAACCTTAAAAATACTTAAACAATGTACATCATAATGTCTAAAAGAAAATTAACAAATAGAAATATTACGAATGAAGTGAATTTTATTTTTTGTCCATAGCTTCCTTCACGTCAATGAACTCCAGGAAGAATAATTTTATGTAATCGTATACATTAGATTTATCATTAAGCCTTCATGTTATTGCATATTTAGGGTCAATGTAACTAATAATTGGTAGAAGAAAAGTTTACGAGGAACCTGTGCTAAATAGAGATCTTGCTAATAGATGTCCTAAAATCATCAATATTATACCTAACCTATCTTGCTAAATGAAGATAAATCTAACCTACTTGTCTAGTCTAAGGGAAAATATGTTTAAAAATCAAGTATATTATTGGTGAAATGCTTGTATTCTGCCTAACTTGAGTATTCTATTGTTTTTACTATTGTAGAATAATTTGGAGGACATGTACAATCTTCTTCACTTCCTTCATGTTGAGCCATGGAGTAATTGGGGCTGGTATATTTTATATCTCGTTTCCTTTTTTCTTACCAACTTAATGAATTGTTTATATGCCATGTGGTTCAAAGATGATCATGTAGAATGATTAGAATTGTACAGTCCCTTTAACTACGTTTGAGGTCTTGCATTTATAAATAGGTTATATTGCTAGGGGTCCTTGTCTTCAAGGGTAGCACATAAATCTGTGATGAAACTGGTATATTTAACCTTGAAATAATAATACAAATGGACTATGTGCACCTTTTACCTCTGCCTTCCATTCCTTTTTATTTATAGAGCAAATAAACATGATACAAATATTTAGTGCACAAGGATATAAATCGTATCGTTTGAATTCATGACCGAAAAATATATTGTGAATTCATTCCCCATAAATGATTGCACATCTCCTACATAAATGTCTAATTGTTATAGTTTAATAATTCATATTTTTTGACCATGTTGTTTCTTGTAGTGCCAACCTATACTAAGCACATCCTTGTCAAGTAGGTAACATTTTCTCAATTCTAGAGCATATCAACAAGGGAAAAGATTTTCCGTATATGCAAATTTTGTTTCTTCCTTTCTTCCATGTTTTCCAGTATAGTGCTCTATAGAAATGTAAATTAACATAGTTGAGTATCCAATATCTTTCCTCTTTTCTATCTTTTGGATGTTTGATTTCCATCTTTGGATTTTTCTCCTTGTAGTAATATGCAAGTGTTGTGCATTTCCTCGGGAAAGTGAATATGCAATATGGACTCTTGTAAATGGCTATGAATTGAACTAGTTGACTATTTAAGTGCACAAATTGAAGTCTAATGTTTGGAAAATTGAAAAGCTCAATGAGCTTATCAAATCCAATAAATTCAAATTCAATTCGAGAAGGTAGTATCTTAAAAGGTCAATTATTCTCTTATAGTTATAGATCTATCGAGATATACCTATTATAAGAATGTTTCATATGCATGTCTTGTATTTACACTATATAAGAACAAGTGTAGTATTTCCCATGTGCCAAATACATAAGTATTTATAATCATAGGAGATTATTGGGGTCCATATGAACAAGGTGTAAGTAATGAAAATATAAATATACATTGGAACTCAATGTCCTCCCCTTTCATCGATCCCCTTGTTGATCACTACTCATCCTTTCCTTCTATTTCACTTTCTCATTTTTTCATACGTTAGTCCATCCCCTTCGACGTTTCCATTGTACACTTCAGGTATGATTACTAGTTATTATACTTTCACACATGAGGAAGAGTTCCTCCTAAAGATAATAATATATTCTTAAGAAAGATTGACAAGAATGGGAAAATGTTCTATGTATGTAATAAAAATTATAGATCATTTATCAAACTATTTTTTTATAGAATGAAGGCAGATTGTATGGTCAATCCTTTTCATATAATCAATTAGGGATACTTCAAGATGTCGATCTTCACCATTTGTATTCATTTAAAGGCCACTTTGAAAAATTTGCATGTCATTTCCGATGAAAGAAAGTTTCTATTATTTAATCAAGCGTCAAAAATAAATATTGCATCACTCCAAAACCAAAGGCATGACTTTAAGCACCTAGGATAACAACCAAGACTCCTAGGGCATACCCCAATACAACGAGAGAACATAACACAACTTAATAGAACCAACTCATTAGGAGAAAAGAAGAAAACCACATAACATTATAAACAACATTTAGCCAAATGACATCTAAGGAAAAAATATTTGAGTTACCAACCAAAATTAAAATTCAAGAAATCTTGGCAATCAAAAGAAATGGCTAAGAAGTTGCATTTCCATCCTTGAAAAATCTTACAATAAGATAAATATTAAATAAGAGTCTTAAAGCTTCTAAAAAAACAATCAAAATACAATGTTGGTCATTGATAAAAAAATTATGTTTACAAATATAAAAGAAATTAAATATCCACATCATAATAACTTCGTATCCCTTCATGGCCACTAGTATGGGTACTCGTCGAGCTCGCATCTAAGAGTATACATACATGCATGGATCTAATATGACATCATGTCATGATTTCGAATCTCTCACATGGAGATTATGTCCTTAAGCCATGAATGAAAACCAAATTCTACAACCATCGATAAACCAAGCCCAACTTACCTATCCACTAAAGGCAAAAGGGAAGTTCTAAACAAGTAGTCAATCCTCAAATTTCCCTAACGTACCTCAAGCACTAATCCTCGAAAGTTACACCTACCAAAAAATCAATCCAGATAAGAGAGGGTAGATACGGGGTCTTCATCGTCACACGAATATAAGCAAAAGCTAGGAACCCATAGTAAACTTATAATAATTTCAAACTGATTTAGCATTTCTCATTATCTAGGTTGACAAGATGCCCACTTAGGTGAATACACATTCCAAATGGATTTTATTATCATTATTATTATTTTAATTCCAGAGGTTCAAGTGTCCTTGGTTTAGGTTTAAGATTTCTAGATGGTTGTGGTGTTTCCATTTTTCCCAAGGTCCAAGCATTGATCACGTGACTATGATACCAATTGTAACACCCACAAAATTTTATAGGTTGTAAGAAAGTGCAATTAATTTTTTTTTCCCCTTAAAAACACATAATAAGGCCTAAAATAATCCCCTCACTTAATAGGTATAGTTTTTGGGTGATTTTAAGAGGTATGGGGCAAGCTTAACTTGTCCCACAAGCCTCCAAAAGTGGATCCAAAGCAAAAATTCGAGATTATAAATTTAAGATTTAATACACAACACCTAAATCAATAGAATCCCTTTCAAATCCATAATATAAGAAGGAAAATCTACCACAGCTTAAATGCACGTTTGGTCACATCACAACTTAGAATAATCACATGATTAGTTAACTTAAAAAGAGCACATTAACTAAGTAATACTAAAGTGGAAATACATTACAACATAGAAAGCACATACCCACAAAATAAATAACATGAAAGAGGGAAAAATCAACACATAAACCCACGATCACATTTGAGGTCACCCCCAAATGGGGACCCCCTAGAAAATCAACAATAACATAATAATACACATTAACACAAGTTTCCAAGGTGACCTTGTTGCACAATATCCAATATTCTCTCATGGTTGGTCTCCTAGCCCCTTCCCGCTTTGTTGTGATATAATTTTCCCGCAACCAATCAAACATTACTTGTTTGGCCTCATGTCCATATCAATATGTCATACAAATTAAAAACATATAAATTATCCATCATACAATCCTCATCATACATAAAGCAATACAACACACACATATATCTATCAATTAACATCATCATATAACATAGCTAAATCATCATCAAGGTTAAGCAATTCTATCAATTGTTTACAATTTCTAAACATTCCAATTCTATCATTTTCACCAATATCAATGAGATCACAAGACTAACCCGATCATCAAAACATAATCAATGCGTCAAGAATCCAAAGTGTCAATATATATAAGTAACATCACAAGATCATCATCGATCGAAATATCTATCTATTCCTCTAGATTCCATACAATCTACAATATGAGTCACAACATATCGATAATCAAAATGTCCATATCTCTAGTCAAAAATGATCAAAATCATGGTAAAATAAGTTTTGAAGAGGAGTGGGCATTACAAGATATAATCATGAAGAGGATGGAGGACTAGGAAAAGGTTAATAAACCTAGAAATGAGACCATTACTCTTAAAAACATCTTCATATGGAAGAATTTAATCCTAAATAAAAGAGATGGAGAATTTTTTTTAGAAACCATAGGCTTAGAGGGATGTCAATCAGAGGATTTGGACACATCTAGGAAGCTTCATGGTGGACCGAAAGGTTCCCCTATCATATACCTAGTCACGGATATCAAAATCTTATTTTATAGTGCCTCACCCGAAGGATAAACCCCAAAAACATTTTTCACAAGAAATATAGATGCTAGAGAGGAAGGAATACACTTGGAGAACACCCAATCAAATCTTGCAGTGTTGTCACCAGATAAGTCTCTAGCATTTGAGGACAATAATGAATCACCCAAAAATGGACCCAGAGAGCCACCCCCAAAAAATCACCCCATGACACCCACATGGTTGGAAGCATGTTCGATGAATGGTTGAGGGAGAGTACGACAAAGCACGATCTATCCTACAATAGTAACACTAGACCGAAAGTGTCATCAACGCACCCCACCAACATATACATAATCATCATATCCATAGATCTTAGGATTTGGAATGATTCAAATACTTAGAGATCCTGAAAAGAACCACAACGACAAGGACTACTAGACTTGGAGTCTCCACAGAACCCTTATACCTTCTTCGCTCACTCTACAAATGTATAAGCTAGACACATTTCCACCATAGTTGTATCCATTAGGGTTAGGTAACCTTTTGAGAGAGAACGCGATAGAAAATTTGATTGGGAGAGCGTATTATTTAATATTCATTTAAGCATAGTGAAAGGGTTTAGGTAAACCACGATGAGAGTTGAACAAGATATATAGCACCGGGATCATAAGCCTAACACTATGCCTCACAACATGCCTTCATCACCAACTCGGTTATCTTCCACCCTTCAAAGGGTTTTGGTAAATCATGGCGAGAGTCAAACCAATTAAGTAGCACCGAGATCATAATTCCAACACTATACCTCACAACACTCCTTCATCAACTATCCTCCACCCTTAAAATTGTTTTGGTAAACCATGGTGAGAGTCAAAATAGCACCGGGATCATAAGCTTAACACTATGCATCACAAAACACCTTCATCATCGAATCGGCTATCCTCCACCCTTAATGTATTTCCCCTTGTATGAATTTGAATACATTTTATAACTTTTTCTGATTGTAGACATTATATGCATTTTGCTTTGTATTAGTGTATAAAGATGTCCTACCCTAAAGATCTAACTAAAATCCTTAAAAAGTACATAGTTTTTTATGTACGATCAACGAAAGAATAATTTTAATCGGTGCAGTGTTTTGGGAAAGTAATTCTAAAATTTATCTTACTTAGGAGTATCTTAACTTACTTCCAAGAGTTCTATCTCAGGTCACTTAGAAATATCTTGGCTCGCTTTAGAGTATCTCAGTTCTCTTTGGAGCAATTTAGCTCACTTCGGTGTGTCTCAAATTTCTATAGAGTGCTTTAGTTTATTTCAAAGTGTTCTATCTCAAGTCACTTTAGAGTATCTTATCTTTCTTGGGAGTGTCTCAACTCACTTCAAAAGTATTCTCATCTCACTCTAAAGTATCTCATATCACTTCTAAGTGTTTCCGTTATATTACAAATTTTTGACATTGGGCTTTGGTATCCAAGTAACAACTTTGGGATCCTTCTAGCTAGTAACATCAAACAAGAAAATATGGATTTTCTCTAGCCATGAGCATGCATCTAATGCATAACATGCTAGAATAGGAAAATGACAATTTTAGATTAAATTGTGTAACCCATTTTTCAAACGATTTCCTTAATCCTCTCCATTATTTCATCCTGAAATATGGAGATGATTTGGAATCTCTATTCTACATATCTAAGTAAGGATTTTTCTTATAGTTTTGTAGGCGTCAGTTGAGGATGTTGGATTATATAATTCACCCTCATTGACTGTGATAAGTTAGACAGAAAATCTACACTATTATAATTCTACTATATGATCTAAAAACTTTTGAAATCAATAAAAATTGCTGCTTTGGTGAATTAGTGTGTAACTATCATTCGTGAACTGGGAGCAAGGGCCCACTCACCTCGAGACCCAAAACTTTTCATAGATTCAGTATCAATTATCTTTTATTTAATTTTCCATTTGTATATTTACAATTATCTATTTACTTCATGTAAATATTATCACCATTCACTCACTCCTTCGTGATAGTAAATCTATAGTAGTTTAGCTTATATAGTCAATCATTATTTCTTTACATCTATTGCTTTCAGTAATTTTAATTAGTTTCAAAAAAATCTTCCATAAGCTTTCTATTCTTCGACATTGAATTCTAAATTTCGATTTTAGTAAGTGTGATTTCCTTCAAATTATTTTGTGAGTCTAATTTCAAATAATTTCAATCTCCATCAAGTTATGTGAGTATTTTAATTTTGCAAGTTAACTAGTTTCACTAAATTCAAGGAGTTTGCACAGATTTATCATAACAAAGCTTAAATTTAAACTTTAAAAACCAAGGATTAGAAAACCCCATAAATAAAGGAATGTTGCCAAGAAATTTTTAATTTCCCAAAAGACCTTATTGCATATTTCCTTTAGATACCTCCCTAGTTATAATGACATCCACTAGATTGATTAAATGCTAAATCAATAACTAGGCTCATCACATACTATGAATCCAAGTAACATGACAAGAAATGTGCAATATAGAATAGTATAAGAGAGAAATGATACATCGAATAAAGATATAGGCTTTTTTTTTTTGTATTTTTACAAATATTTGAAGGAAATCCTATGACTAGAAGTCGAGAGTGAAGATTTCCCTAGTGTATGTATGTAATGTGAGGTCCATGTAGGTAAATTCACCCTCAACAATCATGTTTGAACCTAGAATAAGAGTGTATCACTAGGTAGCGAGGATGGAATAGTATTCTTCCAAGCGTGAATGCAATGGTGATCATCTAGAAATTAATCTAAATATGAGTCATAACTAAAGGAGATAAAATAATATCTACTAAAGAAAAATGTAAACATAGTGATGGGAAAACCATACACACGAAGTGTAAGATCCCAAATATATGAGTAAGTGTAATGATATAAATAATTAGAGTGTTTCCGTAAGGATAAAATAGAATAGGAAGAACATTGGGTTATGTTGGCAATAGTAAAAATAAAGTGCAAACATAAGGATCAATATGTTAGTTAAGATATGTGTAACATATATAGTACTAGGAGGCTCATCATTATCAACAAAAAATAATGGAAGGAGAGATGCAAGACTCAACATAAGCAATAGATATAATTTGGGAAGATTGGAAGCATTAAAGTTGTATGTAATAGCACTTTTAATCATAGGCACGAATTTGGAAATAAGGGAATTGATTTCCCTATGGATGCAAAAAGATGAGGTGTAGACATAGTATATGAGTAATGAATTGAAGTTTGGAAAGTGAGTGATGAAATATCATCAAGAATCAGTACCAAATCAGCACACTATGTTCCAAGTTATGATGTGGAAGGTGTGGAAAGTGATGTAACATTGGAATTAGTAATCCTTTGAGAATTATAAGTGCATCGAGAGTGATACATAATGGGAGGATTATCATGTGTTCTAATAGAAAGTTAGTCATGTAAATCATTAGCGCTATTTTCCATCACAAGAAGATAATGATGTGTAATGCAAGAAGTGTGCTCATGGTCATGTATGAGAGTGATGTCATAACTATCGAAACATGAGGTGTGCAATATATTGTAATATTATCAATGGAAGAAGGTGTGGAAAAGCCATCGGTAGAAAGAGTTGTAGACGCATATTATGTAACTAAGGATGAATTAGAAAAATATTTTAATTGAGACTATTAGGCATAACATGACATAGACCATTGATATTTCAATGCCCCACTATAATGGGTAAATAAATTTAGCCAAATAATTTCTTAGGTGTATTATCAAAACCATGAATACATAGAGTAGATGGAGTTAAATCGGCAAGAGAAAAAAATAGC
The DNA here is from genome assembly GCA_018340775.1 of Taxus wallichiana var. yunnanensis. NCBI lineage: Eukaryota > Viridiplantae > Streptophyta > Pinopsida > Cupressales > Taxaceae > Taxus > Taxus wallichiana. Next base: position 233,598,441 of record CM031241.1, read on the forward strand.
TGATGTAAGAAGAAATATTACATATATTAAGACTAGATCCATTATAAACTAAAATATACTTAAAAAGTACACTAAGAATTTGAATCTACATATACAATGGAGGAGAATTGTCAAAAATTGTTTGGGAATGAACAATAGACTCAAGAGATTGTGTACTAGATGAAGATGCATTAGAGCTATGATAACTAGCAGTGTGGGAAAGCTATATATATTCTTATAATGGTCATTGATATTTGGCATGATGAATGAAAGATATTAAAAATCCACAACCAAAGAAATAAACCCTAAGGGTACTAGGGTTACTTGGATATGATTAAGCAAAATAAGTAGTAATGAATAAGTATATGCCTAATCTAAGTATGCAATGATTGTAATAAAGATGTAATAAGAATAAAAATGACCTAAGAAAATATACAATTAAGATTTACAACCCTAAGTGCAAATGAGGAGATAAAGTGAATTAGCAGATCACAATTAATCATGGGTTGTGATGAAGTGAAAAACTTAAATATCCAAAGTGTAGAATGTCACACTAAAACCAAAAAAATGTAGAAGTGTAACATTATGTTGGACTAGGGCACTTAGAATGGGTAAGGGGCACTTCACTGGCACTACAAACTAAGTCAAGGAGCTTGTGAATGCCAAAATCACATAAAACCTCCTTCAAAGGGTTGTGAGAATTTTTTTACCCTTCAATTCTTGTCACTAGTAGGTCACACGATAATCATCGATGTCACTTATAGCCTACAATAAATAATTAACCCGTAAAACCCTCAAAAGTGCATTTAATCCCAAAAAGAAAATTTTGTAAATGAGGGGTCGAAATGTCCTTAGCTTTGAGCTAAGTGATCTTATTACTAAGATTTTTACTACATTTTAGACACAATGTAGCTCTATATTTGTGTGTGAAGAATCTTCCCTAGGTGCCTCTTGTGCATGTCACACATGATAGCGAGAAATATATAGATGTAAGTTGATTTTTGCATGGAATAGAATGAACTTCCCTCACATGAAGTATATGTAGAAGAATGCAGTCCCTTGTCTCTTGTATGCAACTATAATGAATTCTTTAATGCTCTCGAATAGAGTTTAGATGCAACTTTAGGTGGTGATAGCTAATGATTAGTGTTTGGTACTTTGTTATGGTCATATAACTTTATATTTATATGATTACGTTGTTTAATTTATGTAATAAACCTCGAAAAGGATGAATACCAAAAAGATAAGATGCCCAAACGACTAGAAAGAACCCAAAATATGTGAGAAAAGTACAAAGAGGACAAGCGTACCGATAGGGGATGGGGGTGCCTGATGTTGGCATCCTAGCTAGGCATTGGTGTCTAGGGTGAGAATTGTCGAAGCATGAAAATAAATACTTGGGAAAGGAGTATGAGATCAAAATTGGAAATAGAAAGAACGAAAATCTGACCAAGGATATGGGTTAATTACTATTTTTCTTACTTAGGAGTCATATGAATATTATTATGCAATAAGAAATAGATGAAAACCCTTGAAGTGCGTGATTTTGTGTCTAAATTTTCCCCAATTTTATGGTGTTGAGAGAATTATCGATATCATAAATTATATTAGAGATATGTACACGATAACCATATATATCGATGGAGAAAAGAATGTCGAGTGACAAGAAAAGGTGTGGAGTGATAAAATGTGAAGCATTGATCGTAAAGAAGAGGAATTAAAAAAAATGTTATGACAACAAACCTAGGGAAAGAGGGTATGCTTGGATGTCATGTTATATCTGTTGTTGATTTCGATTGTTATTTATGTGTTGGTGTTTGATTATTGTGTGATTGATGTGACTACTGCTTCTCAAATAGATGAACCTACAAAATACAAGAACAAACAAGTAGTCAAATATGCATGTATATGATAAAAAATGTGTAAAAAATATGTAATAAAGTATATAAAGTGTGAAAAATGTGAAAAAAGGAACATGTGCACTTCATCCATTGATGAGAAAAAGATATAAAAAGGATCCTCAAGATGAAGTGAAGGAACAAGTTTTTTTAGGAGATCTCATGCATTTAGCACTAATTGTGATTTTTTTGTGTGATATCACACAAAGAATGGAAGATGTGTAGGGAGAAAAGTATGGTTTCATTCTCCAACCTTTAACCTCTTCCCAAAATGTTGAACACCACTTTAAATGGTGTGTAAAAATCTGATTTGGTTTAACCAATTCCGATTCAATGTGAACGTAGAAAAATGTTGTATAGTGCATGCATGGTGAGTGCTAAGGACTATGTTCCTTATAAAATACACTTGTGTGAAGTGTTGTAGACTCGTGCGTATGGAAAATGTTGTGTACCGCCCTTACTCACAAACATTCAGGTTGAGTCGGGGCACCCAGAGATACTATCTTGGTCTTGGATCTGTGTCCGTGTTATGATGAGGACCCAAGCTAGATTCTAAGCCATGTCTAAGACTCATGACTATATGGTATTTGTACTATTTTGTGCTAAACTATGTCTATAGATTGTTGTACATGGTGAATAATTCACCCAAATGATGCCCCCATCATTTAGGGTGCATACGACGTCATTGATGAGTATGTGACCCAAAGGAGGATCGAATGTTGTGCTTGGTAGAAACCAAGGAAAACACAAACAAGGTGTCTAGAAATAGGTATTTGTGCAAGTAAATAAAAACACGCATGTAGAAGACAATAAGTAAGCTATACAAACAATATGTAAGCAAAGACGTAAGAAGACAATGTAGACCACGAAAAGTGGGTCAGCAATCATGGGACACCCTCATGATGTTGTAAGAAAATGAAGGTCTTGATGGACGAAACCAGACATTGTGTACACAAGAAAAAGGAAAAGCCTGAAAACAATGGGATGCAAAGAGCAAGGAATGACAAGAAAATGTCAGAAAACCATGTAAGAAAATTGTCCTACATAACAAATACTACACATGAATAACCTATTAGCATGTTAGAAAGATATAAATTATGTCAAAGAATGTATAACTGATACATTAATGTGATATAAAAATGAAACAATAGCATTTGTAGTGTATGGAAGTGGATGGCCCCAGAGTCGTTGTATGACTGGTATGAGGTACTATGCCAAGCATCAATCTTGTGTTTAAGGATATGTGTAAATCTTCTTATCACCACTAGAATGAAAGTGAACGTGTATGTTTAGAAAAGATAATAATATACAATGTTTCTATCGGACATTAAGTAACATGTATCATGTGAGAATAAGTAAGCAAGAATAATATACAACGAAGATATGTAGTATGCTATGGATGAGATGGAACGATATGCGAGTGAATGATAGGGGTCACGTACCCCCAAGTGATTATGAATGAGAATTAATGTGATGAGGTTCAATTATACATGCACACTCGGTAGTTGATAATTAACCATAGAATAAGAGTGCGTAATAGGGAAAAGGTCAAAATTTTATGCACTAAAAAGATGTGATCAATAAAGTGTATAATGTAGAGAGTTCATGATTGAGTGTGGTGGGGTTCATTTTAGATAAAGAACCTCAATAGTCAAGTATCAACCATATAACTAGAATATGTTATAGGGTAATAAGTGTAACACTTAAAAGTAGATATGAGAAAGATGCATTGTGAATGTGTAAAGTGAATAACACATATAATATGTGATAGATGTTGCGAGAAAGAAGAGTGAATAATTCATAATGAGTGAAGTGTGAATGTGTAGTGTAACTAAGTAATGATAGAAAGATGTGTTGTAACTACACCGAGTGTAAAATGTATAATGAGGCCAAGTGATGAGAAGGATGCATTGTGAATGTGTCAAGTGTCCGAAAATGTGTATTGTGTAGTGTATATTGTGCAATGTGTGAGGTTTATGAATATATTATGCCCTCAACATTCAGGTGTGAAACGAAGCATGAGAGTGTGTCATCGGGGAATGATGATACCAGAGTGTTTCAAGATGTGTATTTGGTATCCGAAAGACTATATGTGATGTTTACACTATATGAGACCCCTACAAATGCTTGAGGGTAGGGAATATTCCACCAAGTGTACAATGATAGATATGATCAAGTAACATTATCTAAGAGATCGTTATTGTCCTAATAAAAAAAATAAAGATGCATTAGAAACTTAATAAGTGATTGAAGTTGGTAGATCATATAAAGATAAATTGTGGCATAAATTGTATGTGGTGATTTCATATTCTTCATCAAGAAAAGGTATTAGTGGACATCCATGTACATACCAATGAGTGAGTTTTTGTGAATACCTATGAGATTAATCATTATAGGTAGAAACATGACCAAACATCGTAGGGAATGTGATAATAGTATGAATTGGGTCTAAAGTTCCCCCAATAGAATCAATCCAATATTTCCAAAGTGTTAGTGGAGAAATGGAAGTGGCATGTACAATGAAGACTGTTTGATGGAAGACACAAATACCATAGGCAGCCATAATATGAACACATCCATGATAGATATAAGGTGAATACAACGTCAGTAAGATATCATTGAGCATCAAACAAAGAAAATTCAAGTCATCATAAGCACAAAAACATCGTAGCAAGTAATATCCAACAAAAATGATGCCAATTAGAGTTATTCCTAAAAATTATGCATGTGAACAGAAGTGTTGCGGATGCATAGTACCTATGAGAAGGTGGAACAACATCGAAAGTATGGACATATCCCTGATAAAGTACCATAAAATTAGCAGGATGGGTGTTTTGAAGTGGTATTCACTAGGAGTTATAATGACAAAAATAACATTTAGTAAAGTTAAGTTTTCTCAAATTTTAAATGGCAAGTTCAACAATATCGACATCATCATCAAAATCATCTTTGTTGGTGTTGTCATGTTGGATAGTAGTATTAGGAATATTGGGAGCAATTGCATTAAACGTAAGAGTAAGAGGAGCCTCAAAAAGTGGAGTAGTAGTGTAGATAAGAGCATACATTGTAGCTTAAATGATAAAAGTAGTATGAGTGGAAATATTTTGAGAACTTGGAGTGTAAAAAGAGGACTATGATGGGCTAGATTGGCCAATATCATATATATCAATATAGATATATGGAGTAGGCCGTGATGGAGAAATAGGCATAGAGTAATTGGATCTATGTGATAGAATTTAAATGGCTCAAAGGTGTCTACAAGAATGGTATGTTCATAACCATCATGTTGGAATTTGAAACATTGATGAACATTGATGGGACAATGTGCATTACATGAATCCAAGGTCTACCCAACAATAGATTGAATTGAAATGAGGTATCAATAATGAAGAATTATGTAGGGACCGTCTTAGGCCCAACCTTGATATGTAATGTGATATTTCCCAAGCACGTGTGAGTAGTTGAATAAGTATATGTGTAATCTAAGTATGTAACATATGTAATAAATATGTAATAAGAATCAATGTGACCCAAGAAAATAAGAAATTAAGATTTCAAACCCGAAGTGCAAATAAGGAGATAAATTGAGTTAAATGTTTAAAAATTAATATTGGGATATTTGAAAGTGAAAAAATGGAAAATATGTAGTGCAAACTCTCACAATGAAACACAAAGAAAATACATAAGTTCCGAATATGCTTTGGGTGCCTAGGATGGGTCAAGTACGCATGCGGGAACCGCAGACTAGTTCCCGTGCTTGTGATTGCCAAAACCTCGTAAAAATCCTTCAAGGGTTGTGAGATGTTTTTGTAATTTACTTATTGTCACTATTAGGTCACACAATGATCATTGATGTCACCGATAAACTGCAATAAAAATATCATCTGCAAAACCCTCAAAAGGGGATCAAATCCAAAAAAGAACATAATGCAAATGAGGGGTAATACTATCCTCTCTCATCAAACAAGTGATATTACAACTTAGCGTTACACTAAATTCTAGACCTATTGTATCTTTGTGTGTGTGTGTGGTGTGTGTGTGTGTGTGTGTGTGTGTGTGTGTGTGTGTGTGTGTGTGTGTGTGTGTGTGTGTGTGTGTGTGTGTGTGTGTGTGTGTGTGTGTGTGTGTGTGTGAGAATCATTCCCTAAATGGGTCTTGTGTGTGTCGCACTTGATATTGAGAAATAGCTAGATGTAGAAGATGTAAGTAGATTTGTGTATGTAATAGAATGAAATTATCCTTATTGAAGTGTATACAAAATAATTCATTTCCTTTTCCTCTGTATGGAGCTATAATGGATGCTTGAATGCTCTAAAATAGAATTTGGATGCAACCCTAGGTAATGATAGCTAATGCTTAGTGCTTGGTCCTTTATAATGGTCATATAACTTTATATTTATATGATTCCCTTCCTTGAATTTTGTAATTGACCTTGAAAAGGATGAATACTAAAAATATAATGTGATTCCCGCTAAAACAACCCACTTGAGATCCAAGAACAACCTAGGATTAGGTAGGAAAATTATGGAATATTTTTTTGTTTAAAAGAGTCTACAACCAGGTTACAAGACTACAATTGTCACTAACAAGTTCCAAAACAATTATAATCTAGTAGAATATACTTTTCTATTATTAAAAATTATTAGAGGTCACAAGGTCCAAAAATTTAGGGTTAGAAAGTGCAATTAGGTTCAGAGGGTAATTCCTCACCATACCCACTCTCTAACAGATTTAAATATTCAACCTCATTTTTCTAAAAATTAATGCATTAAAAATTCCCTAAATCATTCCCATTGGATAGAAAAATTCCTCACCTTTCCAGGTGATATAAAAAAGTCATCCTAACTCATATTTTTCAAGTGATGGGTCAGTGGGCCTTGGGGTGAAAAGTTTCCCCAGAGCAGGCCTACGGGGCCGGGGAGAAATTTATCCCCTACGGCGGGTCAAAGAGGCCTCGAGGAGGAAAAATTTCCCATGGGAAGGTCTATGAGCTGCAGGAGAAAAATTTCTAAAGGGCCGTAAAGCTACCTTTGCACCCACACTCCCACGAGTCCGCGAGGGACACGTGGCATCTCTTAAGCCAACGTGGGGAAAGTGGGGCGGTGGGAGAAAATTTGGCAATTTCCCATGCGGGTGAAAATCCAACTTTGTACCCACACTCCCACGAGTCCATAAGGGACACGTGGTGCCTCTTAATCCACATGGGGAAAGTGAGGCGACGGGGATAAAGTTCACCGGTGCCTCACAACAACGCCTCTTGATGCCACGTGGCATCTCCCAGTTGGTGCGGGCTAGCGGGGAAAATTTAGAAAATTTTCCCAAAATTTTCTGAAAGCACAAAAGGAAAAAAGGAACCCGCTCCTCTACCGATGCCTTGTGATGACATGTGGCAGCTCATGATTGCTTGGGCCGGCCAATGGAGGAAATGTAGAAAAAATTTCCAAAATTTTCTAGAAGCACTAAGTTAAAAAGGGATCCGCCCCTCCGCTGACACCTCGTGGTGCCACGTGGTAGCCTTTGATTAGCTGTGGCCTGGTGGGGTTGCAAGGAAAAGTTGGAGAATTTTCCCAAATTTTTTTGAAGTTCTAAGGAAAAATTCAGGCCCGCGGGCCCACCACAAAAATTTTCCCCAATTTTTTTTTTTTTGACGCCAAGTGAAGAAAAACTTCAGAAGGCCATAACTTTTGATAGAGAGCTTGGTTTTCGGAAAAGAAGGACTTCATGGAAATATCTCAACATCCTCTTTACTCATTAATCTTCAATTTTTTATTTTTATAAATTTTAAGGGGTCAATTTCAAGATAACAATCTGCATGATTTTACAAAGGCAAAAGCTTGCGATCGTTATCTTGAAATTGACTTGTCAATTTTAACTTGTGAGATTTTTTAAATTTGATCTTCTTCCTCTCTCAACATGTCAAGTAGACATGGAGAATTGCTCTTAGGTAAATTTAGGATAATTTTGTGAGGTATATCTATATGATTGAATTCTAATTCAAAATTTTACGGTTTTGACAAAGAAACGACTATGAAATCTTTGAACTCGGTTTTGCCAGGTTTTGAAATATTTACTTTAAATATTTTTGTCTAACTGGATTGGTTTAGGGAAAAATACTTCAATTTAATTGTTTAGTTTTTTATTTCATTGTTGCAGGTTCGGTCTGTGCATTTTGGGTTAAATAATTGCTAGTTTGATAATACAAAACAAAGATCAAATTTTAAAGGGTTTATTTTCCATTTTCTTCTTCCAAGTATTATAATACGTTCCAATTCTAATCTAATAAATTTAGTTGATTCAATTCAACTTATTTAAAAACTAAAATACATATCTGATTTCCAATTTTCACATATTTCAAAGGACAGAGTATTACACTTCCTTTATACACATTTCTTCCTTTCAAACAGAGATTACAACTCACATCTAGATGATTAAATTCAATACAATGATGTAATTTGAGGAAGGTTATGAAATCCTTTATTTATTCCAAAAGAAAACTTTACAACTTCCTTATTTTATTCTTTCCAAAATCATATATTATATACAGGGCAGAATAATAAATTTTCTTCTCACATTTTTCACTTTTCCACTTTCAAAACCGGGATTTAATAGTGCATGCTAAACACAAATTTCTAATGGAATAATATCATATGGACAAAACAAAACCACTTCCATTAATTCAAATGAAATTCTTACAACTTCCTTTCCATTTGATTTCAAAATACAACATAAAAATATGTATCATTCTTTCACATTCCAATTTACACTTCCATAACCACTACAACATCTTTCCATTACAAACATATACAAGTTCATCTAGTTCAAGTGGGAAAGGTTACAATAAGATTTCATTTTACAAGGAACTATCAAACTACCTTTATATCAGCTCCAGAATAACAACATGTAGATTTCTCATTCTTCCAATTTGATGACAACAAGAGTAGGGGAAACGAAATGCTCTCCACCCAACCAAGACATCAAAGGAAAAAGGAGAATCTATCCTTCATCATTGGCCCTTGAGCCCCAACCACAAAGCAATAAAAGATGTGACCCAAATCATGACAACAATAGGCTTCAATAAACACACAAGCAACACTTTCATAATAAAACACAGTCCCAAAATAGAATGTAGTTTACAACAACATTAACACATGAAAAAAATACTAAGGCTTTAAAAAGCAAGCCAAAGGAGCAAGAAACTATGGGGATGCTTCTTATGCCTCCCAAAAGGGGAATGGGTATCGCCACCTGAATTACAAACTTCAAAAATATAGTATATCAAAACCCTAGCATTCCTTATGCCTCCCAAGTACCTCTTATTCCTCACAATTCCTTATGCCTCCCCAACCTCTTATGGCACCCCATAACGAGTAAAAAAAAAAGCTATTTCTTTGTAAGGTGGAACCCAAATCCTAACTCCCTCCTCCCTTATACCTCCCTAAAACATACTTGTGCCTCCCACAAAATAAATCCCATAGTATTCTTCTACACCATTCCTATGCCATCTACCCAACAACCCACAAACATTCCAAAACATTCACACATTAACATTTTCATAAAAAAACAAAAAGAAGCATTTCAAGAGCCTAGCTCCTACCTCTCCATGATGGAGTTGTTCCAAGTTCCAAAACCACAATATTTATCTCAATGCCAGCAATCCAATTAGCTAAGAAAAAGCATGCAATAACCTTCCAAAAAATTCTTCAAAGCAAGAGATCCCAAAATAGCAAAATAATTTGCCCAAAAATGAAGCCTCCAAAGTGAAGCAACCCAAAACAAGGCAAGGATTTAAAATTTTATAGAAGAAGGAAGAGAAGAGGATGAGGTGGATCCATGTAGGATGCCACATCACACATCCTCAACCCCAACCCCAAAGTCAACTTCATTCTCCAATGCACAATAAATAGGTGGATGAATAATATGCCAATTTACTTAGAAACTCAAATCTAAACCACAGCCCAAAGGACTAAAATTAAATCATGTAAGAAAAGTGCAATTAGAACCTACAATTTGCCTTCTCAAAAGCATTATAAAAGTTTAATCTCAACTCTCCAACTATAGGTATGGTTGGAAATTAAACTTAATAGGTATGGGACAAGTTTAACTTGTCCCACAAGCCTCCAAAATTAGCCTCCAAGGACAATTTCGAATTTCCAAGAAGGTGGAGTGTTTCACACTCAAAAGTTAACTTACACATCTCTTACAACACTTTAATTCAAGGTAAACAACTCTATTAATTACTTTCTTATGACATATTTTAATTAGTTAACAACATGATTACTCACAAAATTACACACCATTTAATGAATAATGAAAGGGTAAAAGCACCACAAGATAAACACATGCAACATTAAACAAAAGGGTCAAATAAATAAATACACATAACCCCTTGGTCACATTTAAAGGTGATCCCCCAAGGGAATCCCTAACACACACAAACACGCACAAACAAATGCTAGTTGCAATGGTGACCTTGTTGAATTCATCTAGAATTCCAATGTGGTTGGTCTCCAATCCCCCAATGTTTGTTGTGATATTTTAACCTACAAAACACAAATACCTCCTTTGGCCCCATGGCCATATCGAACATACAAAATAATACAAATATAATTCCCAAAATCATCTAGATATAATAATCACAACAACATCAACGCAATCTAACAAAATCATTTGCAAATTTACTCAACAACTATATCATTATCAAATAATTTCCATTTCTAGGTCTACTCACAATATGCAAATATCACATGTCCGAAAAAATCCATAATATAACCATGTCAAACATCATATCATCATCAATATCCAAAATGCCTCTAATAATCATCATCCATCATAACTGAATCAAGTCAACAATAATCCATGATCTAACATATATCATTATACTATAATAAGGTCCATAATATAATCAGCAATCATATCATGATTAGTATCAAAAAAAGGTGTTAAAGGGAAGTGGACACTACATCCTCCTCCCTTTAGACTTGACTTCCTCCCAGGAAGTCACTTTGAAACAAATGTGGAAACTGAAATAGTAGAAAAGTAGTATCCTCCCACATAGCTTCACCTCATCATATCTTTCCCACTTGCACTGGACTGATCAACCTCTCTACTTCAAAGGCCCGTGGTCCCGCGATCTAGGATGTGAACGGGCTCCACCATCACCCACCCTTGATTCTACACCTACAATGATGTCTAATCTAACACATGAAAAGAATTTGTAACATATCTCATAAGAACTGAAACATGAAACAAATCATGTACATGAGACAAGCTGGGTGACAATGATAGACGGTAGGGCAAAGGGCTAATAGGCTCCAAGATCTCATAAAGACCCATGAATCTAGAGCTAACGAGAACATTTTCCATAATGGATAGGCCTCTTATGTGGCACGACATGAAGGAACACCTTCATGCCCACATCAAAACAATGTTCGGTCCTATGCTAATCTACGTACTTCTTCTTCTGTCCCGTGCCTCCTGTAGTATCTATCTGATCAAAACCACCTGCTAGTCCAAGAGAAACCTTGTCCTCTAAACTGTTCTAGTTAAGAGGTGTCCTACACTCTTTTCCATACAAAGCCCGAAAAGGAGCTATGCCTAAAAACTCTCAAAACTATTATTGGAGGAAAAATTTACCAAGTACAGTACTCCTCCCATCTAGACCGCTGATCCATAATGTAAATCTTGAGCATGTCCTCTAAAATCTGATTCACCCGCTCCGTCTTTCCATCCATCTCGGGGTGATATGTTGTGCTGAAATTGATCTTCACACTGATGGCATGCTATATGCTAGTCCAAAATGGGAAGTGTATAAAGGATCGTAGTCACTAGTGATCTTCAGTGGAATCTCGTGTAACCCGACAATATCATTGAGATATATCCATGCCATTGTACTAGTCATATAAGTGGTCTTTAATAGAGAAAAGTGAGACACTTTTGTCAATTTCTCAACCGTGACCATGATGGCGTCTTAGTGGTATCTCGGCATCGATAGCCCAATAATGAAGTCGATGGAAATGGTGTCCCACTTCTATTCCAGTATAGCATGAGGAAAGAGAAGGCCAGCTGGATGCTGATGCTCGACCTTCACTTTTGACACTCTAAACAATGTGACACAAACTGAGCCACGTCTCTGTAAAGTCCTCTCCAGTGATACAACTGTCTCAAATTAGTGTGCATCTTCTTCACCCTAGGATGGTCTGAATAGGGTGCATGATGTGCCTCTGTCAATATGTCATACCTCAATCCTCCATCTCTAGGAACATATATCTAACCTTTGTGCTTGAGAAGGTCATTTGCCTCTAGTGAGAAACCATAAAAATTCCCCTCGAGGGGTCTCTGAGACTTGATCTATGCTCAAACTATAATGTAGAAGCTGTCAAGAGGAAGTTGCTAAAGAATCCTACTCTATAAATTTGTGCTTACTGAAGTAGCCATAACCACATTTCTCCGTCTGCTGAGAGAATTTGCCACCACATTATCCTTCCCTTTCACATGCTTTATCTCCATATCATACTCACAAACCAACTCCATCCAATGCTGCTGACGATCGTTGAGATTGGGATGCGTGAAAAGGTGGAAAATACTCAAGTGATCTATCCCGAGTGTGAATCGTTAACCCGTAAGAAATTGTCTCCATTGAACCAAAGCGTGCACAATTTCCGTAATATGAAGATCATGATTTGGATAATTAAGCTACAATCATTGAGTTTGCGAGACTCAAAATCCACTACTCTACCCTCTTACATCAACACTCCTCTAATTCTGTTAAATAAGCATCCGTACAAACAAAAACTCACCCTATGGTTCTCGCACTGCAAGAATAGGTGTTGTAGTGAGACATTCCTTGAAAGGTACTAAAGGCCTGCGACACTGTCTCGATTAAACAAACTTCTTCCCTTTCCTCTGAAGGGAAGTGATGGGGTGCACAATCTGAGAGAAGTCTTGAACAAATCTCCTGTAGTATCCTGCTAATCCCATGAAGCTGCGCACCTCGATCCTAGTAGTGGGTGCTTTGGAGAATCCATAATAGCTCTAATCGTGGAAGCATCAATAATGATACCTTCCCTAGAAATGATATGACCCAAATAATACACCTCCGTCTAAAAGAATGCATACTTCTCCATGTTCCCATAAAGTTGTTCTCGAAACACCTTGAAGAACTCCGGTGAAGGTGCCCCTCATGCTCCTCATGTGTACGTGAGTAAATAAAAATGTCGTCAAGGAAGATGAGAACGAAGAGATTTAAGAAAGTCCTGTATACCCCATTAATCAAACTCATAAATACTATGGGGGCATTAGTCAAACCAAAAGGTACCACTTTGTGAACTCATAGTGGCCATATCTCATACAAAAGATAGTCTTATGAATGTCCACCTCCGAAATCCTCGAGTTGATGATAGGATTACTTAAGGTCTATCTTAGAGAAAACGTGGCTCCCTTCATCTAATCAAATAAATCATCAATGCGCAGAAGGGGATAATGATTCTTGATCATTACTTTTTCATCCGGTGGCGATCAATACATAACTGCAAGGATCCATCCTTCTTCTTCACAAAAATCATCCGTGCAGCCCAAGGGAATACACTAGGATGGATAAGGCCTTTCTCCGGGAGGCCCTCCAGCTTGCAACTTGAGCTCAAAGAGCTCTCAGGTGGTCATTTGATAAGTTGCTCATTAGATAGGCTCTAATCCCAGAACTAGATCTATATGAAAATCAATCTCATGTGGGGGTGGTAACCCCGGTAGCTCCCCAGGAAAGACATCTTCAAAATCTCTCAAAATGGGGTGATCATCTAGAGATGGTCCGCTAAACCCATCCTTTGATCTGTCACTGACTGTAATAGCATACATCTAACAACCTCATTGCACACACCGCTTAATCTACATAGCAGAGATGGTGCGAATAGAAAAGGGTCTCATGACCCCTGAAATCACTGACTCAACTACTAAATCATCTTCAAAAGATATAATATTGTGGTAAGAATCCACTCTAGCTCTATGTGCAAACAACCAATTCATACCCAAGATGACTCCATATGAGCCCAAAGGAAGGACATGAAGATCAAAGGTAGTGGTGAAAGGTCCCAAATCTACCACACAATCCTTAACTAAGGAGCCTAAAGAGATCTTGGCTCCAGAAGCCATCTCAACATCCCAAGTATGACCTTACCTAATCGCCACCACTTGCTTCGCTCTACTAAAGATGGTGCAATAAAAGAATTAGAAGAACCAGAATCAAACAAAATTGAGGTAGGAATACCACCAATGTTACTTATAGTCTCAATAACAGTAATATGATGCTTTGTCCGCGCTTCTTGACCGCTATGTACATCCTATGACTGCACCCCATATCACCAACAATATGCTTAGAGATCTGTGTCTTACCCTTGTTATTAGGGTTCTATGGCGATCTCTCTAAAAATGTCCAAAGTAATAACACACCCTAAATAACCACCCGATCCTCTCCCTTGTGTAGTAGGTTTGAGTGATACTGAGGAGATTTGTGGTGTGGATCCCGATGATCGCTCTGATCCGCCAAGGTGTTTTCTAGCGAGCTCCTATTGAGTGAGCTATCTCGGGCACCTCTGTGTCTGATGGGACCCCAGGAAGAGGCCCCATACTCCGACCTCTCTGTGCATCAAATCTATGTGGAGGTCTATAAGGTGGGCAAGACTGCTGTTGTTGCTATTGTTGTGGTCTAAAAATGACCGTGTTGAACCCTATCCACAAGAGGAAGGGGTGCGAACCCCTCAATCTGTTGTCCTACATATGTTGTATGGGGCTTCAAACTCGGTCCCTATCCTACTGGGACTTTCCCCAAGTCTCCTCCGGTATATAGGCATTCTCGACGACCTCAACTAATGTCTATGGACAATGGATCCACACCGCACCTTGAATGTCTAGGTTCAGGCCCCGGATGAACCTACGGATCTGAACCCGCTCATCGTGCATGTAATCAACATACCGGAGTAGATCCAAAATCTACTCTCATACTTAGCCACCGTAAGATATTCCTATCATAGGTCATAGAACTCATCTATTCGTTGTTGAATGAATCTCCATGACAAATATCTTCTCTAGAAACGCTCCTCAAAGAGCTCTCGGGTTATTGTCTCGGAATCAACATGGAGGTTCTGCTCCTCTGTTAGCCACTAGACACCGAGATCCATCCTTCGGTTGATGGATCTCAACAAAAGAATTCATGTTACTAGAACAAGGACGAGCTTGAAGCATCCACTCAAGCTCACCAACTAGGATCCGCCCAAAATCCACCTATGTCACTAGTTTTAGTTACGTATTGGAACGGTTGGACCTTTGGGAAAAGGCAGATTTTGGTTATATGCTTTAGACTCCATGCCCAATGGACAAGAGCAAGGCACTAGTCTTTAAGCTAGCGAGGTAGCTTTCTCATGAGATCACCCAAAATGTTGACAATTTTTACACTTGTGTAAAAATTGGCAACTCAAAACTCCGTTACGATGAAAGGCATTGATAAAGTATACCTAAGCTAAGGGAGTTTGAATTCATTTATTCTTGTTGAATTAGTTAAAATATTAAATGAAATCTAGAGTTATGTGTGCTGTCACAAAATGTAATAGATCACACAGTCTGCAATTTCATGCCATCTTCAGCAAAAGAACACAAAGCCTCAAAATATATTTGTGTTTTCTTGATGAAGACACCAAATTACAGAGTAGGTAAAGTGCTTGAGTTGTGAAACAACAAACATAAATACGAGATATCGAAAAATCGAGTTCATTACTTGAATGCTATAAGTTCTCATCAATGTTCTTTCCTTCATTATTAAGACATTCAATTATGTTATTGAGTTGTTTACTTCATCATACAATCCATATACGAAGCTTTAAATGTAGAAAGAAATACACAACTCAATTTTCATAATTCAATGTTTTATTCATAAGGAATACCGAATGTTTCCCACACAAGCCATGGGATATGACTGAAAAGTAAAGTACATCTCCTGAAAGTAAGAGGTACACATGCATGAAAAATAAAGTAAAGGAGTATGAGTGAACCCATCATTTCCTTGGGATATTCTTCGTTGTGTAGAGCATCTCCTTTCCATCATGTTTCATCTTAGTCTCCATAATTCAAAGCATGGTACCTGAAAAGTGAAAAGATAGGAACCATCAATAAAGAGCTTAGTGTTAATCCATATTGCTATACTATCCTAATTCATGCATATGGATCTCTAAGCAATAGGATATTTAGAGTACCTGAAGATCAAACTGCATATCTCACTTAGAAAGAAGAGATAGAAAAGAAAAGAAGAAACATGGACACAAGAGAGGCCAAAAGCCTAAGTATTTTCTAACTATTTTCTTAAAGTGTGCAGATACAGGTTGTAGCCAAGAAGAAATAAATCATGTATATGCTGGAAAGAAGGATTTATGTAACTCAAATTCAAAGATCTTCTACAAAATGGAAAAATTTACAATACAAAACAGAGAAGATACTTGCAGGAAAAATACATGTTTCAGATTGTAGGTAAGGAAGAAAGAATTCTGGTAAAATTTTGACAGGGCTTCGCCATATAAAATGGATATTTACACCATTCAATCATGTTGTTTTTAACTAATACATGCTTCTACAACTATATGTAAATCAAATAAGTGATACAGAAAAAAGAAAAAAGCCGACTATGATAAAATAACGCTTACTATTTTAAGTTTCCAACAACAAATCGCTTCAAAGGAAAGTTATACATTCTATGATTTCAAATTTCAAAACACACATCTATTACGGCTATCAGGCACAAGTATAAAGTAATAGAGCTTCAATCTAGATAATCATATGGAACTCTGACTGCAAACTAGGCAGTAAACTTCTACAAGTTATGAGGTTACAGTGGTTGAAAAGATACATGGCTCAAAATTTTAGTAAGTTGTTAAAGGCTCAAGATCTAAATATCAAAATGTATACAAGTACCAACAAATGATAAAACCAAGCCTATTACATCTAACTAGAGGATACTCAGTTTCCAAACAATCATACTTCCAGGGGTAGAATCAATCAAAGAAGAAATTTCACTACATATATCAGATATGATGATGATATTACCAAAGTCATAAGGTATGGTTAGAAAACCCTTGAATCAAATTATATGCACATTTAGGCTAAGGATTGTTTCAAAGTCTTCTTTCAGAAGTTTACATTCCCATTGAAAATCAGTTTCAAGTGGTGAATCCCAGAGACAAAATTACGCTTTCGAGGCTCCAGCTTGGAGAACCCATTAAGGGGTATCAAAATCAGAGTAAGAAACAGGGTCATCTAGTTCAGAACTAAAGAAACCAAACTCAGAAACAAGTTTCAACTTGAAATGGCTAAGGTCAAACCAAGGGGTCACATGAAATGCAAGAAATAAATGAATATCAAATACTCCAAAATAGAGATAAGAATGAAAATTGATTACCATGCTCAAAGATCAAGAACTTACCGAACTTCGACATCATTTGCACATCAAATCAAAACAAATGTGGCTTTAATAAGAAGGATGACACATAAAATTTTTTGAGAGTTCAAAGAACTTCGAACAATGATGTTTGAGGAAAAGGAAAAATATAAAAACCTAGAAGCTCACATAGCTCAAAGAAGGTAGGGAGCTATAAACCCGAGCTCAAACCTTTCTCAAAAATGAATCGAACTTAGACAGAGTAACAAACCATAGAAGTACATGCATGAGGATTTGTAAAGCTGAAATAACATAGCTCAGAAAAGGTTCAACAAAGGCATCGAGAAAAGTTTTTCCGGGCTTTGCCTAAATGCAAGACTGAAAATCTAAATGGAATGACCATTAGGGTCAAATTGACCTTTACCATGCAGAATCGGGTGGTGAGTTAGTGAAACCTAACCATGAGTTAAAGATCAATGGCCTGAGATCCCTCGATACTGAGATCAATGATTGAAAACTGATCAATAGAATTCAATGCAAATCACCACGGTCAATACATCGACGATCAGAATTCAATAGGTACAAAGATCAAAGGTTGAGGATTGATCTCCACAAACAATGCAAACCATAGTTTGAGCTTCAAAAATGCATTCAATGTAATTCAGAAACCCTAAATCATGCTTTGAAGATCAACGATAAAAATTGACAAGTACAAAGATCAATGCTCACAAATGGATCATCAGAATAAATGCAAAGTAGTCCAAATGAAATGGCGATTGTTGACCAACTTATTCAATTTTCAAATTTGTGAATTGTCAAAATTTCACCCTCAGGCCCGCAGAGTACACATGTCACCGCTATAGCAGAAGCAAAAGAGTGGAGGTCGGGAGTTATTTACATTTTCAAACTTTAAATTGCAAAAGGTTAAAATCTAAAAATAGCCCCGCAACTGACCCATGAAGGCAAAAATCAAAACAATATGAGAGTCAAAGCAATTGCAGAGCAAGCGAGTCCTCATTAAGTTTTGAGATTTTTCACAAAAGGGTTAAACTTTCAAATAGACCCCTAGCCCGAAAGTCCACCAAAGGAGTCAAAGTATCAAACTTTCACGTAGGCCTGCAAAGGAAAAATTAGAAGAAAAGTTATTAAGTCATCCGCAGGCCCGAAGAAAGAAAATGGAGTAAAGTTACAAAATTCCCCATTTCCTCGCCCATGTTTTCAAAAGGTAAAATCGAAGGAGTGGATTACCGAGGCATGTAAATTTTTTAAACCCTTTTACGAAAAGAGCTAAGTGTCAAAAATCTCCCCACCTGCCAGACCAAACAATATATCATTAAACAAGGATCGGGAAAGCGGGCTGTGGGGCCTTTTTTAGTTTTGAGCCTTTTACAGGAAGGAAGAAAAAGTTATATTTTTGAGCCATGATTCCACTGCAATAAAATTTGAACATGTGCAAGGCTCAGATCAAGAGCAAATGGCAGGCTGAATTTTTCAAAATACGCATGTTTTATCAGAAAAACGATGAAGA
Source organism: Taxus wallichiana var. yunnanensis (assembly GCA_018340775.1). Taxonomy (NCBI): domain Eukaryota; kingdom Viridiplantae; phylum Streptophyta; class Pinopsida; order Cupressales; family Taxaceae; genus Taxus; species Taxus wallichiana. Next base: position 233,617,258 of record CM031241.1, read on the forward strand.
TGTATTACAGAGGTATTTTGGATCAAATTTTTGAGCATGGCTATCTTTTGGGAAGTAAAATATAGAGATTTACAACTAATATTTTTAATGGTAGTTTTCATAATGACAACCATGCAAAATTAATTACCAGAAATAGCTCAATTTTTGTGAAATATTGCAAGTATTATAATTTCTTTTACCCACGAACAGAGAGTTAATTTCTGCATGCTTCACAAGAGGAAAAATTTACATGTAGCGCATAGGATAGAAACTTACTGAGCAAGCAAATCTTATTTTTAGCAAATCATCCACTCCTACTTTTCTTAAAAATAGATATGCTCTTCTTTCAAATAGATCAGTCAACTTTAGTTGACCAATTGTAATTGATGGCTATAATGCCTATTTGTAGTTGCATGCTCTATTTTTATTCCTTTATCTATTTATAAATAAAGGATAAAAATAGGATGCATGGACGAGTACAAGCCTTAGGATATTTTTAGGAAGAGGGTGAACTTTATTTTTGATATATATTGTGTGCCTTTGCAAAAAGCATGGGGAATCGCTAGAGGAATTTTTGGATATATGAGTCTTGAAGCAAATTTTTTCCAGTTTTTCCTTCCGAACATGAAGAATTTCTACCTTCCCATTTATTTGACAGCCTTTTGCATGTTTCTATTAGTCTTGTCAATGTGAATTTGCTGATTAATAATCTTACCCTGTTGCAAAATTTAGTAGATTTTGCATGATATTAATGTGCATTCTTAGTTTAGAAGTATTGTTGTGATAATCTCCCTCAATACCTCAAAGTGTTTTTCCCTTAATATTCTAGAATAATTGTTGGTTCGTGTACCAAAAATCCTTCACATATCAATTGTGTATATACTCAGTCAAAGCCCTCATAAAAATTTGGTGTATCACCTTAGTTTTAATCATTTTACAGTCATCTTTTACCCCTAAACCCCATAATCAATTTAGGATACATCAACAAGGAACCGGCCTTGATACTGGAGACTCACCTCAAAATAGGTATACCCACAGACCTGAGGTGTTTCCATTGTATCTATGAAAGAGAGAGATCAAAATTTTACAAGCTTAGAAAACCTACAACCATCTCTCTACAGGGTGTACTTTTGAGAGATAATAGTGTTTGCACACACTGGGTGGGACCACAAATTAGATCTGCATGCAAGTTACATATTCTACAACGAGATCTATAACATATTTACAGCAAATAGATTACAAAGTCATTTTCAGCATCAAGCTATAACTATTTATTCTAAAAAATTTAAAATCTTTTGGCGACTTCGTTAAGCTGATATCAAACCAAGATCGTGGCATGTTCCATGTGTAAAGCTACTACAAGATCATCGGTAAGAGGAATTCCTCCCGAGTTTGTTTCTTTACCCTTGAATTTTTCTAGAAGGAGAAGAGTTGGTAATACTTTACCTTATAATACATCTAGTTTTAATAACCCTCCTCCTAATATTCCTTCACCACGTATCTTTTTCTCTATTAACATCCCAATTTTTCAAATGGCTATTCAACCACTAAGGAATTTTGTGACCTTTACTAATGGCAGTCTATTAGTAATCGTAGTCTACCATGACATTCCTAATGCTTCCATGAAAATTTTTCCATCATTCACGGGTGAAAATTAGGTTACTGGTCTGCTGAACATATCAAAGATGTTGCAGCCCTATGTGTAGTCCATAATATCACTCATGAAGACATAGCTTTAAGACTTTTAGCTACATCTTTTAAAGGGCAGGCCTTACAATGGTATAAAAACCTAGAAATTAGAAGCATAAGAACTTGGGATAACTTAGGTGAATTTTTTTGAAACAGTTCCAGGATAATTCAGATCATTTGTCTCTCATTGAATAGTTGTCTACTATTAAAAGAGATCCCAATGAGTTTATGTCCAATTTCAATATCTGTTTTTCCAGAAATTGGGAAAGAATTCCAACAAGTGTCAAGCCTCAAGCTGATCATGATTTCCTTTATTATCTTAGGGCATTAAACAGTGATATCTCAACTATGATTCAATCAATGGGGGAGAGACACTCCCAACAGCCTATGATATCGCTATCCGAGCTGAAAATAGTCTTATTCAAGCTAGAAAATTGGCACCAAGGCCTTTAATGCCATTTTTGGCAAATCTAGTACCCATTCCTCAGCCTATTACAATCATATAACATACTTTTGCAGCTCCATCAGATGATGTATCTAAATATTTGCAAACTATGGGAAATAAATTGACTTCGATTGAGAACAAAATTACATTACCTAGTAAACCATATCAGGCTCCTTATCAACAAAATCAACAAAATCAACAAAACAGGTAACCTTATCAATAGAATCAAAATTATAGGTAGCCTTACCAACAAAGGTAGTTTGACCCAAAGGCTCGTAGTTCATCTAACACTTTAGTCCTAGTTAATATGGCTACAAAAGAGTGGTGTCAACCTTGCAATCAACCTCATTCAGTTGCAACTTGTCCAAATGCTTTTCTGAATCAGAATCTTGTTACAAAACCTCAATTAGAAACATTGTTTATGCCTCAGATGGAGGGTGGGCAACAAGAAAACCATATTCAGAAAGCACCTAAATAGAATTTAGTTAGTTTTAATGAGGAGGATTTCATTACAGTCACTACTAGGGCTCAAGGGAAAGCTACTGAAAGTCAAAAACAACAAAATAGGCCTATCCTGCCTACTATCACTGATAAGACAACATCTACAGCTCCAAATTCAACCAACAACCCTGTTGTTCCTAAAAAACAACAAGTGTTCCAGTTGATAAAGGCCATCAAAAATAGCTACAACCTAATCCAAGAAGATTGTTTATACCTTAGATATCCAAGGCAACTGAAGCAGAATCAGTTTTCACTAAGGCCTACTCTAAGACAGTTGAATCCGTCTCTAAAACAATTACTTCTTTTAACATTGTTGATGTAATGAAAAAGCATAATGTTAACATCTCAATGTGGGATGCTCTAAGTATTCTTGACAACAAGATTTACTCTCTCATGAACTAGCTAAGCTACATATTTCTTCAAATACAACAAAAAAGGAAGTTCATAAGGCAGACATGGTCCTTGGAATGTTTGAACAAGACCGCATTAAAGAAGTTAAGTGGATGGTTCAGAAATTTCTGAATGCTCATGACATCAAGAAACCACCACCATTTTATTTATCATTGATTATTGGAGAACATCTAGTTCATAATTGGATAGTGGTGCAAGTAGCACAGTTATGCCAAAAGTGATAGCAGATAAAATTGGGTTTGCAGTATGAGCCTATAGAAAGGAGTGTCTTACAACTTGATGGAACTGCAACTAATATAGTTGGTATAATCAAAATTTAGAAGTGACGTTACATGCTTGCCCAAATGTTTCTATTCTGCAAGATGTTATTGTTGTGGATTTACCTCCATACTTTGCCTTATGCTTATCTAGAGATTTCACAACAAAAATAGGATGTTATCTCTCTTCAGATTGGTCCTTTTTATTTTTCAGTAATAATTATGGTACCAAAGTTACTATAAATTCAGAGCCATTGGCCAGATTTCACATTAAACCTCACTCTCCAAATGCACTGGCTAATTATTTAGCCCTAGATCAGTCTAATTTTGATGAGGTAGCTCAGGTTTCAACATTAGATGGTGTTTCTAACATGTTTATGGATGAAAATATAGTGGAATAACATGCTCATGATCCTTTTAAGGAAGTTGAAGAACACATGTTTGGTGTGTATCATATGCATGAAGAAAATACACCACTTCCCTTCTTTATGCCTAAGATAGAAGATTCAACAGAAGGGATTTGGAAGCTTCATTTTGATGAAGCTAAGAATAAGAAGGGACATGGAGTAGGTCTAATGCTCACTTCCCCAATGAACAAAAGGTATTTCTCAACTTTGAGTCTCCAATTTTCATGTACTTGTAATGTAGCTAAATACGAAGCATTAATTCATGGCTTACTTTGGGCCAGAAAGAGAGGTATCAACATGCTACAGATTTTTGGTGACTCTGAGTTACTTATCAATCAAGTAAGAAATTTCAATGTTTGTAAGAATCCATTAATGAAGTCTTACAGACATAGAGTTTCAGAATTAATGGAAGATTTCGATGCTATTAACATTCAGTCTATTCCTAGAGAAAGAAACAAGCATGCGAGATAGACTTTGAACAATTGAGGCTAGTTTTGAAGTGTTGGAATAGGTTGAAAATAGCAAGATCTAGCCTCATATAAAGTTAATTGTCAGGTCCTCAATCCCTGATAATAATTACAATTGGAAATTTTTTGAAAGTGATGATCAAATCTATAGGTTTTTACAAAGAAGAAGTGAGTTTTCTGCAGTTAATCAGGATAAATTATAACACTTATATGGTGACTAGATTGTTTAGTTCAAGTCAAATAAACTTCCTCAAGGTCTGGTCACATTGGAAGACATCTTCAGCACTGACGATTAGTTAAGAAAGGTCAAGACTAAAATGTCAACTCACACTAATAATTACGAAGAGATCTCGGTTGATGAAGGGAAAAAGCTATTTCTTGGAAAGGTATGTTCCTCAACTGAAAAAAATTCATTTATTAATCTTTGCAAAGAATTTAAGGATGTTTTCGCTTGGAAATATCAAGACCTGAAAGGATTTGATCCCAGTTTAGCACAACATATAATTGAGTTGCAACCAAATTCTAAACCTGTTAGGTAGAAACAAAGGCCTGTGAATCCCAAAATAGAACCTTTGATGAGGAAAGAATTATCTAAGTTTATTGAATCAGGCATTATCTTTCTAGTTAACCGTTCAAGTTGGGTAGCCAAACTTGTTCTTGTTAGGAAGAAGAATGGTGAAATCAGACTATGTGTAGATTTTAGAGATCTTAATAAGGCTTCATTAAAAGATCATTACCCACTCCCGAATATGGATCGATTTTGAGAACAGATCACGGAGTTCGATAAACTATCACTTCTAGATGGTTATAGTGGATACAATCACATTTTAGTCCAGGAAGAAGATAGATATAAAACAACCTTTACCACTAAGTGGGGTAGTTATGCTTACAAGAGGATGCCTTTTGGTCTTTCAAATGCCAGTGCAACATTTCAACGTGCAATGGACATGGCTTTTCACATATTATTAAATAAATGCATCCTTGTTTATTTAGATGATGTTACTATATTTTCAAAAGATTAAAAAACATCTAATGCATTTAAGGCAGACTTTTCAGTTGTGTAGGTAATTTGGAATATCTTTGAATCCATTGAAGTCTATCTTTTTAGTACATCAAGGAAAACTACTTGGCCATATTGTTTCTAAGCAAGGTTTAGCAATTCATCCTTTTAGGATCAAATCCATATCATAGCTATCATTTCCCCACCATAAGAAGGCATTACAAATTTTTCTTGGAAAAATCAACTTTGTTAGAAGATTTGTTCTAGATTTTGCAACATTGGTTAAACCACTCACAGCTATGCTAAAGAAAGAGAAAACTTTCTCTTGGACCAACGAAGGAAGAGAAGGTTTTGAAGCAATCAAAACAGCCATATCTTAGGTTTCCACTCTCTTACAAATTCCAATTTTGATAAAGATTTTACGATGTATGCACTTGCAGAGTGAAACAATTTCAGCCATATTAACTTAGGTCAATGATGAAAATATTGAGTAGCCTATTACTTTCTTCATATAGAGCTTGCAAGATTACGAAACAAGGTATAGATTCCTTGAAAAACATGTACTTTCAGTAGTCGGAGGACTAAATAATTTCAATTATATGCTTTCAAACAATAAAATTCATGTTCTTTTTTCTCATCCAAGTGTGAAAGCATTCTTCCCAAATAAGGAGTTGAATGAGAAAAGAGCAAACTAGAAAACGAAGGTCATGGAGTATGATGTTGATATTCGGTTGTTAAGATGGTTCGAGGAAAGGTCCGTGTGAATATCTAATTGCTGATATGGAAAAAAAACAAGATGCGAGAACTAGGTGATTCAAAAGAACATGTTAAAATTACGTATCAGCAATCATAAATGATGGTTCAACAAGAAAATCAACAAACTGAGTCAGTTCAAAAGTTTCAGGAATCAAGATGGATGGCTGATTTGATTAACTACTTGCAGCATGGAACCTATCTGGAAGGTATGGACAAAAATAAAAGAAAAATATTTCAGGTTACAAGCTGTACATTATATCTTTATTGATGGTGTGTTGTTCAAAAGAGATATAAATGGGATTTTGCTGCAATGTATTGACTATGATAAAGTTCTTAAAATATTATCGAGAATTCCATGAAGGAACTACGGAGGTCATTTCTTAGCATGTACCACACCTTAAAAATTATGAAATTTGGTTACTTTTGGCCTAGCATATTCAAAGACTATTTTGAATGGATAAGAAAGTGTATAAAAAGTGTTTTCTTTGTTGGAAAGAACGTTTAGCTTCACCGCCCTTGCAGTCTATCTCGATTGATCAAATTTTTATGCGGTGGGGTCTTGATTTTATTGGCATGATAAACCCACCTTCATCACAAGGACATAAGTGGATCTTAACTACTACAAATTATTTCACATGATGGAGTAAAGCAATAGCCTTAAAAGATTCTAATGAAACTCCGATACTATCCTTTTACGAAGGAATAGTCTACATATTTGGTGTTCCAAAGAACTATCATATCGAGATAATGCTCTAGCATTTCTTGGTGCAAAGATAAGTGATTGGGCTATCAACCATGGAATATTTCTAGGTTCTTCATCTAATTATTACCCACAAGGCAATGGCTTAACGTAAAGTACTAATAATAATTTGTTAAGGATCATTAGAAGAACACTCAAAGACAATCAAAGAGCTTGGCATTTGATGTTGAATTTAGCTCTTTAGGCTGAAAGTGTGACTCCTAAAAGATTAGTTGTCAATTCACCATACAAACTTGTATATAGAAAAGAAGAAAGAATGTCTATTTCGGTTGAGTTACCTGCATTGGATTTGCTGCATCAAATGGAGCTACTTGAGAATGAACCATTGCAGGTTCGTTATGTAGAGTTAATGGAATTACAAGAGCTAAGAGATCAAGCTCATTTGAATATGGAAAAGAATAAAAAACAAATGAAGAAGACTTTTGATAAGAAAGCCAAATTCAGAGTCTTCAATGAAGGAGATATTGTGTTAAAGTGGGATGCTGATCATGTAAAGCCAGGAAGACACATGAAGTTTGATACAATTTGGAGTGGCCCTTACATGATTTCAGCTTACAAAGAACACAATAATTTTAAGCTTTTGAAGCTGAATGGAGAGGAGCTTCCCATTCTGTGAATGGTATGTTTCTCAAACATTGTTATTGAATATCTTACAGTGTTTGTTAGAGTAGGATTTCCCTTGAATAAGTGCAGTTCCTGCACATTGCATTGTTTTTCAATTCAATAAGTGCATTCGTGTATGTGATTTGGTTTACCGGATCCTTTCCCATTTTTAGTTCCATTTTGGAAGGGTTGGACCTTTCGGAAAAGGTAGATTTTGATTATATGCTTTGGACTCCATACCCAATGGACAAGAGCAAGGAATTAGTCTTTAAGATAGTAGACAGCTCTCCCCACAAGATCACTAGAAATGCCGACAATTTTTACACTTGTGCAAAAATGGGAAACTCAAAATTCTGTCATGATGAAAGGCATTGATAAAGTATACCTAAGTTAAGGGAGTTTGAAATCAGTTATTTACGATTTAATTAGTTAAAAGATTAAATGAAATCTATAGTTATGTGTGTTATCACAAAACGTAATAGATCACATAGTCTATAATTTCATGCCATCTTTAGCAAAATAACACAAAGCCTCAAAGGATAACTATGTTGTCTTGATGAAGACACCAAATTACAAAGTAGGTAAAGTGTTGAGTTTTGAAACAACAAACATAAATATAGATATCAGAAAATCAGAGTTCATTACTGAATGTTACAAGTTCTCATCAATGTTCTTTCCTTCATGATTAAGACATTCAATTATGTTATTGAGTTATTTAGTTCATCATACAATCCATATAGAGAAGCTTTAAATGCGAAAAAGAAATACACAACTCAATTTTCAGAATTGAATGTTTTATTCATAAGGAATACCAATTGTTTCCCACACAAGCCGTGGGATGTGATGAAAAAGTAAAGTACATCTCCTAAAGTAAGAGGTACACATGTATGAAAAAAATTAAAGTTGTATGAGTGAACTCATCATTGCCTTGGGATATTCTTCATTGTGTAGAGCATCTCCTTTCCAAAGATGTTTCATCTTTGTCTCCATAATTCAAAGCATGGTACCAGAAAAGTGAAAAGATAGGAACCATCAATAAAGAGCTTAGGGTTAATCCATATTTCTATACTATCCTAATTCCTGCATATGGATCACTAAGCAACAGGAGATTTAGAGTACCTTAAGATCAAACTACATATCTAACTCGAGAAGAAGTGAAAGAAAAGAAAAGAAGAAACACGAACAAAGAGAGGCCAAAAGCCTAAGTATTTTCTAACTATTTTCTTAAAGTGTGCAGGTACAGGTTGTAGCCAAGAAGAAATAAATCATGTATATGCTGGAAAGAAGGATTAATGTAACTCAAATTCAAATATCTTCTACAAAATGGAAGAAGTTACAATACAGAATAGAGAAGATACTTGCAGGAAAAATACATGTTTCAGATTGTAGCTAAGGAAGAAAGAATTCTGGTAAAATTTTGATAGGGCTTCACCATGTAAAATGGATATTTACACCATTCCATCATGTTGTTTTTAACTAATACATGCTTCTACAACTATATGTAAATCAAATAAGTGATACAAAAAATAGAAGAGCCGACTATGATCAAATAATAGTTACCATTTTCAGTTTCCAACAACAAATCAGTTTCAAAAGGGAAAGTTATACATTCTGTGATTTCAAATTTCAGAAAACACATCTATTATGGCTATCAGGCACAAGTATAAAGTAATAGAGCTTCAATCCAGATAATCATATGGAACTCTGACTGTAAACTAGGCAGTAAACTTCTACAAGTTATGAGGTTATAGTGGTTGAAAAGATACATGGCTCAGAATTTTAGTAAGTTGTTAAAGGCTCAATATCTGAATATCAGAATGTATACAGTTACAACAAATGATAAAACCAAGCCTATTACATCTAACTGGAGGATACTCAATTTCTAAACAATCATACTTCCAGGGGTAGAATCAATCAAAGAAGAAATTTCACTACATATATCAGATATGATGATGATATTACCAAAGTCATAAGGTATGGTCAGAAAACCCTTGAATCAAATTATATGCACATTTAGGCTAAGGATTGTTTCAAAGTCTTCTTTCAGAATTTTACATTCCCATTGAAAATCAGTTTCAAGTGGTGAATCCAAGAGAAAATTATAGTTTCAGGCTCCAGTTGAAGAACCCATTAAGGGGTATCAAAATCAGAGTAAGAAACAGGTCATCTAGTTCGAAACCAAACTCAGAAACAAGTTTCAACTTGAAATGGCCAAGGTCAAACCAAGGGGTCACATGAAATGCAAGAAAGAAATGAATATCAAATACTCCAAAACAGAGATAAGAATGAAAATCAATTACCATGCTCAAAGATCAAGAACTTACCAGACTTCGACACCATTTGCACAGTCAACTCAAAAACAAAAGTGGCTTCAATCAGAAGGATGGCACATAAAAGTTGTTGAGATTTCAAAGAACTTTGAACAATGGCAGCTGAGGAAAAGGTAAAAATCTCAAAACCCAAAAGCTCACATAGCTCTGAAGAAGGTAGGGAGCTATAAACTGAGAGCTCAAACCTTGCTAAAAAATGAATCAAACTCAGACAGAGTAACAAACCACAGAAGTACATGCATGAGGATTTGTAAAGCTGAAATAACATAGCTCAGAAAAGCTTCAATAAAGGCATCGAGTAAAATTTTTGCAAGGGATTCACTTGCAAGACTGAAAAATCTAAATGGAATGACCATTAGGGTCGAATTGACCTTTACCATGTAGACTCAGGTGGTGAGTTAGTGAAACCTAACCATGAGTTAAAGATCAACAACCTGAGATCCTTGATACCGAGATCAACGATTGAAAACCGATCAACAGAATTCAATGCAAATCACCACGGTCAATACATCGATGATCAGAATTCAACAGGTACAAAGATCAAAGGTTGAGGATCGATCTCCACAAACAATGCAAACCACAGTTCGAGCTTCCAAAAAATGCATTCAATGCAAGTCAGAAACCCTAAATCATGCTTTGAAGATCAACGATAAAAAATCGACAAGTACAGAGATCAACACTCACAAATGGATCATCAGAATCAATGCAAAGTAGTCCAAGTGAAATGGTAGTTGTTGACCAACTTATTCAATTTTCAAATTTGTGAATTGTCAAAATTTCACCCATAGGCCCGCAGAGTACACGTGTCACCATTATAGCAGAAGTGAAAGAGTGGAGGTTGGGAGTTATTTACATTTTCAAACTTTAAATTGCAAAAGGTTAAAATCTCAAAATAGCCCCGCAACCCCGCAAGGAAAAAGTCAAAACAATCTGAAAGTCAAAGCATTGGTGGAGCAGCGGGTCCTCGTTGAGTTTTGAGATTTTTCGCAAAAGGGGTTAAAGTTTCAAATAGACCCCCTGGCCCGAAAGTCCACCAAAGGAGTCAAAGTATCAAACTTTCACGTAGGCCCGCAAAGGAAAATTAGAAGAAAAGTTATTAAGTCATCCGCGGGCCCGCATAAACAAAATGGAGTAAAGTTACAAAATTCCCCATGGCCCCGCCCATGTTGTCAAAAGGTGAAATCGAAGGAGTGGACTCACCGAGGCATTTCAATTTTTTTAACCCTTTATGAATAGATCTAAGTGTCAAAATTCTCCCCTTGACCTTGTCAAGACCAAACAATATATCATTAAACAAGGATCGGGAAAGCGGGCTGCTAGGGCCTTTTTCAATTTTGAGCCTTTTATAGAAAGGAAGCAAAAGTTATATTTTTGAGCCGTGATTCCACTACAATAAAATTTGAACACATGTAGGGCTCAGATCAAGAGAAAATGGTAGGCTGAATTTTTCAAAATACGCATGTTTTATTAGAAAAATGATGAAGATGTATTACAGAGGTATTTTGGATCAAATTTTTGAGCATGGCTATCTTTTGGGAAGTAAAATACAGAGATTTCTAGCTAATATTTTTAATGGGAGTTTTCAGAATGACAACCAGGGGAAATTAATTACCAGAAATAGCTAATTTTTGTGAAATATTGCAAGTATTATAATTTCTTTTACCCACGAATAGAGAGTTAATTTTTGCATGCTTCACAAGAGGACAAAACACACAAGATGAAAAATTTACATGCACAAGATAAAAACTTACTAAGAAAGCAAAGCTTATTTTTAGCAAATCATCCACTCCTGCTTTTCTTAAAAATAGATATGCTCTTCTTTCAAATAGATCAGTCAACTTCAATTGACCAATTGTAATTGATGGCTATAATGCCTATTTGTAATTGCATGCTCTATTCTTATTCCTTTATCTATTATTAAATAAAGGATAAAAATAGAATGCATGGGCGAGTACAAGCCTTAGGCTATTTTTAGGAAGAGGGTGAATTTTATTTTGATATATATTGTGTGCCTTAGCAAAGCACGGGGAACATTGGAGGAATTTTTGATATAGAGTACTGAAGCAATGTTTGTTAATTTTTCCTTGTGAGTGTGAAGAATTTCTACCTCCCCATTATTTGTAGTCTTGTGTATGTATCTATTAGTCTTGTGAATGCAAATTCCTTGATTAATCATCTTACTCAGTTGCAAAATTTAGTAGTTTCTGCATGATATTAATGTGTATGCTTAGCATAGCAGTATTGTTGTGATAATTTCCCTCAATACCACAAAGTGTTTTTCCCTTAATATTCTACGAAGAACTATTGGTTCGTGCACCCAAAATCCTTCACATATCAATTGTGCATATAATCAGTCAAATCCCTCATACAAATTTTGTGTATCACCTTAGTTTTAATCATTTTACAGTCATCTTTTACCTCTAAACCCCAAAATCAATTTAGGATACCTCAACAAGGAACCGTCCTTGATACTGAGAGACTCACCTCAAAATAGGTATTCCCACATACCTGAGGTGTTTCCATTTTATCTACAAAAGAGAGAGATCAAAATTTTGCAAGCTTAGAAAACCTGTAGCCATCTCTCTGCAGGGTGCAATTTTGAGAGATAACAATTCCCACTATAAGAACCCACTTGAAACCAAAGAACAACCTAGGATTAGCTCTTATGGAATAATTTTTTTTAAAGGAGTCTACAAATAGGTTATAAGACAACAGATTGTCACTAACAAGTTCCGAACAATTCTAATCCACTAGATTATACTTATCTCTTATTAACAATTATTAGAGGTCACAACGGTCCCAAAATTTAGGGTTAGAAAGTGCAATTAGGTTCAGTGTGTAATTCCTCACCATACTCACTCTCTAACAATATTTAAAGATTCAAATTGATTTATATAAAAATTAATGCTTTCAAAAATTCCCTAAATCATTCCCATTGGATAGTAAATTTCCTCACCTTTCTAGTGATATAAAGAAGTCCTCCTAACTCCTCATATTTTTCAAGTTATGGGCTGGTGGGCCTTGGGGTGAAAATTTTCCCCAAGAGCGGGCCTGCGGGCCTAGGGGAGAAATTTATCCCCAAGGGCGGGTCGGCGGGTCGCGGGAGGAAAAATTTCTCATGGGTGGGTCTGCGGGCCTTAAGGAGAAAAATTTCCCAAGGGATGGAAATCCACCTTTGCACCTACACTCCCACGAGTCCGCAAGGGACACGTGGCATCTTGTAAGCCAACGCAGGGAAAGCAGAGTGGCGGGGAGAAAAACTAACATTACACTCACACTTCCATGACTCCATAGGGGACACGTGGCACCTCCTAAGAAATGCGGGAAAGTAGGGCAAAGTGTGGATAAAGGAGGTTTTAATACCCCGAAGGAAAAAGGTGTAAAGTTCAGCTGCGCCTCCGCCGATGCCTCGCGATGCCATGTGGCATTTTCTAGTTGGCTGCGGGCGGCAGGATGGTAGGGAAAATTTAAAAAAAATTCTCAAATTTTTTAGAAAGTACAAAAAGAAAAAGGGAAGCCTCTCCTCCGTTGATGCCCTGTGATGACACGTGGAATCTCCTTATTGGTTGTGGGGTGGCAGAGGAAATGGTGAAAAATTTCCCAAAATTTTCTGAAAGCGCTTAGTTAAGAAGGGATCTACCCCTCCGCTGACACCTCATGGTGCCACATGGTAGCCTTTGATTGGTTGCAGGCTAGCGGGCGATGGGGAAAAGTTGGAAAATTTTCCCAAAAATTTCCGAATCTCTAACGGAAAATTTGGGCCAAGCGGGCCGGCCAAGGAATTTTTTCCCAAATTTTTTTTTTACGCCAAGTGAAGAAAATTTAAGAAGGCCATACATTTTGATAGAGAGCTCAATTTTTGGAAAATGATTACTTTTTGGAAAGCTCTCGACGTCCTCCTTATTCGGGAATAATCAATTTCTTATTTTGACAAAGTTTAAGGGGTCAATTTCAAGATAATGATCTGTAGGCTTTTGATTCAAACCGGTAAAATTTAAATTCAAGATAACGATCATGTAGGTGGGTTTAGGATAATTTTGTGAGATAGATCTATATGATTGAATTCCAATTCAAAACTTTACGATTTTGATAGCAAAATGACAAAGAAAGATTTGAACTCGGTTTTCCAGTTTTGAAAGATTTTCTTTACATATTTTTATCTAATTGGATTCATTTAGGGAAAACTACTTCAATTTAATTGTTTAGTTTGTTATTTCATTGTTGCAGGTTTGGAGTCTGTGCATTTTGGGTTAAATAATTGCCATTTTGATAATACAAAATAGAGATCAAATTTTAAAGGGTTTATTTACCATTTTCTTCTTCTAAGTATTATAATACGTTCCAATTCTAATCTAATACATTTAGTTGATTTAATTAAACTTATTCAAAAACTAAAATACATCTTTGATTTCCAATTTTCACATATTTCAAAGGATAGAGTATTACACTTCCTTTATACACATTTCTTCCTTTCAAACAGAGATTACAACTCACATATAGATGATTAAATTCAATACAATGATACAATTTGAGGAAGGTTATGCAATCCTTTATTTATTCCAAAATACAACTTTACAACTTCCTTCTTTTATTCTTTCCAAAATCATATATTATATACAAGGCAAAATAATACATTTTCTTCTCACGTGTTTCACTTTTCCACTTTCCAAACAGGGATTTCATAGTGCATGCTAAACATAGATTTCCAATGGAATAATATCATATGGACAAAACAAAACCACTTCCATTAATTGGTGTGTAATTTTGTGAGTAATCATGTTGTTAAGCTAAACACATGTAACATTAAACAAAAGGATCAAATAAATAAATACACATAACCCCTTGTTCACATTTAAAGTTTACCCCACCCATGGGAATCACTAACACACACAATCATGCACAAACAAATACTAGTTGCCATGGTGACCTTGTTGAATTCATCTAGATTTCCAATGTGGTTGGTCTCTAATCCCTTGATGTTTGTTGTGATATTTTAACCTGCAAAACACAAATACCTCCTTCGGACTCGTGGCCATATCAAAACATCCAAAATAATATAAGTATAATTCACAAAATCATCTAGTTATATGAATCACAACAACATCAATGCAATCGACAATATCATTTACAATTTTACTCAATAACTATATCATCATCAAATAATTTTCATTTCTAGGTCTACTCAAAATATCCATAATATAACCATGTCAAACAAGATATCATCATCAATATCCAAAATGCCTCTAATAATCATCATGCATCATAACCGAATCAAGTCAACAATAATCCATGATCTAACATATATCATTATACTATAAAAGGTCCATAATCAAGTCCATAATATAATCAGGTAGTATCATGATTAGTATCAAAAACGTGTCAAAGGGAAGTGGGCACTACGGATAATATGCCCAAATAGTTAGAAAGAACCAAAAATATGTGAGCAATGTATAAAGAGGTCGGGGGCACCTAGAGGGAACAATGGTGCATGGTGCTTACATCCTAGATGGGTGATGGTGTCCAGGGTGAGAAATGTCATAGTATGAAAAGGAAAACTAGGAAAGAAAGAGTGGGAGTTCAAAAGTGGAAAAATAAAGAAAGAAAAGATGGCCAAAGACATGTGTCAATTAGTACTTTTCTTACTTATAAATAATATGAATACTAGTATGTGATCAAGACTAGATAGATACCCAAAGTGTGTGATGTTGTATTTACAGGATATGACACAGAAAGAAAAAGAGGGATCCTATGGCGATCACTAGTTTGATCAATATGCGGGTTCAAAAATGATTTAAATATATTTATATTTTTACAAGATTACTGAGATCAAATGAATATAATAGTAAAAACCAAGTGTAGGAAACATGTAAGATAATATGTAAGTGTAGGAAATAATGAGATAAGATTGAATTAGCTTGTATCTAGAGATCTAGTTTTCTATGCGATGGAAACTAACTATAATAGGATAGATATGGAATACATAAGGTTTTTTGGAAAAGTGGAGTATGAAGATTCTTCGAGATAGGACTACTCGAGATACAAACAAGATGACCAAGAACTAGTGTCTTAGTTTGGCACTAGTGTTGTAGAAAACAATTTCCTTTTGATATTTTCATGGTCCGAGAATGTATTCTTCCTCTCACTCTTTTACACATCCACTTCAATATAGGGTTTTAATGCTACACCTAAACGTGCAAAACCAATCCTAACTACCTACACGAGACAATCACCCCAATGTGATTTTCACTGAGTCTTTACACTACACTTAAAAATATATATAGTTCTAGTGTGTGTGTGATTGAATTCTATCCCTTAAAGCTAGGTTTCCCTTGTTCTAGTTACACCAAGATATAATGATATAACTAATTTCCCCAAAGATGAATGTGTGACATGGAATTAAATAATAGTCCCTCCCATGTAGTGAATAATTCAACCCAAATGTAGTCCTTGAATTTTTCTCTTTGACTAAGTAATTATTAGATAATAAGCAATAGCCCAATGTTTCCACACCCCAATGATAGTAAGTCACGTATTTATATGATTCCATATATTGTATTTTATCATTAACAACCAAAATAGACAACCCAAAGTGAAAAAGAGACTTGAGAATTTAAACATGAAAAAGGAGGGAAAAAGAAAGAAGTGCCTAAAGGGGATGATAATTCCTAGGAAGTCCTATCCCTAAGAGATGGTACTATCTAGGATGTTCATAGGATATAACGGAAAATACATATATGGGTCACATGTTTTATAATGTCCAAAATAATATTATAAAAAGGGATAAAACAATGTAAAAACAAAAAAATGTTATTAATGTCTAGTATTATTACTTAAGAATCATGCATATAATGACATATTTAGAGGCATAATATAAATAGAAAGCGTGTGATTTTTTTTAATACACTTGATTTTCCAATATATTTCAAATAATTATAGGCCATCCCAAAGTTCTCATGAAAAATAAACATACAACAAAGATAATCTATAGAAAATATAAGAACCTAGAAAGTTACTGAGATCTATATAATCAAAGGGTGCGAGACCAAACATGTCTATTTCAAGACCATGTAGATTAGAGAGTAAGATGATACAAAACTTTTACTCATTCCTACCCCTATTTGGTTAAAATTTACAAAATTTTCGTTGAAACATTTGCAATTCTAGAATGATCTTGTTCCACTATCTTGCACATGAAAATCCACTCTATGTTTCATCGAATAGCTAGTTATATCTCTCTTTTTGTGTATTTGAGAAAATACTTATTTAGTATCAAGTTTTACATGTATGAATGAATTATTCTTTACACATTGCATATATTTAGAATGTCATTATATAAAAAATAATGTAAGGAATTGTAAAAGGTGGAATAATATGATCTAATTAACTTCAAAATTTTATCATACACAATCATAATAATGCGATAAAACCTATACTCGTTGAAAATATTTATGAAGGATAAGGAATTATAAAATACACAAGAGGAGAGATAGAAATATTTTTTTATGAAAATAAAAACAAGATATAAATGTGCATGATAATGTAATAGGATCATTTACAATTATAGATGCTTTAGTAAAATAAATGGAATGGTAAACCAAACATGATTTGGACCATGTAACTTCTATTTTTCTACACCTAATTTTTATAGTCCTAACACTAATTTTTATAGTCCTAACAAAGAACTATACTATCTTGGACCCTTTTACAATTTGGACCTATGTATATTTCTATTTTTTTACCTGTATATCAATAATTTTCACTGTGTGTCATCTTATACACATTGATTCATGATGGCATGTAATCACCTATGATAAATTATAAATATTAATATCCAGAAAGATCATTCGGTAGATAAATAGAAAACTAAAAGGAGAAAAAAATGTGAGTGTGTGTGTGGTGAGGATAGAATACCCTTAGTAGTCACAATCTCAAATGTTAAACAAGGTGCTATACTACAAGAGTACATTGTGGTATCAAAGCTCCTTTAGTTCTCATTGTTTCTTATATGAGTTTGAATAACTAACCAAATCCATATGAGTTCGCTCATGTCTCTTAAAACTAGGATAACATGTTAATTATGTACTATAGAACTACACAATGTATTAGTTGTGAGATGTGAGGTTCCTTAGCTATGTGACCCAACTTTTTGTTAATCGATACCTTTTTACATGTGCATATATATCAAAGTAAAGCAAACCATTATCTAGATACATATTATACTTATCATCACATTTCCATACTTACACTCATGTGTTTATGTAGAAAATATATTTGCTTGAATTTATGTGCACTTGTTTTAAAAAATTAAATATATGAAAGAATACTCCTAAATATTTTAAAGACTACATATTCATCCATCAAAACAATATCTTATAATCCAAGAAGTATTTAAATATGACCTTGGTGAGTCATAATGTGAGACCAATTCACCATTTTTCCTTCACCACTATATGATTACATCCATACGTGGGAAAAATAAAATGAGAATATATTATGTACAATCATGTGATTTATTCCATAT
This sequence comes from Taxus wallichiana var. yunnanensis, assembly GCA_018340775.1. Classification (NCBI taxonomy): domain Eukaryota; kingdom Viridiplantae; phylum Streptophyta; class Pinopsida; order Cupressales; family Taxaceae; genus Taxus; species Taxus wallichiana. Next base: position 233,635,384 of record CM031241.1, read on the forward strand.
TATAGAGTGAAAGGAAATCAAATGGGGATAAATTATGAAAATTAAATAAAATATAAAATTTCACCTTTAATATTTCTCAAAAGAACGGATTACATGAACCATTTTCATGGGAAAAACAAATTTTATCTAAACACAAAAGGGTATCATTGAGAAAATTAAGTGTAATTAAGAAGATATTAGTTATGTTCTTATGAGGATAAGAAACAAAATCATGATAAGAAATGTCCAAGGAGTGAGTATAATCTATGTAAGAAAAAGAGGAAAATACACTAGGGGAAATGGTGTTGTTGGTCTAACGATAGGAGAATAATTATGCATATCTCTAAGCTATTATATATATATATATATATATATATATATGTATGTATATATGTATGTATACATACATACATACATATATATACATATATATATATATATATATATATATATATATATATATGTATGTATGTATGTATGTATGTATGTATGTATGTATGTATGTAGATACATACATACATACATACATACATACATACATACATACATACATACATACATACATATATATATATATATATATGTATATATATATATATATATATATATATATATATATATATATATATATATATATATATATATATATATATATATACATATACATATATATATATATATATATATATACATATACATATATATATATATATATATATATATATATATATATATATATATATATATATATACATATATATATATATATATACATATATATATATATATGTATGTATGTATGTATGTATGTATGTATTTATGTATGTACATACATACATACATATATCTATATAATTTTATTGATATATTGTAATGTGTAGATAGTTAAAATTTCTAAATAGGTATTCGCCAATATTGTTTTTGATTATATTCTTTAGTATTGACTTGTCCATCGGAAAGGATCTTCAATAGAATATCTTACTATTTCTTAAAATATTGAAACCATTGAAAATCTCACACTATGTTATTAAAACACCTATATGATATATCTATTTACAAATTATTATCTTGCGTCTCCTTGAAGGAATTTTAAGACCTTCAATTCTAGTATTCAACCCTCCTAGATATTATCTTCTAATTTTAATCATACTAGTTGTATAGGTTTTCTTCTTGTTCAAACATAACTTAAGTGAATCCCAAATAGTTTAATTCAATATGTTTATCTTAATGCCAAAATATATCCCATGGAATGATATAAAGGAAAGTCTAATAATCTCATTTTCTCAACTAACATTATCAAGAAAAACTCTAGAAATGTAATGCCGGTGGGCATCGGATTCTTTTTCTACCTGCCTCCACTGCCACCTTGGCCTCCTCCCAACCACCCAACCTGCAAATTTTTTTAGACTGTCATGTCTGTCCTTGCGTGAGGAGTCGGTGGAGTCATTTTTCTTCACCATAATCTCTTTTTGGATTCTCCTTCAATGCGTACAGGTGGGTGTTGGGCGCATTTTCTTCTTGGGCATTTTTTTTTCTTTCCCTGTCACCTCATTTTGACCTGCTCACGCAAAGAAACCTTGGTGGCCGCGTAGCTTGCACTGGCGTGTTCTGGTTAGTGGATTCATTGATGGTGAAATGAAGGTCTATCACCCTGATGTTGCGTGGGTGGGTGTGGGTCTCAAAATCATGCTGTACAGGCAGAATCCGTGGGCGTAGAACTGAACTTCTCCAGGAGTGCCGTGAGGAAGTATTTGGCTGTATGCAGCAGCTACAGGGTCGAGAGGTAAACTTATCTCAGAAAAGCAGTGGCCTCTAGAGAGAGTAAGTCGGCAGTGCCGCAGGGTGAGCCCAAGGAACCGTTGGTCTTGAACTCGATGTTCTGCTTGCGCGACCACGGATCGTGATCAGTGGCTGCAAAATCTTGCAGCCGTAGTAGAAGAACGAGATAAAGTTTAGTTGAGCTGTCTTGCCTTTTCATTTTGGAAAGTCACTTCTGTCCAGGTGGTGAATTTAACAAGGAAGAAGCTCGATCAAATCTTGAGGCTGGGTAATGCTTCTGCGCCTCTTCTCAGTTCACCCATTTTCTACAGTTGGGTTTCTTGTTTGCTTCTGGGTATCCTCTGATTCGAGATTGGGGATCCACAGCAACTGCCTGCAACAGTAAATAGCCAGGCAACAGGCATGCTACAGTTTGGTAGAAGCCTTCGTGAGCGCCTCCAACAGGCAGGTTGTCCAACTAGGTTGTTTTCTATTCTGTATCTCTGCATCCTCAAGTTCGGATTCTCCTACAAGATATTTTTATCAAATCGATTAAGTGACAGTGAGAGTGTTACCAGGAGACCCGATGAAATTTATTACAGAGGTTCTCTACTGAGACCTTGCTTGTTCTGCGATGTAACTCATGGAAGAGGATCTCATTGAGGCGGATCTGTTCCATTTCAGTGTATTCATGAAGCACAATTTGCTTTGCAAGTATGAACTTGTCAGGAGATCTATGCAATGTTGGAGAAAATGTCTTGGGAGAGCTCTGGTCCCAATGCAGGATTCAAAACATTCTCTGTTAGAGTCCGGAGAAGATTACCTGATTTCTTACACTCTGTCAATCTCAGGCATGTCAAGTTGGGCTACCATTATTTGATTAGAAATGCTCTGTATTTCTTTGTTGTCCCTCTTCTGCTGGTGTTATTCAGTGCAGAGGTTGAAACGTTGGGGAGAAATAAGTTATGGAGTCCTTGAAAGAAGCCGTGCAGAAGCAGAGATGGTGATGTTTGGTGCCTTGGATGAACTGTTTGAAAAATGCTTCAAGAAATTTTGCTTAGCGTGGAGGATAAAAGTGATGTTAATTGAAGCAAGCTATAATGTGTGAGACTTCCAATGGTAAGCATGAATCAACTTTGATTTTAGTTTCTGGAATGTTTTCTTTGCGCACAAATTGATGGGTAAACTAATGTAATAGTGCGTCCTAATGGCTTTAAAAACTAATTGACAATGCCTTAAATAGGAAAGCAATTCATGAGTTGTTTGAATAGTTGAACGCAAGACTTTCCGATCTTGTTCTAGAATCTAGACCCAAGAGTAAAAGCATATTGCAAGGACATGCAAAACCCTGTTAATTATTCCAAATTTCTATTGCTGTTTCATGGAATTACATACTGGGAATTGGGGTTAACTGCTCTAGAATGAACTTTCTCCTTCTGCCTGTGTCTATGCAGTTTCCGGAATGGTTATTGTGTCTTTTGCGTGGTATTTGGGATGCCGAGTGGGTGAGAAGCGTGAATTTGGTGGAGAATAATTTTGGGACTGCTGGGAGAAGGTGTTTGCACGTACGTGGCCATGAGATTTAGCGTTTAAAACAGGCATGTTAAATCTACTCCTTGTAATAGTTTTCTACTTTTTTCAGTATCTTGAAATGAATTTTCTTTCCTATTGAATAGCGCCTAGACAATGTTTTCGTGGTTGTTTATATCGCTGCCTGATTGTGTTGGTTGTCCCTTTAAATCTCGATCCAATTTTGCTGGTTTTGCTTGGAAGGTTCTTTCCTCCCTTATAGCTTACTCTATTTCATATTTGTCTAAATGGGTTACTGCAATTTTGAGTGATGCAATCTAGTTCGTAGGGAAGGAAACATTTTAGAGTTTCGTTTGCTTATATGACCCTCTTTTAAAAGAATTTTGTGATGGTATTTATAATAGAAGGCTTACTATATGGAAGGTTAAGCCTTCATATCTCTTTTTGGTTGAGTAAATACGTATTTCCTGTTTAGGGCTCTCCTGCTTTGCTAAAAGGTACATTAATAGTGACGTTGTGTTCTAAAACTTGTTTAAGCCTGTGGGCATTCCTTACTTTCTGTTTAATTGGAAAATGGCATTAGGGTCTTGTTTTAGAATTGTACATGGTTGACTTTTGTACCCAGTTCTAGAGGAGGAATAACCTGACATCTATTTTGGCCTCTACGTGTTGAGAGAATTACTATACCTACTTCTTGGTGCAAACTCTTGTTTGATTAAAGTAAGGGGAAACATTGTAAGTTTAATTGAATGAAATCTCTACAATTTTTATTAAGGGTCGCAAGCAAGCTATTACTAGCTGGACTGAAACAAAAGTTGTAGGTGAATCCATGGTATTGGACTCGTGAACTCGTTTCCTGTTAGATGACAGCTGATTTCAGTGATAATATCATAGGTGGCTGTAATATTTATCTGTTTGATATTTGCTAGACTTTTCCTCGATAAGCCCACATGGATCGGGTAAAATTTCCATCTTCTATACCTTTGGCAAGGAGTTCATAGAACTTCTAGGCCTGACTGCACTGCGTAACCTTCCTGATGGATATGTGCGTTGGTTTCTTATTTTGTGCTTGTACTCGTGGTAAGGTCTTTTGAGTCTGGGGCATCATTGGTGTTTTACCCTCTGCGTATCGAATCCCTTTGTTTTCGAACTCGAATATCTTATACTTCAAACTTGGTTACTAAAAGGTCCCATTTTGTGGCCTTGTTAAGGAAATCAATTTTTTATTTTAATACTTATTGACATTGTCGGAAATATATATAAAAATTATTAACGACTTTTGGGTTAAGCCTTCCCTTATATTATGTAGAGAAGTTGACGATTAGGATAAGGTTTGTTGGGAGAATAATGGCCCCTTTTTGTATCTCCCTTGTACGCTTTTGGAAGAGTGGTTTTGTATTGTTAACTAGTCCTACGTTTAAGAAATCCTATAAGAAGGTAGTGGTAAAACTCCTTGGTTAAAACTGAAACTATAGTTGTTTTTCTTTTAAGGGCGTCGAACCCTAATTATTGCTATGAAGCCTCCCCTGGGAGATTTGGATAACGTCGTTTTGTTTCGCGCCTACGATCATAATTAGTATGTTTTGTCTTCTCTTGGACCCCTTTAGTTGGATGGAGTAAGTTTTGGATTCCAATCACGTAATCCATAGGATTACATGAAGGAGATATCAACACTCTTGACCTTCTTGTTCCTAACCCATAAGGTCTTGCCTTGATTTATGTGATTTTGTTCTTATTGGTATTTTGACTTTCTCCTTGTTGGATGGTTTAGTTTTTCTCTCATGTGATTAATCTTGGAGTTTTGGGTTGTGTTTAATTCATTTCTGAATTTAGAACATTCCTTTCATGATATTATAAAATGTTAGCTTTATGTTGCAGATGGGAAGTCTTAACATGCTGGGTTCTTCTTGAACCGACTCTAGTTAATATTTGTGCAGATGGATTATGCGAGTAGACTAGAGGAAAAGAGTGTTAAAGGTTCATCTATACAATTTATGAAGTTCCTTGTAAAAATGTCCAATGTGTTGTAAATTGTGTAACATTGCTTGTAAAGAGAGTTGATATGACCTCATGCCTTGTATTGTTCGGTAATGGTGAAATAAAGTGTCTTGTTCTTATGTAGTCAAACTTGAAAGTACCTTTGTGAGAAATAATATTCAATCTTGACCTTGTTATGAGTATTCTTTTGGTGATATCATTTATTGTCATGAAAATTTTGTAGCATGGCTTGGCTTATTTTGTTACCTTCTTGTTCTTGACCCAAGTGAAATCTAAACTCTTTACTCCTTTGGTTCATGTGCCATGTTGAATGGAAATGTTATAACCGTGGTTTGCGTTCTTGTTAAACAATGATAATTTATTCTTTCAGTCATAATGCTTATTGGTTTAGTAACCCTCCATGGTACTAGTATCAATGTTATTCTAGGCATATTTTAGTGGGTTGAAACCCCTTTTTCTAAAGATAATCAAAGATAAAAGAAGAGGAATACATAGATGAATAAATAAAGAAGATAATAATGAAGTTATAATTGGTTGATAAAATTAAGAGTCTTTAATTGAAGAAAGTGTTTATCTAACGATGTAAAAAATAAAATAAAATAAAAAAATCTACCATTGCTAACCTTAAGCTATGGATTAAACATTGTCCTCTTGTTGAGAAACGTTAATTAATTTTAAAAGTAATATCATTGTTGGCTATTGGGGATATCGGTAGATCTTATCTAGTACAGGAGTTTGAATAAAAACACATTAAGTATAAGGCTTCCATGTTGGGAACCCCTGTGTATCCCTCGACGAAATTAATCAAGATGATTTCTAAATGAAGTTTTTACCAAAATTTAATTGAACTCTTAAGACTCAGTAAAAGACCGGTTAATAACTAAATAGATCATAATAAAATAAATTTATCTACTCTCTCTAACCGTTACCATGGTACCTTGTAGTCCTTGTCTAAGCTATGATACAATTTTAATTCTTGATCAAAGATGTTTAGGATTCTAAACCTTAACGATACGCCTCTCCTTTTGATCTTACGCTTGCCTCCTTATGCAATGTGGGTATGAAACAAGTTTCAGTAGTGGGGGTTTAGATAGATAGCCTTGTGGAATTGCTTACCTCCTAGTTTTGTAAACAAATTAATCAAGGAATTTTCATATTATAGGTGATCCTAGGATAGTCCTCAAGTTATATAAAAGAAAAGAAACTTAATCCTATAAGAAGAATGGTAGGAAACATATCATGAACCTTCTAGAACGTAAGCTAAGAATTGTAAGATGTCTCTAGTAAATCAATAATCTTAAGAATATTTTCACAGTGGGATGTCTTCAGCTATAACTATGTAATGTGGTTGGTCTTTTGCCATGTCCTTTCACAAAAGAAAAGTAAATTGTCCTTGATAGGTGTGAACGTTTCCGTGCTTTTGCCTTTATGGCCATCCTTGTATCAAGTTGTTCACAGTGTTAGTTGTATCCTTGGTGACGACATGTTGTGCCATGTTATGTGTCAAGCAAGTCAAAAAAAAAAAAAAAAGTTATCCTGTATTTCACTGTGTTGTTCGTGTGTGGATTTTTGGGTTGTATAAGAAATACTTATCATGCCTTATACAAATATTCCCATAGCATTCCCTAAATAAATTAATTAAAAGGAAAAACCCATATATAAGTCTAAAACACTCCAAACCTAGTTATGAGTAGAAAATTATGATTCAATATCAAATAAAAATCCAATCAAGAATTGCCAAGTATATACTTAGAAACGATAAACTTTAGGTTATCATTTATCGAGCATTGTATATCTGCATTGTCTCTAAATTTGCATTAAATTATTTCCCTATATCCAACACTTATAAAGGATGCAATCTATACCTAGTTAATTCACTATAATTTTTAAGTTGTGAAGGAAAACATTGGGGGATGGCTATAGAGATTTACACATGCACAATGAAATTTTATTGGAGTTTAAGCCCCTCATTTGGGAAATGTAGCAAAATAGTGATATAATTAAAAAATCCTTAAAAACAATGCCTTCTACCTTTTTAAAAACATGCCGATTCTCCCGTTGCTAGAATGCCCATATAATAAAAAAAAATTCCAAAGAAGAAAATAGTTTTTTCTAGCATAAATCCTAGTTTACAATGGCATCCAAGGATCATTCTTAACCTTAAAGTGTCATTTTTTTCAAATAGTTCGATATATGTTGAAGGTAGCACAAACATGAATAATGTTAAGCTTGAGTACTTGAGCAAGAAAAAAACTATCGTAACCACGAATAGAAAACTAATTATATCAAATTAGAGTATATATAAAAAATTAAATTTATCAAGTTAATAAACATTGTTTGATTGTTTATAATTTGATTAGAGAGAGTTGAATGGAGGATAGAGGCAACCTCTATAAAAAAATGGATTGAGAAAGTATTTTTAACATGTCAAAAAAATAAAACAAAAGAAACTGCTATTCTACATAAAATTGATGAAAAAGACACTGTAAAAAAATACACATAATATCGGTGGTGCTTTGGCACTAAAACATGTACTTGTTAATTAAAATACCCGAGTCTAATAACTCTTTTTCAATTACACTTCCCCAACAAACAAAAATTTCCATTAGCTTTTTCCATGACTAATTCTTTTTATTAATGATGTTGATCTTTAATATTCGTTCTACCTTTAGTACAAAATATCTTAACGTTAGTTGCCGCATATATATTTTTCAAGGTTGACCGTTAATCTTTAATACCTATTCATGATAGACGAATAATGTCATAATGTACAAACCAAGTACAATCTCCCCTAATGGTATATTTTTAAACAAAATAATGGCAGGACCCGAGACAAGCTCATAAATAACAAAACAATGCGATGGCTTATTCACAAACATATGATATAGTGTGCAATTACAAGCCCCCAAAAAGTTTTTTTAAAATAATGTATGGAAAACATTTACATAACACACTCCACTAAAATCTCATTTTGTAGACGTCGATTATTTTATATTTATTATTGTAATAAAACATGCTACATTAGAGACAGTACATGAATGCGATCAGTTAAAAATCTTGGGGAATTTTTTATTTGTGCTTGAACATATTGAAATTTAATGACAAGCACCAAACATCCATCCATGTCGAACGTAAGTCAACATGAGCTTATTTTGTAGATTTACATTATTAAAATATATTTAAAATGTTAGAGCCGTTTATGCTTTCTTGAACTGCACTTCGAATGGGAGGAGTCGTCCTGATCAACAACAAGCCATTCATTTCCATCTTCGTCACTGTAAGTAGCGAGTGATCCACAAGCAGGCCTGCAAGTATCACAAACCGTAGGGCAGAAAACGAGCTGATAATAATTGTCACTTTTGACGATTTTGAAGTAATTCAAATCGATGGAAGAAGATGAGGAGTCGCCTCCTGCAGCGATGAATGTTTTGTTTAGATCTGAATCCGTAGCAATCCTCCATCGCGTCGACTGAACGCAGATTGTAAAAGCAGACGTCACTACCTTCAGATCGGCATTCTCCTCGATTACAGTTCCAGATAAGTAAGGCGTGAATACCACAGGAAGCCATCGTTGTCCTTCTCGTAATTGACATACATCGGACAGGTGTTATTGCGCATCTGCAAACGCAGACTACCGCCATTCACAGGTAAAATGAAGTACTCGCTACCGGAATTCAAAGTTTCTCCATCTTTGTCTAGAACAGCATCACCGTTCGCAGCAAAGGGCCCAATTATCGCCAGCACCACTAAAATCCTGTCAAATGAATTCCAATAAAAACGTTGGCCAAAAATAATTAAAGTAGAAAGAACTTATAAAAAAAGATAAATCTTTGAGAAAGAATAACAATACCAAGTTGCTTTGGAGTATTCCATATCTGTTATCTTAACGCTTCTATAGCGAGTCTTGCTATATTGTTCTACGAATGATAAACAAGAAGCGATCTTCACATATTTATATACAACCAAAAACACACAGTCAAAAATAGCCAGCCAGGAATTATCCACAAATAATACGGAACGATAGCTCTGGTTGAATTTGTAATCTTAGCCAGCACTCAAATATTATTGGAAGCGTGTCAATCTTATCCACTGCATATGTTCTTATATGGCGATGGTCAATTGCACTCTACCCGCCTATATCTTAAATCTGGATTCAACTTACATATACGTGTAGAGTTTCACATCATTTGTTATCTTGTCCTGTAAGAAATATATCCCGTCAAATAAATGGATAACCATTATTAACGTGTCAAAGTGCCTAAATGGCTTTAAGTTTTGAAGACGACTTTTATATGGTATTATATAGTCACTAGGGGGTGCTTATTGTAACGTTGCAATGGTCATATGTAAATAAGGAGACCAAGAAAATAGATGAGCAGTAGTTTATGTAAATCTAATTTATTTGATCTGTTTTTATTAATAATAATATTTTTATTACTTAAAAGTTTTGTTTTTTTTGTAAAATTTATAAGAGACCAAAACAAGATCAAAACAAGTGCTCACTCATGTCACAATCCAACAACAACAAGAATGCAAAAAAAAGGAAGAGTAGTATGAGAAGAAATTTTATATTTGAAATGAACCATTTTCCAAACGAACGAGATGAATACATCGGACATGAGAGGAAGAAGGGTATCTAGATTTTCTTGACTGCACTTTGTGCGAGCTCTCTTCCTCATTCATATTGTCAACATCATGCGTCTTGATGTCAAAGTATTAGAATCATACTCCCGATAATGAGGACCTTCCCGTAAATCCATAATTTTAAACTTGTTAGGGTAACACGGGTCCTTTTTGAGCTAATAGGTTGCACCACATCCTTTGGTTCCGAACACTCGAGATTCTTTATGTTAAACACCACTTCCAAAATGCCAAGGGCCAAAAACAATCGAATTCCCATCATCCACATCGATTAAACCTCAATGTCAATGACATATTCATCCTCTGAAACTAAACTCTAATCAAGTTCTTCTTCAAAGCCAAGCTCTGTATTGGAAAAATCCTTGCATGACACTATATCACTTTAACCCAGACCAGCGTTACCAACATCATTTGGATCCTCTGTAGGAATGAGGTTCAAAGAAAATCGAGACCCAAATCAACCAAAGCCCCATCCAGCTTCTTCAATAACGTGGAAAGAAACCGCCATATGAAGGGGGAAATCCAAAGCTTGTGGAGTATGCACAAGAATTTTCAATCATGATTCTTGCCTACGCTTTAACCCCACATGGAGACCCAACACTCATAATCTCTCGCGAACTAGAAGCTGCTCCACTTGCCCAATCTATGCGACAGAAGTGTCACCCAAGTCAAAGACAATGCAAACCGCTCGTAATGAACAATCCACTTGAACAGGGGAGTCAATAGCAAGGTGGGAAAAAACATGTTTTTTTATCCATTCCTACACAGGGCCTAAATAAATACTTGCGCAATGACTGATAGCTCTACACTTACCATAGAAAATAAGGGATGGGTTATATTTGAATGGTTTTTCCCCATGGGCAGATGTCAAGCGAATAGACTCAAGGAAAGAGGTACCCAAATTCAAATCAACACAAATACCGCCACAACCAAGAGCTTCCTAGCCATAGTAGTGGGATCAAAAGTGAGGATCTCACCCAACGCTTTGGCAATCCCTGCAAGAACATCCGTATCATATAACTCAAGTGCCAGGGAAGGTATCCATACCCAAACAAGAAAGGAAGAGGGCACTATTTTCTTCAAATAAAAACGTTGGTGCCATCTCGAGAGGTCAAGAATGGTTTTACCAAAAAAACAAGCCCAACGCTCAATACTCTATGGAATTCCTCCTCGAATCTAAACTAGAACAAAAAACAACTATTTGAAATGGCAATCACCTCAACAAGTGGTGACCATTTCCTCCTCACCCAAGCTCTAATGAAGTCAATATTTAGTCTACATCCAACAAAGCTACCGATACAAGGCAATCCCGATCTCTTATTTTCCATGTGTGCGAGTTTCATGCGATGGCAGAGAAGGGCCATCTAGTTCTCAAACATGATTCAAAGGGATAGACACATATTTTTCTCTAGAACCCCAGTCAGCCCATGAAATCTGTTTGTCTTGTCTTTTCCCCTTGACTCTATCTATTTCCCAAATCCAACAAACCATGATCAGGAGCTTTATTTGGTTCTCACCCATGAAGGGATTAAATGTTTTTGCCATTTCCGTCCAGTCTCATCCCTTTATTAGTGGAGTAAATAAATTAGTGGAAACTATAATATAAATTAAATAAACAAAACTAGTTAATAAATCTTGAATACATTTATCTACAATATTTTAAGGGATTTCAATCTCGAAGTTTTTATTTTGGATTATTACATAGGAAATTTTAGTAATTACACTACTTTCTAAAATGACATCCATCTAATGATACCATTATGTTCGAAGTTTTTTTATTGGGAAGTAAACAATAGCCTCTCAAAGTCTTTATTTTAGATTTTTTACATAGGAAATTTTAGTAATTCCACTACTTTTTAAAATGACATCCATCTAAAGATACCATTATTATAATGCCCACAAAATCGATGCACAAAAACCAAGACAAAACTCATTGATTACTTAGGAAAATCACGATAATAATTTCTTTTTGGTTTAAAACAAGGTCTCAAGTGTGATAACCTTACTTTTTTTTTTTGGATTGAGGGTAAATTGAGGGTGTTTGAAAGGACCCACATCCTTGTACACATGAGGATTTTTGAGAGGATCCACAACCTGGTTACAATGAAGGGGACCACTCATTAGGAACCCAATTGAAGCAACCATGAAACCGAAGTGAAGATGCAGCGACCGTCAACAATGACCGCAGCGAGTGGGACAACTTAGAGCAGCTACCAGCATCGGCAGCGAGAGGAGCAGCCACCAGGATCAGCAGCAAGCGGAGCAGCCACAAGTGTCAGCAGCGAGAGGAGCAGCAACAGTGAGCGGAGCAGCCACCAGCGTCAGCAGCGAGAGGAGAAGGAGCCACCAGCGTCAACAACGAGAGGAGCAGCCACTAGCATCAGCAGTGAGGAGTAATCACCAGTGTCAGCACGAGTAGATATGCCGCCTCTAGCGGTGAAACCACCTCCGAAGAGGATCGTGCCTCGGGGGGATTTGAAATGTGTGATAACCTTACTTATGATCAAATAATTTTATGTTTAATAATTTCCTACACTTTCATAAGGTAAATGACATTAAGTTAATAATTAAATATTATTAATTTAACTCTAAAAGAATTTAAGAATCCAACCCTCTACTAAGGTTCCACTTAATTTTTTATTTAAGTTATAACCATTTAATCACATTTCTTTACCCATTCAATTCTTCTTAGTTCATAATTTAATCATTTCTTAGGTTGGCCTAAAACTATCTCACATACTAACTTTAGCACCCATGCCCAACATTTGCTATACATATCATTTTTAATTAAATTAATCCTCTTTTATCATTATCTAAAAACCCATGGTCAATATCATTTATTCAATCCCTATAGTCAACCCAAATAAATTAGTTATTACTCCATATCCAAGAGGGTCGCAATTTGTTCTACATTACTAAGCACTAGGTGGTCCCATTAATCCATTACCCATACATTTTATTTAAAACCCATTCCCATGAAAATTCCACCAACTTAAAGTTGTAGGATTAAATATCGACCTTTAGATTGAATCATTTTGAACCCTTAGATCTAAGGTTTTTCTCTAAAGGCCCTAAAATCCTTATAGATTTATTTTATTCACGTTTTTCCCTAATTTTCATTTGATTTTTTCTTACACGTTTGAAAGAAAGGAGGCCATGGAGTTTTGCAAGGGGTTAAGAAGATTTATTTTTCTTACATTGGTATATAGGATGGATACACATAGATTTGGATGATTCCATTACATCCCTCTCCTAGGGTTTGCCAAGTATTTCATTTTTTATTTGTATTTTGTGGAGAGTTAACCCCATTCAAAGTTGTTGGAATTATTTTCCCCAATTTTCTTGCTTAAATCTAGGTATTCACAAAGTTGTGGGAGACACACGAGACAAACATTTACATATACATACATACATACATACATACATGTGTGTGTGTGTGTGTGTGTGTGTGTGTGTGTGTGTGTGTTATTGTGTTTGCAATGAAGGGTTAAATGGGTATATACCCGTGATTTATATTGCACAATGACCAAGATAGTGTGATTATATATATATATATATATATATATATATATATATATATATATATATATATATATATGTGTGTGAGTGTGCACACGTTAGTGCATGTATATATATAATTAATATTCAAGGCCCTAAATGGTTCGGTCGAGCTCATGCGTTTTTGTTTTATGTACGGGTTGTGCAAATGATAGACGTGACTTTGATTAAAATGGGTCACTATGTTTAAAGGGTTTGGGTTTATACGTATATGGATGGGGCGCCACCATACCCTACCCACCGTGCTAATTCCCTTATGGACCGCACAGAGGCCTATGTGGCCTAATCAATCAAACAAACTGTTATCTCAATTTTGCCCCCATGAAAATTGAGCAAACACGACCCTATGTAGGAAGAAATCTAAGGGTTACTTTTGTCGCACGAGCCCACATTTCAAATCTAACAATCAGGTTACAAATGGGCTTGAAAATGGAGGAGTAGGGTCGGCTAAGGAGGAAAATAGTGTCAAAAAAAATAGAGGCTCAAAGGAGAGAAATAGGGAAATGGTTCAAAGTCTTCAGGCTTCACAAATGATTCAGAGCAGGCCCAAATTGGCTAAGTATGGAAGAGACGGTAGAAGATGTCAAGTGTCTTAACGATGTCCCTTCAAGGATTGAATCCAAGTACCACCTCAAGTGAGCACGAGCCTCGCACATGTCCAGAGTTCCCCAAAAGTTGCACTGGCCGTTGAAAAGTCTTCGACTCAGCGGAAGGTGCTAAGTGTCGACTCGGCACATCTTTAAAAGTAAATATAAAAGTGGGTTCCCCAAACAAGCGTTGGCATTCCATGTGTCCCAGATCCGAATAGGGACAGATTCGATAGTTGAAAATTCAAGATGGGGAGTCAGCGGAGGGTGCCACATTCCTCAACCGCGCAAATTCAAGAGGGGCAGCCCAAGGGCTAGAATCAGACAAGTGCCAAGTCTCCATGTGTCCTGGTCAAACATATGGCCCCGCAAAATAAAAGGACTTAGCTAAAACACAAAGGGAACAGAGCAAGCCACAGAAAGTGCCACGTGTCTCTTCGGTGCAAATTTAAAAGGTAAATATAAAATCGGTCCCCAAACTAGCACCAGCTCTACACGTGGCCATGTTCCAAGTCAAAGCGGGAAGGTGGGTTATCGGAGGCAATTTGAACTTTTTGGCTCAAAATTTGTAAAGTATAAAAATGAACAAAGACCCTCCACTCTCGCCCAAGGAGCCACGTGTCAGCCCTAAATTACATACGGGTTGGTGGGCCTAGGGAGGACTTTTCACCCAAATGGAAAATGTGGATCAAGTGGTTCACGAAGATATTTTTTTGACAAAAATGAATTGCGGGACTACGGGAATTTTTGCATTTTGTATTTTTTGTGCCAAAAGGCGTAAAGTGAATTTCGGGCCCGCGGACCCATTCTACTAATTGGTTTTCACCATTTTTTTATGGACCTGACTCAAACATTCAAATGGACATATATTTCGATCCAGTGCCTGAAATTCAACAAATTTGGCATCATTGGAAAGGTCTCGACCTCATCTATGCCATGGAGACCTGAAACTTTAATTTTGGTGAGGTTAGGTGAGAGAAAATTTGAAAATGTCTTCATGCCAATAATATGCGATCTGATTGCTCCAACAACTAGATCAGATTTGATTTGATCCGTCGTTCTTCCTTCTTCAACGCACTGCCAAGCAGACATAGAGCAGTGAACTTGATAGATTGTGGGTGGATTTAATGGGGCATTGATGGGTGGTGGCTGAGATTCAAATCAAGTTTCCTGCCTCTTTTCTTCTTCCCTCCTCACTAAATCTATAAAAGAATGAGATGGGCTCATTGTAAAGGGTTGGACATTTCTATTTTGTACCCTCCCTTCTCCTCTAGTCTCAGATGAGTTCATGGAGTCCAAACCTCCCATTCAAGTTGTAATACAAATTTTTCCTCTTGTCTAACTGTAATGTATTTTATCAACTCTGGAGCAATAATATATGTCTGTGGAGTGATTCTCAACCCTCTCATGTGTTCATTGTTATCTTTTGATATCTCATTGCAATTTGGCTATCTGTGCATGGTGGTTGTATTATGTTTATATGGTCTGTGTTAAATTAAAAAATGGGTGTTTAACATTCCTTTGGTGCATCACCTTATTAGCTTACGTTTATTTATTTTGCATCTTCTCAACCCTGTCCCCTTGGTAAGATAGAGTAGGATTAGAGTAGATCCTCTGTAATTTATTTATGTCCACCTGAACAGAGGAATAGGAAGCGACCTTCATTCAGAGAGCTCTCTCGATTTTAAAGTCCCACACTTTGAGAGATGCTCCATGTTATGCTATCACGGTAAAGAGTCTTAGCCCAATAGGTTGTAGATATCCGGTGTCTTGTGATTTTGCACTAATAGTTTTGACACACGGTGGGGACAAAGAGGTCTTCATTTTACTAGAGCAAGATTTATTTATACTTGTTGTAAGTTTCAAATTTTAAGAATCCCTAAAATTTCACATCTAGCGACTCCACAAGAATCGATTCCACTTATCAATCAAATTTGCCCAGGCTTAGCGATTCATGAGAAGAATCCAGACTAGATTGAGAACTAGAGAGGAAGGATTTTTTGTCTATCTACACTTGTCCCTAGACAAAGGGAGAAGCGGGAGAAGATCCCAAAGGTCTCCATCGCCACCAAATAGAACCTTGTCAACACCTCTTCTTGGTAGGCCCTTCATTTAATCAACAAGGGTTCTCAGGCCAATCGTAATGGCACAAC
Organism: Taxus wallichiana var. yunnanensis; assembly: GCA_018340775.1. Classification (NCBI taxonomy): domain Eukaryota; kingdom Viridiplantae; phylum Streptophyta; class Pinopsida; order Cupressales; family Taxaceae; genus Taxus; species Taxus wallichiana. The sequence continues at coordinate 233,651,588 of CM031241.1, forward strand.
CACCCAAACCCTATGTCAACTTCATTGGCATCAGCCCACTCGCTCTCAATGCTCAAAATCCAGTCCCAGGTTGTAGCATTAAAGAGTATCTCATATTCCACTAGAGAGAACCAGACTTCTCCTAGCGATCACATTTAAGTCATTGCAAATGTCTACGTAATTGATGAGATCACCGAGATGGACATTGCGGTAAAAATTTTAGCCTCTTCACTCAAGGGTAAAGCTTCACAATGGTTCATGAGTCTAATAGGAGGCTATATTCAGAATGGGACCATATGTGCAAAGCTATTCATAATCAATTTGGAGAGAAGCGAGATAATCTATTATTTTTGAAACTACCGACAATAATCAAGAGGGTCCCTAATGAGACGCGTGATTTCAACCTCATATTTCAAAGGACATGGGATAGGATTCCATTGGCCATGAGACCCACGGATAAAGGTTCTTTCTTATACTTTCTTAGACCTTTAAATTCTAATATTGCCTTAATGATTCAATCACTGGGAGGCACAACCTTACCTATAACGTATAACATTTCCATTAGAGCTGAAAATTGTTTAATTCAGGATGGTAAAATTGCTCCTAGGCCACCTATGCCTTTGTATCCAGAACTAGGAGTTCCAAGCATTGGTCAAACACCCACATTAGCTCCCATACACACTCCAAGGAATTAGAGTTTAGCTGAAGCTTCCACCTCATGCTCTAGAAGTTCAAACGAGCTATAAGAGGTTATAAAACAATTGCAGAACCTAGGGATTGAGCTAGTGACCATCTAGAGGCAACAAGATCAGAGTTCTAGGCCATATCAGCCTCAAACTCAGTATCAAGCTAGGCCCCCATACATGTAAAATAGACCACCAACTCAGGCTGCAAATAAAAATAAAAACCAAGGACAACCTCAAGTTGCTAGGCCGTACCGAACATATGATCCAAACACAACTTCAACATCAAGGGCCTTGGTTCTTACACAAAATAACATGGTACAAGAATATGATTGGTGTTTCCCATGCGGTCAGCCCCATAACTAGTCAATGTGTTTGAATGGTGCGCTAAACCAGGCCTTGATGGTATAGAACATTGGTGTGTCCTAAGAGCCCAGTTAAGAAGAAAATCAGTAGCAAGAAACCCAGAAAGAGGCACCTCCAAGTGAGACCATGCTTGTCAATTGGCAGGCTGCATATTTCTATGGGATGAATCAAGCACCTTCTCAAAGTGTAGCTGCTAATACATGGTCCAAGAAAAGGAATATTGGAGAGGGATGGTTATCAAACTCAGGTAATCCTCAAACCACTATTATTACACAAGGTATTAGCACTCAAAGTGCAACTCCCAATGTGTAGAGTCATCCCAAGCCACCTTCCAGACCCACTCAGACACCGGTTGTGACAACCCATGTGCAAGTAAATAATGTGCTAGGGAAGGGGCAACAAAAAGATAGCTCATCCCCATTTAACATCATTGAACAAATGAAGAAAACAATGTGAATATTTCAATGTGGGATTCATTGGCTATCCCAGGACAAAGGGATCTGTTGTAGTGCTATGGCCAATTGGTCAACCTCAAATCAGCCCCCAACCAACAAGAGAAAGTGCTTACCAATGTTGCTCGGCTTGAAGAAAACCATGGAGGACAACAAGGTAAGAATCTGAAACACCCTCCATTCTATGTTTCATTGATCATTGGGGATAAATTGGTACATAATTACATGATTTATTCGCGAGTGAGTAGCTCGATCATCTTTGAAGAGAATAGCTAATCGAGATGGGTCTTCAATACAAAATCATCTTCAAGGTGTAATGCCATTGGATGGGACAACGGTAACAATAGTTGGAGCCATAAAGGATTTTATCCTCACACTGCACGCATGCCCCAATGTGACTATATTACAAAATTTATCATTCATAGACTTTCCACCACATTTTGCATTGTGTTTTTCAAGAGACTTCACTGCTAAAATTAGAGGTTATTTGTTTGCTGATTGGTCGCACATGCTTTTTCAAATAGGGTATGGAGCCAAGGATACGATCAGATCGAAGCCCATTGTGAATTACCATATTGAGCCTCATGTACCCATCCCAATCAATGCGAATTGTTTAACTTTTGATTAGGAAGACCTCCCGAGCACTTATGAGGAATTTACTAAGGTTGGGTGTATTCAAGACTCGACCCTCGATGAATGGGCAAACAAGAGGCATGATTTTTACGCTTATAAGGAAATGGAGGAATCTAAGCTAGGAGTCTACTATTTTCATGAGGAGAATCATCCTCTTCTTAACATCATTAAGCCAGACCACAAAGGTGATAATGAGGTATGGAAGTTATTCTTTGATGGCTCAAGAAGTAGATAAGGAGCCAAAGGAGGAGCTATGCTTGTTTCCCCCAATGTACAAAATATTACTCGGTGTTTCATTTCCAATTTTCTTTCTTGAACAACACAACAGAGTATGAATATTTCATCCATGGACATTCACAAGGAAAAGAGGGATCAAAAATTACAAGTGTTTGGAAACAAGAGCTAGTTGCGAATCAAGTCCGAGGATAAAATTTTGTCAAGAGCAATTTGTTAAAGAACTACAAGAATTGGGTATGGGATCTCATCAAGGATTTTGAAGCATTCGACATCAATTCTATCCCAAGAAAGAAGAATGAAGTAGCAGACAGACTGGAAGTAATATGGGAAACATTTGATGTTGTAGAGAGTATCAAGAGTGATAAGTCTCACCCCATATCAAAGTGGTTGTAAGACCAAATGTCCCAGATAATAACACAAGTTGGTAGGTCTTCGACAATGATCAACAAATTGTCAACTTTCTACAAGAAGAAGTTGAGTTCTCCACTAGAAACCAAGACAAGTTGGAACAACATTATGGTGACCAAGTGGTGCAGCTGAGAACCAACAAATTACCAAAGGGTCTTATAACTTTGGAGTCAATCTTCAACCCAAATGATAAATTCTAGAAGGAGAAGGAAAATATTCAGGTAAAGGGTGAAAGATTCGAGCCCATTTCCATAGACGAAGGAAAAACATTGAGGATTGGCAAGGTAAGTACTCAATAAGAAAAATTTGAATTCATTCAACTTTTTCAAGAATTCCCAGATGTATTTGCCAAGACTTATAAAGATTTAAGAGGTTTCAACCCAATGTTGGCATAACATACTATTGAGCTGGATCCAAAATCTAAGCCTTTCAGATAGAAGAAAAGGATAGCAAAACCCCACATTGAGCCTCTCATGAGAAAAGAGTTGAACAAGCTAATTGAGGCCATCATCATCCTCCCTATCAAGAATTCAAGTTGGGTTGTAAACTTGGTTCCCTGTGAGGAAAAGAAGTGGAGAAATCAAACTATGTCTCAATTTTTGTGATCTGAACAGAGCATCACTCTGCAAGGATACGTATCCACTTCCATAAATGGAATAGATCTTACAGGTTATAGCTGACTCGAGAGGGTTTTCATTGCTAGATGGATACTTAGGATATAATCAAATAATGGTGAGAGAGGAAGATCAATTTAAGACAGCCTTCATCACCAAATGGGGTACATATGCTTATAAGAAGATGCCATTTTGACTGTCAAATGTCGGAGCAACATTTCAGTGATCTATGGACATGGCATTCAAAGGATTGATCAACAATATAATTTTGGTGTATCTAGATGATATCACCATCTTCTCAAAGAACACAACAGACCATCTCTTCCACCTCAAACAGATATTTTAGAGGTGTAGAAGGATCGGAGTGTCACTGAACCCAAAAAAGTGTTTTTTTTGGCACATGAGGGCAAGTTTTTGGGAAAAATTGTCTCAAGAAAAGGGTTGACAATTGGTCCTAAAAGGGTTGAAGCCATCCGAACACTTCCATTGCCACAACACAAAAAGTCTCTCCAAATCTTCTTGGGGAGAATAAAATTTGTTTGCAGGTTTGTGCCTGACTTTGCCACTCTTGTGAAGCCTTTAACAATGATGTTGAAGAAGATTCTTGAATTCAAATGGACAACAGAAGGCAAAGAGATTTTTGAGGCCATCAAGCTCACAATATCATAGGCCCCAACTCTTATTAACCTAGACTTTTCAAAAGACTTCATGATGTATGCTTTTGGAGGATCGATACACGCCTCAACTATCTTGGTCCAACCCAACAAGGAAGGTTATGAACAACCCATAGCCTTCTTCGGTCGAGCTTGGAGGATTGCGAGGTAAAATACTCTTTCATTGAGAAGAATGTCATTTCTTTCATTAGGAGTTTGAAGAAATTTAGACACTTAGTCTTAAACAATAAGATTTGAATGCTAGTATCTTATTTTGGTGTTAAGGATTTTCTCCTAAACAAGGACTTGAATGAGAAGAGAGCAAGTTGGATCACTTGGGTAATGGATTATGACATTGAGACTAAAGTGACCAAACTGGTTCTGGCAAGGGTTTGTGTGAGTTGCTCGCTTCCAAGCAACAATCTGTGTTAGTAGATGAAGAAGAGGCTATCATGTTACTACAGAACAATCAAGAGAAGCTAGCTAATGATGCACCTGTTCCATGTTGGACCCAATCCTTGGTGCACTATCTCCAAATAGATTTTTTCCCTTTAGAATATAACAAAGAAAAAAGGAGATACCTCAAACTACAAGCCATCCCATATATACTTATCGATGGTGTTTTTTTCAATAAGGATATAATAATGTCCTATTGAGGTGCATTGGGACAAGCCAAATTGAAAGGGTATTGCATGAGTTCCATAATGGAGAAGCAGGAGGCCACTTTTCTCCTCGAGTAATAGCTCTAAACATCATGAAAGCTAGTTACTATTGCCCTACAGTGTGTAGGGATTACTACTCATGGGTCAAGAAGTGCTAGATGTGTGCATTCTTCACAGGGTAGGAAATGTTAGCAACCCTTCCCCTTCGTCCAATCTCAGTGGATCAACCATTCATGCAATGGGGACTATACTTCATTGTAGTGATTAACCCAAGTTCAAGCTTGGGCCATAAGTGGATACTTATAACAAAAGACTATTTCACCAAGTGGACTAAAGTAGTGGTACTTAAGGAGGCAAATGAATCCAACATCTTGGATTTCTATGAGGAATAAATGCCACCGTGTTTGGAGTCCTGCCATTATTATATCGAGATAATGCATTGTATTTCCTTAGTACAAGAATCACCGAATGGGCCGTCCAAAAATAGTGTATACCTCAACACTTCATCAAAATGTTACCCTTAGGGTAATGGCCAAGCAGAGTCCACAAAAAGAACTCCGCTAAGGATTATCGGAAGGACTCTTGATGAAAACCGAGAGAATTGGCATACAAAGCTCAAATCAGCTCTATAGGATGATAATATCACATCCAAAAGGTCCCTAGGTAGCTCCCCATATAATCTTGTATACGGAAAAGAGGCGATTGCCCATATCATTGAGCTGCCCGATTTAGAGATCATGAAACAAACTGGAACAAGTGAGTTTTAACCTATGGTAATCGGAATGCAGAGTTGATGGAAGTAGGAGAGGCAAGAGAGCATGCAATGCAGATCATGGAGAAGGATCAAGCATTGATCAAGAAGAGCTTTGATAAGAAAGCAAGAATAAGGACCTTTCAAGAGGGGGACTTAGTTCTAAAGTGGGATGCAGATTGGGAAAATCTAGGAAAGCATTCCAAATTTGATGCCATTTGGAGTGGCCCCTACATGGTCACAAGATGTATAAGTAGCAATGCCTTTTGGATGGCTAAGTTAGATGGCAAAGAATTATAGATTCCAGTCAACAGGATCCATCTCAAACATTGCTATTGAAAATGAAGATTCCACCCTTGTAAATATTAGCATAGGACTTTAATTTCCCTAAGTGCATATGCACATTGTTTTGTTGTAGCGTAGGTTTTATTTCCCTAAGTTCTCTGCACAGGTTTTGTTGCTCCAAGTTTGCGTCGTTATATAGTTTGATGTGCCTCTAGGTGAATGTGCCAAGACCTTCAACATTTGCAATAGGGAGACCCATAGTTTCCATAACAGTTGCTTATTTTAAAATAGAACAAATATAGAGCAACTAAAATTGGGTCTTGAAGGGTCCATTTCGAAACAAAAGGGTAGGTTCCAGTGTACACAAGTGCCAACGTCAGATTCAAACTTCAAGAACATGACTAGCATCAAGCCACCACCCATGACTCCGTGCCCAATGGATATAACAAGGTAGCTGATCTCTTCATCTAGCAGAAAATGTCCCCGTGAGTTGCCAAATTGTTATCTAATTTTTTTGCCCAAGAAAATTGAGCAAACATGAACTTGCACAGAAGAAATCGAAGGGTCTCTTGTGTTGCACAAGCCCAAGTTTCAAATCTAATGATCAAGTTGCAGGTGAGCTCAAAAATGGAGGAGCAAGGTCAACTAGGGAGGTAAAAGTGTCAAATAAACCTGAGGCTTAAAGGAGAGAAACAGGGGAATAGGTTCAAAGTCTTCAAAGCTTCACAAATGATTCGAGTGGGCCCATATTGGCTAAGTATGAAAGAGATGGTGGAAGATACCAAGTACTAGCCTCAAGTGAGTGTGGAGCCTCTACATGTCCAGATTTCCCCAAAATTTTCACTGGCCATTGAAAAGTCTTTGACTCAGTGGAAGGTGCCAAGTGTCGACTCAGTGCATCTTTAAAAGTAAATCTAAAAGCGGGTTCCCCAAACAAGCGTCACCTTCCACGTGTCCCGCATCCAAATAGGTACAATGTCGATAGTTGAAAAATTCAAGATGGGAAGAGTCAATGCGGAGGGTGCCACATGCCTCAACCGTGTAAATTCAAGAGGGGTAGCCCAAGGGCCAGACTCAGACAAGTGCCAAGTCTCCACGTGTCCTAGGTCAGACATATGGCCCCACCAAACAAAATGACTTAGCCAAAAAAAAAAGAAAGGAATAGAGAAAGCTGTGGAAGGTGCCACGTGTCTCTTCGGTGCAACTTCAAAAGGGAAATGTAAAAGTGGTCCCCAAACTAGTATCGATCTACACGTGGCCACGGTTTAAGTCAAAGCGAGAAGGTGAGTCATCGAGAGGAAATTCAAAATTTTTGGCTAAAAAGGCGTAAAGTATAAAAATGAGCCACACCTCCACCGACACCCAAGGAGCCACGTGTCAAGCCTAAATTACATGCGGGCAGTGGGCTTGGGAGGGATTTTCACCCAAATGGAAAATGTGGACCGGCGGGCCCGAAGATGTTTTTTTGAAAAAATTAATTGTGGGGCTATAGGGCATTTTGTACATTTATTATTTTTGGTGCTAAAAGGAACAAAGTGAATTTCACACCCGTGGACCTATTCTACAAATTCGTTTTCACCATTTTTGTATAGACCTTACTAAAACATTCAAATGGACATATCTTTCGATCCAAAGGTGACCGAAAGGCAACAAATTTGGCATCATTGGAAAGGTCTTGACCTCGTATGCGCAATGAAGACATGAAACTTTAATTTTGGCAAGGTTAGGTGATAAAAATTGGAAAATGTCTTCATGCCATTAATATACGATCTGATTTCTCCAACAACCAGATCATATTTGATTTGTCCAACAACCAAATCATATTTGATTTGATCTGTCATTCTTCCTTCTTGAATGCGTTGAGAAGACATGAGCAATGGAATTGACATATTGTGGGTGGATTTGCAAGGGCATTGATGGCTGGTAGCTGAGATTCAAATCAAGTTTCCTACCTCTTTTCTTCTTCTCTCCTCACATCTATAAAATAAGGATATGGGCTCATTGTAAAGGGTTGGACATTTCTGTTTTACACCCTCCCTTTTCCTTTGTTCTGGAGACGAGTTCGTGGAGTCCAAACCTCCCATTTAAGTTGTAATACATAGTTTTGCCTCTTGGATAACTATAATGTATTGTATCAACTCCAGAGAAATAATATATGTATGTGGGTTATTCTCAACCCTCTCATGTTTTTATTGTTATATTCTAATCTCTCATTGTAGTTTGGCTATCTCGTGCATGGTGGTTGTATTGCGTTTCTATGGTTTGTGTTAAATTGTAAACGAATGTTCAACATTCCTTTGGTGCATCACCTTGTTAGCTTAGGTTTATTTCTTTCGCATCTTCTCAACCCTGTCCCATTAGTAAGATAGAGTAAGTTTAGAGTAGATCCTCTAAAATTTATTTGTGTGCACTGAAGAGAGGAATAGAACCGACCTTCATCCAAAGAGCTCTGTAGATTTCAAAGTCCCACACTTTGAGAGATGCTCCATGTTAAGCTATAACACTTTGAGATTCTCAGCCCAATAGGTTGCAGAGACATCTAAGGGTGTTGTGATTTTGCAATAACACAAACCACTTTTTATTATTATTAATATAAACTTAATTATATTAAAATCTTTCCACACATTTTAATACATAGTCTTGCAACATTAAAATTTATTAATAAGAAATCCATACATATATAGATACATACATACATATATATACATATATAATAAATATTTTATTAAATATATATAATCATAGTTTATCTAATTATATAAGTTTATATATAAATTTTAAAAAATTAAAATTAAAATTGTATATATCATTATTTCTATTTTATTTATGTTTTAAGCATTATATCCATTCAAATTTATTTATATAACAACTATAAGGGCTTATTTGGTTGTTGTAAATATATATATTCATATGTGAGGTATAGTTGAACTAATAACCTTTCTATTCAATCCGAATGTAAGTAAAAAGAAGAGAACATGTTTCTTGGATTTGATAATGGTTATTGAAATGCCTATATTGTCTAGCTTATAATAATGAGAGGAATATAGCAACCACAATAACATATTATTATTTCATGTATCACTAAGAGAGGAAGCACAATAATAAGAAACTCAACCATGGCAATCTTCTTTTTCTTTTAGCAAGTAAATGGAATATTACAAGATCATTTTCAAGAAAACACCAAAACATATACTCCTTTATAAATATATTTCAAATAAGGATAGTTTCCCTTGAATAAATAAAATTCACTCTTGGTATAAATCTACAATTTTGGATGAGATGCAATAGCAAATAAATTACAACCTTCACAAGCCTCTTTTCTAACATATACATTTCATGAATAAGCAATACAAATCAGATTTTCATAATACCTTTACAAGAGGTTGAATCTTTAGAATTCAAGTTAAAAATCCCTACACTTAGGTGGAGACAACAAAGAAAAATTTACAAAAAAACCTTATCCTTCTTTATCTTCTACAAATGCAACTATGAAAGAGAATTCAACTTGAGATCCACCATTTTTTTCAACTTCAAAACACAAGGGAAGGGGGAGTGGACAATGCTCTCCTCCCAACCTATATCCCAAAGAGAAGGGGAAACATCCCTTCTCATTATCCCTTGAGCCCCAAAAATGAAGAAATAAGGGATATCAAGCAACCATGACAACTTTTACAACTCGGCTTCAACAAATATCCATTCCCGTAGGACTTACAAAACAACAAGAGCAATACAATAATGACAACATATAATTTTCCCAAACAAAAAGGCTTAAAATATAAGCCAAGGGAGAAGAGAAATATGGGTAAATACCTTATGCCTCCCAATGGGTTAAGTTTCCACCTTAAAATCCTCCAAAACTTCATCCACACAACAAAACCAAACTCTTACCTTTCCCTCAAACTTTTATCTCTCCCTCAATCTCTTATCACTCCCTCAACGAAACATATCAAATGAACAAGAAATATTTCTTATTATCCCAAGGTGGGACATCCAACCCAAAATTCCTCCAAATTCATATACAATAATCTTATCCCTCCCTCAATTGATCCCCATTTTATTTCTCCCAAAAAACCTTAAGGCCATACTACCTCAAATCGAAAAAAAAACAACATTAATTCATTTTGCATACAACACGCAACAAGTAAAGTATAAAATGTAAGGGTAAAAACCCTATCTTTCTATTACAAGAGTCTTAATTCCAGAGGCACAAGCTGCAAGATTTTCCAAGTCCAATCCAAAGTACAAACCAATCTCCCAAGCTCCCCACAAGAAATAAGGCCAACTCCTCCAAAAATTCAAGGATGAGAATAAAAATATGTAACCCCAAAACTCAAAAATAACTTACATAAATAGAAAGATAAGAGAGGAGGGTGAGGTGGCTCCATGTAGGATGCCACATTAATTCTCCTAAACTCCACCTCATATGGTCAAACACCAAGCCCAATGCTCATAAATTGGTGGGTGAGAATATGACAAGTTTTCCGTCCACATACAACCGACTACTCCATACTTTGAAGGAAGAATTTAAATGAGTTGTAATAAAGTGCAATTAATTTCCTTTTTATCACTTAAAAACATAACAAGGCCTGAAATAAGCCCCTCACAACATAGGTACAATTATTGGGTGATTTTAAGAGGCATAGGATAAGTCTAACTTGTCCCACAAGCCTCCAAAAGTTGTTGTAAAGCCAAAAACAAAGTTTATAAGAGTAAGTTTTAGTACAAAATAAAAAACTCAATAAAATCCCCTTTCAAATCCATAATATAACAAGGAAAATATACCTTAATTAAATGCCCCTTGGTCACATCCCATTATCACAATAACATGATTAATTAGCTTAATCAAGAGCACAATAACTATGAAATATTAAAGTGAAAATACATTAAAATAAAGAAACCACATACTCACAAAATAAATAAAATGAAGTAGGGAAAAGCAACACATAAACCCATGGTCACAATTGAGGTCGCTCCCACCCTAATGGGGACCTCCTAAGAAATTCAACAATAACATAACAATATACATGAACACAAGTTACCAAGGTGACTTTGTTGCCAATATCCAATATTATTTCATGGTTGCTCTCCCATCCCCTTCTTCTTTGTGGTTATATAATTCCTGTAAAATTCAAAACAATACCTCCTTGACCTCATAGACATATCAATAACATAAAAACAATATAACCCATGTATATATATATGTATATCTCGTATATGTGTGTGTGTGTGTGTATCAATTAAAATCCTTGTATAACATAGCTAAATCATCATCAAACTAAACAATTCTATTATTTTTTACAATTTCTATATAATTCAATTTCAACATTTCATCAACAAAAATGAGATCGAACACTAGTTTGATCATCTATCAAAATCAATACGTCAATAATCCAAGGTGTCACTATATATAAAGTAACAACATTTGATCATCATCAATACTCAAATATATGTCCATGCATATAGTCCATAATATGAATCATTACATATCAATAATAAAAATAATATTACTATCTATCACATGCTAATCAAAATATAATCACAATGTCCATCTATCAATGTCTACTTGATCAAATATGACTAAAATGTGCATGATTCTAGTGCATAGTATTTAAAATAACAATAATATAAATTTTGATGAGTAGTGGGCTCTACATCCCCCTCCTTTTAGACTTGACTTCCTTCCGGAAGTCACCGAAAAGTTTTGGGAACTAGGCTCGCAAAGGTGTGACATCCTCCCAAGTAGTTATTGTGTCATCATAGCAATCCCACTAGATGCACACCTGATCAATCTAATGGCCTCAAAGGCCTAGGGTCGTGCACTATAAAATTTACATTGGATCCATAATCACTGGTCCCTACTCCTACACCCGTAATATGGTCGAATCCAATACATGAGAAGGATCGGGTACGTATCTCCTAAGAACATAACCATGGAACATATCATGGATGCGGGACAAGTTTGGGTGATAAGGCCAAGTGGTAGGTTACAAGAGCGATCCACTCCAAGATATTAAATGAAACCACAAACCTCATAGCTATCTTAGATCCCTTTCTCTAATGGATAGGACTCTTATGAGGTATAACTCTAAAAACACCCTTGTGTCAACATCAAAACTATTGTCTACTCTCCTCTTATTTACATAATTCTTCTACCTATATTGTGCCTCCTATAGTCTTTGTCTTATCAAGATGACATACTTCTCGATATCCTGCAACATAGCTAGCCCAATAGTCACTCTATCGTCTAGCCTATTCCAACTCAACGAGTCTTGCACTTTCTTCTATATAAATCTTGGAATGGTGCTATGATGATAGAAATGTAGAAGTTGTTGTTGTATTCAAACTCAACCAAGTACAAATACTCCTTCCATATTGACCGATAATCTATGATGTAGATCCGAAGAGGGTCCCATAAAATATAGTTCACCTACTTTGTTTGACCATCTATCTCCGGGTGATAGGCTGTAATAAAATTGATATCCATCTCAAGAGTAAAATTCATAGTAGTCCAAAAATGTGATGTGTTCAAAGGATTGCGATCACAAATGATCTTCCGTGGTATCCCATGCAACCTCACTAGCTTATTCAAATACACTCACACAACTACACTAGCTGTATAGGTGGTCTTCACTGGTGAAAAATGAGTAACCTTCTTCAATTTATGCACTATTACCATGATGGCATCATGGTGATATCTTTACATAGGTATCCCTATTATGAAATCCATGGAAATGGTGTCCCATTTACACTTTTGTATAGCATGTGGTTAGAGAAGGCTAGTTGGATCTTGATGCTTGGCCTTCACCTTCTGACACTCAAAACAACGAGACACAAATTGAGTTATATATCTCATAATAAATCTATAATAAAATAGTTTTCTTAGTGTGGCATGCATTGTTTCCCCCTTGAATGGGCTTAATGAGGTGCACGACGTACCTCTGCTAGAATGACCTATCTCAAATATCCATCCATGGGTACATATATCTAACCTCTATTTATGAGAAGTCCATCTCGGCTCCACCGTTAATCTCTCAAACTTTCCCTCAAGGAGTCTCTGTGAGACTCAATCTCTACTCTAGATGATAGGTAGGAGTTGTCATGAAGAAGTTCCTACAAGAACTTACTCCATAAGTTTGTACTTACTAAAGTATCCATAACCACATGCCTCGACAAATCAAAGCATCCACAATTAAATTCTCCTTTCCTTTACCATGCTAAATGTCCATGTCATACCTACAAATAAGTTCCATCCAATATCGTTGATGGGTGTTATGATTGGGTCGAGTGAATAGGTACGTAAGGATCGATGATATGTCCTTAGAATGAACCTCCTACCTAACAAAAAAGGGTGCCACCACACTAAAGCATGTACCATTTTTGTTAGTGTAATTTCGTGTCTGTTAATTGAGCTCATAATACTTGAGTTTACGAGACTCAAAAACAACCACATGGCTATCTTGCATCAAAAATCCTTCTATCCCTTCCAACAAAGCCTATGTGTAAACACAAAAGTCCCTATGTGGATCTCGGAACTAAAAAAATAGGATCTGTAGTGAGGCATTCCTTCTGATTCCTGAAGGACTTCTCACATTTTTCTGACCAAACAAACTTCTTCCCTTTTCGCTAAAGGGAAGTGATATGATGAGCAATGTGTGAGAAATCATCAATGAATCTCTTGTAATACCCTTCCAATCCCATGAATCTATGTACCTCGGTCAAATTAGTCGGCGCTCACCAATAAATGATATCTCTAATCTTTGAAGGATCGACTGTGATACCTTCTGTAGATATGATGTGACCCAGATACTCAACCTCTCTCTGAAAAAATACACACTTCTCCGGTTCCTATAAAGGTGTTTCTCTCAAAAAATTTATAGAACTCCTGTCGAAGATGTTCTTTATGCTCCTCATGTGTGTGTGAGTATATTAGTATATCATCCAAAAATATGAGCACGAAGCATTCCAATAATGTACTTATACCCCATTCGTTAAACTCATGAATATTGTGGGGGAGTTCATCAAACCAAATGACACAACTGTGAACTCATAGTGGCTATATCTTGTGTGGAAGGTTGTCTTATGTATATCTGCATCTATAATCCTCAGCTAATGATAACTGAACTTAAGATCTATCTTGGAAAATATAGTATCCCCCTTCATTTGATCAAACAAATCATAAATGTGTTGAAGGGGGTAACGATTCTTGATCGTTACTTTGTTCAGCTATCTGTAGTCAATACACAGTCTTAGGGATTCATACTTCTTCTTCATAAAATTACTTGGTACACCCCAAGGGGATACACTAGGATGAATTATACCTTTCTCAATAAGGGCCTCCAACTATAACTTTAGCTCATAAATCTATGGGGAAGTCATCTTATATAACACTCGTGATATAAGATCTTCTCATGTAACCTCATCAATGTGGAAATCTATCGCACGTGGGGGAGGTAGGCTAGGTAGCTCATTGGGAAAAAATATGAAAACTCCTATAAAATGGGGTGATCATTAAGTGAAGGACCACTAGAATCACCCTATGATCTGTCATTGACTAATAGCATAAAGTCGATATCCCCGATGAACACACCCCTTAAGCTGCATAATGAAATGGTGCGAATAGAAATAAGTATCCTAACCACAACTATCTCCAACTCGAACCCCCAAATTATCTACATAATAGATCACTTTTCTATTAAAATATACTCTAGCTCTATGTATAGATAGTCAATCCATACCAAAAATGAATCCATAAGAACCTAAAGGAAGAATACGAAGATCTAAGGTCTTGGTGAAGGGTCCCGTGTCAACCAAACACTCCTTGACTAAGGATTCCACTAATATCTTGACTCCATAAGCCCTCTCAATGTCCCAACTATGACCCTACCTAACTCACATCGCTTGCTGCATCACTTTACTAGTGATGAATAAATAAAGGAATCGAGATGAGCCCGAATCAAATAAGACAGAGGTAGAGATACCACCAATGCTACCTAAAGTCTCAATCACTATACCCTTGTGCTTTATCTAGTAGTTATCGACTATTGTATATATCTTGTGGCTCGAGCCATGTCACCAACTTTTAGCTCTAAAATGGTTCCCTTACCCTTATTATTAGGGTTCTAAAGAAACTCTCTCCAATGATTTCCATGTACTCCACATCCATGACAGCTACCACGCTCCCTCCAATGAGAATTGACTCCCGCTAGTGTTTTAGTGGTCTAGGTTGTAGACCCTGAAGATCCCACCATGAAATGTTGTGGATGTTATGGATAAGCTTTAGCTCACTTACCTTTAGGAGGTGCATGTGACCTAACAAGTCCTCTAGGAGGAGGCCCTATTTTCCATCCCCTTTGAGCAAAAATTATCCGTAGAGGTATATATTTTTGATAGGTCCAGTTCTATTGTTGTTGATGTGGTGTATGTGATGTCCTAAAGGAATACTGTGCAGATCCGTGTTTGCCACACCGAGGGGTTTGGCCCATTCGAACGACTATCCTATAACTACTAGATACGAATCCTCACCCTCTATCGTTCATGTTGTGTCTCCCCCTATTCTCCTCTGCGAATGTAGGCCTTGTTAATGGGATCTGCTAAAGTCTATGGACAATGCTTGCCCATCACCCTTCTAAAATCTAAGTTCGGGCCCTTGATGAACCCATGAATCTTGACTCGCATCCTACATGCATTATACATACTAAAGCAAGTCAAAAATCAGATTTTTATACTTAACCACTTTCATAGATGCCTGTCATAGGTCATTAAAATCATCAATACTCTACTGAAAAATTCATCTAGTTAAGTATCGACTCCTAAATCACTTCTGCAAGAGCTCTCATGTCACGGTCTTTGAATCCATGTGAATATTTTACCCTATCCTCCACCAAACATAGACCCCATTTGTCAACAAATGAATATCAACATGAGCCTTTGTGTTGCTAGAGCATGGATATATGTTGAAGCATCCTCTCAAGTTAACCAACAATGCCTCCACTTGAAACCCTCATGTATCTCCAACAAAATGAGATGGGTGAAGCTTCATAATCTCTCGATATGATTGGCCATTGTCATATACCTACCTCTAGATCTCTCCTCACAAATATCTATGTCTAAGGCTCATAGATCTCTCTTTGTGTCCCTCATCCCTATCTCCATGTCCTCCCTATGGTGAATCTAGTCTAGCTAGCTCCACATGGGAGTTCTCTTCCCTATACTCTTCATTGTGATGTGAAGGTACATGATCCTCCACCGATGTCTCCCTATCATGCCGGCTGAGGTCTTCTCGCCTCACCGATCCTCTACGTATATCGACATTGACCTCTTACGCAAGGTCTATAAAATCTATAGTAGTATAGAAGTGACCACCTACTTTTGGGGTGGTAGATATAAATCCATGTGTAAGAACCCATCATCTAGTCCATGCCTCTTGCACATACCAAGGCAAGAGCAAGTTCATCATCATCTAAGTTTGTTTTTAGTTTACTATATTTTCTACGTTTTAAAATATAAAGTAAAGCTATGTGTCCTAGGTATAGGCTATGTTAGGTTTACTTGTTGTGTTTCTTGTTGGACTAGGGTCCAAGCGTTGAGCCCATGGCTTTGATACCAAGTATAATGCCCACAAAATGGATGCGAAAAACCAAGACAAAACTCATTGATTACTTTAGAAAATTACTGTAATAATTTTTTTGATTATTTTGGGGTTTAAAACAAGGTCTCAAGGGTGATAACCTTACTTGTGATCAAATTATTTTACGTTTAATAATTTTCTACTCATTCATAAGGTAAACAAAATTAAATCAATAATTAAATATTATTAGTTTAACTCTTAAAGCATTTAAGAATCCAACCCTCTCCTAAGGTTGCACTTAATTGTTATTTAAGTCATAACCATTTAATCACATTTCTTTACCAATTCAATTCTTCTTAGTTTATAATTTAATAATTTCTTAGGCTGGCCTAAAACTATCTCACATACCAACTTTGACACTCATGCCCGACATTTACTATATTTACTATACATTTCATTAATAATAGAATCAATCATCTTTTATCATTATCTATAAAACCCATGCTCAATATTTTTATTCAATCCCAATAGTCAACCCAAATAAATTAGTCATTACTTCATACCAAAAGCGTCACAATTTGTTCTAACTTACACTAAGCACTAGGTGGCCCCATGAACCCATTACCCATACATTTTATTTAAAACACATTCCCATGAAAATTCCACCAACTTAAATTTGGAGGATTAAATATCCACCTTTAGATTGAATTGTTTTGAAACCTTAGATCTTAAGTTTTTATCTAAAATCCCTAAAATCCTTATATATTTATTTTATTCACATTTTCCCTAATTTTCATTTGATTTGTTATTGTAGGTTTGAAGGAAAGGAGGCCATGGAGTTTGGAAAGAAGCCACACACACACACACACATTTAAATATACACCTATGATATATAGATAATATATAGTGTTTACAATGAGGGTTAAATGGGTGTATGTGTGTGTGTGTGTGTGTGTGTGTGTGTGTGTGTGTGTGTGTGTGTGTGTGTGTGTGTGTGTGTGTGTGTGTGTAGTTAATATTCAAGGCCATAAATGGTTCGGTCAAGCTCTATGCATTTTTGTTTTATATGGCCTGAAAAAAATGATATTCGCGGATTTGATTAGAGTGAGTCGTTGTGCTTAAATGGTTTGAGTTTATACATATATTTGTGGGGCACCTCCCACCCTACTCACCGTGCTAATTCCCTTATGGGCTGCGCAGGCCTATGTGGTGTAATCAATAAAACAAACCACTTTTTTTTTATTAATATAAAATTTCTTATATTAAAATCTTTCCACCGATTTTAATATATAGTCTTCTGCAATATTATATTTATTTAATAATATATCCATATACACACACATAGATATATATATATACTCATAGTTTATAGAAGTATAAAAGTTTATATATAAATTTATAAAAATATATATATTTAAAATTGTATTTTTATTAATTTTTGGTTTATTTCTATTTTAATCAATCTATCAATTCAAACTTATCTATATAACAACTATAAGGGCTTATGTGGTGGTTATAAATTTATATATGTTCATATATGAGGGATAGATGAACTCATAACCTTTCTATTCAATCCAAATTTAAGTAAAGAAAAGAACATGTTTCCTTGATTTGATAAGGGTTATTGAAATGGCTATTTTTTCTAGTTTAAAATAATGAGAGGCATATAGAAACCATAGTAACATACTATTATTTCAAGTAGCACTAAGAGATGAAAAACAAGTATAAGAAACTCAACCATGACAACCTTCATTTTTCTTGTAGCATGTAAATGGAATATTACAAGATAATTTTAAAGAAAACACCAACACATATGCTCCTTTATAAATCCATATCAAATAACAATAGTTTCCTTAGATAAATAAAATGCACTATTGTTATAAATTTACAAGTTTGGAGGAGATGCAATAGCAAATAAATTAGAACCTTCACAAACCTCTTTTCCAACATATACATTTCTTAAATAATAAATACAAATTATATTTCCATAATACATTTACTATAAGTTGAATCTTTAAAATTCAAGTTACAAAATACCTCCACCTAGGTGGAGAAAACATGAAAAAGTTAAAAAACAACCTTCTCCTTTTTTGTATTCTACAAATGCAACTATGCCCAAGACTTCAATTTGAGCTCCACCATTTTCTTCAACTTCAAAACACAACAAGGAAGGGGAGTGGGAAAATTTCTGTTTCCAACCTATATTCCAATGAGAAGATGAAGTTTCCCTTCTCATTGTCCCTCGAGCCCCAAAAATGAAGCAAAAGGGATATTAAGAAACCATTGCAACTTTTACAAATGGATTCAAAAACATCCATTCACAATGAGTCTTACAACACAACAATCATAATACAATAATGGAAACAACATATAATTTTCCCGAACACGAGACTTCAAATCTAAGCCAAGGGAAAAGAGAAATATAGGGAAATCCCTTATGCCTCCCAATGGGGTAAGTGTGCACCTTAAAATCCTCCAAAACTTCATCCACACAACTAAAACCAAAATATTATCCCTCCCTCAAACTCTTATCTCTCCCTCAATATCTTATCACTCCCTCAATGAAACATATAAAATGAACAAGAAATATTTCTTATTATCACAAGGTGGGACACCCAACCCAAACTCCCTCTAAATGCATATACAAAACTCTTATCCCTCCGTCAATAAATCGGCATTTTATTTCTCCCACACAACCTTAAGGCCATACAACCCCAAATCCAAAAAAACACAACATTCATTCATTTTACATACAACACACAACAAGTAAAATAAAAATGCAAAGGTAAAGACCCTACCTTACCATTGCAAGAATATTCAAACCACAGACACAAGCTCTAATATTTTCCAAGTCCAAGCCAAAGCACAAACCAATCTCCTAAGCTTCCCACAAGAAATAAAGCCAACACCTCCAAAAAAGTAAGTGTGAAAATAAAAACATGTAAGCCCAAAAACTGAATTTTTTTACGTAATTAGAAAGAGAGGAGAGGAGAGTGAGGTGGCTCCATGTAGGATGAACCATCACCTCTCCTCAACTCCACCTCACATGGTCAAACACCAAGCCTAAGGCTCATAAATTGGTGGGTGAGAATATGAAATGTTTTCCTTCCACACACAAACCACTACTCCATACTTCTAAGGACAAAATTAAATGAGTGGTAAGAAAGTGCAATTAATTTCCCTTTTTCTCCCTTAAAATACATAACAAGGCCTAAGATAAGCCCCTCATATTATAGGTATAGTTTTGTGGGAAATTTTAAGTGGCATGGAACAAGTCTATCTTGTCCCACAAGCCTCCAAAAGTGGCTCCAAAAAAATACAAGTTTACAAAATTAAGGTTGAGTACACATCAACAAAATCAAGAAAATCCCCTTTTAAATAAAAAATATAATAAAAAAATCTACCACAATTAAATGCCCCTTGGTCACATCCCAACTAGTACAATCACATGATTAATTAACTTAATTAAGAGCACAATACCTAAGAAATAATAAAGTGGAAATACATTACAATAAAGAAATCACATACTCACAAAATAAATAAAATTAAAGAGGGAAAAGAAACACATAAACCCATGGTCACATTTGAGGTCACCCCCTAATGGGGACCTCTAACAAATTCAACAATAACATAAAAATATACATGAACACAAGTTTCCAAGGTGACCTTGTTTCCAATATCCAATATTCTTTCATGGTTGGTCTCCTATCCCCTTCTTGTTTTTTGTGATAAAATTCCCTACAAAAATAAAAACAATACCTCTTCGGCCTCATGGCCATATCGTTAACATACAAAAAAATGGAACACATGGATATCTATTAATTCACATCCTCATATAACATATCTAAATGTTCATCAAGCTAAACAATTATATTAATTTTTACAATTTCTATATATTTCAATTCTACCATTTCATCAACAACAATGAGATCACAAGACTAGCTCGATCATCTATCAAAATCAATACATCAAGAATCCAAAGTGTCAGTATATATAAAGTAATAACATTAGATCATCATCAATACTAAAATATATGTCCATGCATATAATCCACAATATGAGTCATCACATATCAATAATCAAAATATCCATATTGTCTATCACATGCTAATCAAAATATAATAACAATGTCCATCTATCAATGTATACTGATCAAATATGATAACAATGTCCATGTCTCTAGTCCATAGTAAGAAAAATCATAGTAAGATAAATGTTGAAGAGGAGTGGGAACTACATTTATGTTGGAATTATTTTTTTGTGGGAGGTAAATAATAGCCTTGAAACTCTAGTATATGGCCAAGACATTAAGATTTATTGATGTAGTTTTTGAAGTAAAAACAACTTATAAATATCGATCATTAAAAAATCAAATTTATATTTGTGTTTTATATGGGAATATTTGTAATGCCCACTTCTCTTTGACACTAATTATAATAAGAATATAACTTTGGTTCATTAGAGAAATCGACTTGATTGTCATATCTTTGTTAGCATGTTGTTAAGATATGAGAGACATCATGATTACTATTGTGTCTAATTGTTACTCTGGACTGTATGGATGCATTGTGGACCTTGATGGACATTAAGGATATGATGATAATATAGAATGGTTACCTTGTTGTATACGACATTTGGATTCTTGACATATTGAGTATATTCAGAGTGTTGGACTAACCATGTGGTCTAATTGATTTTGTGAATTGCTAACAATATGATGGTATTAGGGATCGATAATATGTTCTTGAGTGTATCTAGTAGTTGGGAGCTACAATAGATATAGAGAATTTCATGATTATTGTAGAATGTGAATTGGATTATTGATGATTGTAAATTATTTACTAGAGTAGAATTAAAATGTTAAGTGATCTCAAATAATTGATAGAAATTCATAAAATTGATGATAATGATTTAGTTACATTATACGATGATGTAAATTGATAAATATATGTGTGTGTTGTATTTCTTGATGTATGCTGAGGATTGTATGACAGATGTTTTATATGCATTGATTCCCATGACATATTGATACAACCTTGAGGCTAGAAGGGTATTTTGTTTCTATTTGCAAGGAAATTATATCATATGGTATTTTGTTTGTGTACATGATATAGTCTTATGGTAATAATCCACTATGGCTCATGTGCGCAGAGAACTAGTCAATTCCCAAGATGACTCCATACAAACCCAACAAAAGGATACAAATATCCCGGGTAGTGGTAAAGGGTCCCAAATCCACTACACACTCCTTAAATAAGGAGTCTACAAACATTTTTCTCCGAAGCCATTTCAACGTCCCAACTAAGACCACGGCTAATCGCCACCAAATTTGAAATGCGCTATTAAGGATGGTACAATAAAAGAATCAGATGAACCGAATCAAACAAAATGGAGGTAAGGATACCAATAATACTACATGTCAACTCTATAACGGTACTCGGTGCTTAACTTTGGTGGATCTCAACCATTGCATAGAAACCCGATGGTTACGACCCATGTCACCAACAAGTAGGCTTTGAAATCTGTGTCTTAACCTTGTTGTTAGGGTTCTTTGGTAACTCTCTCTAATGATACAAATCAATGACATAACCGTAATAGATTACCAGTCCTCTCTAATGAGATGCAGCTCTAGTCGGTACTTTAAAGGTCTATGCTTATGGATACTAATGATCCGCTATGGTCTATTGAGGTCTCTACTAATGAGCTTCTACTTGTGAGCTCTCGATGTACCATGTGTCCTAATGGAAACCCTTGGAGGAGGCCCCATACTTCATCCTCTCTATGCATCAAACCTCCGAGTAGGTCTAAATGGTGGACAAGTCTGCTGCTTTCTACTACTGGGGTGGTTGTGGTGGCACGAAAGAAGACTATATTGAACCCTATTCACCACAGGAGAAGGATTTGACCCCCTTGATCTCCAAACTCTATCCATGTCTGTTGCGTCTTCCTCTGCGTCTCCTCTGTAATGTAGGCATTCTCCACAGCCTCTGCCAAGGTCTGTGGGTAGTGAATGTGCACTGCACCACCCAAATCCAAATTCAAGCCCCTCATGAACCTGTGAATCCATACCTACTCATCTTGCATATAGTTGACATACTGGAGTAGGTCCAAATATTGACTCTCATACTCAGCTACAGACATAGATGTGTGATGGAGGTCATGGAACTTGTCTATCCACTGCTGAATAAACCTCCAAGATAAGTACCTGCTCCTGAACCACTCCTCAAAGAGCTCTTAGGTAACCATCTCTGAATCAACATGGAGCTTCTCCTCCTCGGTCCTCCACAAAACACCTACTCCATCCCTCAGAAGATGGATTACAACATGATATTTCGTGTTGCTAGTACAAGGGTAGAGCTTGAAGCACCCACTCAAGCTCACCAACCAGGCCTTTGCCTAAAATCCACCTATATCTCTAGAATAGTGAGATGATCATAGCTTCAGGATCTCCCTAATATGGTCTACAGCTGTCTAATGGTGACCCCTAGGCCTCTTTACATGCTCATCTCTAGGTTTAGGGCTCCGAGACCTATCCATGTGTCTTGAAATCATGTCTCCCTGTCCCCTCTATGGTGACTCTACTCTGGCCGACTCCACACAAGAGTTCTCTACCCTATGCTCCTCACTGTGTCGAGGAGGTGCACGAGCCTCCACTAATGGCTCCATATCATGTCTATCAAGTCATCCTCCTAAGGACCCTCCGTGTATAGCGGCATTGACGTCCTGAAGCGTATGTAAAATCTGAGGTAGAATGGCCACTATGGCCTGCTCTGGAGGTGGAAAGTCTAGGTCTATGTGAAAATACCCATCAATTGGTCTCATGCCTCCTACACAGACCAAGGTGAGAGTTAGTTCATCATTCTAGGTTTTATTCCAATTTTCTATGTTTACTAAAATATACAATTTTTCACATAAGTTGTTTTCTAGGTTTAGTATTGTGCTAAGTTTAATATTCTACTAGGATTGTTGTTCATGTCTCACGTTTTCCTGTCTACCCAAGGATCCAAGCTTTGAACCTTTGTTATGATACCAAGTGTAAGGCTCGCTAAAAATGCCCGCATTACGAGACCCAAGAACAACCTAGGGTTAGCTAGAAAAATTATGAAATTTTGTCTTTTCAAAAATGTGCCCATAACAAGGTTTTGAAAACAATAGTTGTCACGTTAATGTTTCTAAGTCAATTAAATTTAATAATAATTTTTTTCCCATTATAACAAAATATTGAAAACCCACATTTAAACTTTAATACATTTAATTTGACTAAGCATGGGTGATTTCCCCTAAGCATTATTTTAATAACAATTTAATTCACTATAGTTAAAATTTCCACATTTAAATCTCAAGGGTAAAATGGTCAATACAAATAAATACTAAAATTTAATTAATCCTATAAGGTTTAATAACAATTGACAAGGTCCCCATTTGACATGGGGTTAGAATTAATAAACATGGATTCATTTCGGACCCTTGATGAGGGAGAAGGGCAACTAACCCTAAAGCATGCTTAAGAATGCTTCTCTTTCTTTTCATTTGGCTCATTGTTTCTCTTTTGTTTTGCAGGTTATTAGAGGAGGATGAGAAGACATTGGAGGCCATTTCAAGCTCTTGGAAGTGGCATACATGCTTTATTATTTTCTTATTTTGTTTACACCCTCTCCTACGGTTTCAATACATTTGTTTATTCTTTGTTTATTTCATTGCAATAATATTTTCCCAAATGGCAAATGGGTTTTTCCCTATTTTAATTAAATGGCTAAATTTGAGGAGAGATTTCATTTGGGTGTGGTGGATATATATATGTATTTGTACTCACACACGCACACAAATATATATATATATATATATATATATATATATATATATATATATATATATATATATATATATATATATATAATGATTTAAAACCCATATGGTTCGGCCGTGGAATAAAGATCATGCATAGGACATAAAGGAAAAAAAAAGAATCTGTAGATTTTTAATACACTACGCACCCTATGATGGTAAAAGTTTTATGTTGGGGGTTGGCGCGTGGGGGCGGGGGCGTGCGGACTGCATCCAATAATAAGTGGGGTGAGGATGTGGGTTCGTTGAACCTCCCCCACCAATTTATTTTGTTAAAGCACAACTTCAACATGGTCGCGGCCTTTCTAAGCCAATACACTTTTTTAGAGTTTAACATTATTAAATTTGTTTCTATTTAATATATATATATATATATATATATATATATATTATATATATATTAAAATTAGTATATATAATATTAATGTATTTTTATATTAATAAAACCCTCTAATATTAAAGTATTTTATTATTAATAATATTTTAAATATTGATATTATTATCAAAAGTGGACAAGGAAATATAGCTAGTATTATTGATAAGTTGAATACTTGCACTATCACTTTGTTATCTTAACCATTTGATAAAAATAGTGTAGAAGGTAAGAGAGAGTACATTTCCTTTCCATTAGCAATTTGTAATAGGTTTGCAATAATTTTTAAATGAGAATTGCATACCAGAAATAACAATAAGACTACTTCATTGACCAAATGAAAGACAATTTTAATATGAGCTCTTTTCCATTAACAATACAAGAACAAGTATAATTAGTCTAACTTTTTCAATACATGCCTTCTAAGCTATACAATTAAATTTACTATTCCTTGACTTCTTACAACATAAGAAATTTCCTTTATTTTTTTATAACCATCCTCACAACCAAATTTCATAAGATTTCCAATAAGTTTTAAAATGAGAGTTACTAACTTTCCAATGAGATCAACACACTTTCATGAGGTTACAAGCCAAGTGAAAAAGAGGAATAATTTGTTTTCCTTCAACTTCATTTCTATTTTACAACAAAACTAACTTTACAAGGAAAAATATTTCTTTCCCCTTTCTCATACAATACAACTTTAATATCCAATAATCAAAACAAATTTTCTTCACAATTATTAATACAATGTCTTCCACTTAAAGTGGGAAAAACTTATAAGAATGAAAGCTTAAAGGAATACAATATTTCAAGTATTCCTCCCTAAGTAGGAATAACAAAAGATTTTCTCACAAGGAAAAGATTTCTTGAGGACACCAACAAGAGATCTCCACCATGTTTCATTTGATCACACCAAAAAAGGGGGGATAGGCAACACTCTCCACCCAACCAAGAATTCCAATGAGGAGGAGAATCCATCCTCCTCATTGGCCTCCGAGCCCCAACCACATTGCAATGAAAAATGGATCCAACTCATGGCAACAAAACAAGCTTCCACATCACAATACAAGATTTTACAACCATACCAAAACAAACAAATACAACTACAATCACAAGAAGGAAATCAACAAAATACATAAGGCTTTAACATGCAAAATACAAAGGTGTAAGATCTATAGGGAGGTCACTTATGCATCCCAATGGGAAATGGGCTCCCACCTTAAAACCCTCCATAAACATCTCAGAACCCCTACAGACTCTTATTCCTACCTAAATTGCCTCTTATGCCTCCCTAAAATCTCTTATGGCTCCCTCATAAAAAATATATGAAGTAAGAAATGAAAGAAATTTCTTGTCCAAGGAGGGGCACCCAACCCAACTCCCTCAAAAACATGAAATGAACACTTATGCCTCCCACATGTAATATCCCCATAATCCCCTCCTACACCACACTTAGGTATTCTACCAAACCACCCAAAAAGCATACCAAAACACTAGAAAAAATGCACATATACACAACATAAAAGAAAATATTTTACAAGAGAGTAGCTCCTACCTTTCCATTGTAGATCTTGATCCAAGAGTTCTACACCAAAGTTCTTCAATCCTAAACAATCACCAGAAGCTCCAAAAATCCACAAGCACTCAAATATCTTCTAACCCCAAAAATGCAAGAGCACAAAGAAATTAAGTAACCCCCAAACAAGCAAAAGAACTTGAATAAATAGAAAAGCGAGAGAGGAGGGTGAGGTGGCTCCATGTAGGATGCCACATCACTCATCCTCAACTCCACCTCACAAGTCAAACCTCAACCCCAACGCACCATAAAGTGGTGGGTGACAGAATGACAATTTACTTACACACACAATCCAAGCCCACACCCCCTAAGGAAAAAATTTAATTACATGAAATAAAGTGTAATAAAATTTTACCTTTTTGTCTTCCCAAAACACATAATGGGGTATATTTTGTCCCCTAATCTATAGATAGGGCTGGTATAGAAATTTAAGAGGTTTGCGACAAGTTTGACTTGTCCCACAAGCCTCCAAGATTTCCAATCAATATCAAATAAAAATACAATCAAGAATTTCCAAGTATATACTTAGAAAAGGGAAAATTTAGGTTATCATTTATCTAGCATTGTATATCTCAGTAAAGTCTCTAAAGTTGGAATCAATTATTTCCCTCTATCCAACACTTATAAAGGATGCAAGTTATACCTTGTTAATTCGCCATAATTTTTAAGTTGTGAAGGAAAATATTAGGGGGTTGGCAATCGATATTTACACTTACACAATGGAAATTATATTGATTTTGAGCCCCTCATTTGGGAAATGTAGTACAATAGTGATATAGTTAAAAAATCATTAAAAACAATGCCTTATACCTTTTTAAAACATGCTAGATTCTCCCATTGCTAAAATGCCCATATAATAAAATAAAATAAAAAGAAGATAATAGTTTTCTCTAGCATAATTCCTAGTTTACAAAGGCATCCAAGGATCATTATTAACCTTAAAAGTGTCATTTTTTTTATCAAATAGTTCAATATATGGAGAAGGTAGCACAAACATGAATAATGTTAAGCTTGAGTACCGAGGAAGAAAAACTATCATAACCAGGAATGGAAAACTAATTATATCAAATTAGAGTATATGTAAAAATAAAATTTTATCAAGTTAATAAACATTGTTTGATTGTTTATAATCTGATTAGAGAGAGTTGAATGGAGGATAGGGACAACCTCTATAGAAAATGGATCGAGAAAGTACTTTTAACAAGTCAAAAACCAAAACAAACGACAATTTTAAAATGTTTCCAAGGCTACCTCGTGCACATGTGCTTTAACGAATAAAATTGTAACCATACGGTGTACTTTCATCCGTATCTATTCCTTGTTTACTTCTTGCCTTCCTTCCTCCAATGTTATGTCGCATCGAGGATGATGATTTCTTAAGGGGAGGAGAATGTAATGCCTCGTATATGTTTTGTTGATTCTTATCCCCGCCCCGTGTATCTAACCTTCGATGAGTGGATTGTGTGGAAGGAGAATGTTTGTGGTGGTTCCTTTTGAAGGGGTCTGAGTGGTGTTATTGGAAGGTATTGTATTTAATGTGGGAATTAACATTTTATTTACCTAACCTGACAGACATGGTCTTCACGCAGGGTCTTCTAAACTGCTAAATTTATGGTGATTTGGACTCCCCCTCCCACCGACTCTGCCATTCCCTATTGGATGCACTACTCTGGCCTATTCGGAGGATCTACACATGCCAAGCCTAAGCTTGCTGGCCGTTTGAGTTTTTATTCCTTATTTTTTTTGTTGAGATCATGTTTGGTGTTGATGTGGTGGGCTGTGTGACTCAATATGCTGGCCAAGTGAGAGGGAGATATCTACATATAAGAAAAAAGGGAAGAGACCGTAAAGCATTCTCATAGTTGTTCTTGTTGTTTGCAATCCTTCTTGGGTGCCATCAAATGAAACATAAATAATTACTCCTGATGCTCGGTAGATGTTGATACCTATTCCTAAGCTTTTATTTTGGTCCTGACTGTGTACATGCAGATAGATGTGAAATGAGGAGGTTGGAAACCCGTTGGTTGTTGTGGTGAGTCCAAGTTGTGTTACAGATCCTGTTTTGTGCCTACCCTGTCACCGTGGCATTTGTTGAGACCACATCTCCTTGAGGTGTTTTGTTCATGAAGTTTATCCTACCTCATGTATTATCTCTCATGTTTTGTATACTTTATTTCCAAGGCACTACAACTGAAGAGTTTACCTAGATCTCTTCTCCGTAATACTTGGGATGAGGTCCATTCCTATTACAAAGATGGTATCTTAGCTCTGGCCACATGCATGTTTCAAAGGTGTCTGAGCAGGTTGGACACCTTTTGGTCAAGTATGGTGGAATCGGGGTCATAAAATCAAACCCACTTTGTACCTGATTACAATCACTCGTAGTTCTTAAGACCACGTGTTCCTTTGTGCTCGTTGGATTTATATACCCTACTCCATCCGTCATATTTATGACGTAAGTTGTGAGGATGTTGGCAAGGTTGTGGAGCCCGGCTTGTCCCCTCCTCGCCTCGCATTTTTGAATTTCATGGTTCTTTTCATCAAACCCCATTGGTGTTTATATTGTAATTATGGTAGTCATTTAGATCACATTCTTGTCTGCATGCTGTTGAAGCTTATAGTTTCGGAGCTCGTGCCTATGCCAACGTGGGATTGAGTGGATTTTTGATGCCTAGCATGTTGTGGATGGAGATCCAACTAGAGGTTTTCTGCTACAGGAATTTGGGGTGTTTGTGTGCTTGTTGAAGATGGAGAAATAGGCAAGATAATCCTACCTTTGTTACAATTGCTAAAATTTAAAATTGTCATGAAATAGAACTTTCTTTTCCTCAAATTTGGGTTTTCTTTGTTTCTTTTTTGTGGGTTTGTCACCTTACGGAAAATATCTCCCTTCCTCTTGTATCTTCTTGTTTTGAATTTAATCGTTGTCGGTGTTAAAGTGGATAGCATAGATTTACTTTCCTCCTACGCTGGTTGTTGCATGTTCAAACTAGAGTTATTATAATTATACCTTTATTAGCTGCATATTTGGGTTTGAGTGTCAAGTTTTTCATGTTGGTTACAATGGGTGTTATCTATTGTGAAGGAAAACCTATTGTGTTTACAAACCTTTTTCTTTCTTACGAGGTTGTCATTTTGGATTAGATTTCTTCTTGGATAATAAAGTTGCTCCTATTTGTTTTGCAAAATTTTAGATTGGGTTATTCAAGTAGTCACCTTATTGGATAATGTCCCTACCGGGTTGATTATCATTTTATGGAAACTTAATTACCCTTTTGGATTTTGTCAAAAATGTCGTAATGTCAGGTTTTCTTTGGTGTTTCCTAACCTTGGAGTGATGTGGTTTTCAAGGTTTGTTAGACCTCCATGTCATCTTTTCTTGAACAGTTAAATGTTACCTTGGAACTATCCCATAGGTTTTACAAAAATTTATGTGTGGTTGAATTATGTGGTTAGATTTTTCTTTCGGGGTGTTGTACGACATAAAATCAACACATGGCCTTTTGTGCAATTGAATTCCCGAGGTCTTTCTGAGACAACCGGTGTGGAATTTGAAATGGGAGTGAAAGTGAGGGTGGTGACAAATCTAATTGGAAACCTTATGTCTTCGACACAAAATAATGGAATATGTGAATCTAATGTAAAGAATGCTCTCCTAACTTGAAGAGGTGTGATGGTAAGGTCTGATATAATAGCTACTCGGAGACTCCAATCGATGTCTCACTCAGTTGATATTATTTTGTTGGGTTATGTAATACGTGGAAAGTAGCCTATAGGTGCCTCGTATGGGTTTCTAGACAAGGTCATGGAAATTTAGACAAGAGATGTAGTGGAGCTGCAAGAATAAGGGTGATTCTCTTATATCATCCAGAAAGTTTTATCCTGATAAGCTTCTATGTTTAACAATGAAAGTTGTGTGTTAATATCGGGCGAAGCGGTGAGGATATGAATACTTGTCTACATAGGCTAGTGTCTATATCTAACTTACTTGTAAGTCCGTTGGGTTGTGGGACCTGTGGGTCAAAACCAAAGACTTGTTAAGGTTGAGGCCCTGGAATGGTCATACATGCAATCAAATACTATTCCCAGGAGCAGTCCAAAATTCGTAGGCCTTGTTAGCAGCTATGTTTAAATTCTCTAATTATCTTATTTTCTCTTTGTATGTGGCAGGTGTGCATAAGATTGTTAAGCGTAGACTTGTGCCAATGTCAGTTACTAACTCTAGACCGTTGGGTTGTGGGACTAGAGGATCACAACCGTAGGTCTTTTCTTACTGCAGACCGTTGATGGTCATATAAAATGAATTTGATTTATTTTCGATGAATAAACTATATATCAAATGAAATCTAAACTATATTTTTGGTGTTTTCTCAATATATAAGAACAAAACAATAAAACAAGCTAATCTATGGAAATAAATATTTTTGTGCTTTTCTAACTTTTCAGACAATGCATCTAATCTAACAAACAATTTAAAGAAAACAAATAGCTGGCTAGATGTAGCTAGCTATCTATGCAGATGTGTGAATCTAAATCTAAGATCTACTCTAATTCAAATAAAATCTCTCCAACTCTACCTCAAAAGTGAAGAATAAATCATGACTCTAACAGAGATATGATTCACCCATTATTTCCACGACAATATTAAAGAGAAAATTCCTATTGACATGATCTACTTCTAACTATCTCGATTAATTGAAATGAATTGTTTCTCTACTCTATTTGATATGCAATTTGACAAAACAAAGAAAACAAATACACAAATCTAATCGGGAAGAGTAAGAGCCTTAGCAAATCTAGAAGTATGAGTATCTATCCCCTCAATTATTTCCTTTCTTTCTGTGAGTGTTCATGTGAGTCCAAGGATGGGAATGCAAATAACAACAACAATAGGATGTTGCTTGAGTGATGGCATCTTGGAAGCAATCTGGGTGTAATGCAAGTAGAAGAAAGATATCACAAGAGATCTGAACTTGGCTATGCAATTCCTAGCAAGATTATTATAGCACAACAATGCAAGATACACAAAATTCTCAGGCCTTTTGATTGAATACAAGTATGGAATATATAGGAATGGAGGCTAGAATGTTACTTCATGCAAAAGGAATTGAAGAGGCAGTTCCACTCATCATAACTATTTAAAATAGAAGGAACTAGGAGAACCAAGTAAACGAAGCTATTTTTAGCAAATTTGACTCACAGATGCATTCAAAAGATAAACTTAAGTGAATCGTCGCATGTAATTTCTCACGTGAAGATTATGTAAAAATTTATTAGGATTTGTTGCCCTATGTAGTGTGGTGGTTTGCAAACCGCCACCTAGGCAGGGCGGTGGTCCTAGCTCAAGACCAGAACAAGCACATAATGAAAGGGGAACGGGGAAAAATGCAAGGAAAAGATAAGTAAGGCTATATAGGCCACAAATATATACTACAAATGGGTTTTTGGAGCTCAAACACCTTCTCGAAAGGATTTTGAATCATCACTTGGGACCTTTATAACCATTTTCCCGCCAATGTAGCACATGTAATTTTGGGTGCATACATATTTCCCCCTCGAGAAGCATCTTAGCCATGAAAAGGTGTAAAACGTAAATTCTAAGTATGGCATTCCAAAAATGGGGAGTTAGAGGTTATACCTAACACACCCATGTGTCGAAATCTCACCATCCAAGCTCCCATTACCTGTAAGAGGAAAAGAAGACTCAAGTGCAGATAGATAAAATATCGAAAAATAAACACTAAATTAAAATGACAAGAGGAATTACCATTTGCATGGGGATGTAGAAATATACCTGCACCAACACTCCATCCCTGTGAACACATATACTCAATACAAGGTTAGAAAGACCATATATATCAAAAGAAATTCATTTTCTAATTCATTTATGCATTATTGATTTAGATTGTTTGATTGATTTGGAGCTCTGGATTTATGGTGACCATTTTCGATGAGAATACAGTCAATACGTTCATGTTGAGATCGTGATCATGCCTCCACATGTGGGAGATCGACCAACGCGCTCATAGGTTAGTTATTTCCTTCTTTGTCTTTTTGTACCCTAAAGTTTAAATGTTGAAAACTTCACCTAGGGGGTAGATTTTCAAAAAAAATTCTCTTGAATAAGTCTTTAGGGGGTGCCCATAGGTCATGCTTTTGTTCTAGCAAACATGGTCAATTTTATCATTGTTTGGTCTTCTTTAGGGTTTATGGCACATTTTGAAATTCCATTTAGGACCACCGCCCAATGCAGGGTGGCGGTCACAGATGCGCGCCCATCTCAAGGCGGCTTTTACTCAGACGACAGAACGTCAAAAAATGCCCAAAATTGACCTTTTTGGATTTTTGAGAGTTTACTTTGTTTTTATGAGCTTATTGTGTGGCATGAATTACTAAATATCTCTTTTCTCATGTTTTGGTGGATGCGAGAAAAGGTGGAATAGATATCTTTGGAGTAGAGAGAGAGTGTGTGATTGGCTTCCTGGGATTTTAGATCACCGACCCAGTGAGATGGATCTTCTACGGTGAGGCAAGCATCGGTAGATAGCAAGGGTACCCCATGTTTCTCCTGCTAGTCATATTTTGTGTGACTTATTTTCTTACTAGGATGCAGACCGAAACACTTTCCGGTTCCCAGGTGTCAGGGGGGAGTGGACCATCACTTTGGAGGATGTCTATCACATTCTTGGTCTCCCAGTACTTGGTAGGAAACTAACATTGGAGACAAGTGGGGTCCAGAGCCATGATGAGATAGTAGGCTACATACATGGGAGATGCTATTGTCTCTTCTAGCTCGAAGAAGGGAATAAAGGTTTGGTCTATTGCTACTGCTCCCATTCCTACCCTCCGGAAAGCCATCATGGGTATCCTGTCCTTGAGAATGATTGGGGACAAGGGGGAAATACACTTTTGTACTACTTTGGGGCCCCATCATTGCGTAGATCGAGGCTCATGGCCATAGGTATGCTTGGGGAGAAGATATCTTGGGGACCACATACCATGATTTATACAGAGTTGTGAGATTACAGGGGCAGTCATTGAGCCACCCCACTTTGGTTATGAGTTGGGTCTATGAGTGTTTCATCCCGTATGGTAGGGGGTAGATGTGTTAGATCTTGGGGCTATCCGGGAAGCTAGATGAATAGGCATGTTAGTGCTTCAAACTCCACATCAGTTGGTGGCCTATCTGAATACGGCTAACATGACCCCAACACCCTATCGGGATATGGGGTGAGGATACTATGACGATGGTAGCTTTCTCTTCCATGAGCAAGCTAGTTGATAGGGCCGGGAGACTAGAGATTCATCCCTTTGACTGGGTACCTCAGTAGTTTGGTCTTCCATACCCTATCATGCTTCCTCTAGTGACACCTATTTACAGGACTATCCAGGAGGCACGGAGAGGTCTTAGAGGGGATATTGGCTAAACATTTGGTACTCTTGGTGTGCTTATTGTAGTTAGGTGTGTAGTTCAGGCTCGATAAGTAGTTGGTGCTCCTCAAGCACCTTTACTTCAGATTGGGGTGGCTCCTACTCATAGTGGGGAGGAGGATGAGCCGATTGACTTGGACTCTGATTTTGAGGAGGAGGTAGGAGATGACACGGGAGAGTCGGGTAGAGAGGAGGATGAGGGGGTAGGACCTTCAGAGGGAGATGACAGTGACCCTAAGTGGCATGACACCTAGGAGATCCTCGAGATCAGTGTATGAGGAGGTGAGTATGGAGAGAGAGACTCTAGTCTCAGAGGAGACCCTTGGAGGAGATGATGAGTCTGTGATGGGATAGCACCATGCCTTTGGATTCGGGAGGCTCCACAGCCACCAGTAGCACCTACCGCAACAGCCGCTGATCCCACATGGATGCCCGGAGACCCAAGTATGTTCAATACTCCTCTCTCTATTTTTGCTTATTGATTTTCACAGGTTTAGTTTAGTATTCTCTTTTGACTTGCATTTTGTGATTTTCTCTTTTCTCACTATCTCTTCTTTTCCTTTTTGTAGCATCCGTACATGAGTGGTGAGAGCTCATCCGGTGAGTATGTGTGGACACCCTGTTGATCCCCTCGGGAAGACTCGGGCCAAGTTAGTTATTGATTCAGGGAAGCCCTTAGCCGCTAGCCAACATACCAATGTATTTTCTCCTATCTGGAAGATTATGGAGATGGTGACCTCCCTTCATGCCATAGTAGCTGGGTACGAGACCATCGAGTGCCTGATGAGACGAATCCATTCTCATAGTGAGGCTATGGGTAGTGGGCACCACCATGAGCACTCACACCATTCAGTCCATTCTCAGTGCCATTGTAGTTGCAACATGAGCCCTAGGTGTGACTGCGCACCATCTGAGGGATCCCACAGGGATTGACAGGCCACTGAGCCTTTATTGCTTTGATACCATTTTTTTGACATTATACAATTTTTTGTGTGTTTTGGGCTCGTTGCGAGCATTTTTGACCATGCCTGGTACATGATGACATTGTATACAAACTTGATCCATTATGATATACAAACTCTATTTTTGGTTTGGCATTCCATTGTATCCGAGTTGACTCTCTTTGGCTTATCTCTCATGTGTAATCTAGATGTTTAGAATTTCTACTTTCCTATGCTTTTCAGAATGTATGCAATGGATGTGAAATTATAATAGAATTATTTCGATACTAATATATGATGATGCAAACACAATGTGATCTTAAAAATTAGTTTCTTTTGCAATTTTTGGTACTTCGTATTTGTCTTGACAAAACGTGATGACATAATGATATGATGAATAGATATGCTTGCCCCACTCCTAACCCCACACAACTAGTAAGATGCGAGGGCTCAACACCGAGAGCTAGGAAGGGCACAAGCCATGAAATTTGTTGAATGGTAGTGGTGAGAGCGAAGATAGAGGTTTGAAAGAGCCAAATTGGGACGCCTTCTGACATTACCCCACTAATGTTACCTCGTAGTTGAGAATGTGAATTGCTCTGCATTTTATCTAGACTTGGATCCATAGATGGCCACTTGGTTGACAAAATCTGGTTTTAAGGTTTTGAATTCTTCTTGGAATTTTGAACATCTAATGCACTTTTCTTTGACTTAATATTTCCCAGTAATTGGTCTAATTGTTTATGACTTTTAGGTTTGTCAAAGAGACCCCCTATACCTTGCCCCATGCTACCAGTAGGAAGCACAGGCTCATCACCATGGATAAAGCATATTTGACTAAGGGAATTTCCTTCCTTTCCCAACCCTACGTCACTAGTAAGAGATGCAGACTCAACACCAAAGGTTGGTAGGGCAAAAAAATGTGTAAAATAAAATTTTCAGTTGATTTGTACTTGAATTACTTATTTGGGAAAAATCTTTAGAATGTTCTTATTTTCAAGGAGATGTATGTGGGATGGATGTGACACCATGAACCTTCTAGAATAGACCATAAACAAAAGACACCTATCCTAAGAAGATGTTAGGAATAGTTTAGTTATTGTGAACATTAGATAAATCTATGTGTGTGCAATAATGAGTTGTCATATACAACTCATAGATAAGGTTGAGAGATACTAGGAATTGTTAGAGAGATTTGTGTGAGATAGAGAGACTCTAGGAGATCATGATTGAATCCTCCTTTGTAGGAGACTATCAATCTATATATTGTAATCTTCTATATTGAAATAATATCGCGGATGAATACAAAAGAAATATATTAGTGTGTGTAAAATTAATTATTCTCATAATTATTTCTTGTGCAAGTCTGGTTCAAAGTTTATATTTGGTATCAGAGCTGTGTCTGATCCTCTGTCAAATGGAAGCTTAATTATTATTTTTTAGGGGCATACATGTTTTTATTTGCCCTGATCGATGATAGCTCTATGAATAGTTTTTCATTTTAGGCAGATTTATTTGTGAATGTAACTCATGTGTTTTGTGAGGAGATATATTGTTTTGGTGCTTATCAATTCACATACAAAAATTTGGGGTCTGCTCAGTCCAATTACCATGCATAGGTGATCTCAATCAACATTTTGGATTGTCAAGCGGCAGCGGCATCTTCTAGATCCACGATAATCATTAGTTCTATACAGCTAGGACGTAACAGATCAAAAAGGATATCATTTTATTTGAATAGTGAGATTGAATCTCCATCATTCACGATAATAAGATAGAAGTAGATTTGGTGCCTGAATGTGACATATAATTTATCTCATGTCAGATCTATCTCGCCAGATCCTGTGAACTCTTTGAATCCTATTTGGTGAACAAACTTCAATGCACAGTCTGCAACCACGTGGAGGGAGTGTCTTCATCAGTTAAGTATTCACCGCTTTCATCATTCAATGAAAGTTTGTCTAAAACAACTTCAAGGCATAGTCTATGCTTTGTTTTTGCATATGCATCAGAAATTGCTTAACGTAACTCCACCTATCATGCTAACTCGGTACATCTCACAATTGTTATTGCTCAAGACATAGAATTTTGAAGATCTCTACTTTGTGAGCTTTGATCTAGTCGCTTAAACATATTATTGTAGTTGAGTGTGACTAAATTGTTTTAATGGTCAATATCATAATATGATATTTGGAATTTGTAGATCAGTCACTTTAGAAAGTAATTAAATATTACTTTTTTAGCAATAGATTTTGATTTTATAGAGTCAAATAGTCTCTTGTTTAAAAATAATATTAATTCATTGTCAATCAAATAGGTGTTTTAGGATATTCGTGTCAGAGTCAAAAAATTGTTAAAAAAAAAAGGAAAAATGAGTGCATTTTCAGTGTAATCGAACACTCAATTTTTAAGGTAAAATGAAAATGAAAACTGTTCTCGGCTTTGGGGCTCTACCCTCGACCCCCTTTGTATTGTGACAGAAACATGTATCATCCTCGACTATACTTTCTGCTGAGTTAGCAGGGACATTGATGGAGGATGGAGGAAACAGAGGAAGGAGGTTGATCAACGACCTCTCGTCAGGCACCATCGACGAGGCTGCAAAACTGAACTGGTGGCCAAGTTTTTAAGTTGTGTGTTTGCTTTCAGCATACTTTTGTGAGAATAAGAACAAATTATCGTTCAATTGTAATGTATAAAATTCCTGAATGTAACTCCTGATGTAATGAAATAGGTGAACAAAAGCACCACAGTAAGACAGTTCATGGATCTTGAAAAGGTTTGTGGGAGATCCAGAAAACCACAAGAGGTGGACAGCAATGGATCATTACATGTCAAGGTTTTTGTAACCTGTAAACCATATAAGGTTGAGCATTTCTCTCTTCATTAGTATCAAGGTCATGAGTCACAGAGTTTGACATGCTCCATAGAGGAGAGCATACTGCAGATAAGAGTGTGTATGTTTTTCCCATGTTCACACTAAGGGGGTGAATGTTAGGAATAGTTTAGTTATTGTGAACATTAGATAAATCTATGTGTGTGCAATAATGAGTTGTCATATACAACTCATAGATAAGGTTGAGAGATACTAGGAATTGTTAGAGAGATTTGTGTGAGATAGAGAGACTCTAGGAGATCATGATTGACTCCTCCTTTGTAGGAGACTATCAATCTATATATTGTAATCTTCTATATTGAAATAATATCCCGAGATGAATACAAAAGAAATATATTAGTGTGTGTAAAATTAATTATTCTCGAGAATTATTCCTTATGCAAGTCTAGTTCAAAGTTTATAGAAGAAACCAAAAGTAGAACCAAGTATGCAGGCCTTGGTATGGTTACTGATCAAAACTTCATCTTATCCTACTAGAATTGATGAAATGATGCGAAATAGTTGATGATATAATGAAGATTTGACGAGACATGATTTGAATGTTTTGCCATTATTTTCAAGTTCTTAGGGATTTCTATAAGGACAAGCTCCTTGATAACACCTTTTACAAAATGAACAGACAAATGAAAATTCAATGCAGATGCAATAATGTACATATGAGAATGCTGATGGATCATGCATAGTATCTCTTTAGGTGAAGGGAGTTCACAGATTCACTAAAATCCTTACCTTCTAGAGTACACAAATGGAATACGCCATTTTTATAATCTTCCACCACTCGATATGGAACTATCCACCTAGTTCTCGAAATTTCTTCCCTCACCGCCTTCTTGTCAATTTGGTCATTGTTGAGTCTTAATACCAAATCTCCTTTGTAGATCTCACGTTCATACACCTTTTTATTGTATTACCGAGCCATGTGGTCAGCGTACACACCGTGTCATTTCTCAGCATTCAATCTAACTTCATTGAGGCTTTCTAATTGGGAGAGATGAGCTTCTCAATAACCCTCTTCTCCTAGGATCCCATGTAATGAAATGCAGAGGATAGGTAGTTTGACCTCTAGTGGTAGAACTACCTCAACACCGAACACTAAAGAAAAGGGAGTTTCTCTTGTTGGTGTTCTAACCAACGTTTAGTAGGCCCATAAGGCCGGAAAAAGCTTCAGATGCCAATCTTGTTTATTCTCCTTAACAATTTTTAGAAGAATGGACTTTAAAGTCTTATTGGTAGCCTTGGCTTGTCCATTAGCTTGAGGGTAATAGAGAGAAGTGTGTGATGACTTATTTTGAACTTTGCACACAACTCATGCACCTTGTCATTTTTGAAAGACATTCCATTATCATAAATAATGACTTATGGCACCCCATACCTACAAATGATCTGGTTCAAGATGAACTTAGCGATTATAGAGCTAGGGACAGTGGTAAGGGGCATCGCCTCTATCCACTTGGTAAAGTACTTTGTGGATGTAATTATGAAATTATGGCCATTCGTTGATGAGGAGATAATTTCCTTATCGATCTAGGCCCCACATGGAGAAGGGCCATGGAGTTACAATCAATTGTAAATCTTGTGTGGGTATGTGTATTTCATGCGAACACTCTTAACACTTGTGGCATTTGCGAATAAACTCTATTGCATCATGCTCGAGGGTGGGCTAGAAATAGCCCATCCGATGTATCTTTCGGGAAGTAGTGTGGCCACCGAAGTGACCACCACATACCCTACTATGTGACTCATAAAGAATCTTTTCAGACTCTTTAGAATCAACACATCTCAATAGCATTCTGTCAAAGGCTCTGATAAAGCACATGTTCCAGGATGATGTACTTAGCGGCAATTATGTGTAACCGCCTTCTTTGTTGTGACATTGCCCCTTCTAGGTACGTGTGGTCCATGATGAAATTGATGATGTCAGTGTACCAAGGACATACAGAGATAGGGGGCCTAGTTTCAACAAAATATACACACTCATCGGGAAAGTCCAAATCTACCAAATCACCCCCATCTAATGGATTATCAGCCAACCAATCTGTGATGATTTGACCCTTAACTGATTTTTGATTTACAAATGTTAGCTCGAACTCACCCATTAATGTAATGAAACACCTAGCCTTTTTAGACAAGGATCCTTGCATGAGGAATGTCCGTAAGTGGTTTGACTTGACGATGACCCTTGTCTCTTGATTAAGCATGTAATTTCTTAAGCACTTGGTTACGAAAACTATGGAAAGGAATTCCTTTTGTGCATACATGTAGTGTGTATTGTAAGCAAGTAACGTATGACCGATAAAATCAACAACTTGTTCTCAATTGTCATCATCCTCTTGTGTGCAACATACAAAGCAAAAAATATTTGTAGCCCGCAAATATAAGCTTAGAGGGCGATCTGTCCTTGGTGGCATTAGCGTGGGAGGGGGTAACAAAAATTTCTTATCTGCCTTGAAGGACTCATCACATTCCTCCATCCAATATATGCTATAATATTTCTTTAACAAATTTTTGATTGGATGAATGAAAAAGGTCAAGTTAGGGATAAACCTTCGGATTGCACTGAGTTTCCCAAGAAAATATCTAATACTAGACTCATCCGATGATAGAACCATTTCTAACACATCCTGAATTTTTGTTGGGTCAACATCAATTCCTCGTGAAGATATAATGTAACCCAAGAGATTTCCACCAGTTACACCGAATACACATTTCTCTAGATTTAATGTGACTCCATACTTGATCAAGCGTGATAGAATGATATGAAGCACCTCTGGGTGATCGCAGTGCTTCCTTGGCCTCGCCAACAAAGTCATCACGTAGGATTCCACAATCTTATGAATAAGATCATGGAATCTGTAGGTCATTGTTTGTTGGTATTTAGTGCCAAAATTATTAAGACCAAATATCATGATGACATAACAATAAGTTCTCCAAGGAGTTATAAATGTAGTTTTAGCTTGATCCTCGGTAGAGATTCTGATTTGATTGTATCCTAAAAACCCATCCATGAGGGACAACAACTCAAATCCAGTTGTTGCATTGATGATAAAATCAATGGATGGTAGCGGGAAATCATCCTTAGGACAAGCCTTGTTGATGTCCCAGAATTCTAGGTAAATATGAATCTTTCCTTTTTTTTTAGAACGAGGACAATGTTAGATACCCATTGTGAATAATCAACTGGCTTGATAAATCCTACTTGGAGAAGCTTCGTTACTTCTTCTTTTACCATAAGGGCTACCTTTGGCTTCATAGGTCTTGATTTCTGCTTAATTGGTTTGGCATCCAACTTAGTAATGAGATTTTGAACTGCGATGTGTGGTGTAATTCCTATCATTTCCTTATAA
Organism: Taxus wallichiana var. yunnanensis; assembly: GCA_018340775.1. Classification (NCBI taxonomy): domain Eukaryota; kingdom Viridiplantae; phylum Streptophyta; class Pinopsida; order Cupressales; family Taxaceae; genus Taxus; species Taxus wallichiana. The sequence continues at coordinate 233,692,287 of CM031241.1, forward strand.
CTAAATGCGAAGGCTTTCCGATGTTCCTTAAGGACTTGGGTATGAATTTCTACTTCCTCTGGAGTTAAAGAGGACCCTAGTTTTAATATTTTTGGTTCCTCCTCCGTTCCGATGTTTATATCAATCATTCCCTCAATTAAGGAGGAATTACCCTCCTCAAACTCAGGTGGGGTTGGTGGAAACTCCAAGTCCCCTTCCTCTTCTACCTCGTAAATTTCAAGATCTCTTCTTGGAGATGACTCAATCATTGGATTCCCAAAATAAGAGGAGGAACACGGAATTAGGGAAAAGTATACCTCTTGACAAGTAAGATGTAATTCCGCCAAAGCGTTTAAATAAGCTAAAGTTGACTCATCCCCATCGATAGGGTCCAAAGAGTCAAACTAGCCCTCATCTTCCATATATGTCAACATTGACGCCACTGGCACTTTGTGAATCAAGGATTCAGCGTGGAGTGAAACCGTGAAGTTGGTGTCCTCTAAATCATTACTTGGGGTGAAGTGTGAGGCAAAAGTCGCTATAGAGTCTGCTAGAAGGTTCTGTTCACATGGAACTACCTCGATTGATATGAAATCAAACCCCTTAGTTAGGTCCAACATGACAGTTTTATAGAGTTGTAAGTGTTCAACCCTAGTCTCGTATACCTCGAATACCTGATTTGCGACTAGCTGTGAATCACCCAACACCCTAATATTAAGGATGCCCATTCTCTTGGCTATAATGAGACCTAATAGAAGAGCTTCATACTCAGCCCCATTGTTTGTGCATTTAAAATTCAATTTGAAAGAAAAAGGTAAAACCCTTCCTTCGGTGAGGTAAGGATTGCACCTGCCCGACACCGAAGCGACACTTGGCCCCATCAAAGTGGAGAGTCTAGAAATTACTCGGAAAGATAGATGTTGAGTCATCCTTTGTAAGTTCTTCTTTTATTTCAGTTACATCTACCATGCAAACCTCATCTACTGGAAGGGAACCAGGTCCCAAAGCATGTCCCATACCCATGGAATCAAAGGGAAGAAGGATAGGAAAATCCTTTTCTAATAGTTCAACAATCTTTGTTGTAGTTCCTAGAAAAATTGTCTCTACAATAACATTTTTATCGTTGACGGCTGGAATACCTCGATCAAACCTGTAACCTCTACTTCCATCGTGGTAACAAAATTTTATTCTCGTATCATGCTTACCTCGTGTATTTAATCTGGTTGGTGGGGAAGCTCAAATTCAAAGTGGACCATTGGCCTTTTCTTCAAGTTCGCTAGATGTATGTCAAAGGTTGTGGATCACCCTGAGCGACAAAGACTTTTTCTAAATGCAGAATCTAACTTCTTGGAATAGCCTAGACAGATTACTTTCATGCGGTGTATCCAAGGGCGACCAAGAATCATATTATAGTTGGTTTCCCGATCTATAATATAAAACTTAGTAAGCATCATCTTGGGTCCAAGAGTGACCGGTAATACTATGGTCCCGATTGAGGTCACCTTGAGACTATCATAGCCTCTTAATGTGTTTCACATCGAGGAGCAATTAGTCTCCCCATATCCTAACTTCTGAAGAAAAGAGAAGGGGACGATGTTAACTGCTACCCCATCATCGATCATCGCACACTTCACATAGTTGTTGTAGATCCAAACTTGCAAAAATAGGGTTGGATCACCTCTATGAGCTATTTCGGCATCCATAGGCATCTTTCTTATGTCAAATAAAAACCCAATATCCCTTTCAAGCTACCCTGGAGGGAAAATGTCAAATTCTATATGGTTTATCTGCGCCTCTGGTGGCGGGGTAACGTTAGAAAAATGGCTAAGACCGAGCAATTTGAAGAGAGTGACTTGATGAGTGGGAGAATTATTGCATAGATCTAAGAAGGAAATGTGTGAAAAGGTCTTGGTTAGATCATTGATCAAGTCATAAGCCCCTATTGGCTTGCTTAGCATGTCATGAGCATTATTTGAGACAACTGGGTAAATCAGGATCGGCTGTGATGAATAGTCTCTAGCTCTTATTGCAACGTTAATCTGGAGTTCAGCGTCCAACTCAACCAAACCTACAATCTTCATTTTCTGGTGACCATCCAAAGGAGGTGCCACCTGTGGGTTTGACGAAGTTGAGGCTTCATGATCATGAGTCCCTATTATAATGCCTTTATTCAAACCATTAGGATCCATTCTTCCATCCTTCAAACACATGGGGAGAGGATCATTGAAGATTCCTAATGGTGTGTTCTATGGAGACACTGGTCCCATATAGGTGTTTTGATTAGGCACAGTTGGGTTGGCCAGAAACATGTCAACAAACAACTATCTTTGGTCTTCTAGAAAATGTTGCAAAAACTTATTACAATCACGAAAGTTCTTGTGTCATGCCCATAGACCCTATGGAAACCACAATATAAGTCAGGATCATAATCCCGAGGCCTTTGGTTTGTTCCTTGTTGTGGTCCAAAACCACAGTTATTGTTTGGTTGTTGACTATTATAGTTAACACTTTGGAACCCTTGCCCCTGGTTCTAGAATTGGTTGGGGTATTGACTAGGGCTTGGGGTTGGCATTTGTCTTTATGGCTGAGGTTGTTGTTATTGTTGGGGATGATTAAAATCCATAACATTTACTGAGGGTGAGAAATTTTTTCTCCTCTAATTGTTTCCATTGTTATTCCCATTGTTGTTATTCTTTGTACCTGTAGTGGGATTAACAACATTAGGCTTTTTGGGCTGTTAGTTACACCGTTGGTCGTGACTCCATGATTCTTGTTAAGGATCTTTGGTCCTTGATTGTTATTTGTATTGTTGGAGTAGCCAGGAGTGTTTTGAGAAGGGGTAACTAACTTCCCATTTGCTCTGTAGGTCTTACGACCACTGTCGATGGCCGCTTGGTCGATCCGAAGAGCACCCTCTAGCACCTCTTCATAGCTCCTTAGTGGGAACTTTTGAACCTCTTCCTTCATCTCTCTATTGAGGGAGTGGAGGAATAAATCACAAAGTTCCATTTGGTCCATGTTTGGAGCACTTACGGAAGAGTAGAGAACATGTTGCCACCTCTAAATGAAGTGAGTTGTAGACTCGTTATGTTCTTGTTTGATATGAAGAAATTATCTGATTCCTATTCGCAAAAGCTTGTTCATATCAAAGGCTTTGATAAACTATGACACTAGTTTCTTGAATGAGTGTATCAAAGCCTTGGTATCCTATAATACCAGTTGAGATAAATACCTTCAAGTGTCTTAGGGAAAATATTTGTAATGATTGTATCCCATGGGAGCAACTCTCAAATGGCCATTGCATAAGCTTTGATGTGGGCAAGGGTCTTGGGAGCATTCTTGTCCAAATGGAGAAATCTAGGGGTTCTTTTAGATATTCAGGATAAGTCCCTATTACATATGTTTCCACCATTGAAGACCCTTGTTGGGGAGGTGGGAGCTGCATTGGCTAATGAAATGGGACAACATAAATATTTGGCGGGGCATATGACATCCCTTGCGTTTGTCCATATGGACCTGGGTAGGTGTACATGTCCCCCTGTGGAGATTTGGAATACATGTGTATATATGGGGGTTGACTTCCTTGATATGGAGCTGAAGGCACAAAGCTAGGGAACATCACATTTCCAGCTGGTATAGCATTTGAGAACAGACTTCCAACTGACGCCTGATATAGATGACCATATGTGGCTTGAGGAGGCATACCCAAGGTACCCGTACTAGTTAACAAGTGTACATGGTTCAAAATATTCATGTAGACTAGCGAGTTCTGGGGAGTTGGTATTTTCCCATGGTTCTATGGGTAGAAAGGAGCCCACGCTTGCCCTGTGTATGAATTATGTGTATTCTGGGCAAGCTCTAACTCCTTGACCTTATCAACCAAAGCTAAAATGACATCACCTATTGATGGGGCGGTGCCCTGCTTAGATTCCTTTGGTTGAACCCTTGAAGGTTGTTGAGGAATATGGTGTCCCGCTATGAATTGTTCACGATGTTGCCACCCCTCATTGGTTGTATTGTCATTTGGTGGTGGGGTAGTGTTATTGTTTTGAAGTGGGACACTACCTTGCCCTTGCAACCTATCAAAAGATTGGTTCATTTGTTGGAATTTCTACTCACTCCTAGCATATCGTGCTAGATAATCCTCATCAAGATGGGGAAGTGCATCAGATTACACGGTGATGGGATGTCGAAACAATACTTGAGGAGATGAACTAGCTTCTCTAGTAAATGTCATGTTATTTGAACTTGTTTTTTCAAGGGGATAAGTTTTAGTGATCTTTTCCATTTCTTCGACGCGCATAGAAGAACAAAATTTTGTTCCCCAAAGTAGAGGGTTTTGAGTGGATGAGCGATTATCTACCCACGTTGAAAGCGAAGGTGACTATTGTGGTATGTTTGGTTGGTGCTTTGGTACAAGTCAAAACATAGGATGGGTCAATTATAATCATCATATCCCGACATATTTGAGGGGGTATAAGAATACCCATAGAATAAAGGATGGATGAAAGTGGAATTGTTTAGAGCCTAGCTCTTCACGTCGGGTTCACCAATTTGTATGACAGAAAATAAACACGTGACCTTCTGTGCAACCAACTTCTCGAGGTTGTCTTTGAGGCTGACAAACAAAGTGGAATTTGAAATGGGAGTGAAAGTGATGGTGGTGACCAAGCTAATTGGGTAACCTTATGTCTTTGACATGCAATAATGGAATTTGCGAATCTAATGCAAAGAATGCTCTCCTAACTTGAAGGGGTGTGATGGTAGGGTATGATATAATAGCTACTCAAAGACTCCAATTGATGTCTAGCTCAGCTGATATTCTATTGGTGGGTTGTGGAATATGTGGAAAGTATCCTATAGGTGCCTCGTATGGGTTTCTAGACAAGGTCATGGAAATTGAGACAAGATATGTAGCGGAGTTGCAGGAACTAAGGGCAATTCTCTGGTCTCATCTAGAAAGTCTTAGCCTGATCGGCTGCTATGTTCAACAATGAAAGTTGTTTGATAATATCAGGTGGAAGAGGTGAGGATATGAATACTTGTCTCGCATAGGCTAGTGTCTATATCTAACCCGACTAGTGAGTCCGTTGGGTTGCGGGACTTGTGGGTCACTACCAAAGACTTGTTGAGGTTGGGGCCACTGGAATGGTCATATATGCACTCAAATCCTATTCCCAAGAGCAGTCCAAAATTCATAGGCCTTGTCACAATGCTATTTATAAAGTCTCTAACTATCTTATTTTCTTTGTGTATGTGGCGGGTGTGCGTAATATTATTAAGCGCAAACTTGTGTCAAAGTTAGTTACTAACTTTGGCCCATTGGGTTGTGGTAAAGAGGATCACAATTGTAGGTCTTTTCTTCTTTACTGCAGACCATTGATGGTCATACAAAATGAATTTCATTCATTTTCTAGTGAATAAAATATCTATCAAATGAAATCTAAACTATATTTTTGGTGTTTTCTCAATATATAAGAACAAAACAATAAAACAAGCTAATCTATGGAAATAAATATTTTTGTGCTTTTCTAACTTTTCAGATAATGCATCTAATCTAATAAACAATTTAAAGAAAACAAATAATAGCTAGCCGATATAGCTAGTTATTTGTGTAGATGTGTGAATATAAATCTAAGATATACTCTAATTCAAATAAAATATCTCCAACTCTACCTCAAAAGTGAAGAATAAATCATGACTCTAACAGAGCTATCATTCACCCACTATTTCCCTGGCAATATTGAAGAGAAAACTTCCTATTGACTTGATCTACTTGTAACTATCTGATTAATTGAAATGAATTGTTTCTCTACTCTATTTGATATGTAATTTGACAAAACAAAGAAAACAAATACACAACTCCAACCTGGAAGAGCAAGAGCTTTGGAAAATCCAGAAGTATGAGTATCTGTCCCCTCAGTTATTTCCTTTCTTTCTCTGAGTGTTCATGTGAGTCCAAGGATGGGAATGAAAAGAACAAAAACAAGAGGATGGTGCTTGAGTGATGGCAGCTTGGAAGCAATCTGGGTGTAATGCAAGTAGAAGAAAGATAGCACAAGAGATCTGAACTTGGCTATGCAATTCCTAGCAAGATTATTGCAGCACAACAATGCAAGATACACAAAATTCTCAGGCCTTTTGCTTGAATACAAGCATGAAATATATAGGAATGGAGGCTAGAAGGTTACTTCATGCACAAGGAATTGAAGAGGTAGTTCCACTCATTAAATCTATTTAAAATAGAAGGAACTAGGAGAACTAAGAAAACAAAGCTATTTTTAGAAAATTTGACTCACGAACACGTACAAAAGATAAACTTAAGTGAATCATCACACACAATTTCTCATGTGAAGATTATGGAAAAATCGATCAGGACCGCCACCCCAGTTAGGGTGGAAGTTTGCGAACTGCCGCCCAAGTAGAGTGGCGGTCCTGGAACTGAAAGCCAAAACAAGTGCATAATGAAAGGGGAAAAGGGAAAACTGCAAGGAAAAGATAAGTAAGGCTATCTAGGCCACAAATATATACCGCAAATGGGTTATTGGATCTCGAACACCTTCTCGAAAGGATTTTGAATCATCACTGGGGACCTATATAACCATTTTCCCGCCAATGTAGCACATGTAATTTTGGGTGCGTATAGGTTTATCTTGGCTAAGGTGTTTGAATTACTAATTGTCTTGCACCTTAAGTATTCCAACATAAATGTGTTTGATGATAGACATATACCATTTTTCATGTTGATCTTCAGTATAGTTCGAAAATTTTTAAGGCTTTTCCCTGAGGGGAACTTTGACTATTCCTTATCAAGCTTAACCCCCATAACTATGGTTTTCATCTCCGATATTTGTAGTTTCATGTGTGTGTTATGAATAGTACTCTGTTATTATTAGAACTACCTTGCAATAGTTCTAATCATGATGACTCTTAGTGGCATATTTATAATTGTGCATCTTGCTGAATTTAATTGAATTTGGACGATGTATGTATCTTGTTGACTTATGATCAAAGAATTAAGAGCATTCGAATATTTGGGGGTATTTATTTATAGATGCATTGGTGATTTATATTTGAATTTAATGTTAATTTAATGGCTTTTGGTGATACTTATAAAAGTAAAATTTCCCTTTTGAATGGTTTGAATATGTTAGTGAGGGGTACCTTAAAAGGGCTTATGAGGGAAAGTGGTGATCCACATTGTTTTAAACCAAAACTATAGGCTTATAGGGAAGGTTTGGAAATCCCTAGTGTGGTAAAACTTGGATTGATGTTTAAAATGTTAACTTGTATGACAAAAATCTCTTTTACTCTCACTTATCATTACTAGCCTATAAGGGCAGTGGCCTTTTATGAATGATTGTGAAATTCCTTGGAGTCAATGGTTGAAACTACTACTATTTACCTTCCCTTTTTAAAAAAAAATTGAGTGGTGGTCGTGTTTTAGGTTTTCATCATATAATTTATATGATCACATGATTAACATTTTAATACACTTGACCTTTCATGTTAATCTTTGGATCCCGTGATTCCTCCTAGATTAATTGTTCTATTTTTTTGGTCGTTTAAAATCTAGTATCGTAGATTATGCCCTTAGTACTCTTTGTTCTATGAATTTGGAATTTTGGTTTGAATAACAGTTCTCAATTTTATAACCTAATTATTTATTCGATGGAAACCCCGTACACTAGACCATTGTTTCTAACTTAATCAGGCCAATGGTTCCTTCTCGAATGATTGTTAAATTTTTTTGCTTTGAGATAATGTTCTTAACTGAAGCATAAGGTTTTCTTCCTAGATTGGCATGGTGGAAATTTTATTTATCTTAAGGGGATGTTAGTTTTTAGAGCTTCGATCCAATTTTGTGAATAGAATGTTTCCTTTCTTGATCTTGTTAGATAATAGCTTATCGTTGCTTGTTTAGTCTTATCTTTCTCAATTCTCGCAAGTTGATTTAGGTTAATAATTTTTGTAGATGGCTTATGTGAGTAGATGAGGGAAAGACTTGTAGAATATTGCAACAAGCATGGATGTGAAGTTCTTTTGTATGAACACTTGCATGCTGTAAAACTCTAGTATGGGTTAAATGGGAAATTTAGAAGAAAACCAAAGTGCCTTAATATCATGTGTTGTGGAGTAATTTTCCCGTAACTTTTGAAAATTTTCCTACTTATTGTCATTGCAAATATAAAAGTTGATTTTCACTTGGTCATGAGTGATTATAATGTATTACATAAATTTGAAGACTAGTATAGTTGGGTGTGACCAATGTTTTCACTCTCTTGTTATTTATTTATGGTTCCATAGAGTGGGCTTGTCCCTTTGGGTTGATCTTGGTGTTGGAAAAAATTGATGTAACTATGTATAGTTTCACAAACGAGTAATAGTAAAATTTTCTCTTGATATAAAATGTTTAGTTGTAAACCCTTCTAAGACATAGTAAAAATGTGATTCTAAGCATAATAAATGGTTGGATGATCCTTATAACAGTTATAAAAGTTAAGATAAAATATATCCATATGAATAAAATAATGCGATTTAATATCCTTAACAAATTTGGGCCCTTAGGTGATCAAAGAGGAAACTAACTTATGTAATACAAATATATTTACCTTTTTTTTCCCGTGATAAAAAATTGACATTAATTTTTCATGGTGAAGTCTTTAATGATCTTATTCATTAATCATTGTCTAGTTTTTGGAAGATATAAGGTTTTATAAGTAAGAGGAAATTTATTAAGAAACTCTTAAATCTCTCTCATTTGATTGAAATGTAACTAGTTTTCTTTTGTCAATCTTAATCAAGAAAGTATAAATGAAACTTGTACCCAATCTTGTTAAATTCGTAGTCTCAAAAAAGTGGGCGGGTTGATAAGTAATGAGACCCTGAAGTTGAATTCTTTTTGACCTTTTTTCGTTAACCCTTTCCTTGATTCATTGTGATATTTATTAAGTAATGTTTACATTTTTATCCTTAAACAAGAAGATTTTTTTCTGAACCTAAAATGGTATTCTCCCCAATCAGAGCTTTTTCTTGCCACCTATGCAATAGAGGTGTGGAACAAGTTTAAGTGGCTTGAGTAAGATTAATTAACCTTGAGAGAAATGGAAAATGTTCTTAAATCAATGAATTAAGAAAGTTATTGACATATTATAGAATGATTCTCCTTCAGAAAACTTGGTCTAAAGCTAAGTAGTCAATAGTATAGAAGAAATAAGTTCACCTTTGTAAAAGAATGGTGCGAATCAAAACATGAATCTTCTAGATCGTAAAGTCAAGTTTGAAAGATAACTTTTTGTAAATACATAACCTTAAAATATGTTACACCGTGGGATGTCCTTAACTGTAATCTATGTAATGTGTTTGGACTTTTACGTTGTGCCTTGTCGAAGAGAAAATTGGATTGTTCATGTTGGGTGTTGTATGTTTCCTTGTTTTCCTATGGGGTTAATGTTGCGTCAAGATTTTGAGAGTTAAGTGTAGCCCCTTCTGGTCATCTGTGTTGATGTGTAAACTCCATGGGAGTCAAAAAATTTATCCCGTACTTTTCTATGTTGTCTTGTGTGTCTGCATTTCTTGGACATTACACTTGGTATCGTGAGCGGAGGTTCATGCTCTTGAACCTCTGGGACAGATTGGAGTGGTGATGGTGTTGCGTGACACAAAGGAAAAATTAGAAGAGTAATGTGGTTTAAGCATGATGTGATCCATGTCGTATTTGTGGTATTGTGAACGCAAATGATGTGTTTGTCACTTAGTGCGTAATTGTATGCATGTTGATGTGTTGAGATGAGAGCATTCTTACTCCTTCCAGGAATTCTATGAGAATTCAAGTGTGAAACACTTGTCTGGTTGTGTGTGCAGAAGAAATGTGATTTTTTATTTTGGAGTGTTGAATCCTTTTCATATTTTTGATGTGTGGGTGTTCTTATATGTTCTATGACCAAGGTTGGATATAGTGAATTGGATTTCTTAATGATGTCATTATCATTTGTTTAGTAATGTGTGTATTTCCATGTATATGGAAGTTGACTGTATGTTGTGATTGTGCTCATCATAAATATAATTCATGTTTTGATTTAGGGAAATATGGTGGGTATATGATCCCTATCATATAGTGATTGCACTTTGGGTGCAGCATGGGGTGATGTGGTGTGTTGTAAACCGTGAATGTTATGTATGTGATTTACCTTGTTTATGTACCATGCGAAGGCACTATGTTATTATGTGTGAAGTACCATTGTGTAGTATTGTGCATACATGTTATGTTGTGAACCTTACGCTAACCGACCCTGAGGGAAATCGGTAAAAGAGTATGTTTGGAGTGAGGGAATGTGTACCATGGGCCAATAACTTGAGTTGACCTTAGGCTCAGTAGATGACGACCTGTGCTCCTCTTTCTCTCTCTCCTTATGGTTGTTGTATGGATGTAACCTAAGTGTAGCTATGATTGTGTTTAGCCTTGTCGAAGTGGTGGCGGGATGATTTAGATAGAGATGATGATAGATGTAATATTGATATGTTAGTTTGCGAAATGAGGCTCGATTTTCCGAGTGCCAAAGAACTCGTTGTGTACCCCCTTAGTAGCCATATAAGGCCACATAGTCATTGTAATGTGTTATTCTTATATATGTATTTTATTCGTAAATTGAACTTTTTATGTTATTTCTGTAAGGACTAATCATTTTCTTGATTTCCATGTTTTACATTTTGGGCATTTCCTTGGTTTGCGGTACTAAAATGTCGATTTTGGCACTATGGCTATTTGGCCATTTTTTTTTCTTGGTTTTGGATTTTTTTTTAATTTTAAGATTTTACCGCCTTGCCCAAGGCTTGTATTTTGCCACTTGGCATTTGGATCGGATTTCTATGTTGGTTCTATTATCGTGATGTGTGGAATAGGGTCATGGGTTGCACCATGGAATGGTTGGAGCTATGGAGCCGCTTCATTGTATGGGGTATTCCCAAGGAGTCACGAGATAACTAGCGGGTTTTTTAACCACAAGTTATTATGTCACTTGGGTTAGGGGTGTCGGGACTCTATGTGCCTAGGGCCATAGGGAGAGCAGCCTCCTTGAGGGAGGCATAAGAGATTGAGGGAGGCATAAGAGACTTGAGGGAGGCATAAGAGACTTTAGGGAGGCATAAGAGATTGAGGGAGGGATAAGAGAATTGAGGGAGGCATAAGAGATTGAGGAAGGCATAAGACAATTGAGGGAGGCATAAAATACTTGAGGGAGGCATAAGAGATTGAGGGAGGCATAAGAGACTTGAGGGAGACATAAGAGAGTGAGGGAGGCATAAGATATTTGTGTGTATGATTGAGGTTTCGGGATATATGTTGAGTTATTGTGATGTCTTGGGAGTTGTCCTATGTTATATGTGTTACTCATGTTAGTTGGATATGTTTTGTAATGTTGTGGATATGGTGTTGATGCCCTTTTGACACTATGTACCTGTAGTTATTGTTCTGAGTTATGTGAAACCTTCATCTGTGGAATTGTGGAAAATTCTGGTTGTTGAAGTACACTTTTGTTTGAATATTGTATGTCAGTCATAGGTGTGTGTCAAGTATGATTTCATGTGGATAGAGCATGTTCTCTTCCATAATTTGGTCAAGCTCTTGTGGTGTGGTACAATCATGATAGTATGTAAATTTATGCTTGTGAATCATTAGTATTGTGTATGACCCTGGTAGGGTGTTGTGATAGCGGTTCATGTTGGGCACCCACAAGAAAGAATAAACTAAAACTCTTCAACAATGAAATTTTAAAGAACTTGAATTAGGGATAATGTAAATGGAAAGAGACTAGTGAAATAGTGAATAAGAGGGAAACAAAAAATCTTCACGTAGAATAATAAAAATTTAATATTCTTCCAAAATGTTTCTAAGGCTACCCCATGCCCATGCTTTAACGATTGAAATTTTAACCATAGGGTGTACTTTTGTCCTTATCATGCTCTTTTTCACTTCTTGTCTTCCTTCCTCCAGTGTTATGTCACATCAAGGACGATGATTTCTTAAGGGGAGGATAATGTAATGCCTCGTGTATTTTTTTAAAAAACATAAATTTAAATTTTGTTTTGTTGATTCTTTTCCCCCGTGTATCAAACCTTGGCTAAGTGGATTGTGTGGAAGGAGAATGTTCCTTGTGGTTCCATTCGAAGGGGTCTGAGTGGTTTTATTGGAAGGTATTATATTTAATGTTGGAATTAACATTTTCTTTACCTAACCTGATAGACCTGGTATTCACGCAGGGTCTTCTAAACTGCTAAATTTATGGTGATTTGGAATCCCCCTCCCAATGACTCTTCCATTCCCTTCTCGGAACTCTTTTTAAAACTTATTTGGCATGTTTTTTGGGTGATGCTACACATTTTCTTGTTGCTTTGAGGCACCCTTTGCTCTATCCTATTTGGAGGATCTACACACACTAAGCCTAAACTTAATGGCCACTTGAGGTTTTCTTCCTTGTTTTTTTGTTGAGATCGTGTTTGCTTGCACCGATGCGGTGGGCACAGGTGACTCAAACTAATGGCCATGTGAGAGGGAGATATTTGTAGATAAGAGAAAATGGAAGAGATCGTAAATCATGCTCCTAGATGTGCTTTTTATTTGCAATACTTCTCGGGTGCCTTCAACTACAACAATAAACATAAATAATTTCTCCCGATGCTCGATGGATTTCCGTACTGTTCTAAGCTATTATATTGGTCCCGACTATGTACATGAGGATAGAGGTGAAATGAGGAGATTGAAACCCGTTGGTGGCTATGGTGAGTCCAAGATATGTTGTGAATCCTATTTTGTACCTACCCTTTCAACGTGGCATTTTCGAGACCCCATCTCCTTGAGGAATTTTTTCATAACGTTTACCCTACCTCGTGTATTATCTCCCATGTTTTGCATACTTTCTTTCCAAGGAACTGTAACTAAAGAGTTTACCTAGGTCTCTTCCCCATTATTCTTGGGTTAAGGTCCATTCCTATTATAGAGTTGTTATCTTAGCTCGGCCACGTGCATGTTTGTGAAGGTGGGATGAGTAGGTTGGACACCTTTTGGTCACATATGGTGGAATTGGGGTCATAAAATCAAACCCACTTTGTGTAAAGATTACAATCATTCTAGTTCTTGATATAACATGTTCCTTTGTGATCATTAGATGTACATACCCTGCTCCATCCATCCCATTTCAGACGCAGGTTGTGAGGATGTTGGCAAGGTTGTGGAGCATGGCTTGCCCCCTCCCCTACCTCACGTGTTTTGAAGTTCATGGTCCTTTTCATCAAACCCCATTGGTGTATATACTTTGTAGTCATGGAAGTCCTTGAGATCACATTCTTTTCCATCTATTGAAGCTCATGGTTTTGGGAGCTCCCTGCCTATGCCAATGTGGGATTGAGTGGATTTTTGATGCCTAGCATGTTGTGGATGGAGATCAAACTAGAGGTTTGTTGCTGCAGGAATTTGGGGTGTTTGTGTGCTTGTTGAAGCTGGAGAAACATGCAAGATAATCCTACCTTTCTTACAATTTGTAGTGCCCACTTCCCTTTGACACATTTGATATTGATTTTGATACTATTGATCATATTATGGACACTATTATGTTTGTTTTAGTATGATGGTTAGATGTTAGATCATGGATTAGTATTGATCTGGATTCAGTTATTATGATTGATGATTACTAGAGACATTTCTATATGTGGTTGATGATATACTGTTATGACATGGACATATTATAGATGTTGATTTGGACTTATGATATTGGATATTTGAGTAGATCTGGTATGGTAGAATTTTGATGATGATATAGTTGATTTATTTAATTAAAAATGATAATGTTGAATTAATGATATTGTTGTGATTTGTGTGTTTAGATGATTTTGAAATATTGTTTATATCATTTTGGATGTTTGATGTGGCCATGAGGCCGAAGGAGGTATTTGCATTTTACAGGTTAAAAATCACAACAATGTCGGGGGACTGGAGACTAACCATATTGAAATTCTAGGTGAATTCAACAAGGTCACCATGGCAACTGTATTGTTTGTGTGTGTTGTGTTTTTCTAGGAATTCCCATGGGGGGGATTTCCATTATATGTGACCATGGGATATGTGTTTTATTTATGTGTTCCTTTTTATTATTGTTGTATGTATTTTTATTTGTAATGTGTTCTTTTTTTAATTAATTTAAATGTGATGGATTTAATGTGAGAGTCATATAGTTAAACTTTATTTAAATTTAATTGGGATGTGGAATGTAATTAATAAAGTTGTTGATTTTAAATATTAATGTTGGAAGAGTGTGTAAGTTAATTTGTAAGGATGTGTAAGAGATATGTAAGAGTATGTAAGGTAGATTTTGGAAGGTCAAACACTCCATCTTTTATGAAATTCGAATTTGACCTTGGAGGCCAAATTTGGAGGCTTGTGGGACAAGTTAAACTTGTCCCACACCTCTTAAAATAATCCACCAACCATGCCTATGGTTTGGAGGGTAAATATAGGCATTTATAATGCATTTTGAAATGACATTTGTAAGTTTTAATTGCACTTCCCTTACATATTTTTAATGCAGTCCTTTTTGGAGTATGGGTTGAATTGGAGTATGTAAGTGATTTTGTCATGTTTAATTTATTGTGATTTGTTTGTTGATGTTGATTTCCTCTTGGGGATGAGGAAAAATGATGTGGCATCCCACTTGGATCCACATCATCCTCTCTCTTTCCTTTCCTATAAAAGTGAAGCTTCTTGCTCATTTGGAGGTTGTTGAAACTTTGTTATTTCCTCTTGGGGGCACATTTTTGTTGTTGTTTCTTTTGGAGCTTGTTTGAGGAAGAGCTTGGAGTCTTTTTGCTTGCTTATACTTGCTGGTTTTGGACTGCACTTTGACATTTTGGAAAGCTTGTGAGCTTGGAACAAACTTCAGTATGGAGAGGTAGGATCTGGAGCTATATTTAATTGTCTTTCCTTCTCTTGCATGCATGCTTAAATGGTGTTTGTGTTTGCATTCTTGGCTGGTTGGGTAGAATGCTTAGGGCATGGTGTAGGAGAAGGCTATGGGGATTTCATATGGGGGGGCATAAGGGATTTTACTATGGAGGGAGTTTTGGTTTGGGATCCACCTTGGAAAATAAACTGCTTGCATTTCTTACTATGAGGGGGCATAAGGAGGGGTTAGGAGATATAAGGTTTATGGGTTTGATATGATTATTGGTGGTATGCATTTTGGTGGATGCCCAATTCCAAATTGGGAGTCATAAGGAGTTCCCCATAGTCCTTACTCTTGTTGGCTTGCTTGATCAAGCCTAGGTGTTGTATGAATTGTTTCAAATGCGGTTGGGAAATCTTTGTCTTATTTTAAACTCTGTGTATTTTGTTGATTGTATACAATGTGAATGTTGTTTGTATGTGATATAAGTCTTTGTTGCCATGTTTTGATATTCATGCTCCATTTCAGTATGGTTGGGGCTCGGGGGCCAATGGGGAAGGATGGATTCTCCTTTCTCATTGGATGTCTTGGTTGGGTGGAGAGCATTGCCTTTCCCCCTTCCTTGTTGTGATCAAAGTTGCAAAGAAGAAGAATTTAGCATGCTTTGTTGTTTGGAGAAAGAATTTCATAGTTTGACAGTCATCTCCCTTTGAGTAATTTAATGTAACCTTTCCCACCTTGAGTGGATGAGATGTATTGTTATTTTAATGTGAAGTTATTGAATTAGAATGGAAGATGAAATTGAAATTGAGAATGTAAAGAAGAAGTATATTTGATCTTTGTTTTATTTTGGAAAGAAAATGTAAATGTTATTCCATGCTTTGTAAATTGAAATTTGATACCAATTCAAATTGGAAAAGGGATCAGTTGTAAAAGTGTTATTGAATTATGAATAGAGGAAAATTTGTAAGATGTAATGGTTGATAAATGAAAGTTACAATAACTATTCAAACTTGTAATGTATACTAGATTTAATTGCTTGTCCAAGAATGAGATTTTGTTTGAATGAGAAATAAGAAAGACAGTGTGATATGCTTGTAAAATGTATATTAAAATTGATATTAGAAATGCATATTAATTTAGAAATGAATGGATGTTTGGTAAGAAACTATATTTGACTAAATTAGGAATCATATGCACATCCAAATTATGAAAATTGATAAACCAATTTAAAAGAAACAGTTCACTATTTTAAAACTCAAATCTGGCAATGCACATTTTAATAAAAATGAGCAGTTCAACCTTACACTCAACAATAAGTTACTGAAACTTGAAATTTATACTTAGGAAGACTTAAGGAACCCAAATTCACTAAAATAGTCAAGAATGAATCTCTAAAACTCAAGGAATTTCAAATCGGAGCTTGCACGGTCGTTTTTCCCATCAACTGTCAGAAAATGCAAACTTGTATAAATGAACAAATTGACTTCACTAAAACACTCTAAACCCTCCCTAGACTGATCCTCCATGTCATTTGACATGTTGAGTGAAGGAGGAGTTCTAATTTTATCAAAATTATAGGTTGAAAAACTACCAGTTCACATATTAAAAGCCTATAGATTGATTTCTTAAAATTTACCTTTGAAACTTCATCAAAATCCAAAATTTATGATTTCTGTGCAAAGAGGACTCCGAGATCTTTCCGGAAAGTCCTTGTTTTCCCAAAAATGACTTTTCTATCAAAATTTATGGCCATTTTAAGTTTTACTTCAAAATGGCCATCCAAAAATTAATCTAACTGTTTAAAAATCAAAATTTAACCTTTGATAAAATTTCCCCAAAAAGTCCACGGCCCCGCCACCCTTGCAACCAATCAGATGTTGCCATGTGGCACTTTGGAGGGACTGACCCTTTTGAAACTTAACTTGTTTGAAAATTTGGCCTTGGAATTTTTTTCCGTTTTCCTCAGTAACCCGACGGCCCTGCAGCCAATCACGTGTTGACATGTGGCTTGGTGGGCGCATGGAATAAATTTGAAAACTTAGAATTTTAACTCTTTTGGAAAAAAATTTACTTTTTTCTCCATGCGGCCTGCACCTCGCAGCCAATCAGTCTTGACACATGTCCTAATGGATGTGCGGGCCTATGCAAGTATTTTTGACTTTTAAACACCTTTGGCACAAAACATTAAATCTCTCCATCACTTCGTCAACCCTCGTCCAATCACAGGATGCCACGTGGAATTTTTATAAAAATCGGAGGTACGAAGGTAAATTTTCCTTCAGGAAATTTGATTTTGACCATGGGAAAAATTCCCAATTTTTCCCTACTACCCGCCGGCTCTGTCCAATAACGTCTTGCTGACACACGTGGCATGGGTTTCTCCTTGGTGGAGCGCACATCCATTTTTGCCTTTGGGCTTTTGGCTTAAAAACTCCAAATCCTAAAATGCTCCGCTACTCCGCTTTTCCCATGCCAATCGAGAGGCACCACGTGTCCTCCCAATCAGACCCATGGACACATGGAGGATTTTTGCACTTTTGCGCTCAAAGAGGAAAAATTTTCACCCTAAGCCCGCGGACTCCCCAAGGGAAAATTTCACCCCAGAACTCCGTCGGGCCATAACTTGAGATTTATAAGGAGTTAGGAGGACTTCTTTATATGGTTGGAAAGGTGAGAGAATTTCCTATCCAATGAGCATGATTTAGGAAAGTTTTGATGACCTTAAGTGTGTGAAAAATCAGGTTGAACCTTGTAAATCTGTTAGGGAAGAGATGAGTAAGATTTCACTCTCCTAACCTAAGTGATGAATTCAACCTCTTGTCTTGACCTTGTGCCTTGTCGATATTAGTTACTTGAGGTAATTATTACAAGTCAGTCTTGCTTGTTAATCCTTATCTAGTTTGTGCTAACTGTGATCTTGTAACCCTCCTTACTAACACTTTTAATAAAAAAAAATTATTCCATAATTTTCCTAGCTAATCCTAGTTTGTTTCTTGGTCTCAAGTGGTAGTTTGAAGTGGGCATTACACAATTGGTAAAATTTAAAATTTTCATGAGATAGAACTTTCTTTTCCCTGAATTTGGGTTGTCTTTTCTAATTTTGTTGTGCATTTGTCACCTTGTGGAAAATATCTCCCTTCCTCTTGTAATCTTCTTGTTTTGACCTTAATCGTTGTCGATGTCAAAGTGGATAGCATAGATTTAATTTCCTCCTACACTGGTTGTTGTGTTTTCATACTCGAGTTATCAACCTTCTACCTTTATTAGCTGCATTTCTGGGTTTGAGTGTAAAATGTTTTTATGTTGGTTATAGCAGGTGTTTTTTGTTGTGAAGGAAAGCCTGTTGTGTTTACAAACCTCTTGCTTTCTTATGAGCTTTTCATTTTGCATTAGATTTCTTCCTGGATAATCAGGTTGCTCCTATTCATTTTGTGAACTTTTAGATCAGGTTATTCAAGTAGTCACCTTATCAGATAATGTCCCTTCTGGGTTGATTATCGTTTTATGGAAACTTAATAACCCTTTTCAATTTTTCCAACAATCTCATAATGCTAGTTAATATTTAGTGTTGCCTAACCTTGGAGTGGTGTGGTTGTCAAGGTCTATTAGACCTTCATGTTCACTTTTCTCGAACCAATTAAATGTCCCCATCGAAATATCCCATAGGTTTACAACACTTTATGCGTTATTGACTTCTGTGGTCATATTTTTCTTTAAGGGTGTATCTTAGCTAAGGTGTCCAATTACTAATTCTCTTGCACCTTGAGTATTCCTACATAATTGTGTTTGATGCTAGACGTATACCCTTTTTCTTGTTGATCTTCAGTATAGTTCCAAAACTTTTAAGGATTTTCCCTGAGGGGCACTTTGATTGTTCCTTATGAGGCTTAACCCGTAGCTAAGGTTTTCGTCACCAAGATATGTATTTTCATGTGTGTGTTTTGGATAGTACTCCATTATCGTCATGACTACATTGGCATAGTTCTACTCTTGATGACTCTTAGTGGCATAGTTATAATTGTGCATCTCACTTCGTTTAATTGAATTTGGATGACGTATGTATCTTGTTGACTTATGAGTAAATGGTTAAGAGCATTAGTGATATTCGAGGGTATTTATTTATAGATGTCACGTGAGTGGTAGATAATTGTAGATAAGGGAAAAGGGAAGATACCGTAAATCATGCTCCTAATTGTGCTTGTTATTTACAATCCATATTGGGAACCTTCAACTACAACAATGAACAAAAATAATTACTCCTGATGCTCGATAGATGTCCCTACCTGTTCCTTAGCTGTTATATTGTTCCTAACTATTTACATGTGGATAGAGGTGAAATTAGGAGGTTGGAAACTTTTTGGTTGTGGTGAGTCCAAGATGTGTTTTAGATCCTGCTTTGTGCCTACCCTATCACTTTGTGGCATTTGTTGAAACCACATCTCCTTGAGGCATGTTTTCATGAAGTTTACCACCCGCCTCGTGTATTATCTCCCATATTTTGCATACTTTATTTCCAAGGCAATCAATTGAATAGTTTACCTATGTCTCTTCTCTCGTATGCTTGGGTTGAGGTCCATTCCTATTGCAGAGTTGCTATCTTGGCTCTGGCCACGTGTATGTTTACGAAGGTGGTCTGAGCAAGTGGGACACCTTCTGGTCACATATGGTGTAATTGGGGTCATAAAATACAACCCAATTTTTGCAAAGATTACAATCATTACAGTTCATTAGACCACATGTTCCTTTGTGATCATTGGATGTACATACCCTGCTCCATCTGTCCCATTTCAGATGCAAGCTATGAGGATGTTGGCAAGGTTGTGGAGCTTGGCTTTCCCCCTCCCCTGCCTCATGTGTTTTGAAGTTCATGGTCCTTTTCATCAAACCCCATTGGTGTTTATACTACAGTCATGGTAGTCCTTGAGATCACATTATTTTTCATTTGTTGAAGCTCGTGGTTTTGGGATCTCCCTGCCTGTGCCAACACGGGATTGAGTGGATTTTTTATTCCTATCATGTTGTGGATGGAAATCCAACTAGAGGTTTTCTGCTGCAGGAATTTGGGGTGTTTATGTGCTTGTTGAAGCTAGAGAAACATGCAAGATAATCCTACCTTTGTTACAATTGCTAAAATTTAAAAATGTCATGAAATAGAACTTTCTTTTCCTCAAATTTGGGTTGTCTTTGCTGCTTTTGTTGTGGGTTTGTCACCTTGCAGAAAATATCTCCCTTCCTCTTTTATCTTCATGTTTTATCTTTAATCATTGTCGGTGTTAAAGTGGATAGCATAGATTTAATTTCCTCCTACACTGGCTGTTGTGTGTTCATACTCAAGTTATCAACCTTCTACCTTTATTAGCTACATTTTTGGGTTTGAGTATCAAGTTTTTCATGTTGTTTATAGCTGGTGTTTTCTGTTGTGAAGGCAAGCCTGTTGTGTTTACAAACCTCTTTCTTTCTTACGAGCTTGTCATTTTGGATTAGATTTCTTCCTAGATAATCAGGTTGCTCCTATTCATTTTGTGAACTTTTAGATCAGGTTATTCAAGTAGTCACCTTATCGGATAATGTCCCTTTTGGGTTGACTATCATTTTATGGAAACTTAATTACCCTTTTGGATTTTTTCAACAATCTCATGTAATGCCAGTTTTTCTTTGGTGTTGCCTAACCTTTGAGTGGTGAGGTTGTCGAGGATTGTCGAACTCCATGTCCTCTTTTATTGAACCAATTAAATGTCCCCTTGAACTATCCCATAGGTTTGCCAAACTTTATGTGTGGTTTACTTCTGTGGTTAGATTTTTCTTGAGGGGTGTATCTTTGCTAAGGTGTCTAAATTACTAATTCTCTTGCACCTTGAGTATTATAACATAATTGTGTTAGATGCTAGATGTATATAATTTTTCTTTTTGATCTTTAGTATAGTTCCAAAATGTGTAAGGCTTTTCCCTGAGGGGCACTTTGACTATTCCTTATGAATCTTAACCCATAACTAAGGTTTTCATCTTTGAGATTTCTAGTTTCATGTGTGTGTTATGGATAGTATTACGTTATTGTCATAACTACCTTGGCATAGTAATACTCATGATTACTCTTAGTGGCATAGTTATAATTGTGCATCTCAATTAATTTAATTGAATCTGGATGACATATGTATCTTGTTGACTTATGATAAAATAGTTAAGAGCATTAGGGATATTCGGGGTATTTATTTATAGATGCATTGTTGATTTATATTTGAAGTTAATGTTAATTTAATGGCTTTTGGTGATACTTATAAATGCAAATTTCCCTTTTGAATGGTTTGAATATGTTAACAAGGGGTACTTTAAAAGGGCTTGTGATGGAAAGTGGTGATCCACATTGTTTTAAACTAAAACTATAGGCTTATAGAGAAGGTTTGGAAATCCCTAGTGTGGTAAAACTTGGATTGATGTTTAAAATGTTAACTTGTATGATGGAACTCTCTTTTACTCTCACTTGTCATTACTAGCCTATAAGGGCAGTGGCCTTTTCTTGAATGATTGTGAAATTCCTTGGAGTCAATGGTTGAAACTAGTATTATTTTCCTTCCCTTTTTAAAAAATGTTTAGTGGTGGTCGTTTTTAGGTTTCTGTCATATAATCTATATGATCACATGATTAAAATTTTGATATACTTAACCTCTCGTGTTAACCTTTGGATCCCGTGTTTCCTCCTAGATTAATTGTTCTATTTTTTCAGTCTTTTTAGAAATCTATTAGCCTAGCTTGCACCCTTGGTACTCTTTGTTTTATGAATTTAAAATGTTGGTTCGAATAAAAGTTCTCAATTTTATAACCTAATTGTTTATTCAATGGAAACCTCGTACACTTGACTGTTGTTTCTAACTTAATCAGTCCAATGATTCCTTCTTGAATGTTTGTTAATTTTTGTTGCTTTGAGACAATGTTCTTAACTAAAGCATAAGGTTTTCTTCCTAGATTGGCATGGTGGAAATTTTATTTATCTTAAGGGGTTGTTAGTTTTTAGAGCTTCGATCCAATTCTGGGAATAGAATGTTTCCTTTCTTGATACTATTAGATAGTAGCTTATTGTTGCTTGTGTAGTCTTATCTTGCTCAGTTCTTGTGAACTGAATCAGGTTAATAATTGTTGTAGATGTTTTATGCGAGTAGATGAGGGAAAGACTTGTAGAATATTGCAATAAGCATGGTTGTGAAGTTCTTTTGTATGAATACTTTTATGTTGTAAAACTCCAGTATGGGTTAAGTGGGAAATTTAGAAGAAAACCAGTGCCTTAATATCATGTGTTGTGGAGTAATGTTGTCATAACCATTGAAACTTTACCTTGCTTGTTATCATGGGAAATATAAAAGTTTATTTCTGCTTGGTCATGAGTGATTATAATGTATTACATAAATTTGAAGAATAGTATAGTTGGGTGTGACCAATGTTTTTACTCTCTTGTTATTTAGTTATGGTTCCATAGAGTGGGCTTGTCCCTTTGGGTGTGCATCGTGTTGGAAAGAATTGATGTAACCATGTATAGTTTCACAAACGAGTAATAGTAAAATTTTCTCTTGAGATAAAAAGTTTAGTTGTAAACCCTTCTAAGACATAGTAACAATGTGATTCTAAGCATAATAAATGGTTGGATGATCCTTATAAAAGTTAAGATAAAATATATACATATGAATAAATTAATGTAGATGTAAGCTCCTTGACAATTTTGGGCCCTTAGGTGATCAAAGAGGAAACTAACTTATGTAATAAAAATATATTTACCTTTTTTTTTTTTCCCAAGCTAAACAATTAATGTTATCTATTCATGGTGAAGTCTTAAATGATTTTATACTATAATCATTGTCTAGTTTTTGGAAGATAATAAGGTTTTATAAGTAGGAGGAAATTTATTAAGAAACTCTTCAATCTCTCTCAATCGCTTGAAATGTAAATTCTTTTCCTTTGTCAATCTTAATAAAGAAAGTCTAAATGAAATTTGTACCCAATCTGTTAAATTTGTAGCCTAAAAAAGGGGGTTTGGTTAATAAGCAATGAAACCACTGAAGCTGAATTCATTTTTACTGTTTCGTTAACCCTTGCCTTGATTCATTGTGATCTTTCTTAAGTAATGTTAAAATTTTTATCCTTAAACAAGAAGATTTTGTTCTGAACGTAAAATGGTATTCTCCCTAATTAGTGCTTTTCCTTGCCACTTGTGCAATAGATAGAGGTGAAGAACAAGTTTAAGTGGCTCGAGTAAGATTAACTAACCTTGAGAGAAATGGAAAATGTTCCTAAATCAATGAATTAAGAAATTTATTGACATATTATAGAATGATTCTCCTTCAAAAAACTTGGTCTAAAGCTAAGTAGTCAATAGTATAGAAGAAAGAAGTTCACCTTGGTAAAAGAATGGTGCGAATCAAAACATGAATATTCTAGATCATAAAGTCAAGTTTGAAAGACAAATTTTTGTAAATACATAACCTTAAAATATGTTACACCATGGGATGTCCTTAACTATAATATGTGTAATGTGTTTGGACCCTTACGTTGTGCCTTGTCGAAGAGAAAATTGGATTGTTCATGTTAGGTGTTGTATGTTTCCTTGTTTGCCTATGGGCTCAATGTTGTGTCAAGCTTTTGAGAGTTGGTCATAGCCCCCTTTGGTCACCTGTGTTGACGTGTAAATTCCATACGAGTAAAAAAAAATTTATCTTGTACTTTTCTATGCTATCTTGTGTGTCTGTTTTAGTGGGCGTTCTGACTATCCTATATAAAATTGATGAAAATGACTGTAAAAAAATACAAATAATATATGTGGTACTTGGAACTAAAGGATGTACTTGTTAATTAAAATACCCGTCTAATAACTCTTTTTCAATGATACTTCCCCAAAACAGAAAATTTTCCATTAGCTTTTCTCCATTTCCGACTAATTCTTTTTATTAATGATGTTGATCTTTAATATTCATTCTAACTTTACCAAATATGTTAACATTGGTTACCGCATCTATATTTTTCAAGGTTGACCATTAATCTTTAATACCTATTCATGATAGATGAATAATGACATAATGTACAAACCAAGTACAATCTCCCCTAATGGTATATTCTTAAACAAAATAATGGATGGACTCGAGACAAGCTCATAAATAACAATTAGTGAATGGTGTATTCTTAAACAAAACAATGCGATTGCTTATTCACAAACATATGATATAGTGTACAATTACGAGCCCCCCAAAAAGTTTTTTAAAAATAATGTATGGAAAACATTTACATAACACACTCCACTAAAATCTCATTTTGTAGACGTGGATTATTTTATATTTATTATTGTGATAAAACATGCTACATTAGAGACAGTACATGACTGCGATCAAAAGAGAACCATATTCACGTCAGTTAAAAATCTTGGGGGAATTTTTTATTTGTGCTTGAACATATTGAAATTTAATGACGAGTCACCAAACATCCATCCATGTCGAATATAAGTGAACATGGTTTTATTTTGTACATTTAAATTACTAAAATATATGAAAAATGTTAATGTAGCTTATGCTTTCTTGAACTACACTTTGAATGGGATTATGGGAATGAGTCGTCCTGATCAACAACTACCCATTCATTTACATCTTCGTCATTGTAAGTAGCGAGTGATCCACAAGTAGGCCTGCAAGTGTCCCAAACCGTAGGGCAGAAAACCGGCTCATAATAATCGTCACTTTTAACGATTTTGAAGTAATTCAAATCAATGGAGGAAGATGAAGAGTCGCCTCCTGCAGCAATGAATGTTTTGTTTAGATCTGAATCCGTAGCAATCACCCGTCGTGTCGATTGAACGCAGATTGTAGAAGCAGAGAACACCACCTTCAGATCGGCATTCTCCTCGATTACAGTTCCAGATAAGTAAGGCGTGAATACCACAGGAAGCCATCTTTGTCCTTCTCGTAATTTACATACATCGGACATGTGTTATTGCGCATCTGCAAACTCAGACCACCGCCATTCACAGGTAAAATGAAGTGCTCGCTACCGGAATTCAAATCTTTTCCAGCTGTGTCTACCGGAATTCGAAGGGTTGTGAAATGTTTTTGTCCTTCAATTCTTGTTGCTAGTAGTTCACACGATGTGTCACTGATAACCTAAAATAAAGAATTACCCTATAAAACCCCTCAAAAATGCATTTAATCCTAAAAATAAAATTATGTAAATGAGGGGTCGGAATGTGCTCAGCTGTGAACTAAGTGATCTTAGTACTAAGAGTTGTATTACATTTCATACACAATGTAGTTCTATATTTGTGTGTGAAGAATTTGCCCTAGGTGCCTCTTGTGCATGTCATGTGATATCGAGAAATAGCTAGATGTAAGTAGATTTTTGTATGGAATATAATGAACTTCCCTCCCATGAAGTGTATGCAGAAGAATGAAGTCCCTTGTCTCTTGTATGTAACTAGAATGAATTCTTTAATGCTCTTGAATAGAGTTTAGATGCAACCTTAGGTGGTGATAGCTAATGCTTAGTGTTTGGTACTTTGTTATGGTCACATAACTTTATATTTATATGATTACCTTGTTTAATTTTCATGATAAACATCTAAAAGGACGAATACCAAAAAGATGAGATGCCCAAACAGATCAAAGAACCGTATATGTGAGCAAAGTACAAAGATTTCGGGGGTACCTAGAGGGGACGGGGTGCACGATGTTGACATCCTAGCTAAGCATTGGTGTCAAGGGTGAGAAATGTCGAAGCATGAAAATGAATACTTTGAGAAAGAATGAGTATGAGATCAAAATTGTAAATAAAAAGAAATAAAATATGACCAAAGATATGGGTCAATTAGTAATTGTCTTACTTATGAGTCATATCACTATTAGTATGCAATCGAACTAAATGAAAACCTAAAGTGCGTGTTTTTGTGTCTAAATTTTCCCTAAATTTGTTGAGAGAATTATCGTTAACATAAACTAGATTACAGATGTGTACTTGATAACCATATAGATCGATGGAGAAAAGTGTGTCGAGTGATAAGAAAAGGTGTGGAGTGATAAAAATGTGAAGCGTGGATACTAAAGAAGAGGAAGTGAAAAAAGTGATGATGACGAACCTAGGGAAAGAGGGTATGTTTCGATGTCATGTTATATCTATTGTTGATGTCGATTGTTGTTTATGTTGTGGTGTTTGATTATTGTGTGATTGATGTGACTATCGCTTCCCATAAGTACGGACCTGAAAAAGAGAAGAACAAACAAGTAGTCAAATACACATGTATATGATAAAAAATGTGTAAAAAATATGTAAGAAAGTATGTGAAAAATGTGAAAAAGGAACATGTGCACTTGATCCATTGATGAGAAAAAGAGATTGAAAGGATCTTGAAGATGAAGTAGAGGCGAGTTTTTTCGGGAGATATCATGCCTATTAGGCTAATTGCCATTTTTTTGGGTGATATCACACAAAGAATGAAAGAAGTGTATGGAGAAAATTTTGGTGTCATTCTCCAACCTTTTACCTCTTCCTGAATTGTAGAACACGACTACAAATGGTGTGTAAAAATATGACTTGGTTTGACCAATTCCGATTCAATGCGAAAGTAGAAAAATGTTGTATAGTGCATGCATGTCGAGTGGTAAGGAATATGTACCCTCTAAAAGCCACTATGTGAAGTGTTGTAGATCAGGTAGTGAAAATGTTGTGTAACCCCCCACAGTAAAAACATTTAGGTAGGGTCAAGTGCACACCTAGGAGATACTATCTTGGTCTTGGATCTGGTGTTTGTGTTATGATGAGGACCTAAGTTAGATTCTAAGCCATGTCTAAGACTGATGACTATCTATTATTGAGTACTTGTTTTGTTCTAAACTATATCTCAGTAGATTGTTGTACATGGTGAATAATTCACCCAAATGATGCTCCCCATCATTTAGGGTACATATAACATCACCGAGGAGTATGTGACCCAAAAGAACATCTAATGTTGTGCTGAAACTAATGCCCTATAAGGGGGAAGGGAGTTTTCTTGGTAGAAATGAAGGAAAACACAAACAAGGTGTCTAGAAATAGGTATTTTTGCAAGTAAAGACAAACACGCATGTAGAAGACAATAAGTAAGCTAAACAAACAATATTTAATTAAATACGTAAGAAGAAAATGTAGACCACAAAAAGTGGGTTGCAATAATGGGACACCACTCACAATGTTGTAAGAAAATGAAGGCCATAATGGCCGGAAATAGACATTGTGTACACAAGAAAAAGGGAAAAGCCTAAAAATAATGACATACAAAGAGCAAGCAATGACAAGAAAAATGGTAGAAAACCATGTAAGAAAATTGTTTTGCATAAGAAATAAAACACATGAAGAACTGTTAGGATGTTAGAAAGATAGAAATTATGTCAAATAATGTATAATTTGATATAGTAATGTGCTATAGAAAATGAAACAATAACATTTGCAATGTACGAAAGTGGATGGCACCAAGAGCCGTTGTAAGAATGGTATGAGGTCTGCGCGAAGCATCAATGTTGTGTCTAAAGATCTGTGTAAATATTGTGATCACCACTAGAATTCAAGTGAACATGCATGTGTAGAAAATATAATGCCATACAATGTATCTATCGGACATACTAAGTAATATGTATCATCCGAGAATAGGTAAGCAAAATAATGTACAACCAAGATATGCAATATGCTATGGATGAGATGAAATGGAATGCAAAGTGAATGATAGGGGTCACGTACCCCCAAGTGAGTGTGAATGAGAATTAATGTGATGAGGTTCATTTATACATGCACCCTCGGTAGTCGAGAATTAACCATAGAATAAAAGCGCATCATAGGGAAATGGTCATAATTGTTTGCACTAAAAAGATGTGACCAATAAAGTGTATGATGTAGAGAGTTCATGATTGAGTGTGGTGGGGTTCATTTTAGATAAAAACCCTAAACAGTCAAGTATGAACCATAGAACTTGACTACGTTATAGGGTAATAAGTGCAACGCTGAAAAGTAGATATAAGAAAGATGTATTGTGAACGCGTAAAGTGAATAACACATATAATATGTGATAGACGTTGCGAAGAAAGAAGTGTGAATGTGTAGTGTAACTAAGTAATGCTAGAAAGATGTGTTATAACTATGTCAAGCGTAAAGTGTGTAACGATGCCAAGTGATGAGAAGGATGTGTTTTGAAGGTGTTAAGCGTCGAAAATGTGTATTGTGTATTGTATAGTGTGCAAAGTGTGAGGTTTATGAATATCATATGCCCTAAACATTAAAGTGTGAAACAAAGACCGAGAGTCTCAGTAATCGGGGAATGGTGATACCATAGCATGTCAAGATGTGTATTTAGTATCTGAAAGACTATATGTGATGTTTACACTATGTCATACGCCTGTAAATTCTTGAGGGTAGGGAGTATTCCCCAACGATACAATGATAGATATGATCAAGTAACATTATCTAAGAGATCATTATTGTCCTAATAAAAACAAATGAAGATGCATCAGAAACTTTATAAGCAATTCAATGTGGTACATCATATAAAGATCCATTGTGGCATGAATTGTATGCGGTGATTTCATATTCTTCATTAGTAAAAGGTAATGACGGACATCCATGTACATACCAACGAGTGAGATTTTTTGAATACCTAGGAGATTAATCATTTTAGGTAGAAGCATGACCAAACATCATAGGGAATGTGATAATAGTATGATTAGGGTCTCAAGTTCCCTAATAGAATCAATCGA
This sequence comes from Taxus wallichiana var. yunnanensis, assembly GCA_018340775.1. Lineage (NCBI taxonomy): Eukaryota > Viridiplantae > Streptophyta > Pinopsida > Cupressales > Taxaceae > Taxus > Taxus wallichiana. The sequence continues at coordinate 233,720,944 of CM031241.1, forward strand.
ATATTTCCAAAGTGTTAGTGGAGAAACGGAAGTGGCACGTATAATGAATATTGTTAGATGGAAGACAAAACGACCATAAGAAGCCATAATATGAACACATCCATGATAGAGATGGGGTGAATGAAGTGTCGAAGAAGATATGATTGATCGTCAAGCCAAGAAAATTCAAGCCATCATAAGCACAAAAATTATTAGACCAAGTAATATCCAATAGAATATGATGCGTAAGAGTTATTCATGAAAATCGTGCATGTGAAAGGAAGCACTGCAGATGCAAATTAGCTATGAGAAGGTGGAAAAACATCGAAAGTATGAACAAAACATCGATAAAGTAACATAAAATTAGTAGGAGGGGTGTTTTGAAGTGGTATTAACTAGGGCCTATAATGACAAAAGTAACATTTAGTAAAGTTAAGTTTTCCCAAATTTTCATTCGTAAGTTCAACAATATCAACCTCATCATCAAAATCATCTTTCTTTGGTGTTGTCATATTGGATAACAAAGATATCAAGAATATTGGTAGCAGTTGTATTAAATGTAAGAGCAAGAGGAGTCTCAAAAAGTGGAGTGGTAGTGTAGATAGGATCAAACATTGTAACTTAAATGGTAATGATAGTATGAGTGGAAATATTTAGAGCACTTGGATTGTAAGAAGAGGACTATGATGCGCTAGATTGGCCAATATCATATGTATCAATATAGATATATGGAGTATACCGTGATGGAGGAATAGGCATAGTAGTAACTAGATCTATGTGACATAATTTAAATGGCTCAGGGTCTACAACAATGGTATGTTCAAAATCATCATGTTTGAATTTCACACATTAATGAACAGTGGATGGGATAATGTGCATTGCATGAATCCAAGGACTACGCATCAATAGATTGAATTGAAATAGAGTATCAATAATGAAGAATTATGTAGGGACTATCTTAGGCCCGACCTTGATATGGAATGTGATATTTCGCGAGCACGTGCAAGTAGTTGAATAAGTATATGTGTAATCAAAGTATGTAACATATGTAATAAATATGCAATAAGAATCAATGTGACCAGAGAAAATAAGCAATTAAGATTTCAAACCCGAAGTGCAAAAGAGGAGATAAATTGAGTTAGATGTTTCACAATTAATACTGGGCTATTCCAAAGTGACAAATGGAAAATATGCAAAGTGAAAATTGTTCTGATGAAACACGAGAAAAATACGAAGTTCCGAATATGATGGATTGGGTGCCTAGGATGGGTCAAGTGTGCATACAAGCCTTGCAAACTAGTTCTTGGTGCATGTGACTACCAAAAATGTCAAAAATCTCCTTTGGAGGGTTGCGAGATGTTTTTGTCCTTTACTTCTTATTAGGTTACACAATGATCATTGATGTCGCCGATAACTTGAAATAAATAATTCACCCGCAAAACACTCGAAGAGGATCAAATCTAAAAAAGAAAATAATGCAAATGAGGGGTAATATTGTCCTCTATTGTCAAACAAGTGATCATACACTTTAGCATTACACTACATTTTAGACCCAATGTATCTCTATGTGTGTGTGTGTGTGTGACGAATCACTCCTAAGCGGTTCTTGTGCGTGTCGCACTTGATAGTGTGATATATTTAGATGTAGAAGATGTAAGTAGATTTTTGCATGTAATAAAATGAACTTACCCTCATATGAAGTGTATATAGAATAATGCATTCCCTTATCCTTTGTATGGATCTAGAATAGATGCTTGAATGCTCTAAAATAGAATTTGGATGCAACCTTAGGTAATGATAGCTACCGCTTAGTGCTTGGTCCTTTATTATGGTAACATAACTTTATATTTGTATGATTCCCTTGCTTGAATTTCATAATTGACCCCATTAAGGATGAATACTAAAAATATAATGTGCCCCAACAGCTAGAAAGAACCCAAAATATGTAAGCAATGTACAAAGAGGTCGGGGGAACCCAAAGGGAACAATGGTGCATGACACTAACATCCTAGATGGGTGATGGTGTCTAGGGTGAGAAATGTCAAAGTATGAAAAGGCAGACTAGGCAAGCAAGAGTGGGAGATCAAAAGGGGGAAAATAAAGAAAGAAAATATGGCTAAAGACATGTGTTAATTAGTAATTTTCTTACTTAGAAATAATATGAATGCTAGTATGCTATCGGGACTAGATAGATACCCAAAAGTGTGTGATGTTGTATTTACAAGATATGACAAAGGAGACAAAAGCCAGGATCCTATGACGATCAAGAGTTTGATCAATATATGTGTTCAAAACATGATTTAAATATATTTAAATTTTTACAAGAGTACTGAGATCAAATTAATATAATAGTAACAAACAAGTCTAGGAAAAAAGTAAGATATAATTATATGTAAGTGTAGGAAATAGAGAGATAAGATTGAATTCGCTTATATCTAGAGATCTAGGCTTCTATGGGATGGAAACTGACTATAATAGGATAGATATGGACCAAATAAGTTTTTTTTTTTCTGGAAAAGTGGAGTATGAAGATTCTTTGGATAGCACTTTGCTCGATACGGACAAGGCGACTAGGGAACTAGTGTCTTAGTTTGGCACTAGTGTCCGAGAAAATGATTTCCTTTTGATCTTTTCATGGTCTGAAAATGTATTCTTCCTTTCACTCTTTTACACATCCAATTCAATATTGTAGGGTTTTAATGTTAAACCTAAACATGCAAAACCAACCCTAACTACCTACACAAGACAATCACCCCAATGTGATTTTAACTGAGTGTTACACTACACTTAAAAATATATGTAGTTCTAGTGTGTGTGTGATTGAATTGTGTCCTTGAAGGTAGGTTTCCCTTGTTCTAGTTACACTAAGGTATAAGGATATAACTAATTTCCCCAAAGATGACTGTGTGAGATGGAATTAAAAAATAGTCCCTCCCACGTAGTGAATAATTCATCCCAAATGCAGGTCCTTGAATTTTTCTCTTTGACCAAGTAACTAGTAGATAGTAAGCAATTTCCCAATGTTTTCCAGGACCACGATGATAGTGAGTAAGTCACATATTTATATGATTCCCTATATTGTATTTGGTCATTAACAACAAAAATCCAACCCAAAGTGACAAATGAGACTTAAGGATAAAAAAGGATGAGGGAATTTAAACTTGAGAAAAGGAGGGAAAAAGAAAGAAGTGCCTAAAGGGGACGATAATTTCTGGGAAGTCCTATCCCTAATGGGTGGTACTATCCATGATGTTCACAGATATAACGGAAAATACATATATGGGTAAAATGTTTTCTAATGTCCAAAATAAAATTATAAAAAGGGATAAAACAATGTAAAAACAATGGTATTAATGTCTAGTATTGTTTCTTAAGAATCATGAATATAATGACATACTTAGCGGCATAATATAAATAGAAAGTGTGTGATTTTTGAATACACTAGATTTTCCAATATATTTCAAATGATTATAGGCCATCACAAAGTTCTCGTGATAAAAAGAAACATACACCAAAGATAATCTATAGAAAATATAAGAACCTAGAAAGTTATAGATCTATATATTCAAAGGGCCTAAGACCATACATGTCTATTTCAAGACCATATAGATTAGAGTAAGACGATACAAAAATTTTATTCATTCCTACCCCTATTGGGTTTAAATTTACAAAATTTTCATTGAAACATTTGCAATTCTTGAATGATCTTGTTCCACTATCTTGCACATGAAAATCCACTCTATGTTTCCTTGAATAGTTGGTTCTATCTCTCTTTTTGTGTATTTGAGAAAATACTTATTTAGTATCAAGTTTTACATGTATGAATGAATTATTCTTTACACATTGATATATTTAAAATGTCATTATACAACATTAAAAAATTATGTAAGGAATTGTAAAAGGTGGAATAATATGATCTAATTAACTTCAAAAATTTAACATACACAATCATAATAATGCAATAAAACTTAAACTTATTGAAATTATTTACGAACAATAAGGAATTATAAAATACACAAGAGGAGAGATAGAAATATTTTTTTAAGAAAGGAAAAAGAAGATCTAAACGTGTAGGATAATGTAATAAGATGATTTACAATTATAGATGCTTTAGTGAAATAAATGGAATGGTAAACCAAAAATTATTTGGACCATGTAACTTCTATTTGGTCCACACCTAATTTTTATAGTCCTAACAAATAACTATATTATCGGCTTGGACCCTTTTACAATTTGGACTGTAAATTTCTATTTTTTTCTTGTATATCAATAATTTTCGTTGTGTGTCCTATTATACACATTGCTTCATGATGACATGTAATCACCTATGATAAATTATAAATATTAATATCCATAAAAATCATTCAAGAGAGAAATAGAAAGCTAAAAGGAGAAACAATGTGTGTGTGTTGTGAGGATAGAATACCCTTAGTAGTCACAATCCCAATTGTTAAACAAGGTGTTGTACTACAGGCCTACATTATGGTATCAAGACTCATTTATTTCTCAGAGTATCTTTATGATTTTGAATAACTAATCAAATCCATATGAGTTCGCTCACGTCTCTTAAAACCAGGATAACATGTTAATTATGTAGTATAGAACTACACAACATATTAGTTGTGATATGTGATGTCCGTTAGGTATGTGACCCAACCCTTTGTTAATTGAAACATGTTTACATGTGCATATATATCAAAGTAAAGAAAATAATTAAATCTAAATACATATTATACTTATCATCACATTTCCATACTTACACTCATATGTATATGTAGAAAATATATTTGCTTGAAATTATGTGCACTTGTTTAAAAAAAAAAATTATATGAAATGAATGAAAATATAAAAGAATACTCCTCAAAATTTTAAAGACTAAATATTCATCCATCACAACAATATCTTATAATCCATGAAGTATCTAAATATGACCTTGGCGAAGCATAATGTGAGACCAATTTTCCATTTTTTCCTTCACCGCTATATGATTACATCCATATGAGGGAAAAATAAAATGAGAATGTATTATGTACAATCATGTGATTTATTCCTTATTATAGAGTGAAAGGATATCAAATAGGGATGGATTATGAAAATTAAATAAAATAATAAATTTCAACTTTAAGTTTTGGTTAATCCATTGAATCATATTTCTCAAAAGAATGGATTATGTGCACCATTTTCATGGGAGAAACAAATTTTTATCTAAACACAAAAGGGTGTCGTTGAGAAAATTGAGTGTAAGAATTAAGAAGATATTACTTATGTTCTTATGAGTATAAGAAACAAAATGTTGATAAGAAATGTCCAAGGAGTGAGTATAATCTATGTAAGAAAAAGAGGAAAATACACCAGGGAAATGGTGTTGTTTGTCAAGGATAGGAGAATAATTATGCATGTCTCTAAGCTATATATAGTTTATATATATATATATAATTTTATTGATATATTGTAATGTGTAGACATTTAAAATTTCTAAATAGGGATTCAAAATATTGTTTTTGATTATATTCTTTAGTATTGACTTACCCATCGAAAATGATCTTCAATAGAATATCTTACTATTTCCTCAAGTATTGAAACACTTCAAAATCTCACACTATGTTATTAAGACACCTATATGATATATCTATTTACTCATTATTATCTTGCGCCTCATAGAAGGAATTTTAAGACCTTCACTTCTAGTTTTCAACCCTCCTAGATATTATCTTCTAATTTTAAACATATTAGTTAGATAGGTTTTCTTCTGTTCAAATTTAACTTAAGTGAATCCCAAATAGTTTAATTTGATATGTTTTTCTTAATGCCAAAATATATCCCATGGAATGATATAAAGGAGAGTCTAATAATCTCATTTACTCACCTAACATTACCAAGAAAAACTCTAGAAATATTTATCATGCCTTATATAAATATTGCCATAGCATTCCCTAAATAAATTAATTAAAAAGGGAAAACCTATATAGAAGTCTAAAATACTCCAAACCTAGTTATGAGTAGAAAATTATGATTTAATATCAAATAAAAATCCAATCAAGAATTGCAAGTATATGCTTAAAAAGGGAAACTTTAGGTTATCATTTATCTAGAATTGTATATCCAGTATTGTCTCTAAAGTTGTAATGCCTACTAAAACAACCCACCGAGACGAAAGAACAACCTAGGATTAGTTAGGAAAATTATGGAATAATTTTTTTTTGTTAAAAAGAGTCTACAACTAGGTTACCAGAAAATAGTTGTCACTAATAAGTTCCAGATCAGTTCTAAACCACTGGAATATACTTCTCTTTTATTAAAAATTATGAGAGGTAACAAGGTCCCAAAAATTTAGGGTTAGAAGGTTCAATTAGGTTTAGAGGGTAATTCCTCACCATACCCACTCTCTAACAGCTTAAAGATTCTACTTGTTTTTTTCCCTCAAAATTAATACCTTCAAAATTTCCCTAAATAATTCCCATTGGATAGGTAATTTCCTCACTTTTCCATTGATATAAATAAGTCCTCCTAACTCCTCATATTTCTCAAGCTATGGGCCGATGGGCCTTGGGCGAAAATTTTCCCCAAGAGCACCTACAGCCCAAGGGAGAAAAATTTTCCCCCAGGGCGGGTTTGCGGGCTGCGGGAGAAATATTTCTAGGAGGAGTAGTCGGTCAGCTAGGCCATAGGAGAGTTTATGAAATTTTCCGAGTGGGTGCGAAAATCCACCTTTGCACTGCGCTCCTGCCGCAACCGCAAGGGACACGTGGTGCCTTCTAAGCAACGCGGGAAAACGAGGCGACGGGATAAAAGAGTTTTAGCACCACAAGGGAAAAGAGGCTAAAATTCACCCACACCTCCATCGACACCTCGCGATGCCATGTGGTAGATCCTGATTGGCTTTGGGCTGGTGGGGAAACTTTAAAAAAATTTCCCAAAATTTTCCGAAAGCACAAAAGGCAAAAAGGAACCCGCTCCTCTGTCAATTCCTTGTGACACCACATTATAGCTTCGATTGGTTGCGGGGTGGTGAGGAAACTTTATAAAAATTTTCCCATGTTTTTTTTGAAATGCTAAGTTACAAAAAAATATCCGCCCCTTTGCCAACACCTCGTGGTGCCACTTGCCATCCTCTGATTGGGGGTAGGGCGGGGGAAAATAAAGAAAATTTTCCTAAAAATTTTCTCAAGCGCTAAGATTAAAGGGATCTGCCCCTCTCGCTAACACCTCCTGCTACCAAGTGGCAGCCTCTGATTAGCTATGGGGAGGTAGGGAAAATTAGGAAAATTTTCCCAAAATTTTTCCGAAATGCTAAGGGAAAAATTTCCCAAATTTTTTTTTTTGACGCCAAGTGAAGAAAAACCTCGGAAGGCCATAAATTTTAAAAGAGAACTCAATTTTGGGAAAACAAAGACTTTCTCGAAAGCTATGGATGTCCTCTTTACTTAGGAATCATTAAATGCTAATTTTTATAGTTTTTAGGGATTCAATTTCAAAATATGATCTCAGGATTTTAAAGTGCAACTGGTAAAAATTAACTTATAAAATTTGTTCAATTTGATCTTCATCCTCTCTCAACATGTCAAATAGACATGGAGAATTTTTCTTATGTGGATTTATGATAATTTTGTGAGGTAGATCTATTAGATTGAGTTCCAATTTTAAATTTTACAACTTTGACATCAAAACAACTCTGAAAGATTTGAACTCGCTTTTGCAGTTTTGAATGATTTCCTTTAAATGTTTTTGTCTAATTGAACTCATTATATAGAGAATGTTCAATTTTAATGTTTAATTATTATTTCTTGATTGTAGGTTCGATCTGTTCATTTATGGTAAAAGTTACAGAGTTTAACGCGAAGAAAAAATGGAAACAAAAAAATTAGCTCAATGGTTCTTATTTTACTTGCCTTACAAATGAATTCATTTCATGCTAGTTTCAAAAAGGTCTCATTCCTTAAATCAAATAATAAAGGCAAGAATGTAACTTTTATTCTTTTCAAATCACGTACTTCACAAAACAGTACTACATTTCCTTCACACGCATTTCTTTCTTTCAATCGAGAGATATCAATTACATTTAAAATATCAAATTTAATACCACGGTGTAATTTGAGAAAGCTAATACATAATTTATTGATTCCAAAAGATAAATTTGTAACATCCTTCTTCTTTATTCTTCGAATGTAGTTTCTTTCACATTCTTTCAAAATAAAAACAAAGTTTATTTCATTTACATTTCACTTTACAACTTTCATAATCAACACAACATCTTTCCATTACAAAATATTTACAAGTTCATCCACTTCAAGTGGGAGAGGTTACAATAAAATTTATCTCAACAGAAAATGTGTAACCGTCTTTTTACCTTACTCTAGAACAACAACATGTGTATTTCTCATTCTTCCAATTTGATCACAACAAGATTAGCATAAAAGAGACGCTCTCCACTCCAACCAAGACATCCAATGAGAAAGAGAATGCATCCTTCTTCATTGGCCCCCAGTCTTAACCACAAAGAAATAAAAGGTGTGATACAACTCATGGCAACAACAAGCTTCCACAAACACACAAGTAACATTTTCACAATAAAAACACAGTCTAAAATAGAATGTAGTTTACAACTACATTAAAACATGACAAACAATACTAAGGCTTCATCAAACAAGCCGAAGGAGCAAGAAACTATGGGGCATGCTTCTTATGCCCCCAAAAAGGGGAAATGGGTATCACCACCTGAATTACAAACCGCCAAAATATAGTATATCAAATCCCTGACATTCCATATGCCTCCCCCAAGTACCCATTATTCCTCACATTTTCTTATGACTCCCCAACCTCTTATGTCACCCCATAATGAGAAAAGAAATGCAAGCTATTTCTTTGTAAGGTTGAACAAAAATCCCAACTTCCTCCACCCTTATAACTCCCTAAAACACACTCATGCCTCCCATAAAATAAACCCCACAATCTTCTCCTACACCATTCCTAGGTAATATACCCCACAACCCACAAGCATATCAAAACATTCACAAATTAACATTTACATTTATAAAAGAAGAGAATTTCAAGATCTAATATCTTAACTCTCCATGATGGAGTTTCCCAAGTTCCAAAAAGTATATGTTTCCAAGCAAATAATCCAAACCATCCAAACAAAAGCATGCAACAATCTTCAAAAAAATTCTTCAAGTAAGAGCTCCCAAATAGCAAGGAATTCACCCAAGAATGAAGTCTCCAAAATGAAGCAACCCCAAAACAAGGAAAGGAATTCAAATTTAATAGAAGAGGGAAGGGAAGAGGATGAGGTGGGTCCATGTAGGATGTCACATCACACATCCTCAATTCCAACCCCCAAAGTCAACTTCATTCTCCAATGCATAATAAATAGGTGGGTGAATAATATAACAGTTTACTTACACACTCAAATCCAACCCACACCCCAAAGGACTGAAATTAAATCATGTAAGAAAAGTGCAATTAAAACTTACAATTTTCCTTCTAAAAATCCTTATAAAAGTCTAATCACAACTCTCCAATCGTAGGTAAGGTTGGTAATTAAATTTAAAAGGTATGGGACAAGTTTAAATTGTCCCACAAGCCTTCAAAATCAGCATCCAAGGACAATTTCAAATTTCCAAGAAGGTGGAGTGTTTCACACTCAAACATTAACTTACACATCACTTACACATCTCTTACAACACTTTAATTCAAGTCAAAAATATCTATTAATTACTTTCTAATGAAATATTGTAATAAATTAACTTAACAACATGATTACTCACAAAATTACACATCATTTAATAATTAATGAAAGGGTGAAAGCACCAAAAATAAACACATGAAAACATAAAAAAGGGAAAAATAAAAGAGTTACATAAAACACCTTGGTCACATTTAGAGGTGATCCCCATGGGAAACCCTAACACACATAACACACACAAACAAATACTAGTTGCCAAGGTGACCTTGTTGAATTCATCTAGAATTACAATGTGGTTGGTCTCTAATCCCTCGATGTTTGTTGTGATATTTTAAGCTACAAAACACAAATACCTCTTTTGGCCTCATGGCCATATCACAACATCCCAAATAATATAAGTGTAATTCCCAAAATCATTTAGATATATGAATCACAACAACATCAAAGCAATCTAACAACATCATTTATAGTTTTATCAACAACTATATCATCATCCAATAATTTCCATTTCTAGGTCTACTCACAATATCCAATTATCACAAGTCTGAACAACATCCATAATATAACCATGTCACACAAGATATCATCATCAACATAAAAATGTCTCTAATAAGCATCATGCATCATAACTAAATCAAGTCAACAATAATACATGATCTAACATCTAACATCATACTATAATAAAGTCCATAATCATGTCCATAATATAATCAGTAGTATAATGATTAGTATCAAAAAGGTGTCAAAGGGAAGTGCGCACTACATCTGCCCCCTTAGACTTGACTTCCTCCCGGAAGTCACTGAACAAATGTGGAAACTAAACTCGTAGAAAAGTAGCATCCTCCCATGTAGTTACAGTCTCATCATATCTATCCCACCGCACCTGCACCTAGTCAACCTCTCTGCCTTGAAGGCCCGTGAGTCCCGCGATCTAGGATGTGAATGGGCTTGATCATCACCTTCCCCTAATCTTGCACCTACAATGATGTCCAATCTAACACATGAGAAGGATCTGCAGATATCTCCTAAGAACTAAAACATGAAACACATGATGTATGCGAGACAAGTTGGGAGGCAATGCTAGATGGTAGACCAAAGGGTGGATACGCTCCAAGATCTCAAAAGGACCAACGAATCTAGGAGCTAACTTAGAACCTTTTCCATAACAGATAGGGATCTTATGTGGTTTGACACAAAGGAACACCTTCATGCCCACATCAAAACTATGGTTGGTCCTATGCTGATCTACGTACTTCTACTCGCCTATCCTATACCTCCTCCGGTCTCTGTCGATCCAAACCCTTTGTTGCTCCATGTACTACAACAAAGATGGTCCAAGAGAAACCCTATCCTCTCACCTGTCCCAGTTAAGAGGTGTCTTGCAATCTCTACCATACAAATCCTGGAAAGGAGCCATGCCTATAGAACTCTAAAAACTATTATTATAGGAAAAATCCGCCAAGTACTGGTACTCCTCCCATCTAGACTATTGATCCATCACGTACATCCTGAGCATGTCCTCTAAAATTTGATTCACCCACTCATTCTACCCATCTGTCTTAGGGTGATATGTTGTGCTGAAATTGATCTTCATCCCGAGGGCATGCTACATGGTAGTCCAAAAATGGGAAGTTTACAAAGGATCATAGTTACAAATAATCTTTTGTGGAATCCCATGTAGCCTAACAATCTCATCTAAATATACCCATGCCACTGCACTAGTTGTATAAGTGGTCTTCACTAGAGAAAAGTGAGCCACTTTTGTCAATTTATAAACCGTGACTATGATGGTGTCGTGGTGATATCTTGACATCAGTAGCCCAACAATGAAGTCCATGGAAATGGTGTCCCATTTCCACTCTGGTATAGCATGAGGAAAGAGAAGGCCAGCTGGATGTTGATGCTTGGCCTTTACTTTCTGGCACTCTAAACATCGTGACACAAACTGGGCCACATCTCTACGAAGTCCTCTCTAATGATACAACTATCTCAAAGTAGCATGCATCTTCTTCACCCCAGGGTGGGTTGAATAGGGTGCATGATGTGCCTTTGTCAATATGTCCTACCTCAAGCCTCCATCTCTGGGAACATAAATCTGACCTTTGTGCCTGAGAAGGCCATTTGCCTCTAGTGAGAAACCATCAAACTTCCCCTCAAGGGGTCTCTGGGACTCGATATCTGCTCGAACTACAATGTAGAAGCTGTCAAGAGGAATTTGTTGAACAATCATGCTCTCAAATTTGTGCTCGCCGAGGTGACCAAAGCTACATGTCTCCGTCTACTAAGAGTGTCTCGCCACCAAATTCTTGTTCCCCTTCACATGCTCTATCTCCATATCATACTCACAAAGAAAATCCATCCAACGTCAGTGATGAGGGTTGATATTGGGATGTGTGAAGAGGTTGCGAAGGCTCGGGTGATCTGTCGTGAGTGTGAATCTCTGACCAAGTAGAAAGTACCCCAATCGAACCAAAGCGTGCACAACTACTGCAATCTCAAGATCATGATTCGGATAATTAATCTTGTAACCCTTGAGTTTGTGAGACTCAAAAGCCACTAATATGCCCTCCTGCATCAACACACCTCCAAACCCTACTAAAGAAGCATCCATGTGAATGAAAAACTCACCCTATGGATCTAACACTACAAGGATAGGTTTTGTATTGAGACATTCCTTTAGTATACTTGAAGGTGTGCTTGCACTGTCTGACCAAATAAACTTCTTCCCTTTCCTCTGTAGGGAAGTGATGGGGTGTGTAATCTAAGAGAAGTCCTCAACAAATATCCTATAGTAACCCTTAGTCCCATGAAGTTGTACACCTTAGTCACAGGTAGTGGGTGCCGGATATTCCATAATAGCTCTAATCTTGGAATTTTTGATAGCGATACCTTCCCCAAAAATGATATGACCCAAATACTACACCTCCGTCTGAAAGAATGCACACTTCTCCAAGTTCCCATAAAGCTACTGCTTCTGAAGACACTGAAGAAACTGGAGAAGGTGCCCCTTGTGCTCCTCAAGGAAGATGAGCATGAAGTGTTATAAGAAGGTCCTAAATACCCCATTCATCAAACTCATAAACATTACGGGAGAATTCTTCAAACCAAAAGGCACCACTGTGAACTCATAGTGGCCATATCTCATACAGAAGGTGGTCTTATGAATGTCTACCTCCGAAATCCTCAACTAATGGTAAGCTAACTTAAGGTTTGTCTTAGATAAATTTATGCCTCCCTTTATTTGATAAAACAAATCATCAACACTCAAAAGTGGATAACAATTCTTGATTGTTACTTTTTTTAGATGGCGGTAATCAATACACAACCACAAGGATCAATCCTTCTTCATCATAAAAATCACTGGTGCACCCCAAGGCGATACACTTGGAAAGATAAGGCCTTTCTCCGGAGGCCCTCCGGTTGTAACTTGAGCTCGCAGAGCTCGGATTAACCATCTAATAGGGTGCTCATGAGATAGTATCTTCTCCCGAAACTAGATCTATATGAAAATAAATATCACGTTGGGGTGGTAACCTCGATAGCTCCCCTAGAGAGACATCTACAAACTCTCTCAAAATGGGATGATCATCTAGAATGGTCTACTAGAACCATCCTCTTATCTCACACGACTATAACAATATACATATAACATTCCCATTGCACACACCGCTTAAGCTGCATAAAAGAGATGGTCTCAATAGAAACAGTATCCCGACCCCGAAATCACCGACTCAACTCCCAAAATCATCTACACAAGATATAATCTTCTACTAACAATCCACTATGGCCCCGTACAGCACAACCAATCCATACCCAAGATGACTCCATATGAGCCCAAAAGAAGGATACAAAGATCCAAGGTAGTGGTGAAAGGTCCCAAATATACCACACACTCCTTAACTAAGGATTCTATAGAGATCTTGGCTCTAGAAGCCATCTCAACATCCCAACTATGACCCTACCTAACTACCACCAACCTGCACCACTCTACTAAAGATGGTGCAATAAAAGAATCAAAAGAACCAGAATCAAATAGAATGGAGGTAGGAATACCACCAATGTTACCTATAGTCTCAATAATTGTACTCTGATGCTCTACCTGGTTGTTCTGGACCACTACGTACATCCTATGACTACGCCCCATATCACCCAAAGTAGGCTTTTAGATCTGTTTCTTACCCTTGTTATTATGGTTCTATGGGTAGTCTCCCCAAAAATGTCCAATAACACCACAACCAAAACAACCGCTTGATCCTCTACCCTATTAGTAGATTCAACCAAGACTCTAGAGATCTATGGTGTGGATCTAGATGATCCGGTTGTGGTCTATTGAGGTCTCTGCTAGCGAGCTTCTATTGAGTGAGCTCTCTGGACACCTTGTGTCTGATGGGACCCCTACGAGGAGGCCCCATACTCTGACCTCTCTCTCGTGCGTTAAACCTCTGTGGAGGTCTATAAGGTGGGCGGGACTGCTACTATTGTCTAAAAGATGACTATGTTAAAACCTGTCCACCACGAGGAAGAGGTACTGACCCCCTTGATTTGTTGTCCTGCATCTATTTTATACGGCTCTAGACTCGGTCTCTATCCTTTTGGGTATTTCCCGGAGTCTCCTATGCTATATAGGCATTCTCGATGTCCTCAACTAATGTCCTTGGACAATTGATCTGCACTGCACCTCCAATGTCTAGATTTAGGCCCCGAATGAACCTATGGATCTGCACCTGCTCATCCTGCATGTAATCAACATACTAGATTAGATCCAAATCTACTCTCATACTCAGCCACTATAAGAGATGCCTATCAGAGGTCATGAAACTAATTTATTCACTACTATATGAACCTCTGTGACAAATATCTATTCCAGAAACACTCCTCAAAGAGATCCTAGGTAACTGTATTAGAATCAACATGGAGCTTCTACTCCTCTGTCCACCACCAGACACTAGCTCTATCCCTTAGTAGATGGATCGCAACACAAGCTTTCATGTTGCTAGAACAAGGACAAAGATTGAAGCATCTGCTCAAGCTCACCAACCAGTCTTTACCTGAAATCCACCTATGTCACTAGATTAATGTGATGGCCAAAGCTTCAGGATCTCCTTGATGTGATATGCAGCTATGGTATGATGGCCTCTAGGCCTCTCTATATGATCATCCCTAATCCTAGGGCTCTGAGACCTCTCTCTATCTCCTAAATATCAGTCACCCTGTCCCCTCCGTGGTGACTCTGCTTTTAGATGACTCTGCATGGAAGTTCTCTCCTCCATGCTCCTCATTGGGTCGAGGAGATACATGACCCTCAATGGAAGTGACTCTATCATGTTTGGTTGCATGTCCTCCTACTAATCTTCTATGTAGAGCGACGTTAACATCATGAAGAGTCTCGAAAATATAGTGTAGGATGGTTGCTACAACATGATATAGTGGTGATAAGTCCAGTCTATGTGAAAAGACCCCTTGTCTCATTTGTGCCTCCCCTACGTACCATGGTGAGAGTTAATTCATCTTTCTAAGTTTTATTCGGTTTCCATGTTTACTAAAATATGTTAAAAGTGTGTTAGGTTTAAGGTTCATGTCTCAATTTTTCTAGTGTACCCAATGGCCCAAGATTTTGAACTAGTTCTCTCGATACCAAGTGTAATGCCCTCTAAAACAACCCACCCGAGACCCAAGAACAACCTAGGATTAGTTAGGAAAATTATGGAATATTATTTTTTGTTAAAAATAGTCTACAACTGTGTTACAAGACAATAGTTGTCACTAACAAGTTCTAAATCAGTTCTAAATCATTAGAATATACTTTTCTTTTATTAATAATAATATGAGGTCACAAGGTCCCAAAATTTTAGGGTTAGAAGGTTCAATTAGGTTCAAAGGGTAATTCCTCACCATACCCACTCTCTAACAGGATTAAAGATTCAACTTATTTTTTTTATCAAAATTAATGCCTTCAAAATTTCCCTAAATCATTCCCATTGGATAGAAAATTTATTCACCTTTCCACTAATATAAACAAGTTCTCCTAACTCCTCATATTTCTCAAGTTATGGACCGATGGGCCTTGGGGTGAAAATTTTCCCCGGAGGGGGCCTTCAGTGCCCAGGAGAGAAATTTTTCTCAAGGGCGGGTCTACGGGCTGAAGGGAGAAATATTTCTCGGAGGAGTATTAGGGTCGGTGGGGCTGCAGGAGACTTTTGGAAATTTTCCACTCGGGGTGAAATGCCACCTTTGCACCCGCACTCCCGCGAGTCCACAAGGGACAACTAGCGTCTCCTAAGGCACGCAGGGAAAGCGGGATGGCGGGGATAAAATATTTTTAGCACCCCGAAGGGAAAAAAAGGGTAAAATTAACCCACGCCTCTGTCGATGCCTCATGATGCCACATGGTAGCTCCTGATTGGCTACGGGGTGGCGGGGAAACTTTAGAAAAATTTCAAAAAAATTCTGAAAACAAGTCCTCTTAACTCCTTAGATAGGAAATTTCTTCACCTTTCCACTAATATAAACAAGTCCTCTTAACTCCTCATATTTCTCAAGTTATGGACCGATGGGCCTTGGGGTGAAAATTTTCCTCAAGAGGGGGCCTGCAGCCCGGGAGAGAAATTTTTTCTCGGGGCGGGTCTACGGGCTGCGGGGAGCAATATTTCCTGGAGCAAGAGTCCTGTCGATTTGGTCAGCAAGATACTTTTGGAAATTTTCCGCATGGGGGCAAAAATCCACCTTTAAATTGGTGCTCCCACGAGTCCGCAAGGGAAATTTGGTGCCTCCTAAGCCACGCAGGGAAAGCAGGGTGGCGGGGATAAAAGATTTTTAGCACCTTAAAGGGAAAAAAAGGGTAAAATTAACCCGCGCCTTTGTCGACGCCTCGTGATGCCATGGTAGTTCCCGATTGGCTATGGGGCGGTGGGGAAACTTTAGAAAGTTTTCTCAAAATTTTCTAAAAATGCAAAAGGTGAAAAGGAATCCGCTCCTCCGACGATGCCTCACGAGACCACATGGCATCTCGTGATTGGTTGCGGGCCGGCTGGGCGTGGGAAACTTCAGAAAACTTTCCCAAAATCTTTCTTAAATGCAAAGTTACTAAAAATGATACACCCCTCCGCCAACACCTCATGGTGCCATGTGGAAGCCTCTGATTGGCTGCGAGCCGCGGGAAAATTAGGAAACTTTTCAAAAGAAAAATCCAAAGCGCTAAGCTTAAAAGGGATCTGCCCCTCTCTGCCAACGCCTCGTGATGCTAGGTGGTAGTCTGCTGCTTGTAGGGCGGCGGGGAAAACTAGGAGAATTTTCCCAAAAAAATTTCGAAGCGCTAAGGGAAAAAATTGGGCCCGCAAGCTCGCCAAGGAAATTTTTCCCATTTTTTTATGCCAAGTGAAGAAAAACTTCATAAGGCCATAGTTTTTGATAGACAACTCGGTTTTGGGAAAACGAGGAATTTCTAGAAATCTCTCAACATCCTCTTTACTCAGGAATCATTAAATTTTGATTTTGATAAAGTTTAAGGAGTCAATTTCAAGAAAATGGTCTGCACATTTTTACATTGCAACTAGTAAAAATTAACTTATAAAATTTGTTCAATTTGATCTTCTTCCTCTCTCAACATGTCAAATAGACATGGAGAATTTTTCTTAGGTGGATTTAGGATAAGTTTGTGAGGTAGATCTATTTGATTGAGTTCCAATTTGAAATTTTACAACTTTGACAACAAAACGACTATGAAAGCTTTGAACTCGGTTTTGCTAGGTTTTGAAAGATTTCCTTTAAGTTTTTTTGTCTAATTGAACTCATTTATATCCTGACATATTCAATTTTAATGTTTCATTATTATTTATTGATTTAATGTTTGTTCTGTTCATTTATGGTAAAATTTACATAGTTTAACGTGAAGTAAAAATGGAAACAACAAAATTAACTCAATGGTTCTTATTTTACTTGCCTTATAAATGAATTCATTTCATGCTAGTTTCAAAAAGGTTTCATTCCTTCAATCAAATGATAAAGACAAGAATGTAACTTTTATTCTTTTCAAATCATGCACTTCACAAAATAGAGTACTACATTTCCTTCATATGCATTTCTTTCTTTCAATAAGAGATTTCAATTACATTTAAAAGATCAGATTCAATACCATAGTGTAATTTGAGAAAGGTAATACATCATTTATTGATTCCAAAAGACAAATTTGTAACATCCTTCTTTTATTCTTTGAATGCAATTTCTTTCACATTCTTTCAAAATAAAAACAAAGTTTATTTCTTTTACATTTCACTTTACAACTTTCATAATCAACACAACATCTTTCCATTACAAAACATTTAGAAGTTCATCCACTTCAAGTGGGAGAGGTTACAATAAAATTTATCTCAATAGGGGACTATCCAACTATCTTTTTCCTTGCTCCGAACAACAACATGCATATTTCTCATTTTTCTAATTTAATCACAATTAGAGTAGGGAAGGGAAATGCTCTCCACCAAACCAAGATATCCAATGAAAAAGAGAAGCTATCCTTATTCATTAGCCCTCGAGCCCTAACCACAAAGCAATAGAAGGTGTGATCCCACTCATGGCAACAACAAGCTTCCACAAACACACAAGAAGTATTTTCATAATAAAAACAAAGTCCAAAACAAAATTTAGTTTACAACTAAATTAAAACATGACAAACAATACTAATGCCATCAAGCATGTCAAAGGAGAAAGAAACTACGGGGGATGCTTCTTATGCCTCCTAAAAAGGGGAAATGGGTATCACCACATGAATTACAAACTGTCAAAATATAGTATATCAAAGCCCTGGTATTCCTAATGCCTCCCCCAAGTACCCCTTATTCCTCACATTTTCTTATGCCTCCCCAACCTCTTATGGTACCCCATAACCAAAAGAAATGCAAGCTATTTCTTTGTAATGTGAAACCCAAATCCCAACTCCCTTCACCCTTATACCTCCCTAAAACACACTTGTGCCTCCCATAAAATAAATCCCATAGTCTTCTCCTACACCATTCCTAGACCATCTACCCAACAGCCCACAAGCATATCAAAACATTCACACATTAATATTTACATTCATAAAAGAAGAGTATTTCAAGAGCCAAGATCTTACCTCTCCATGATGGGCTTTCCCAAGTTCCAAATAGTAGATGTTTGAAAGAAAACAATCCAAACCAACCAAGCACAAGAATGCAACAATATTCCAAAAAAACTTCAAGCAAGAGCTCCCAAACAATGAGGAATTCACCCAAGAAGGAAGTCTCCAAAATGAAGCAACCCCAAAACAAGGCAAGCAATTCAAATTTAATAGAAGAGGGAAGGGAATAGGATGAGGTGGGTCCATGTAGGATGTCACATCACACACCCTCAATTCCAACCCCAAAGTCAACTTCATTCTCCAATGCATAATAAATAGGTGGGTCAATAATATGAATGTTTACTTACACACTCAAATCCAACCCACACCCCAAAGGACTGAAATTAAATCATGTAAGAAAAGTGTAATTAAAACCTACAATTTACCTTCTCAAAAACCCTTATAAAAGTCTAATATCAACTCTCTAACCGTAGGTATGGTTGGTAATTAAATTCAAAAGGTATGGGACAAGTTTAACTTGTCCCACAAGCCTCCAAAATTAGCCTCCAAGGACAATTTCTAATTTCCAAGAAGGTGGAGTGTTTCACACTCAAAATTTAACTTATACATCACTTACACATCTGTTACAACACTTCAATTCAAGGCTAAAAAATCTATTAATTACTTTCTTATGACATATTGTAATTAATTAACTTAACAACATGATGACTCACAAAATTACACACCATTTAATAATTAATGAAAGGATAAAAGCACCACAAAATAAATGCATGCAAAAATAAAAAAAAGGGACCAAATAAAAGAAATAAATAAAACCTCTTGGTCACATTTAAAGGTGATCCCCATGGGAATCCCTAACACACACACAACACGCAAAAACAAATACTAGTTGCCATGGTGACCTTGTTGAATTCATCTAGAATTCCAACGTGGTTGACCTCCAATCCCTCGATGTTTGTTGTGATATTTTAACCTATAAAACAAAAATACCTCCTTCGGTCTCGTGGTCATATCACAACATCGAAAATAATATAAATATAATTCCTAAAATCATCTAGATATATGAATCATAACAACATCAAAGCAATATAACAAAATATCATTTATATTTTTGTCAACAACTATATCATCATCTAATAATTTCCATTTCTAGGTCTACTCACAATATATAAATATCACAAGTCCGAACAACATCCATAATATAACAATGTCAAACAAGATATCATCATCAACATATAAAATGTCTCTAATAATCATCATGCATCATAACTGAATCAAGTCAACAATAATCCACGATCTAACATCTAACATCATACTATAATAAAGTCAATAATCATGTCCATAATATAATCGGTGCTATCATGATTAGTATCAAAAATGTGTCAAAGGGAAGTGGGCACTACAAAAATTGCACTCAATTATTTCCTTATATCCATTACTTATAAAGGATGCAATCTATACCTAGTTGATTCACTATAATTTTTAAGTTGTGAAGGAAAATATTGGGGATGGCTCTCGATATTTACACATACACAATGAAAATTATATGGATTTTAAGTCCCTCATTTGGGAAATGTAGCACAATAGTGATATAGATTAAAAAAACCCTTAAAAACAATACCTTCTACCTTTTTTTTAAAACATGTTAGATTCTTCCACCAAAAATGCCCATATAATATAAATAAATTAAAAGAAGACAATAGTTTTCTCTAGCATAAATCCTAGTTTACAAAGACATCCAACGATCATTCTTAACCTTAAAGATGTTATATTTTATCAAATAGTTCGATATATATTGAAGGTAGCACAAACATGAATAATGTTAAGCTTGAGTACTTGAACAAGATAAAACTATCATAACCACAAATGGAAAACTAATTATATCAAATTAGAGTATATATAAAATTTAAATTTATCAAGTTAATAAACATTGTTTGATTGTTTATAATTTGATTAGAGAGAGTTGAATGGAGGATAGGGTCGACTCTCTATAGAAAATGGATCAAGAAAGTACATTTAACAAGTCAAAAAAACAAAACAAAGGAACCTTCTATCCTATATAAAATTGATGAAAAAGACTTGTAAATAAAATACAAATAATATAGATGGTACTTTGTACTAAAGGATGTACTTATTAATTATAATACCCACTCTAATAACTCTTTTTCAATTATACTTTCCCAACAAACAAAATTTTCCACTAGCTTTTCTCCATTTCGTGACTAATTCTTTTATTAATGATGTTGATCTTTAATATTCGTTCTAACTTTACAAAAATATCTTAACGTTGGTTGCCGCATCTATATTTTTCAAGGTTGACCATTAATCGTTAATACCTATTAATGATAGACGAATAATGACATAATGTACAAACTAAGTACAATCTCCCCTAATGGTATATTCTTAAACAAAATAATGGCACTACTCGGGACAAGCTCATAAATAACAATTAATGAATGGAATATTCTTAAACAAAACAATGCGATGGCTTATTGACAAACATCTTGATATGATATAGTGTGCAATTACGAGCCCCCAAAATAGATTTTTTCGAAAATAATGTATGGAAAACATTTACATAACACACTCCACTAAAATCTCATTTTGTAGACGTGGATTATTTTATATTTATTATTGTAATAAAACATGCTACATTAGAGACAGTACATGAATGCGATCAAAAGAGAACCATATTCACGTCAGTTAAAAATATTGGGGGAATTTTTTTTTGTGCTTGAACATATTGAAATTTAATGACAAGCACCAAACATCCATCCATGTCGAACGTAAGTCAACATGGGCTTATTTTGTAGATTTACATTACTAAAATATATTTAAAATGTTAGAGCCGTTTATGCTTTCTTGAACTGCACTTCGAATGGGAGGGAGTCGTCCTGATCAACAACAAGCCATTCATTTCCATCTTCGTCACTGTAAGTAGCGAGTGATCCACAAGCAGGCCTGCAAGTATCACAAACCGTAGGGCAGAAAACAAGTTGATAATAATTGTCAGTTTTGACGATTTTGAAGTAATTCAAATCGATGGAAGAAGATGAAGAGTCGCGCCCTGTAGCAATGAATCTTTTGTTTAGATCTGAATCCGTAGCAATCACCCATCGCGTCGATTGAACGCAGATTGTAAAAGCAGACGTCACCACCTTCAGATCGGCATTCTCCTCGATTACAGTTCCAGATAAGTAAGGCGTGAATACCACAGGAGGCCATCGTTGTCCTTCTCGTAATTGACATACATCGGACAGGTGTTATTGCGCATCTGCAAACGCAGACCGCCGCCATTCACAGGTAAAATGAAGTACTCGCTACCGGAATTCAAAGCTTCTCCATCTGTGTCTAGAACAGCATCACCGTTAGCAGCAAAGGGCCCAATTATCGCCAGCACCACTAAAATCCTGTCAAATGAATTCCAATAAAAACGGTGGCCAAAAATAATTAAAGTAGAAAGAACTTATAAAAAAAGATAAATCTTTGAGAAAGAATAACAATACCAAGTTGCTTTGGAGTATTCCATATCTGTTATCTTTACGCTTCTATACCGAGTCTTGATATATTGTTCTACGAATGATAAACTAGAAGCGATCTTCACATATTTATATAGAACCGAAAAACAGATAGTCAAAAATAGCCAGCCGGGAATTATCCACAAATAACACGAAACGATAGCTCTTGTTGAATTTGTAATGTTAACCTGCACTCAAATATTATACGAACCGCGTCAATCTTATCCACTGCACATGTTCTTATATGGCGATGGTCAATTGCACTCTACCCGCCTATATCTTAAATCTGGATTAACTAAATACTTAGATATACGTGTAGAGTTTCACATCATTTGTTATCTTGTCCTGTAAGAAATATATCCCGTCAAATAAATGGATAACCATTATTAACGTGTCAAAGTGCCTAAATGGCTTTTAGTTTCGAAGACGACTTTTATATGGTATTATATAGTCAGTAGGGGTGCTTATTGTAACGTTGCAATGGTCATATGTAAATAGGAAGACCAAGAAAATAGATGAGCACTAGTTTATGGAAATCTAATTTATTTGATCTGTTTTTATTAATAATAATATTTTTATTACTTAAAAGTTTTTTTTTTTTTTTGTAAAATTTATAAGAGACCAAAACAAGACTGAAACAAGTGCTCACTCATGTCACAACCCAACAACAACAAGAATGCAATAAAAAAGGAACAGTAGTATGACAAGAAATTTTATATTTGAAATGAACCATTTTCCAAACGAACGAGATGAACACATCAGACATGAGAGGAAGAAGGCTATCTAGATTTTCTTGACTGCACTTTGTGCCAACTCTCTTCCTCATTCATATTGTCAACATCATGTGTCTTGATGCTGAAAGTATTAGAATCATAGTCCTGATAAGGAGGACCTTCCCAGAAATCCATAATTTGAAACTTGTTAGGGTAACACGGGTCCTTTTTTGAGCTAATAGGTTGCACCACATCCTTCGGTTCCGAACACTCGAGATTCTCTATGTTAAACACCACTTCCAAAATGCCAAGGGCCAAAAACAATCAAATTCCCATCATCCACATCGATTAAACCTCAATGTCAATGACATATTCATCCTCTCGAAACTAAACTCTAATCAAGTTCTTTTTCAAAGCCAAGCTCTATATTGGAAAAATCCTTGCATGACACTATATCACTTTAACGCAGACCGGTGTTACCAACATCATTTGGATCATTTGCAAGAACGAGGTTCAAAGAAGAGTCGAAACTCGAATCAACCAAAGCCCCATCCAGCTCTTTCAATAACGGGGAAGAAACCACCATAGCAAGGGGGGAATCCAAAGCTTGTGGAGTACGCACAAGAATTTTCAATCACGATTCATGCCTACGCTTTAATCCCACATGGAGCCCCAACACTCATAATCTCTCACAAACCAAAAGCGCTCCACTTGCCCAATCTATGCAATGTAAGTGTCACCCAAGTCAAGCACAATGCAAACCACTCGCATAGAACAATCCACTTGAATAGGGAGTCGAGAGCAGGTGGGAACAAACATGTTTTCTTATCTATTCCTACATAGGGCCTAAATAAATACTTGTGCGACGAATCGATAGCTCTACACTTACCATAGAAAATAAGGGATGGGTCATATTCAAATGGTTGGTCAAAAACCCCATGGGCGGGACGTCAAGCGAATAGACTCGAGCAAAGAGGTACCCAAATTCAAATCGACACAAATATTGGCCACAACAAAGAGCTTCCTAGGCATAGTAGTGGGATCGAAAGTGAGGATCTCACCACCACTTTGCAATCCCTACAAGAACGTCCGTATCATATAACTCAAGTGCCAGGGAAGGTATCCATACCCAAAAAAGAAAGGAAGAGGGAACTATTTTCTTCAAATAAAAATGTTGGTGTCATCTCGAGTGGTCAAGAATGGTTTTACCAAAAACCAAGGTCCAACGCTCAATACTCTATGGAATTCCTCCTCGGCTCTAAACTAGAACAAAAACAACTATTTGAAATGGCAATCACCTTAACAAGTGGTGACCATTTCCTCCTCACCTAAGCTCCAATGAAGTCAATATTTAGTCTACATCCAACAAAGCTACCAATACAAGCCAATCCTTATCTCTTATTTTCCATGTGTGCCGAGTTTCATGCAGTAGTAGATAAGGGCCATCTGGTTCCCAAACATGATTTAGGGACAGACACATATTTTCTCCAGAACCCTAGTCACCCATGAAATACGTTCGTCTTGTCTTTTCCCCGACTCTATCTATTTCCCAAACCCAACAAACCATGATCGGGAGCAAGATTTGGTTCTCACCTGTGAAGGGATTAAAATTTTTCTACCATTTCTGCCTCTAGTCTCATCCCTTTATTAGTGGAGTAAATAAATTAGTGGAAACTATAATATAAATTAAATAAACAAAACTAGTTAATAAATCTTGAATAAATTTATCTACAATATTTTAAGGGATTTCAATCTCGAAGTTTTTATTTTGGATTATTTACATAGGAAATTTTAGTAATTACACTAATTTCTAAAATGACATCCAACTAGTGATACCATTATGTTCGAAGTTTTTTTAGTGGGAAGCAAACAATAGCCTCTCGAAGTCTTTATTTTAGATTTTTCACATAGGAAATTTTAGTAATTCCACTACTTTTTAAAATGACATCCATCTAAAGATAGCATTATTATAATGCCCAAAAAATCGATGCACAAAAACCAAGACAAAACTCATTGATTACTTAGGAAAATCATGATAATAATTTCCTTTTGGTTTAAAACAAGGTCTCAAGGGTGATAACCTTACTTATGATCAAATAATTTTATGTTTAATAATTTCCTACACTTTCATAAGGTAAACGACATTAAGTTAATAATTAAATATTATTAATTTAACTCTAAAAGAATTTCTGAATCCAACCCTCTACTAAGGTTCCACTTAATTTTTATTTAAGTCATAACCATTTTATCACATTTCTTTACCCATTCAATTCTTCGTAGTTCATAATTTAATCATTTCTTAGGTTGGCCTAAAACTATCTCACATACTAACTTTAGCACCCATGCCCAACATTTGCTATACATTTCATTTTTAATTAAATTAATCCTCTTTTATCATTATCTAAAAACCCATGCTCAATATCATTTATTCAATCCCTATAGTCAACCCAAATAAATTAGTTATTACTCCATATCGAAGAGGGTCTCAATTTGTTCTACATTACTAAGCACTAGGTGGTCCCATTAATCCATTATGCATACATTTTATTTAAAACCCATTCCCATGAAAATTCGACCAACTTAAAGTTGTAGGATTAAATATTGACCTTTAGATTGAATCATTTTGAACCCTTAGATCTAAGGTTTTTCTAAAGGCCCAAAAATCCTTATAGATTTCTTTTATTCACATTTTGCCCTAATTTATATTTAAAATGTTAGAGCCGTTTATGCTTACTTGAACTGCACTTCGAATGGGAGGAGTCGTCCTGATCAACAACAAGCCATTCATTTCCATCTTCGTCACTGTAAGTAGCGAGTGATCCACAAGCAGGCCTGCAAGTATCACAAACCGTAGGGCAGAAAACAAGTTTATAATAATTGTCAGTTTTGACGATTTTGAAGTAATTCAAATCGATGGAAGAAGATGAAGAGTCGCGCCCTGTAGCAATGAATCTTTTGTTTAGATCTGAATCCGTAGCAATCACCCATCGCGTCGATTGAACGCAGATTGTAAAAGCAGACGTCACCACCGTCAGATTGTAAAAGCAGACGTCTCCTCGATTACAGTTCCAGATAAGTAAGGCGTGAATACCACAGGAGGCCATCGTTGTCCTTCTCGTAATTGACATACATCGGACAGGTGTTATTGCGCATCTGCAAACGCAGACCACCGCCATTCACAGGTAAAATGAAGTACTCGCTAACGGAATTCAAAGCTTCTCCATCTGTGTCTAGAACAGCATCACCGTTCACAACAAAGGGCCCAATTATCGCCAGCACCACTAAAATCCTGTCAAAGGAATTCCAATAAAAACGGTGGCCAAAAATAATTGAAGTAGAAAGAACTTATAAAAAAGATAAATCTTTGAGAAAGAATAACAATACCAAGTTGCTTTGGAGTATTCCATATCTGTTATCTTTACGCTTCTATACCGAGTCTTGATATATTGTTCTGCGAATGATAAACTAGAAGCGATCTTCACATATTTATATACAACCGAAAAACAGATAGTCAAAAATAGCCAGCCGGGAATTATCCACAAATAACACGAAACGATAGCTCTTGTTGAATTTGTAATGTTAACCTGCACTCAAATATTATACGAACCGCGTCAATCTTATCCACTGCACATGTTCTTATATGGTGATGGTCAATTGCACTCTACCCGCCTATATCTTAAATCTGGATTAACTAAATAGTTACATATACGTGTAGAGTTTCACATCATTTGTTATCTTGTCCTGTAAGAAATGTATCCCGTCAAATAAATGGATAACCATTATTAACGTGTCAAAGTGCCTAAATGGCTTTTCGTTTCGAAGAGGACTTTTATATGGTATTGTATAGTCAGTAGGGGTGCTTATTGTAACGTTGCAATGGTCATATGTAAATAGGGAGACCAAGAAAATAGATGAGCACTAGTTTATGGAAATCTAATTTATTTGATCTGTTTTTATTAATAATAATATTTTTATTACTTAAAAGTTTTGTTTTTTTGTAAAATTTATAAGAGACCAAAACAAGACTAAAACAAGTGCTCACTCATGTCACAACCCAACAACAACAAGAATGCAAAGTAAAAAGGAACAAAGAGTATGACAAGAAATTTTATATTTGAAATGAACCATTTTCCAAACGAACGAGATGAACACATTAGACATGAGAGGAAGAAGGCTATCTAGATTTTCTTGACTCGCACTTTGTGCGAACTCTCTTCCTCATTCATATTGTCAACATCATGCGTCTTGATGCTTTGAAAGTATTAGAATCATACTCCCGATAATGAGGACCTTCCCGAGAAATTCATAATTTTAAACTTGTTAGGGTAACACGGGTCCTTTTTGAGCTAATAGGTTGCACCACATCCTTCGGTTCCGAACACTCGAGATACTCTATGTTAAACACCACTTCCAAAATGCCAAGGGCCAAAAACAATCGAATTCCCATCATCCACATCAAATTAAACCTCAATGTCAATGACATATTCATCCTCTGAAACTAAACTCTAATCAAGTTCTTCTTCAAAGCCAAGCTCTGTATTGGAAAAAGCCTTACATGACACTATATCACTTTAACCCAGACTAGCGTTACCAACATCATTTGGATCCTCTGCAGGAACGAGGTTCAAAGAAGAGTCGAGACCCGAATCAACTAAAGCCCCATCTAGTTCTTCAATAACATGGGAAGAAACCACCATAGCAAGTTGGAAATCCGAAGCTTGTGGAGTACGCACAAGAATTTTCAATCATGATTCTTGCCTACAGTTTAATCCCACATGGAGCCCCAACATTCATAATCTCTCACAAACTAGAAACTGCTCCACTTGCCCAATCTATGCAACAGAAGTGTCACCCAAGTTAGCATAATGCAAACCGCTCGCACTAGAACAATCCACTTGAACAACAGAGTTAAGAGCAAGGTGGGAACAAACATGTTTTTTATCCATTCCTACACATGGCCTAAATAAATACTTGCGATGACCGATAGCTCTACACTTACCATAGAAAATAAGGGATGGGTCATATTCAAATGGTTGGTCAAAACCCCATGGGCGGATGTCAAGCGAATAGACTTAGGCAAAGAGGTACCCAAATTCAAATCGACACAAATCTCGGTCACAACCAAGAGCTTCCTAGCCATAGTAGTGGGATCAAAAGTGAGGATCTCACCCAACGCTTTGGAAATCCTGCAAGAACATCCGTATCATATAACTCAAGTGCCGGGAAGGTATCCATACCCAAACAAGAAAGGAAGAGGGCACTATTTTCTTCAAATACAAATGTTGGTGCCATCTCGAGAGGTCAAGAATGGTTTTACCAAAAACCAAGGTCCAACGCTTCAATACTCTATGGAATTCCTCCTCGGCTCTAAACTAGAACAAAAACAACTATTTTAAATGGAAATCACCTCAACAAGTGGTGACCATTTCCTCCTCACCCAAGCTCCAATGAAGTCAATATTTAGTCTACATCCAACAAAGCTACGTCTGAAGCCAATCCTTATCTCTTATTTTCCATGTGTGCCAGAGTTTCATGCAAAGCAGAGAAGGGCCATCTGGTTCCCAAACATGATTCAAGGGGCCAGACACATATTTTTCCCCTTGACTCTATCTATTTCCCAAACCCAACAAACCATGATCGGGAGCAAGATTTGGTTCTCACCCGTGAAGGGATTAATTTTTTTTTGCCATTTCTGTCCAGTCTCATCGTTTTATTAGTGGAGTAAATAAATTAGTGGAAACTATAATATAAATTAAATAAACAAAACTAGTTAATAAATCTTGAATACATTTATCTACAATATTTTAAGGGATTTCAATCTCGAAGTTTTTATTTTGGATTATTTACATAGGAAATTTTAGTAATTACACTACTTTCTAAAATGACATCCATCTAATGATACCATTATGTTCAAAGTTTTTTTATTGGGAAGTAAACAATAGCCTCTCAAAGTCTTTATTTTAGATTTTTAACATAGGAAATTTTAGTAATTCAACTACTTTTAAAATGACATCCATCTAAATATACCAATATTATAACGCCCACAAAATCAACGCACAAAAACGAAGACAAAACTCATTGATTACTTAGGAAAATCACGATAATAATTTCTTTTTGGTTTAAAACAAGGTCTCAAGGGTGATAAGCTTACTTATGATCAAATAATTTTATGTTTAATAATTTCCTACACTTTCATAAGGTAAACGACATTAATTTAATAATTAAATATTATTAATTTAATTCTAAAAGAATTTCATAATCCAACCCTCTTCTAAGGTTCCACTTAATTTTTATTTAAATCATAACTATTTAATCACATTGCTTTACCCATTCAAATTCTTCTTAAGTTCATAATTTAATCATTTCTTAAGTTGGCCTAAAACTATTTCACATACTAACTTTAGCACCCATGCCCAACATTTGCTATACATATCATTTTTAATTAAATTAATCCTCTTTTATCATTATCTAAAAACCCATGCTCAATATTATTTATTCAATCCCTATAGTCAACCCAAATAAATTAGTTATTACCCCATATCCAAGAGGGTCGCAATTTCTTCTACATTACTAAGCACTAGGTGGTCCCATTAATCCATTATCCATACATTTTATTTAAAACCCATTCCCATGAAAATTCCACCAACTTAAAGTTGTAGGATTAAATATCGACCTTTAGATTGAATCATTTTGAACCCTTAGATCTTAGGTTTTTCTCTAAAGGCCCTAAAATCCTTATAGATTTCTTTTATTCACATTTTGCCCTAATTTTCATTTGATTTTTTCTTGCACGTCTGAAAGAAAGGAGGCCATGGAGTTTTGCAAGGGGTTAAGAAGATTTATTTTTCTTACATTGGTATATAGGATGGATACACATAGATTTGGATGATTCCATTTCATCCCTCTCCTAGGGTTTGCCATGTATTTCATTTTCTATTTGTATTTTGTGGAGAGTTAACCCCATTCGGGTTGTTGGAATTATTTTCCCCAATTTTCTTGCGTAAACCTAAGTATTCACAGGTTGTGGGGACACACACACACACACACACACACACACACACACACACACACACACACACACACACACACACACACACACATAACATACATGTATATATTATTGTGTTTGCAATGAAGGGTTAAATTGGCATATACCCGTGATTTATATTGCAAAACGACCAAGATAGTGTGATTATATATATATATATGTGTATATTATATATATATATATATATATATATATATATATATATATATATATATATATATATATATATATATATATATTGTGTTTGTAGTGCATGGTTAAATGATATCTACCCACAATTTATATTGCACAATGGCTAGGATGGTGAATATATATATATATATATATATATATATATGTGTGAGTGTGCACACGTTAGTGCATGTATATATATAATTAATATTCAAGGCCCTAAATGGTTTGGTCGAGCTCGCACATTTTTGTTTTATGTACGGGTTGTGCAAATGATAGACATGAATTTCATTAAAATGGGTCACTTTGTTTAAAGGGTTTGGGTTTTACGTATATGGATGGGGCGCCACCATACCCTACCCACCATGCTAATTCCCTTATGGACCGTGTAGGCCTATGTGGCCTAATCAATCAAACAAATCTGTTATCTCAATTTTGCCCTCGGGAAAATTGAGAAAACACGACCCTATGCAGGAAGAAATCTATGGGTTGCTTTTGTCGATTTGCCCACATTTCAAATCTAATGATCGGGTTGCGGGCAGTGGCTCGAAAATGGAGCAAAGTAGGGTCACTAAGGAGGTAAACAGTGTCAAAAAATTAGAGTCTCAAAGGATAGAAGTAGGGAAATGGTTCAAAGTCTTTGGGCTTCACAAATGATTCAGAACATGCCCAAATTGGCTAAGTATGGAAGAGACGGTAGAAGATGTCAAGTGTCTTAACGATGTACCTTCAAGGGTCGAATCCAAGTACCGACCTCAAGTGAGCACAAAGCCTCCACATATCCGAGTTCCCCAAAAGTAAACACCGGCCGTTGAAAAGTCTTTAACTCAGTAAAAGGTGCCAAGTGTCTACTCGGCACATCTTTAAAAGTAAATATAAAAGTGGGTTCCCCAAACAAGCGTCGGCATTCCATGTGTCCCAGATCCGAATAGGGAAAGAGTTGATAGTTGAAAATTCAAGATGGGAAGAGTCAGCAGAGGGTGCCACGTTCTCAACCACGCAAATTCAAGAGGGCAGCCCAAGGGCTAGAATCGACAAGCCCCAAGTCTCCATGTGTCCCGGGTCAAACATATGGCCTGCAAAACAAAAGGAATTATCTAAAACACAAAGGGAATAGAGCAAGCCAAAGAAAGCACCATGTGTCTCTTCAAAGCAAATTTAAAAGGTAAATCTAAAATTGGTCCCCAAACTAGCACCAGCTCTACCCGTGGCCATGTTCCAAGTCAAAGCGGGAAGGCAGGTTGTCGAAGGCAATTCAAACTTTTTGGCTCAAAAGTCGTAAAGTATAAAAATGAACGGCACCTCCGCTGATGCCCAAGGAGCCACATGTCAGCCCTAAATTACATATGGGTTGGTGGGCCTAGGGAGAATTTTCACCCAAATGGAAAATGTGGACCGGTGGGCCCGAAGATATTTTTTTAACAAAAATGAATTGCGGGGCTATGGGAATTTTTGCATTTTGTATTTTTAGTGCCAAAAGGCGTAAAGTGAATTTTGTGCCCGCGGACCCATTCTACTAATTTGTTTTCACCATTTTCTTATGGACTTGAATCAAACATTCAAATGGACATATCTTTCGATCTAGTGCCTGAAATTCAATAAATTAGGCATCATTGGAAAGGTCTCAACCTCGTTTGCACCATGGAGACCTGAAACTTTAATTTTGGTGAGGTTAGGTGAGAGAAAATTTGAAAATGTCTTCATGCCATTAATATGCGATCTGATTTCTCCAACAACCAGATCATATTTGATTTGATTTGTTGTTCTTCCTTCTTCAATGTACAAAGCGACATAGAGCAGCGAACTCGATAGATCGTGGGTGGATTTAATGGGGCATTGATGGGTGGTAGCTAAGATTAAAATCAAGTTTCCTACCTCTTTTCTTCCTCCCTCCTCTCTAAATCTATAAAAGACTGAGTTGGGCTCATTGTAAAGGGTTGGACATTTCTATTTTGCACCCTCCCTTCTCCTCTAGTCTGCAGATGAGTTCGTGGAGTCCAAACCTCCCATTCAAGTTTTTATGCAATTTTTGCCTCTTGGATAACTATAATGTATTGTATCAAATTTGGAGCAATAATATATGTCCTGTCACACCTCAATGCTTTATTTACACATGTTATCAAGTTGTGATGGTTCTAAGAATTTCTTATTACCACCTTACATGACCTATTACAATGCCCATAGTTGACACACATGAATACAATAGTAAAAATACTGGAATAAATTTTTTTCTCTCACATTGTAGTTCACAAAACACTAGAGGGTATCACTTATGCCACAACACAACACATGATCTCTGCTTGCATGAACACTAACCCACATAGGAAATATGAAAACACTTGATGCACATCAAGGAAATTTTTTTGTGACAAGACACAACATAACGATTCAACTACATTATGAATCCCATATGGAACCATCCATGACATCATTTTCCTAGTTTACATATTTATTATATTCATATTTCTTTATTGACCTTATATCTTGAACTCACTTATCAATTATTTTATAATTAAACTACATTAGTTTTTTTATTTAACATTTCACTTGTAGTAATCCCATCTAATTTTACTTGTTTCCTTCATCACAAAGAGAATTTTGTAACTGGTTATTGGTATAAACATATGTACATACATGATCATTTTAGTATTTCTTCCAAGGATTCATTTTCTAAGTTTTATGTTCGATTGGGTTTTCCATTTATCTTATTTACTCTAGATTAGATAGGTTTCATGTTCTTCTCATATTGGCATTTAATTTCTAAGGTTAGTCTATGTTGTTTTACGTTAAGAAAACTAATTATGTATCCCATCTACTAGACTAAATTTCTTAGTCATCATGGTACCAACATGTATGATCTTACACTTGACCAGTGTTTGAATTTCTCGAACAATTAAACATTAGTTGTGTGTTATAAGGAGATATTTGATTATTAATTTTACACACCTTTATAGGGTCACAACTATAGTCATTATACATCTTTATCTCCAAAATCAACTGGTAACTCTGTGGGGTCATTCGATACTTTTTGTTAAGTTCACACTCATGTTCAAGAGAGGTTAAATGGATTCACACTAGTATTCTCATGTGTAGGCATCTAAAACATAAGACCACGCTTGAATCAATTCCATCATCTTAAAAATGATTTCACTTAATTTGATTTATTTAGTGTATTGAAATTTGTTGAGTAATCCATTTATCAATAAGGAAATTTTCATGCTCGTGAGCCTACTAGCTATCGTCCGAGGGGATTATCTCAAGGACATGATTACCCGGTTTCACAACATATATTCATTACGCATTAGGAGAAGTGGGTAAACAAGAGAGAATAATCCTTCATTTAAAGGAGTATGATTCACAATAGGGATCACACACTATGTATGTATTCCCTCACCACAAGATGGTTTAAACACATTATATGAATGATAAAAAATACACTTTTCTCATAGCACACCATCTTATAGTTACTGCTCGCAACTAATCGTAAATTAAAATTGTGTTAAGTTTCACATTATAACTCTTAGTATTGAACCACATAATCCTAATGATAAAATAAATTGGGTATTGAGTTCACTATGATCTCACTCATACATGTGACTTCCACGGTTAGTTAGCGATCTTCGCTACCCACAATATTCACTTTACATGTGTGCCCGACCAAGAGGATCTTATAGTATGTTTGGGTTTTGGTTACATAAATAGTACTACCTAAGGAGAACATATTCTCCTTACTACCACAGTATTACCAATCATAAAAGAGAACCACAAACTTTAGATAATGTTTTACCATGTCGTCCTAATTGTCAAGTTCATGATGATGTCACTAAGCATACAGGCTATGATGAAAACTCAAAATGTGGCTCTTATATACTTAAGCTAGGATATGCTATCGAGTGTAAAGATATAAGATAATTTTAAGGTTTTATTCTTCTATACTAAAATAAATCACATAGAAAATGGTAGTTGTAAATGATTTTTAAACTAGGGGTGATTGTTTCATTTAGATATCTTTATTATATTTTCAAGGTAAAAACACAATACACTTATTTTTATCATCAATTGCGAGACGGAATTGCACTATAAGCTATTAAATTCAGTTTCATTTAACATGTATATATTTATATTTTATAATAAAAATTTGGAGATCAAAATATCACCCATGTTTAGATGGACATTTCCCTTAAAAACTAGCATCTTAAAATTATTATAAAACTTCAATAATAACCTTTTAATAGTTTGCGAAATGTTGAATTATCCTCTACAATTTCATCTAACATATATACCCAATACTCTTTTACCATATGTAAATCTGAATTAAAGAACATCTCGTACCTATTACCAATTTCTAAAAACAAGTCCTTACTCGATACACACACACACACACACACATTTCATTAACATACATAAATTACAATAATCCACATCAAATTACAACCACGTTGTTTCGTCATCTTACTTGCATCCTACAAAACCATGTGATCATGAAATCAACGATAAATTGTTGGCATGGCATCCACCTAGATCTAGCATAATTAAAAGTTTTAGTTTACCACTTACATAATAATAATAATAATAATTTACATTTTAAAGAAGAGGGTTAGAGACATATATTTATTTAATTTCATTTCACTTCATTTCGTAACCAAGGAGAGAGAGAAAGGTAGGGAAGAGAGAGAAACACTATTTTCCAAAAGTCAAATTTCACATAAAAAGCCACAAGATAGATTTAAAAATAGTTATTTACAAGTGTCAACAAGTTTCCATGGTGGTTTGGTAACCCGACGGGGTCCTACAACTTTATTTTTATGTTTTCCTACTAGTAGCAAAAACGTTTAATTTAGGTTTTAAGGCTAAGAAACCACTTACAAACATTGACATCCAATGAAAAAACACACAATGATTAAACTTATACATGTACTCCTTTAAACTAAGAATTCAAAAGAACTGCAAAATTCGGAACTCGGTGAATAGTTTATGATTGGTGGCTAATTTTCTGAGGCCATCGGTTGTAAATGGCCTAGTTTCAAATGATCAAAAGTTAGCTCGAGGGCTCAGAAAACCAAATCCAAAACTAACCTTTGATGGAAAAATGTGCAATGATAAAGTTTCTACAAGTTCCCACATATATGGAGAATTTATCGATTCAACAGATCGAGAACTAGAAAATAGGTTTCAAATGGAGATGGTTTTACGGAGCCACCGGTCATAATTGGTGTAGTTTCTCTTAGTCAAATTATAACCCGAGGTATACAAGATGCCTTTGTCAAACTATCAAGAATAGTGTTTTTCCACAAATTGAAGGTTATAAGAAATTTTCTATTAAAAATACTAGAGGTTTGCGAAGGAGGATAGGAGTTTCGTTGCTCAGGGTTCAAACGGTGGGTCAAAACGAAATACAACTTTTTAGTTTTAATAGATTAGTAAAAGTGCAAAACGGGATAACCAGGATTCTAGGGGAGTGATGAAGGGAGTACCAAAATTCAATCGAGGTTTATCTAAGGCTTAACATGACTCCCCACATAGCAAGGAACAAAGACGAAACTTCATTTCTCTTTTCTGGGGTCCAGAAGGTCTTTTGCGAGTGTTGGAATATTGCGTTTTTTTTTTAATTTACAAGGTAGACAACAAAATGGTAATTTTATAGACGAATCATCTAACACCCACCAACACAGAGGACATGAGCATCTAATTTTGATACCTTATATAACATTGTATCAGGTTATGGTAGGAACCACACGTGATGACGATAAAATTGTAGGTTGGGAAGATAAATCACGAGGAGTTTTATTATTTCGCGCTAATCGTCTAATTATAATATCCAATTGTACCAAACCTAATGGTTTCATATTTTTATTTTATTGTAAATGGATAACCAAATTATAAGAAAATTATAAGATATTATGGTAAGGAAGACCATGCCTAGCAATATTGGCGTCCGTAGAGAAAGTAGTGCTCTAGGTGGGTTTGCACACATTCCATAAAGCTCTAAGTTTCTCTTAACATTCATAAAAATAGTTTTTGTGTAACCACAACTCCACCATTTCACATTTTCTTTAAATATTATTCGAAATAGGGAGCTCCCTTAAAGGTATAATGAATTTATTGTATAGTTTAAACCATGTAAGGGAAACTCTAGCGAACTATGAAATCAACATTACCGAACCCGAGATACAGACAAGGAGACTTGACAAAATCACAAGACATGAACCAAAACCCAACATTACATAATATATCTCCACAAACGAGCTCGAAAAAATCCACATTGAGTTCAGATTATCCCAACACAAAGTGCAGAGCTCCCAAAAGCCTTGGTGAGTTAGTGAGGTGGAAAGATGACTTTAAGGAAAATAACAAATAAAGATGGTTACCAAAACCCTGATCTGAATAGTTTTCTTGACAAAGGTACATGGTTTCACAAACTAATTGAGCTTGGTGATGACAGAAAATTCGGTGTATCAAATGTAACCAAGCTCTCTCATGTAAATCATAAAAGGCATGGCTCGAGCCCATAACATGATCCGAGCTCCAAAATAGGCCAAGTTGACTACTATCTAGACAAAAACATGGAAAACAAGTCATATTTAGATATATCAAGAACACGCGCCCCCATTCCACTATTCACACCCTCTTTAGAGAAGGCCCTCTAAAAAATATGTGGCTCACATGACGTAGCATATTAATTTTTATGGGAGGTATTCAGATGAATATGTAGATGATATGCACAGAGATGTTAGAAGGTGCAAAAATAACACTTCGATGGGCATTCTCTTGTGAGATTTAGTGAGTAAATTTTTAAAAACAACGTTTAACTAGAATGAGGTTAGGAATGTGTTGTGTTGGGAAGAATATGCATTCCCATGAGTTTTCTCTATCCTAGATTTTCTTTTCTCAATGCTTGAGCCGATTTTCAAGAGAATAATGACCAGATTTTGTGTTGAGAAAGACAAATATAGAAGAATTATTTTGAGTCATGCAGGAAATAGACTTGGTAACATGTTTTTATTGATGTACATCCCAATTAGATTTGAAAGATAACCAATTCCTTCAAGAAATGATTCGTTAAACCTATTGTGTTGCATAAATTTTCTCTCCTTTCGGACAATCGAACTTGTCAGCAACTATCTTCTTACTAC
Source organism: Taxus wallichiana var. yunnanensis (assembly GCA_018340775.1). NCBI lineage: Eukaryota > Viridiplantae > Streptophyta > Pinopsida > Cupressales > Taxaceae > Taxus > Taxus wallichiana. Next base: position 233,758,282 of record CM031241.1, read on the forward strand.
TAAATTTACAACATGAACTAGGTTTTAGCGTGGGTAAAGTCTTCAGATCTAAAAATAATATTTTTGTATCCATATGTAATTGAAGTGACAGGTTTGAATGCCATTTATGAGCCCATGTTCCCTTGTCAGGTTTTCCATATGCATTGACGGACTCCTATAACCCACCAGCCAGCGCACATCCTCCACTAAATAAATTCACACACACACACACACACACACACTCATATTTTTTATTTTAGTGAAATATTACGGTGGCACTACTTTTCCCTCCCCTTATAAGAGCATCATCCTTGATGCAACATAAGAATAAGATTATAAGAGGTTACAAATAAGAAAGGAGGAAACAATCATGACCCACGTCTCCAGTGAATGATACATGTAATAAAGCACAACTACAAGGGAGAAGGGAATTTTGACATGTTCTTAATGTTCTATGAATATTTGTTCTCTTTTACTTTATCAATTAGTATTTTCGTTTACTTTATTTCTTATTGTCAAGCTCTTAATATTTCATTGTTTTAATAGTTTTGTTCATTTATTTTTGTGGGTGCCCAATATAATCTAACATCACAATACCATACTTGGTCCAAACACAACACGTATAGTTCATAGGACATCATGATATGCACTTTCACAACTATATCAAATCACAAGAACTCAACCAAACCATGTAAAGAACATGCATAGCCCTAACAACATAGTACTTTTCACATACATACTCCTCACACAAATTTACTTGTAACATAAGTAGACTATATCAACATGGAATTCCCAACATGTACACATATAGGATTTTCATGCAACACAAAACCATAAGTATAGATATATAGGGTCAAGATGGAAACAATATCACATAACATAAACTAGACTCACAAGAGTAAAAATACTCATAACACCAACACCATATACATCACAAAACAACTCAATAAACCTCCTAAATTATCACCAAAAACTACATATTCATCCCAAAGCATCACAAAATAACTCAATAAACCTCCTAAAGCATCACCAACAACTACATATGCACCCCAAACCATCACAAACATAAAAATAAAACTCCAAGTGCACTAATCACACACACATAAGTCTCTTATGTCTCCCTCAAGTCTCTTACACCTCCCTCAAGTATATTATGTCACCCTCAAGTCTCATATTATTTGATATAATCCCATAAGGCTCAAGATAGTAAAAATCACATAGGATTATTTGATGGACAACCCAATAGGAGAGAGAAGGGGATGCTAGTTTGCATAAGTTGAGCCTAAGTTGGTGCGGATACACAATATACTTGAGGAATCTCAAAGTATAATAAAAAAATAGAAGTGGGTTTTCAACCTATATAAGACTCCACTTCCTTAGTCATACTCGACTCAAGATTATGATAATCTGGTCCAATCCTTCTCTCCACACATACACTCTTAATGATTTCTCCCCTTAGGGTCATCAAGTGTAAGGTTAACAACATAACACATAACTAAATCACTAACAAAATGAAGATTCACACACATTAACCATAGTGTCTTATACATGGTGTGTGTGTGTGTATATATATATATATATATATATATATATATAGGGTATAACACAATCATTACTTTCACAGGTTACGATACATCACATTTCCACATAATGCACCCAAGGTGCAAGTACGACATAATAAGGGTCATATAATCCCCATATACCCCTAATTCATGACATGAATCATCTCATATTACACAAATTATACGCACAATGAACAAAGTGAATAACATTACAACATAGAATCAATTGTAAGACAACATGGTGACACACAATTCATCACTACATGGTGGCAACATTACTATACAATCCAATCCACTATACACCAATATTTTTCATACAACACATCAACACACCTACATATCATAAAATGATAAGATGCTCCAACACACTGTCATCCGTAAAAACATTCTTCTCACACATACCAAGGAAACACATCACACGTGGACTCCTCATTGAATCCGTGAAAAAGGAGACTGGATACTCTCATCACAAGCACATCAACATGATAACAAACACACACTAAGTGACATGCACCACATGTGCATTCCTAATATCTCATTTACAAAATTGGTCACATAACAACATATATCACATTACTCTTCCAATCTCCACCACCACCACCATGCACAACCATCACAACTCCAATCTACCCCGGATGTTCGAGAGCATGAACCTCCGCACCGATAACAAATATAACACCCACATTTGTCACACATGAATACAATAGTAAAAATAATGGAATAATTTTTTTCACTCACATTGTAGTTCAAACAACACTACATGGGATATTTTATGCCAACGCACAACACATGACCTGCTTACATGAACACTAACCCACATAGGCAATATGAAAACACATGATGCACATCAAGGCCATTAGTTTGTAACAAGGTACAACATAACGATTCAACTACATTATGAATCCATACGGGCATCATCCATGACATCACTTTCCTGGTTTACATATTTGTTACATTCATATTTCGTTAATGACCTTATTTCTTGGAACTCACTTATCAATTATTTTATAATTAAACTTCATTAGTTTTTCTTTATTTAACATTTCACTTGTAGTAATCCCATATAATTTTTCTTGTTTCCCTCATCACACCATAATGTTTTAACCCGGTTATTGGTACAAACATATGTACATACAAGATCATTTTATTATTTGTGGCATGGATTAATTTTCTAATTTGCATGTTCGATTGGGTGTTCCATTTATCTTTGTTACAACAAGGGAGGTTCTCATGAAGCAAAGGAAGTCTATTGACTCCAGAGTAGATAGGTTTCACGTTATTTCATATTGGCATTTAAGTTCTAAGGTTAGTCTATTTTATTTTACATTAAGATAAATACGAATATATCCCATCTACTTCACTAAATTGCTTAGTCATCATGGTACCAATGGGTATGATCTCACACTCCACCAAGTTTGGATTCCTGAAAAATTAAGCATTAGTTGTGTGTTATAAGAAGATATTTGATTATTAAATTTACACATCTTACTAGGGTCATAACTAGAGTCATTGTACACCCTTATCTCCAAAATCAACTAGTAACTCTAGGGTCATTCGATACTTTTTTTCAAGATGACACTCTTGTTGAGAGAGGTTAAATGTATTCACACTAGTATTCTCATGCGTAGGTATCTAAAACATAGGACCCGTTCAAATCAATTACATCATCTTAACACGATTTCACTTAATTTGATTTATGTAGTGTATTGAAACTTGTTGAGTAACCCATTTGTCAATAAGGAAATTTTCATACTCATGATCCTACTAGCTCTCATCCTAGGGGATTGCCTTAAGGACATGATTACCTATTTTCACAATGTATATTCATTACACATCAAGAAAAGTGGGGAAACAAGAGGGAAAAATCGTTCATGTAGAGGATTACGGTTCACATTAGGGATCACATGCTATGGATTTACTCCCTCACCACAAGATGGTTCAAACACATTATATGAACAATCAAAAATTCATTTTTTTGTTACCACACCATCTTATGGTTACCTATTTGTAACTAATCATAAATTAAAATATGGTTAAGTTTCACATTATAACTCTTAGTATTGCACCATAAAAGCCAAACAATAAAATAAATTGGGTATCAAGTTCATTATGATACCACTCATGCATGTGAATTCCAGGGTTAGTTAGCGATCTTCGCCACCTACACTCTTCACTTTACATGTGTGCCCGACCAAGAGGATCTTTCATTATGTTTGGGGTTTGGTTACCCATAGAGCACTACCTAAGGAGAGCATATTCTCCTTATTACCACAAGATTACCAATCCTAAAAGAGAACCACATACTCTAGATAATGTTTGACAATGTCATCCTAATCGTCAGTTCATGATGATGTCTCTAAGCATACAAAGCTAAGACGATAAATCAAAATTGGGCTCTTATATACTTAAGCTAGGAGATGCTATCGAGTGTAAAGATATAAGTTCATTTTAAGGTTTTAGTCTTTTATACTAAAAGAAATCACACAGAAAAGGGTAGTTATACATGAGTTTTAAACTAGGGTTGATTGTTTCGTTTAGATCTCTTTATTACATATTCAGGGTAAGAAACACAACACGCCAATTTTTTATCATCAATTGCACACTGGAATTGCACTATAAGCTATTAAATTCAATTTCATTTAACATGTATATATTTAAATTTTAAAATACAAATTTGGGGATCAAAATAACAACCATGTTTAGATGGACATTTCCCTTAAACACTAGCATTTTAAAATTATTACAAAACTTCAATAATAACCTTTTAATACTTTGCAAACTATTGAATTATCCTATATGATTGCACCTAACATATATAACAAATCCCTTTTACCATATGTAAATTTGAATTAAAGAACACCTATAGTTAAAATCACATTTCCGAAGCACCCCTAAAACTAACATCTCATACCTATTACCTATTTCCAAAAACAAGTCCTTACAGTAACATATCAATGCATATATACATATTTATCATTAACATACATAAATTACAATAATGCACATTCAATTACAACCACGTCGTTTCGCCATCTTACTTGGCTCCCATAAAACCATGTGAGCATGAAATCAATGATAAATTGCTGACATGGCATTGAACTAGATCTAGCATAATTAACATTTTTAGTTTTCTAATTAGATAATAACAATAATAATTTTCATTCAAGGAAGATGGTTAGAGACATATCGTTATTTAATCTTATTTCACTTCATTTCATAACCAAGGAGAGAGAGAAAGGTAGGGAAGAGAGAGAAACACTATTTTCCTAAAGCTAAATTTTACACAAAAATGCATAAGATAGAGTTCCAAACAGTTATTTACAAGTGTCAACAACTTTCTACGGTGGTTTGGTAACCCGACTAGGTCTTACTACTTTCTTTTAATGTTTTCTTGCTAGTCAAAAAAATGTTCACTTTAGGCTCGAGGCTAAGAAACCACTTACAAACATTAACATCGATGAGAAAACACAACGATTAAAATTCTACGTGTCCTCATATAATCTAATAATTCACGGGAATTGGCGGAATTTAGAACTAGCGAACAAATTACAATTGGCCTAGTTACAAATGATCAAAAGTTAGCTCAAAGGACCAAAAACCATGTCTAGAACTAATGTTCGATGGATGAATGATCAATGAGAAATTTCCTACAAGTTCCCCTATATATGGATAATTTATCGAGTCAACGGGATGGAGAACTGGTAAATGGGTTTCAAACAAAGGACGAATTTTCTTGAGCCACTAGTCTTAATTGGTCTAGTTTGTCTTTGACAAATTTTGACCCAAGGTCTACAAGATTCCTTTGCCAAACTATCAAGAATATTGTTTTTCCCCAAACTGAAGTTTGCAGTCAATTTTCTAGTAAAAATACTAGAGGTTTACAAAGGCGGGTAGGAATTTCGTTGCTCAGGGTTCAAACAGTGGGTCAAAACGAAAGACATCTTTTCAATTTTAACTGCTTCCTAAAAGTGCAAAATGAGATAACTGGGATTCTAGGGGAGCATTGAAGGAGTACCAACATTAGATCGAGGTTGATCTAAGGCTTCTCCCGAGTCCCCACATAGCAAGGAACAAGGACGGAACTTCACTTCTCTTTTTTGAGGTCCAGAAGGTCTTTTGCGAGTGTTGAATTATTGTGTTTTTTTTTATAAATTTACAAGGTAGACAAAAAAATGGTTATTTTATTGGCGAATCATCTAACACTCACTAATACCAGCATAAATGAGTATTTAATTTTGAAACCTTAGATAACAATGTATAGGTTTGCGATACTGCACATAGATGACATCAAATTGGAGGTCGGGAAGATAAATCATAAGGAGGAGTGTTATTATTTCGCTAATCGCTTGATTATAATATCCGATGGTATCATACCAAATTATTTCATATTTTTATTTTATTGCAAATGAATAACCAAATTATACAAAAATTATAAGAGATTAAGGTAAGGAAGACCATGCCCGATAGTACTAGCGTCTCGTAGAGTAAGTGGTGTTTCGGACATGTTCACGCGCATTCCACAAAGCTCCAACTCTCTCTTAAGATTCCATCAAATAGTTTTCGTGTAACCACTGCCCCACCATTTTAAATTTTCTTGAAATATTATTCGAAATATGGAGCTACCTTAAAGGTATAATTATTTTAATGTACAGTTCGAACCATGTAAGGGAAAATCTAGCGAGATATGAAATGAATACCACCAAAGCCATGAACCAAAACCCACCATTACATAATAGAGCTCCACACACGAGCTTGAACAAATCCACATCGAGCCGAGCTATCCCGACACAAAGTGGGGAGCTCCCAAAAGCCTTGGTGAGTTAGTGAGGCACAAAGGAGACTCAAAGGAAAACAACAAACAAGGATGGTTACCAAAACCCGGATCCGAATGGTATTCTTGACAAAGGTACTGAGTTGCTCAAACCGATCGAGCTTGGTGATGATAGGCCAAGTTGGTGAAGAAAATGTAACCGAGATCTCTCATGTAAACCATAAAAGGAATGGCCGAGCCCATAACATGAGCTGAGCTCCAAAATAGGCCAAGTTGAATCACTATCTGGGCACAAAACAAGGAAAACGGGTAGTATGTAGATCTAGCAAGAACACACGCCCCCATGCCACTTTTCACGCCCATTTATAGAGAATGCCCTCTAAAAATTTGTGGCTCACACGGAATCCCCCAATAATTATTACAGGAGGTATTTAGATGAATATGTAGATGGTATGCACAGAGATGTTACAAGGAGAACAAACATCACTTCTGATGGGCATTCGCTTGTGAGATTTGGTGAGGAAATTTCACAAAACACTGTTTGACTGGAATGAGGCTAGTGCTCTATTGTTTTGGGAAGAATATGCATCCCCATGAGTCCTCTCTATCCCAGGTTTGCTTTTCTCAATGGTTGAGCCGATTTTCAAGAGAACAATGACCAGATTCTGTGTCAAGAAAGACAAATCTAGAAGAATGATTTTGAGTGATGCAGGAAACATACCTGGTAACATGTTGTTGTTGATGTAAATCTCAGTTAGATTTGGAAGATAACCAATTCCTTCAGGCAAGCATCCATTACACTAATATTTCTGCACGTATTTACTCTCCTTTCAGACACTGAACTCGTTGCAACCATCTTCTTACTGCTAAATATACAACGTGAACTAAGTTTCTGCGTGGGTAAAGTCTCCAGATCTCAAAATAATTATTTTGTATTCATATGGAAGGGAAGTGACAGGTTTGAATTCCATTCATGATCCCATTTGTCCTTGTCAGGTTGTCCATACACATTAACTGACTCATGCAACCCACCAGCCAGCCCATGTCTTCCACCAAACAAATTCACACAAATATATATATATATATTTTATAATTTTATTTTAGTGAAATTTTATGGTGGCACTACACCTATAATATACACCATTACTCTAAAAAAACTTTTAAAATTAGATTTCTAATAATGTTAAATTTTTCTATTTATGAGATACCTAATAAATTTGTGAACATTCTTAATCCACAATCTCTCCGAAAACATGTATACCGTACTAGACATAAAGAACATGTTTAAAATAATATGCTTATCATATCTATAGAACATATTATTTATCAACTACTTTTAGCTCTCACATCAAAACAAAGGAGGGTTACCCTTTATTATTTAGTCATGTGAAGGCCTCATTCATATCACCTTAACCTTGATATAATTAGTGATTAAGATCTATGCAAAATATTCGAAACTAAACTATAAGAAAATAATTTTAAAAATAAAATAAATATTTCACAATTTTTAAAGTATTACTTATGAAAAAAAATTAAAATAAAAAATTCCATCAGAATAACCTGAGCTATCATTTTCTATTTTAAATATGCTTTCATCACTTGAGTTTATAGATAACATATTCAATTTATGCAAACAAATATTGTTTTTAATCTAGTACGGGAGGATGATATAGTACCTACAAGGGCAGACATAGATTTTAGATTCTTCTCGTTTCATTTTCTATTAGGATTAAATTATTTGGGGCTAATATATAAACATAAAACACCAAATAAATCTATATATTATAGTGATTTATATCTCTAAAATAAATATTTCTTATGCTCATATACTACATTTCGATATATTATTTTAACATTTCAATTATAACACATGGTTATACAATGTAATATCTCTCACTTTACACATACTACCTATTTTTCTTGTATAATAGATGTGATATTACTTTTCATTTTTCCCCGAATGTATCTTTATTATTATTATTATTATTATTTATTTTTCATTAATATATTTTATATGGGTAACCCTTGGACCTTGTTTACTTATGTGTCACCTTTTTGTCTCACATGTAAATACTCCTAATAATATCATATGAAATTGTTACTTTTTTATGATGGTAAAATTCGGTAGAAGGGACCTATGCACACCCAAAATTGCATGTGCTACATTGTGAGAATCATTTACAAAAGTACCCAATGATGATTCAAGTCCTTTTAGAAGATGTTCGAGCTCTGAAACCCATATGCAGTGTATATTTGTAGCCTAGACATCCTTACATACCTTTTCCACATTTTTTCTAGTTTCTGCTTTGTTCTTTTTGCGTTTTGGCCATTAGTGCCGGATCGCTGCCCTACTTGGGTGGCGGTCACATGCTTTTTCCAGATTCCGTCATGCATGTTTTTAACATGCGACGATTCACTTAACTTCACTTTTAGGATGCGTTTATGAACCGATTTTTCTAAAAATAGTTTTGATTCCTTGGTTCTTCTTCTCTTCTTCTATTTTGGCATGTGCTTTAGTTATTTGGAATTGCCTCTTCTTTCCTTGTGCATGAAGGCACATCCCAACCCCAATTCTTATATATTCCATGCTTGTGTTCAAGCAAAAGGCTTGAGAATTTTTGTGTATCTTGCATAGTATTTCTGCCACAATCCTGCTAGGAATTACATATCCAAGCTCAGATATCTTGTGTTATCTCTCTTCTACTTGCATTGCAGACAGGCCTTCAAGCTACCATTTCTCAAGCGTCTTCTTTTGTTATTGTTCTTGCATTCCCAATTCCTTGGACTCATATGAACACACAAAGAAAGAAAGGAACAAACTGAGGGGACAGACACAAATACAACTAGATTTTCCAAAGCTCTTGTTTATCCAGGTTGGAATTACTTGTTTGTTTGCTTCATTTTCCAAATTGTCAATTTTGAATCATTAGTTTCAATTGCATATCAAATAGAGTAGTAAAATTGTTCATTTCAATTGATTAGGAAATTACAAGTAGATCAAATCATTAGAAAGTTTGCTCTTTGACATTACTAGGGAAGTTGTGGGGAACAATAGCTCTTTCAGGGTCATGATTTGTTCTTCACCTCTAAGGTAGGGTTTGAAGGGTTTTGATTAGATTAGGTTATTTATTTTAGATTTAGATTCATGCATTCACACAAGTAACCAAATACATGAAGTTTATTACTTGTCTTTAGTTTTGTTTATTAGATTAGAACACATTACTTAAAAACTACAAAAGATTAAAAAAAATACTTTTATTAGATTAGTTTGCATTCATTTTTTCTCTGATATATTGTAAAAACGCAAAAAAAATAGATTAGATTTCCTTTTATAGTTATTTTGTTTTATCAAGATCATTTCAATTTCATTTTGTATGACCATCAATGACCCACAATAAGAAAAGACATACAATTGTGATCTTTTGGTCCCACAACCCAATGGGCCAGAGTTGATAACAGATATTGATACAAGTTTATGTTTGATAGTCTTACGCACACCTACTACATTCTTTGAGAAAATAGAACAACTAAACACACTAAACATCACTTCTAATCAAGCCTATGATTATTGGACTGCTCCTGAAACATGGTTTGATTATGTGCATGACCATAACAGGACCACAACCTCCATGATTTTTGGTTATGATCCTCATGTCCCATAACCCAATAGGCCTGCTAACCAATTAGATATCGACACTAGTTTGTGTGCATCAATATTTAGATCATCACCACTTCCACTTGATATCATTACACAACTTTCATTATTGAACATAGCATCCGATTAGGCTAAGACCTTCTAGACCAGACTAGAAAATCATCCATAGTCCCTGTGGCTTCATTACGCCTCTCGTTCTTACTTCCATGACCTTGTCTGGAAATCTATACGAGGTGCCCATAGGTCAATTTCAGCGTGTTCAAAAACCAAAGGTGAATAGAATGTCAGCAGAACTCAATATGGATTAGAGTATCCAAGAAGCTATCATATCAGATCGATCAATCATGCCACTTCAAGTTAGGAGAGAATTCTTTTCCTTAGATTCGTAAATCTTGTTATTGTGTGTCAAAGATATAAGGTTAACTCATTAGCTTTCCCACCATCACCACACATACACATCCATTTCTATTTTACACTAATTGTATTGGCATGACCTCGGGAAGTTGGGTGTGAAGAAGGTCACGTACTGATTTTCATTCATACAAATTAGTGAACCCAACAAGAAGAGCTAGTCTCTAAGAATTTCAACTTTCTTCATCCATCCTTTATTCTCAGAGGTATTCTTATACCCTCGGAATATGTTGGGATCAACGAGTCAATCGACCCATCCCGTGTTTTGACATGTGCAACTACCAAACAGTATACTAAAATAATCACCTTCATTCTCAATGTGGGTAGACAACCACCCAACTACTCAAAATCCTCTTCTTGGAACCAATGTTGGTTCCTATGCGTATCGACAAACTTGACTAGATCACGTAGATATATCCTCACGAACAATCAATTTACAACAACATAAATTTCACTGGGAAGCAATTTCATCTCCTCGAGGCATTGTTTCGACAACTCATTCATATGCAATCGGACCAGCTCCCACATCTATATGAGGAATAATTACCACGCTATGCTAAGAGTGAACAACACTTCCAAAATATGAACTGGGATTTTTATAGGTTACAAGGTGAAAGTGAAGTTCTCCTCCAAAATAATAATGCTACGGGCCTCCACGAACCAAAAATATTTCCAACGAGGGGTCGCAACATAGTGAACAATTCATAGTAGGATACCACACTCCTCTACAACCTCCAAAAGTTCAACAAAAAACACCTAATAAAAGCACCACCCCATCAATGGGTGATGTCATCTCGTCATTGGTAGAAAAAATCAATGAGCTAGAGATTTCCCAAAATGCTTAAAGTTCATACACAGGGCAAGTAAGAACTTCTCCCTATCCACAAAATTACGGACAAATACCTACTGCGTAGAATCCTCTAGTTTATACGGGTGTTTAAAACCACTGGATATTTGATGACTGGGACTGCCTTCTTGGGTATTCCCCTCATGCTACATCTAGATATATACTGTAGGAATCATGTCGAAGTGTGTTCTCAAATGTCATACAATGGAAATGCCATGTTCCTTGGCTTTGTACCTTCGATTCAATATCAAAGTAGTCAACCCCACTACGTACACATGTATTCTAAATACCCATAGGGGATATGTAAAATTACCCGGGTTTGTATGGATAGGCTGCAGGGATGCCATATTCCCAACCAATGTTTATACTATGCCATTTTTGGAGTTGATGCAACCTCCACCTCCCAATAAGGTTCTTGAATGGTGTAAACATACGCAATGGGGACCTGTTCAATATCTTAAGGATCCTCTCGGACTTCTCCATCCGGACACTCATGCTCTGTTGTATATATTTTCCCCCTCGGGTAGATATGGGAAAAACAGAAGGTAAAGGGCGCATGACATAAGGTTTCGACATGAAGAAATTTGTGCCTTGGCACAGGTAAAGGGTGCACGACATAAGGTGTCGACATGAAGAAATTCGCACCTTGGTGCAGGTAAAGGGTGCATGACATAAGGTGTCGACATGAAGAAATTCGTGCCTTGGCACAGGTAAAGGGCGCACAACATAAGGTGTCGACATGAAGAAATTCACGCCTTGGCACAGGTAAAGGGTGCACGACATAAGGTGTCGACATGAAGAAATTCACACCTTGGCGCACGTAAGAGTATGTTGACATAAGGATGGATGCATTGAGGTGCATCTTCAGGAGGCGCAACATTTTGAGCATTGACACCCCGACAGAAGCAAACCCTAGCGTAGATATTCAGATGGCCATAACTTTTCACAGGGAGCTCGGATTCATGCAAGGTTGGACTTTTCGGAAAGATTACGAGGTCCTCTATCCAACTATGACTGGATATCTTTAATTAGGTGGGAACAAGTTCTTAAAAATGCAAAATACAGTTTGCCACTTTTTGGGTTTGCTAGGGTTCTCACCTACCACCATAATGAGATGAATTAAATGTAGCTTTGGAGGTGGTTGGGGTAGATTTGGAATTCCTCTCTCTTTTCTCTCTCATTCTTCCTATAAATTGTAAGGAGGGGCTTCTTTCTAAAGGTTGGACATTCTTGTTTTGCCCCTCCCTTCTTCTCTTTGGCAGGTGAATTTGTGGAGTTCAAACCTCCCATTTAAAACTGTAATGCAACTTTGCCTCTTGGCATTTTGTAGTGTATTGTATCAATCTTTGGAGCAAATAATGCATGTCTATGGATGATTCTCAACCCTCTCTGTGTTCATTTGCATCCTCTTGGTATTTCATTGCAAGTTTTGTTATTTGTGCATGATCTTGCATTACATTTTAATGGTTTTTATTTATTGGCAAGACAAGTGTTCTTCATTCCTTCCTGGTGCATCACCTTTGTTAGTTTAGGTTTTATTTTTATGCATCTTCTTAGCCTTGCCTCCTTGGAAAGTTAGTTTAGGTTATTTTAGTAAACCCTCTGCATTTCTACATGTGCATCTAAACAGAGGAATAGGAACTAGCCTTCATCCGGAGAGCTTTTTCGATTTCACAAGGTCCCACTCTTGGAAAAGCTCCATGTTATGCAATCGCACTTTGAGAGTCTCAACCCATCGAGTTGCAGGACATTCAAGGGTGTTGTGATTCTCCATCAATAGTTTTGGCACACCTGGTGGGACAAGAGGTCATTCCATAAGATTTTAAGGAATTCTCAAGAAATTTGGACTAAAAATTGTAGGTTTTACAATTTCAGATTTTTTCACCTTCCAGGTTGAACTTTGAAATCAATTTTCAAGGGCTTAACTTGCTCAAAACAAGTCAAAATTTTTCCAGTTGATAGATCGGGGATAATATTCAAAAGGGTATTCTTAGATTTTTGAGATTTTGACTTTCCAAATTTCATGGTTTTTAGTATTTCGGGTCTTCCCAGGTATTGAGCATGTCCCAAGTTCCGACACGGTGTATTTTAGGTTTTGTAAGTTGCCTTACATGACCTGAGTTTCACTGTACCTTCGAGGATTAGGAGCTGCACAACAAGACCCGATAACCGAATTGAAGAACTCTGTATCTTCTCGGGTCCTTCAAAGTTTTAAATTATTTTTTAATATTGCCATGTTTGGTGTGTAACTTGGCAGAATCCAACCTTTTGAGGCTCATTCCCCAACACATCTGCGACTCCGAAGGGGTAGAATTTAGTGGTATAACAGAATAGGTTTCCTAGGTACATGAGAATAATTCGAACCAGGTCTGATACTCGAGAAGAGGGGTTATTTTTCCACTTGTAGCTATCACCAGGAAGAGGAAGGAGAGGAAGAAGACCACAAAGATCACCATCTCCACCTAACAGGACTTTATCAACCCCTCCACCTGGTAGACCTTTCATCCAATCAACAAGGGTTCTCAGGCCAATCAGAATGGCAAAAAAACCCTTTTGTCAACTTCACTAGTAGCAGCCCACTTGCCCTCAATGCACAAAATCCAGTTCCAATTGCAGCATTGAAGAACATTCCATTTTCACTGGAAAAATCATACCACTCCTGGTGATCATGTCAAAGACATTGCTAATGTTTGTGTAATCCATGAGATAAATGAAATGGATGTTGCTGTCAAATTGCTAGCATCTTCGTTCAAAGGGAAGGCATTGCAATGGTTTAGGAGCCTTGGAGCCGGTTCTATCCAAAATTGGAATCAATTATGCATAGTTCTCCATGAGCAGTTTGGGGAAAAGGAAGACAATTTGTCTCTACTAGAACAATTGATAACTATCAAGAGAGCTCCCAATGAGTAGCTGACTGAATTCAACTTCAGATTTCAAAGGTCTTGGGATAGAATTCCAGTGGCCGTTAGGCCAACAACTAAAGGTGCTTTTCTATATTATCTTAAGGTTTTGAACTCGATATTTCTATGTTAATTCAATCTATGGGAGGCACAACTTTACCTACCGCTTATAACATTTCCATTAGGGCTAAAACTATCTTATTCAAGTTGGTAAGCTAGCTCCTAGGCCTCCCATGCCCTTGTATTTAAACTTAGAAAATCCAAGCACTAGTCAAGCACCCACTTTGGCTCCTATTCCCACTCCTAGAAATCAAATTTCAAATAAAACTTCTACTTCATCCTCTAGTGCTTCAAATAAACTCCAAGAGGTTATGAAACAATTGCAGAACCTTGGAAATGAGTTGGTGACTATCAAAAGACAGCAAGCTCAAAGTGCTAGACCATATCAGCCTCAAGCGCAGTACCAAGCTAGGCCACCATACCAGCCCAATAGGCCACCCAATCCAACTGCAAATCAAAGCCAAGTAAGGCCTCCCACTAATAGACCATTTCAGCCCTATAACCCCAATGTTGCATCTACTTCTAAAGCCTTAGTGCCAGTGCAAAACAACATAGCTCAAGAGTATGATTGGTGTTTCCCATGTAATGAACCTCACAACCAATCTATGTGCTTCAATGGTGCTTTGAACCAAGCCTTGATGGTGACAACTATTGGCGTTGAGGGTGAAGTGAGTCAAGAAACAAATCAGCAACAAGGGATATCTCAACAAAACACAACTCCAAATGATACCGCACTTGCGAATTGGCAAGCTAAGGATTTTTGTGGCATGAATCAAACAATTTCTCAGAGTGTAGCAGCTAACACAAGATCAAAGAAGAGGAATATTGGCGAAGGGTAGTCATTGGCTCCAAGTGATCTACAACCTTCCATCACTCCACAAGGTGTCGGTAAGCAAAATACAGCTCCAAACATGCAAGGACAACCCAAACCACCTTCTAAACCAACTCAAATGCCATCTGTTGCTGCCCATGCACAAGAAAGGAATGTGTAGACTAAAGGACAACAAAGAGATGTTTCATCCCCATTTAGCATCATTGATCAAATGAAGAAGACAAATGTTAATATATCAATGTGGGAATCTTTATCCATCCCAAGCCAAAGAGATCTTCTACAAGCTACCATGAAGAATTGGTCAACTTCAAACCAACATGTCCATATGCAAGAGAAGGTCCTCACAAATGCTGCTCAGCCTGAAGGGAATCATGGAGGACAACAAGGTAAAGTTTTTAAGCCCCCTCCATTCTATGTTTCATTAATCATTGGGGATAAACTAGTACACAATTGCATGATTGATTCTGGGGCAAGTAGTTCTGTCATGCCCAAGCAAATAGCTGATCAACTGGGTCTCCAATATGAAGTCATATCAAAGGGGGTAGTGCAATTGGATGGGACAGTAGTAGCAATGGTGGGAGTGATTAAAGGTTTGAATCTTATCTTGCATGCATGCCCCAACGTTACCATTTTACAAGATGTGTCAGTGATAGATTTTCCACCACTCTTTTCCCTATGCTTATCAAGGGATTTCACAGCTAGAATTGGAGGCTACTTATCTGTTGACTGGTCACACATGTTGTTTAGAACAAGATATGGTACTAAGGTCACAATCAGATCCAAACCAATTGCAAACTTTCATATTGAGCCTCATACTCCAAGCCAAATCAATGCCAACTGTTCAACATTTGATCAAGAAGATTATCTAAGCACAGATGAAGCTGACACCAAAGTTGGAAGCATCCCAGATTTGACTCTTGATGAATGGGCAAGCAAGGTACATGCTTTTGATCCCTACCAAGAAATAGAAGAATCTGAGCTAGGAGTCTATTGCATACATGAAGAAAACCAGCCTATTCCTAGCATCACCAAACTAGACCATAAGGATGACAATGAGGTATGGAAATTATTTTTTGATGGATCAAGGAGTAGGCAAGGTGCAGGAGGAGGAGCTATGCTTGTTTCACCTCAAGGCATCAAACATTATTCAGCTTTTTGTTTCCATTTTCTGTTTAAACAACACAATCCCGAATACGAGGCCTTGATTCATGGACTTCATTGGGCTAGGAAAAAGGGCATAAAGAACTTGCAGGTGTTCGGGGATAGCGAGCTAATCGTCAACCAAGTTAGGGGACAACATGCTACAAAGAATGACCTGCTGAAGAACTACAAGAACAGGGTATGGGACCTCATTGAGGATTTCGAAGCTTTCAACATCGTGTCCATACCCAGGAAGAAAAATGAAGCCACGAGATAGGCTCACAGCAGTTGGAGCAATGTTTGATGTGGTTGATAACATTAAAAGGAAAAAACACAACCACATATCCATATGATTGTGAGGCCAGCAGTTCCAGATAATAACACAAGTTGGCAGGTGTTTGAGAACGATCAACAGATCATCAATTTTTTGTAAGAAGAGGCTGAATTCTCAGCTAGGAATTAGGACAGACTAGAGTAGCAGTATGGGGATCAAGTAGTGTAGCTGTGGACAAACAATCTTCCTAAGGGTTTAGTAACATTGGAGTCTATCTTCAATCCTAACGACCAGTTCCGTAAGGAAAAGGCTAACATACAGGTCAAGAGAGAAGATTCAAAGCCAATTCTGGTTGGGGAAGGAAAAACACTTCAAATTGGTAAAGTGGCCACTGAGCAGGAGAAATCAGATTTCATACAGCTTTGCCAAGAATTTCCAGATGTCTTCACTTGGAGCTATGAATACTTGAGAGGATTCAATCCGAAGTTGGCACAACATACCATAGAATTGGATCCAGATGCTAAGCCCATCAGGTAGAAGCAGAGACCAGTCAACCCTCACATTGAGCCTCTAATGAAGAAAGAGTTAAACAAGCTAATAGAGGCAAGCATTATATTTTTGATCAAGCACTCAAGCTAGGTTGTAAACTTGGTTCCAGTCAGGAAGAAGAGCGGAGAAATTAGGTTGTGTGTAGACTTCCGAGACCTCAATAGGGCATCTCTTAAAGACCATTACCCACTTCCTTCAATGGAATAAATATTGCAAGTGGTATCCGGTTCGGAGAGATTCTCTCTCCTAGATGGCTACTCAGGGTATAATCAGGTAATGGTGAAAGAAGATGACCAGTTCAAGATGGATTTCACCACCAAATGGGGCACCTATTCCTACAAGAAGATGTCATTTGCGCTATCAAATGCTGGTGCCACTTTCCAAAGGGAAATGGATATGGCATTCAAGGGGTTGATCAATAAAATAGTTCTGATATATCTTGATGACATCACTTTGTATTCTCTAGAAATGAATTAGATCACCTCTTTCATCCGAGGCGGGTATTTCAGAGGTGTAGAAGATTTGGGGTATCATTGAATCCCAAAAAATGCATATTCTTGGCTCACGAAGGAAAAATTCTAGGCCATATTGTTTCAAAGGAGGGATTGACGATTGACCTAGAAAGAGTTGAAGTAATTCGAGTGTTGCCATTGCCAAGTCATAAGAAGGCTCTTCAAAGCTTCTTGGGAAGGATCAATTTTGTCTGCAGGTTTGTTCCAAACTTTGTAGCTCTCGTAAAGCCAATAACGCTGATGTTGAAGAAGAGCATGGCATTTAAGTGGACATCTGAAGGCAAGGAAAGTTTTGAGGCAATAAAAGAGGCTATATCTCAAGCTCCAACTCTTGTAAATCCAGACTTCTCCAAGGATTTCATGCTATATGCCTTTGGTGGTGGAGACACAATTTCTGCAATCTTGGTACAGAAAAAAAGAGGATTAGAACAACCAGTTGCTTTCTTTAGTCAAGGCTTGGAGGAATATGAAAATATGTACTCTTTCATTGAAAAGCATGTACTCATAGTGATCGGGAGCTTAAAGAAATTCAAGCACCTAGTCTCAAACAACAAAGATCCAATTGTTGGTCTCTCATGCGAGAGTTAAAGACTTCCTTCTAAACAAGGATTTGAATGAGAAACGTGCATGATGGATAACCCATGTCATGGAATATGACATCGAGATCAAGGTCACAAAACTAGTACATGGAAAAGGACTATGTGAACAACTAGCTTTGAGTCGAAAAGTTGAAACAGGATGATGAAAAGAGACTTGCCTTGAGTACTACACATGATGGTCAAGAACAAGAAAATGATGATGTCGCCGCTCCTTGTTAGACTCGAATATGATACACTTAAAGAAGGCCTATGCCCTCCAGAAATGAGAAAAGAAAAGAGGAGATACTTTAGATTACAATCCATCCCATATGTGCTCGTTGATGATGTTTTGTTCAAGAAAGACATCAATGGAGTTCTATTGAGGTGCATTGGGACAAGTCAAATTGAGAGGGTGTTATGAGATTTTCACGATGGAGATTCTAGAGGACATTTCACCCCACGAGTAACAACTCTCAAGATAATGAAGGTAGGGTATTATTGGCCCACAGTGTTCAATGACTGCTATACATGGATAAGAAAGTGTAAGAAATGTGCACTCTTCACAGGCAAAGAAAGACTAGCAGTGCTTCCATTGCACCCAATTTTGGTTGACCAACCATTTATGCAATGGGGATTGGACTTCGTCGGGGTCATCAACCCAAACTCAAGCCAAGGCCACAAGTGGATTCTCATGGCAACAGACTATTTCACCAAGTGGACTGAAGCAGTAGCACTCAAAGAAGCAAATGAGTCTAACATACTAGACTTTTATGAAGGAATAGTGACCAGGTTCGGTGTGCCGGCCACTATCATATCAGACAATGCATTGGCATTCATAGGTTCCAAGATTACAGAATGGGCTGTCAAGAATGGAATCTATTTGAGCACCTCTTCAAATTATTACCCATGAAGTTAATGGACAGCGAGTCCACGAACAAGAATTTCTTAAGAATCATCATATCCAAAATTCACCCCCAAGGTAACTTTGATAACATGCAAGCAATTATATTGATTCAGGGCGAAAAGTCATGTTTCTAGGGTCCCCTCATATTTGTCTAACTCCCCTGTCCAAGAGGAAGAGAGTAAGTTCTGAGAAAATGCAAAAAAAAAAAAAAAAGCAGGGGGGTTGCAGAAGGCAAATAGGTTGATCCAGGAAAAATCGTGAAAATTGGCTAAGTCCCGCTCAAGGTCGCCTCTGGGACGTTTGGGACAGAAAAGCGCGAACCGGCCGAACCGGGTGAAATCAGCACAAACAGTCCGAAACGCAGCGAAAACCAAATGGGACAAAAGTACGCGGCAAAGCGCGAAATTCGGTTCGACGAGAAAAAATCGACTAACTGCTGAGAGGGTCGCCTTTGGGACAAGCGGGACAAGAAGACGCGAACCGGCCGAACCGGGCGAAATGAGTCAAGGCAGCCCGAAAAAGTCTGGGACGCGCATGGTCAAAAATTCTCTGCGAACCGGCGAACCGGCCGAAATAAGAACTTTTGTCCCGGACAGCTTGGGACAAAGGTGCGAACTCGCCGAATTCGGGCGAATTTGTCCCTGGACGGTCCCAAAGCAAATGGGACGCCTTGGGAAGCAAAAGTACGCGAACCATTGGATCGGCGAAATGGGAAATTTCAGCACCAAAACCAAATGGGACAAAGGGACGCCATGCGGGGTGAAAAGCCGAAATGGCCGAAGGCGAGGAGGAAAAGTCAACATTTGACCCGTGGAACTTCAAACGGCCATAACTTTTGACTCCGAGCTCCGATTTTGATAAAATTGGACTTTCTGGAACGAGCACGACGTCCTCTACGCCACAGAAACTGGATTTCTTAATTTTAATGAGGATAGATATATTTAAATAAAGGAAATGTGTTCGGCTCCAGTCAGTAGATGCTCTTTCCCGTCAAATGACAGAAAACGCCTGCCAGGCCCAAAATAGCTGCCTGCACTCAGAAGGCCATAACTTTTGCATTTCTCAACGAAATCGCACAAAATTGGTACCGTTGGAATCGTGTTTCCGAGCCCGATGCACAGCAATCAAGAAATTCCGGATTTGATCAGAAATTGATTGAGATTTTTAAGAAAACGTGGCCGGGTTCAGAACAGTGTTTTATTTGGTAGCTGGGAGTGCATTTAAGAGGCATGGTCATCATTCTTTCTCTGCTGCAGCACATGGGATAGTATGGGGAGCCTTTTGCAAGTAATGTATACCCATTCCACTCAATTTAATGCCTCTTACAGGTGGTTGAAGGACAGATTTCGGGATTTCCACTTTCCCTTCTCTTCTCCTTCTCATTTTTTCTATAAATTGGAGTGTTGGGCTTATTGTAAAGGAGGGAGAGTTTTTGGGTAGCAAAGCTCTGTCAAAATTGCTTTGTGAAGCCAGTGTGTTGCAGGCCCTTGTAGTGGACTCCTTGCATGGTGATCCAGGCCCTTATCTTGTAATAGATTGAACTGTGCATATCATGAAGCAATAAAATATCAGTTTGTGGATATATCTTCCCCTGCTGTGTTTCCTTGCATTCTTCTTGCCCCTTTAATCTTTCTACAAGTATATTGTGTCTATTTATTATGTTCTTGCAGGAATTCATTATTATTGTGTGTGCTTGGAATATTGCTGTGAATGCATTCTGCTGGATTATGGTGAACTGTCATCACCTCTTCTAGTGTGCACTTCGCCTCTGTATTTCACACATTTGGAGATTACTCTCACACCCTCTTTTTCTGGTGTATCACCGCTTTAGTGTAGGCTTTCATTTTATGCATTCTCTCTCTAGTCCCTTGGAATTTTAGGTTAGAATAGCTAGTTTCTCCTGCATTAGAGTAGATCGTGGCAGGTAGTTTAGGAGCAAGAACCAGCTTTCTCTGGAGGTCTATCTCAAGTAGCAAGTCCCACAACTTGGAGATAGTACCTATGTTATCCAATCACACTAGATGCTTAGAGTGATCAAACTAGAAATCTGATCAACATCCGAAAGTCTTTGTGATTCGGTGATAACGAATCATCGGAAGGACTCGGATGAAAACCAAAGGACATGTCATACCAAACTAAAATCAGCGTTATGGGCTGTGAGATAATGCCAAAGAGGTCTACTTGTAATTCTCCCTACAAGTTGGTTTATGGGAAAGAGGCAATAGTGCCTATATCATTAGAATTGCCTGCATTGGAGCTCATGAACCGGTTGGAGTTGTCTCGAGTTTGAAATAATGGAAGCTGGTATGCGAGTTGATGGAATTGGAAGAAATCGAGAGAACATGCGAGTTCGAGCGATTGAAAAGGATCAGGCCTTAGTGAAAATATGGTTTGATAAGAAAGCAAGAGAAAGGACCTTCCAGGAAGGGGACCTAGTTCTAAAATGGGATGCAGATCGGGCAAAACTAGGAAAACATTCCAAGTTTGATGCCATTTGGAGTGGCCCCTACATGGTCACGGGATGTAAAAGTAGTAATGCCTTCCAATTGTCTACATTAGATGGAGAAGAACTCCCGATTCCGGTTAATGGAATCTACCTTAAACATTGTTACTAAAAGGAAAAGGTTTACCCTTGTAAATATTAGCCTAGTTTTTAATTCCTCTAAGTGCGGATGCACATTGTCTTGTTGTAGTTAGGTTTCAATTTCCCTAAGTGCTTCGGCACAAGTTTTGTTGCTCTCAGGTTGAATTTCTATAGTTCAGCATGCTCTCGAAGAAGGAGTTACGGTATCAGGCTTGGGATCAGAGATCAAGTTGGTTTCAAGTTATTACTTATGACTCCATGCCCAATGGATTGCTAAAAGGCCACTGATCTTCTACCTAGTAGGCAGGTGACCCCGTTGAGTCACCAAATTGTTGTATATATCTTCCCCCTCGGGTAGATATGGGAAAAATAGAAGGTAAAGGGTGCACGACATAAGGTGTCAACATGAAGAAATTCATGCCTTGGCGCAAGTAAAGGGCGCACGACATAAGGTGTCGACATAAAGAAATTCGTGCCTTAGCGCAGGTAAAGGGCGCACGACATAAGGTGTCGACATGAAGAAATTCGTGGCTTGGCGTAGGTAAAGGGTGCATGACATAAGGTTTTGACATGAAGAAATTCGCACCTTGGCACACGTAAGAGTATTTCGACATAAAGAAGGATGCGCTGAGGTGCATCTTCATGAGGCACAACATTTTAAGCATTGACACTCTGACAGAAGCAAACCACAGGCGAGATATTCGATGGCCATAACTTTTCATAGGAGCTCGGATTCATGCAAGGTTGGACTTTTTGGAAATATTACGAGGTCCTCTATCTATAATTGGGTGGGAACAAGTTCTTAAAAATGCAAATTATAGTTCACGATTTTTGGGTTTGCTAGGGTTCTCACCTACCACCATAATGAGATGAATTAAATGCATCCTAGAGGTGGTTGGGGTAGATTTGGAATTCCTCTCTTTTCTCTCTCATTCTTGCTATAAATAGTAAGGAGGGGCTTCTTTCTAAAATTTAGAAATTCTTGTTTTTCCCTCCCTTCTTCTCTTTGGTAGGTGAATTTGTGGAGTTCAAACCTCCCATTTAAAACTGTAATGCAACTTTGCCTCTTGGCATTTTGTAGTGTATTGTATCAATCTTTGGAGTAGATAATGCATATCTTTAGATGATTCTGAACCCTCTCTATGTTTATTTGCATCCTCTTGGTATTTCACTGTAAATTTTTTTATCTGTGCATGATCTTGCATTGCATTTTAATGGTTTGTGTTTATTGGCAAGACGGTGTTCTTCATTCCTCGGTGCATCACCTTTGTTAGTTTAGGATTTATTTTTATGCATCTTCTTACCCTACCTCCTTGGAAAGTTAGTTTAGGTTTTTTTAGTAAACCCTCTACATTTCTACATGTGCATCTGAACAGAGGAATAGGAACCGGCCTTCATCTAGAGATCTTTTCCGATTTCCCAAGGTTCCACACTTGGGAAAAGCTCCATGTTATGTAATTGCACTTTGAGAGTCTCAACCCATCAAGTTGCGGACATTCAAGGGTCTTGTGATTCGCCATCAACAGCTCTTGTCATCACCAATCCAGAACTATGATAATTCTTCACCAGGGAACTCCTCGTCTTTATGATTATTTACTAATGCACACCTTTAGTTTGGTGGATGTAATGCGGAAACAAAACAACAAACATAACACAAGAATACCATCGAATATGATAAGAAGGAATGATGACAAATCTGAAATATCAAAGTAAATTATAATATTAACATGAAATTGTTACAATCTCACCGATGAGGTACTTCAAGTGTTATTGACTTCACTTGCCTTCCACCAATACTATGGGAGAAACTTTACAATTACACCTCTTAATAGCTTCTTCAACACACCTTTAAACTGATGGCTTCCTTTACACACTTCATACAATATTTCTCACTACTTCCTTCTATGCTAAATGAGGGGGGTGGCCTCTTTATTTATAGAACTTCCAGGATTATCCATCTTATCTCTAAGATAGGATAAGAAATCCACTCTGACAAATCATATTCCATACCTTAACTCTTATCTGTACATGTAAGCTTATCTTTTAAGATAAGATAAACCTTATCATTTCACATGGGTTCCACTTTTTTAGAATTTTTACAAATAAAATACATAAAATATTTATGACCTCACTCCTTGTCCTTATTACCAATATAATATTTCTAATTCCTAATCATGTAGACCCTACTTCTCTACTTACCCCAACTTTGAAATTTTAACATTACCGGACCACTTACGACAAATATTTACTTTTTACCACAACATTCCTATTATAATTTTGACTATTACCGTACTATACATTATTGGTGGCGTCGTACTGGCTGTGCCGTTATCTTCTATCGGACTCTACTACTAATTATACTTAACAACATCCTATTCCTAATACATACATTAATGAAATAGAAATTACGGAGGAAAATTTTAGTGTTGACATCTTCCCCCTTCCTAGCTTTTACTCCGTCCTCGAGTAGAGTATTACGTTCTTGGAAAATCTTCAACTTGTCGTGGTTGACCCATTTCGTAATGGGAGTGCCATCCAATTCGTCAATCAGGTATGTGCCATTTTCATGCACAACTACTATTTTATAGGGCCCCATCCATTTTGTAAGAAATTTTCTGTCTTCTTCTTTTGTATTTGGAATCATATACTAGAACCAAGTCATTCACATGAAATGGAGACCAACGGATCTTTTGATCAAAGTATTCCTTCTACTTCATTTTCTTCTTATAGCTTGTATCCTTAGCTATTTCCATCATTTCCTCTAGCGAATGAAGATGTACCAACCTTTCTTTTACTGAATCACTTTCATCCATCCTTTCATTTTCCATAACTCTCTGACGTGGGAATATCAAACTCAATAGGAAGAAGCTGGATCAATTCCATAAGCCAAATGAAATTGGGAGTATCCTGTTGCTTTGACTTTGATGTTGCCCTATATGCCCACAATGCTGCATGAATCCTCGTTATCCCATTTATGTACCTACAAGGCTGCATCTTTTGCTAGAATTTGACACAACACAAAATTTGTTCGTTCCACCTTTCCATTTGTGCTTGGCTTGTATGTTGTTGCCTTCCTACGTTTAATAGAAAACTTATTGACTAGGGCTTCTACCACCTCATTAATGAAGTGGCTTCCTTGATCTGTTAAAATTTCTAATGGACAACCAAATCTAGTGACAATGCTTTCATATATGAACCTTGCCACTTCATCCATGGAAGTTGTTTTCAATGGCCTAGCTTCAACCCACTTGGTTAAATAATTTGTGGCAACTACAATATACTTATTTTGGCGTGAGGTAGTTGGAAGTGGACCTACAATGTCTATTCCCACTTTTCAAAGGGACCAAGTGGAAGAATAGGGCATAATGGAGTGATGAAGTCTTACGGTTACCATTTGTTTGACAAATATCAAATGTCTTACAATAATTATAACAATATTTAAAAAGAGTGGGCCAAGTGATAACTTTGCATCCAAGATCCTTCTTGCTTGTAAGTTGTCCAGAGAAGTGCCCTCTACATGTACCATTGTGGAATTCTTCTAGCAGCTCCTTCCCTTGATCACGTCCAATCGCCTCTTATGATGTCCATCGAGTCCTATTCAAAATAATACTCCATGCGAGAATAGAATATGAACGACTGGCTTGAGTAATCTTTCTCTTAGTCTTTGCATTGGCACCATGAGGAAACTTGAATTCATTCGAGATAATTCCAAATATCTATGTATTCACTAGGGATTGTGTCAAGGAGAACAATGCTTTGCATCGGGAAATCATCATCATCACAAGATGATACTAAACCATCATAGGCTCGAGATAGTGCATCTGCATTGACATGATTCTTTCTGGCCTATATATAATATTAAATTCAGATTCTTGTAGAAAAATTATCCATCTTGCTATCCTCCCGATGGGTTAGGCTTATTGACAATATATTTTAGAGCACGATGATCATTACAACTATAAATTTCTTCTATAGCAATTAATTTCTAAACTTCTTTACTGACAAGCAAAAATGATAGCTAGAGCCTCTTTTTCATTACGTATAATTTACCTCAAGACTACTCATTTGTTTGCTCCTAAAGTAAACTAGATGTTCATTCCCATTTTCCTCCTTTTGGCTCAAAGTACTTCCTAGTGCTGCATTTGAGGCATCGTATACACAATGAATGGCTTGCTCCAATCTGGATTCTTTAAAATAGGTGAAGACACCAGGGGTTTCCTTCATTGTCAAAAGTTTCATGCACCTTATTTCTGGTTCATAAGTAACATCCTTCTTCAAGAACTGGGTTAGTGGCTATGCAATCTTTGAGAAATTCTTGATGAACCTTATATAGTAACCCATATGGCCTAAAAATGATCTCAACTTACTTTTATTTATAGGAAATGGTAAATATTTGATTTTTGAAACTTTATCGGGAATGGTACCAATACCATCTCTCGGATACAACATGCCCTAACAAAATGCCTTTATAACATACAAAGACACACTTTGTAGGGTTTAGTGAGGATTGTGCTTCATCTAACCTTTGAAATGCATCTCCATCTGGTGTAGGTGGTCCATCTTGCTCCCATAGATGCAAAAATAATCTAGAAATACTCTGATGAAGTTCCCAATGTAGGGTTCAAACACCCTATTCATCAAGCACTGAAACGTTGCCGAATCATTACACAACCCAAAAGGCATAACTCTATAAGCAAACGTTCCCCAAGGAGTGGTGAACATGGTCTTCAACTGATCTTTCTCTGCTATACGGACTTGGTTGTATCCGCTATATCCATCAACAAAACTATAACACTCCTGGCCAGCTACTTTGTCCAAGATCTGATCTAAGAATGGAAGAGGGTAATGATCCTTCTTTATTGCCTTATTGAGCTTCCTATAATCAACACAAATACGTAGCTTCCCATTCTTTTTTATTGAGATCACAATGGGAGAAACCCATTCTGAATTTTCCACAAATATGAATTCTGCATCAAGCAACTTATCTATCTATTCTTTTACGAGTCTTGGAAAAATTAGGATTCATTCTATATGGCATTTGCTTTATAGGCTTAGCACCATCTATCAGCTCAATAGAATGTTCTACCCAACTTACTTGATGGAGTTCCTTGTAATCAAAAGTGAATATGTGTATGTACCTTCAAAAGAGATGGAGATAGGATTCCTTCTCACTCTCCATCACAACATCACCAATATTTAATTTTTGGAGAAGATCATCAAATTCTTCTTCGGATAAATTTATGGGGTCATGAGTCGGTGTGATTGGAAGGATATCCATGATGAAACATCAACCTCACTTTCTTCATCTTCGGTGTCCACTTCACCGGTACTAGAGTAATCATAGGATGTCCAACATCGGTTTCATCACTTGAATCCACGTGTTGCCTTATGATGCCAAGGGATCACGTTTATCTTCACCCTCTCTCTACCACGTCCAAGTGTCATGAAGCCTTCATTCCAGGTAGTTTCTTGCATGAACCCTCCTTAGCCATGGTCTTCCTAGAACATTGGGTATGCAATGAGTACCATTTTCATCACCTAAAAGTCTACCACACATACAACACCCATAACAGATATATTGCCACATTTGAAACTACACCTTCTCGGTTTAGTTTTCCCTTATTTAATGACCTTAACAAGTGTTGAAGGGCGATCAATTTTAAACCCAACATATTCATTACAGACTCGGTCATTACATTAGCTACAACACTTCCATCAACTAAGACATCATGAATTGAAATACCATTACATAATACCTCAGCTTGTGGAGCATAGGGATCCGCCTCTACCTCCAAAATAGGGACCTCAACCTCCTTCCTTTGTCAAGCATTGAGTCCACTTCGTAGCTCCCGCCTCTTCTCAAAAGACATAGCCAAGAGTTGACCATATGTAATATTTGCGAGGCCTTTTAGACGACAGATCTTCTAAGATGGAGTATGGTCCTTACCCCTGTGAAATAAAAAAATCCTGCACACCCAACTTTCTTCTCCTATGTTTCTTACTAGTTTCTCCTTTCATCTTCTTAGGATCATTTCCATCTTGATTATCTTTTTCTTTCTTTCTTTTTGTTACAAACACATCTACTTCATTATTTATGCTCTTATCTACTACATCAAAAGAATTCACAGGTGCTTTTCCTTTATCATTATCTCCTTTACCAGATGTAGAAGCTCTATCTGGACAATTGTACTTATAATGACCCTTTTTATAACAACCATAACATACAACTTCAAAAATATTTCTTTTTGGACCTCTATCTCCTCCCTGAGAACTAAATTCTTCTCCTTGAAGAAGATTAATAGTTAACTGACCCATCTTCTTAGCGAGATCTTCATACTCAGTAGATGTACTAGGAGAAAGATTTGTGCTCACCAAGAGTGATTGTGGATTCTGGACCAAAGGTGCTGGTGTAGGCTCTACTTTAGCAACAATTTCTTTGGGCTCCTCTTCCATGCTTTCTTCTTTCCTTCTTGCAATCTCCTTTGCTTGTTCAATGGTAGGTATGCGGTCATACTTCACTCGTTGTCTGATATCTAGCTTCATCCCAAGAATGAAGTACTTACATAGGAGATTATCCATGCCATTCATCAACCCATCTGCTAATCCTTCCTTCCGGATCTGGGCATCGAGCTTCCTCCTTAGCTCTAGAACACGAGCATGATAATTCCTTATCTTCTCCTTCTCTCCTTGTGTTATCTTTTGATATCGATCATGAGATCTACATATCTCTTTTGTTCACCAAATTCTTCAAAAAAATTCAGTTAATAAATCCCATGAGTTTTTCACATTATCACCTAGTGTTTTAAACCACCTAAGGGCTGAACCATCCAAAAAGGTAGGAAAAAATTTAGTCCATTGTTCCCTTCTTATAAGGCTATTACAAATAAAAGATCGTTTAAACTCTTGAATGAAAGAGGAAGCATCTTCATTAGATTGGGCTGAAAAATAGGAATCTTCCCCATTTTCAAAAGTAACCACAGTGAAATACCAACCCAAAAGTACAATCAACAAGACTTATGTGCACAAATAATTGAAATCACTATAATAGAAAATAGAAATGACCACGGTAAACTATGGTAAAACTTGACTTACTCATGGTAAAAACTGACTTTACTGTGGTAAACACTATTCATAGTAAAAAGTGAAGTTACTGCGGTAAATACTATTCACAGTAAAAAGTGACTTTACTATGGTAAATACTATTCACGGAAAAAATGACTTTACCATGGTAACTACTATGCACAGTAAAAACAAGGTTACCCTCCAAATGATTTTTGACTAAGTGGAAATATCTCTCCAGAAAATCCACCAACGAGGAATGGTCCCAGCAACGGAACCAAAATGTCATCACCAATTCGGCACTATGATAATTCTTCACCGGAACTCCTCGTGCTATGATTATTTACTAATGCACATCCTTTAGTTTGGTGGATGTAATCTAGAAACAAAACAACAAACATAACACAAGAATAACATCGACTATGATAAGAAGGAATGATGACAAATCTGAAATATCAAAGTAAATTATAATAGTAACATGAAATTATTACAATCTCACCCATGAGGTACTTCAAGTGTTATTGACTTCACTTTCCTTCCACCAATACTATGGGAGAAAATTTACAATTACACCTCTTAATGGCTTCTTCAACACACCTTTAAACTGATGGCTTCCTTTACACACTTCATACAATATTTCTCACTACTTCCTTCTATGCTAAATGAGGGGGTAGCCTCTTTATTTATAGAACTTCCAGGCTTATACATCTTATCTCTAAGAAAGAATAAGAAATCCACTCTGACAAATCATATTCCATACCTTAACTCTTATTTGTACATGTAAGCTTATCTTTTAAGATAAGATAAACCTTATCATTTCACATGGGTTCCACATTTTTAGACTTTTTACAAATAAAATACACAAAATATTTATGACCTCACTCCTTGTCCTTATTACCAATATAATATTTCTAATTCCTAATCATGTAGACCCTACTTCTCTACTTACCCCAACTTTGACATTTTAACATTACCGGACCACTTACGACAAATATTTACTTTTTACCACAACATTCCTATTATACTTTTGACTATTACCGTACTATACATTATTAGCAACGTCGTACTAGTAGCGCCGTTATCTTCTATCAGACGCCACTACTAATTATACTTAGCAACATCCTATTCCTAATACATACATTAATGAAATAGAAATTACGGAGGAAAATTTTAGTGTCGACATTCGATCTTCCTAAATTCAAAGGGTAGGGCGATCCTAACGCTCACATCAAAGCTTATGCAATGGCCATTTGAGAGCTACTCCCATAGGACACAGTTGTTGTAAAGATTATCCCTAAGATGCTAGAAGGTATTGCTCTCAATTGGTAATATAGGATACTAGAGGCTTCAATCCACTACTTCAAGAAACTCGTATTAGAACTTATTAAGGCTTTCGATATGAATAAAATTTTGAGAACAGAATTAGAGAATTCCTTCATATCAAATAAGAGCACAACGTATCCACAACCAAATTCATTCAAAGATGGAGACAAGTTCTCTACCCCTCTACAAGCACTCCAAATATGGATCGATGAAACTTTGTGATTTATTCCTCCATTCCATGTTATCCAAATAACTCTCCTAGTTACTTCGATAAATTTTACTTTCATTCTAGCTTTGATGTTTCACATTTCAGGTTTCACGCGCTTCTTGCATACCCCTTTGCAGTATTGCCTTCAAAATTGGCTAAGTCCTTTCTCTTCCTATCGCGTGCCCTCTTTTTTGTATGTTGTGGTGTGCCCTTTCGCAATTAGATGCTTACACCCTACTTCCATACCTACCTTTTAGGAATATGCCTTCTTCCTTGCTGGACATGCACCTACATGCACGCTTTTCTCTATTTTCCTTTCACGTGTTTGCACCTTGCTTCAAGCCTTGTTTTCTTACTATCATTCTTCCGCGCACCCTCTTTCTGCTCCCTTTAAAATATTCTCCTTCTAGTTCCCCCTCCGTTCCTTCCTCTTGCACATGTGCCTTCTACACCTTAATCTTGCACACTCTCTTTCTTTCTTATCCCCTCATGCCCTCCTCATGTACCCCTCTTCAAACTTTCCTAAAATTGGCTAAGTCCATGCTCTCCCTCTTGCATGCTTGCTTGCACCCTATTCTGTCATGCACCCTCTTTCCCGTCCCGCTCCGTCCGCACTCTTTAAGTTGAATGTTTATGCACCCTATTTCCATTCCTTTTTCCATGTATGCCTTCCTCCCATACATGCACCTACGTGTGTGCCTTCTCTCTATTTCCCTTCCGCGCCTTGCGCTTGACTCCTGAACTTCAAAAGGCCATAACTTTTGATCTAGAGCTCTAATTTTCACAAAATTAGACTTTTCAGAATTGGCACAATGGCATATATGCAAATATTAATATATGATATATATATATATATATATATATATATATATATATATAAAATAAAATATAAACATATCCAAACATATCCAATCAATTAAATACCCACTCCTATCAAATAACAAAAATCCTTGGCAAACCCAAATCACTGCTTCCATTCGAATGCCATATCTTTTGCATTTCTCAATGAAATATCACAAAATTGATCTTCATTGGAATTTTGACTCCAAGACTGACACACAAAAATCAAGAAATTTGGGATTTTATAAAGAATTGATGGTGATTTAGAAAAAATGCGCCAGCTTGGAACAATTTTTTATTTGGTAGTTGGGGTACATTAAATGAAGCATGGGCGGACATTTCTCACTATTACAAGTTATGGGACAGTATGAGAGGAATTTTGCAAGCAACATATGATCATTTCAATCCATTTACTACCTTTTACAAGTGGTTGAAGGATAGACTTCAAGATTTTCATTTCCCCTTCTCTCTCTCCTATCAAAATTCTATAAATTAGAGTGTTAGGCTCATAGTAAAAGGGGATAGTATTTTTAGTAGAAAAAATATGTAAAAAAAAAATTGTGAAGCCAATGTGCTACAAGACCTTGTAGTGGACTCCTTGCATGGTGATCTAGGCCCTTATTCTGTAATAGATTGGATTGTGCATATCAATGAAGCAATAGATACAAGTTTGTGGATACTTCTTCCCCACCGTGGTTGTTTGCATTCTTCTTGCCCTTTCAAACTTATTACAAATATATTGTGTCTACCTTATACTCTGTAGGGATTCATTCTCATTGTGCATGTATGGAATATTGTTGTGAATGCATTTTCTAGAATGTGGAGAACTGTTATCACCCCTTCTAGTATACACTCTTTCTACTTTCCACACATTGCAAGACTACTCTCACACCCTCCTTTTCTGGTGTATCACCGCTTTTGTGTAGGCTTATTTTTATGCTCTCTCTCTCCCGGTCCCTTAGAAAGTTAGATTAGGAAAAGTTAGTTTTTCTTGTATTAGAGTAGATTGTGGCGGTGTAGTTTAGGAGTAAGAACCAACTTTCTTTGGAGGTCTATCTCAAGTAGAAAGTCCCATAACTTGGAGATAGTACCCATATTATCCAGTCAAAAGTAAGCTCAATCACACACACTTATGCAAACCATAGGGTGTTGTGTTTCGGTGATAACATTCCCTCAACAAGGAGATAAAGGAAGAAGTTCAAAAGTTCCCACTAAGAAGCTATGAACAAGTTATGGGACAATATGGGAGGAATTTTGCAAGCAACATACGATCATTTCAATCCATTTACTACCTTTTACAAGTGGTTGAAGGATAGACTTCAAGATTTTCATTTCCCCTTCTCTCTCTCATATTAGAATTCTATAAATTAGAGTGTTGGGCTCATAGTAAAAGGGGATAGTTTTTTGAGTAGAAAAACTCTGTCAAAATTGTTTTGTGAAGCCAATTTGCTGCAAGACCTTGTAGTGGACTCCTTGTATGGCAATCCAAGCCCTTATTCTATAATAGACTAGATATTGCATATCAATGAAGCAATAGATACAAGTTTATGGATACTTCTTCCCCTACTATGTTTTTTTGAATTCTTCTTGCCCTTTTAAACTTATTACAAATATATTGTGTCTACCTTATACTCTGCAGGGATTCATTCTCATTGTGCATGTATGGAATATTGTTGTGAATGCATTTTCTAGACTGTGGAGAACTAATATCACTCCTTCTAGTATACAATCTACTTCTACTTTCCACACACTGCAAGAATACTCTCACACCCTCCTTTTCTTGTGTATCACCGCTTTAGTGTAGGCTTATTTTTCATGCTCTCTCTCTCCCGGTCCCTTGGAAAGTTAGATTAAGAAAAGTTAGTTTTTCCTATATTATAGTAGATTGTGGAGGGTAGTTTAGGAGCAAGAACCAACTTTCTCTGGAAGTCTATCTCAAGTAGAAAGTCCCACAACTTGAAGATAGTACCCATATTATCCAAATCACATAGTAAGCTCAATCACACACACTTGTACAAACCATAGTGTGTTGTGATTCGGCGATAAAATTCCCTCAACAAGGAGATAAAGGAAGAAGTTCAAAAGTTCCCACTAAGGATCTATGAAGAGGTGCTAGAGGGTGCTCTTCGAATTGACCAAGAAACCATTGATAGTGGTCGTAAGAATTATGGAGAAAATGGAAGGTTAGTCACTCCTAACTAAACTAAACCTGGTTACTATAACAACATAAGCAATAATCAAGGGTTAAAGGTCCTTAATAAAAAGCGTCAATGGGTCAAGACGGATGGTGGTATTCTTGACTAGCCCAAGAAGCCTAATGTTGTTAGTCCTCCCAATATGAATACTACAAATAACAACAACAATGGAAATAATTAGAGGAACAATAATTTCTCACCCTCGACCAAAATTGTATATTTTAATCATTATCATCAACAACAACAACCTCAACAATCAAGAAAAAATAGACCCAAGGCCTAATAAATACCCAAGCGGGTATCTAAACCAATTCCAAAACAAAGGGAAAGGGTTCCCAAATTTTAACTATAACAATTAGCAGCTCGAACAATAATTGTAATTTTGGACCACAATAAGGTGCAAACCAAAGGCCTCAAGATTATGATCCCGATTTATATTGCAGTTTTCATAAGGTTTGCGGGCATGACGCAAGAGCATGCTACGATTGTAACAAGTTTCTACAATGTTTTCTAGAGGATCAAAGATAATTATTTTTTGACATGTTTTTGGCAAACCCAATAGTGTCAACTCAGAACACCTACATGGGACCGGTATCCCCATAGAACACACCACTCAAAATCTTTAATGATCCTCTCCCCACGCATCCAAAGGATGATATAATAGATCCCAATGGTTCAAAAAAGGTATTGTAATAGGGACCCATGATCATGAAGCCTCAACTTCATCAAACCCACAAGTGGCACCTCGTTTAGATGGTTGACAACAAACAAAATTTTTGGGATTGGTGGAGTTAGACACTAAACCTCATATTAACGCTACCACTAGAACCAAAGATTATTCTTCGCAGCCAATCCCGATCTACCCAACTATATCATATGACATTCGTGATATGTTAGGCAATCCAGTAGGAGCTTATGACTTGATCAATGATCTAACCAAGACCTTATCTCACATTTCTTTCTTGGATCTATTGAAGAATTCCCCGCTCATATAGCCACTCTATTCAAAGCACTAGGTATATGCCATTTGATTAATGTCACCCTCCTCCAAAAGCATAGATAAACCACATGGAATTTGATGTCTATCCTCCAGAATGTTGAAAGAGATGTTGGATTCATATTTGACATCAGAAAGATGCCCACTTGTCACCGAAATGGCTCGTAGAGGTGATCTGGCATTATTTTTAGAAGACTGGATTTACAACAACTATGTGAAGTGTGTGATGATTGATGACAGGGAAATGGTTAATATAGTCCCCTTCTCTTTCCTTTAAAATTTAGGTTATGGAGAGACCAATTTATCTTCAATGTGAAATATGTTGAGAGGCTATGATAGCCTTAAAGTAGCATCGATTAGAACTATATTGTTTCCATTGACCCTCGTGCCTAAGATTGTTTTAGCCAAGTTTTAAATTATAGATTGGGAAATCAGCTATAATATGATCCTTTTTCATCATTGGATTCATCGAATAAAGGTGATTCCCTCCACTTTGTTTCAAGAAGTCGTTCCTACATTTAGGGAAGGTATTTATGGCACAGGGTGATCCAAAACCCTTCGACATACATCTAGCTAACTTAAAAAAGGTCGGGGTTCACTCGATGTTTGAAATTCCTATAAAGAAATTAAATAAACCTACAAGCTCAAGATCGCAGGAGGAAAATATGGTTCTTACAATGGAATTAGAAGTCACGGGTTTGATCGAAGGCATTCTAATAGTCAAATATGAAACCTTCATCATAGAGACAGTGTCATTAGGAACCACAACAAATATTTTCAAGCTATTAGAGAAGGATTTACCTATTCTCCTTCCTTTTGATTCTATGGGTATGGGACATACCCTAGGACTTAGTTCTCTTCCAGCAAATGAAGTTTGTATGGTTGAAGTAACTGAGGTAAAAGAAGAGGACATAAAGGATGATCCAACATCCATTTTTCCAAGTAACTATTGGACTCTCCATTTTGATGGAGCCAAGTGTCATTTTGGTGCCGGGGTAGGTGTAATTATTACCTCTTCGAGGGAAGGATTCTACCTTTTGCCTTCAAGTTAAATTTTGAATGTACAAATAATGGGGCTGAATACGAAGCCCTTCTAGTTGGTCTCATTGTAGCCAAAATAATGGTTTCTCTTCATATTAGGGTGCTATATGATTTGTAACCTATCGCAAATTAGATATCTGAGGTATATGAGACTAGAGCTGAGCATTTACAACTCTACAAAACAAAAGTGCTAAATATAACAAAGGGGTTTGACTTCATATCGATTGAAGAAATTCCACAAGAGAAGAACCTCCTTGCAGACTCAATAACAACTTCCACTTCTCACTTTACTCTAAGAAGTGAGTTGGAAGATACAAAATTCATGGTCTTGGTTCATGTTGAACCTTTGGTTTGTAAGACACCAGATAACTCTAATGTTGACATACATAGAAACTGAGAGTGATTCTGTCATTTTAGATCACGTTGACATTGAAAAATAAACTCTAGGATATCTAAACTCTCTTATAGAATTACATCTTACTCATCACGAGGTTGATCTTTCCCTAATTCCACACTCTTCTTCCTATTTTGGAAATCCCATGATAGAATCTTCCCGTGAAGGAACTCAAAATTTATGAGCTAGGAGAAGAAAGGGATTTAGAGTTACCTCCATCCCCGCTTGAGTTTGAGTAGGGTAATGCCTCCTTAATAGAAGGAATGATTGATATAAACATTGGGACCGAGGAGGAACCAAAAATATTGAAACTAGGATCCTCTTTAACTCCTGAGGAAGTTGAAATACATACTTGTATCCTCAAAGATAATCAAAGAGATTTTGTGTTTAGCTACAAGGAAATGATGGGAATTACACCACACATTACAGTTCACAACCTCATCACCAAGCTAGATGCTAAGCCAATTAAGCAAAATTCAAGGCCCATGAAGCCAAAGGTGGCCCTCATGGTGAAGGAAGAAGTGATGAAAATCCTCCAGGTAGGGTTCATCAAGCTAGTTGACTACTCACAATGGGTGTCTAATATCATCCCCATTCTCAAGAAGAATGGAAATATCTACATTTGCATAGACTTTCGGGATATCAACAAGGCTTTTCCCAAATATGATTTCCCATTACCATCCATTGATGTTATTGTCGACACAACAACTGGTTTTGAGTTGTTGTCTCTCATGGATGGGTTTTTTGGGTACAATCAAATTAGAATATCTAAGGAAGATTCGCCAAAACTATGTTCATAACTCCTTGGGAACCTACTGTTATGTTGTCATGTCGTTCGGGCTTAAGAACGCGGTGCCATTTACCAATGGGAAATGACTTATATATTTCATGATCTTATACATAATATTGTGGAATCCTATGTGGATGAGCTTCTTGCTAAGGCCAAATTTTTTTGATCACCCGAGGTGCGTCATTTAATCCTTTCTCACTTAATCGAATACAAGTGTCATGTTAAATCCAAAAAAATGCATTTTTGGTGTAACAAGAGGAAATATTTTGGATACATCATATCTTCATGAGGGATTGATGTATACCCAACCAAAATCTTAGTTTCACTTTGGAAATGACTCCATTCTCACACGAGTCTAGCATTAGATATTTTCTTAGAAAAATTTTTGCAATCTGAAGGTTTATCCCTAATTTGACCTTTGTTATTGACCCAATCAACAATTTTTTGAAAAATTATTACAACATTGATTGGACAAAAGAATGCAATGTAACATTTGATTCGGTTAAATGGTTTTTGCTATCTCCTCCCACACTCATGCCGCTTAGGTAAGATCACATCTTTATCATGTATCCATGAACTGTGGATATCTCATTAGCCTAGATGTTAGCTCAAGAAGATGATGATAAAAGAGAGTGTGTAATCTATTTCATTAGTCGACATTTCTTGATTATGAGACACATTATACACAAGAAGAGAAGGAATGCCTTGCTATAGTCTTCATGACAAAACACTTAAGACATTACATGTTAAACCAAGAAACAAGGGTTATTGTTAAATCAGATCACCTACGAACGTTTCTCATGCAAGGATCCTTATCTAAGAAGGTTAGATGCTTCATAAATCTGATGGGAGAGTTTGAGTTAACATTTGTTAATCAAAAATATATCAAAGGACAAATCATTACAGATTTGGTTGGATGACAACCCATTGGATGGAGGTGATCTAGTAAATTTAGACTTTCCTAATGTGTGTGTGTATTTTTTTGTAACTAATCCTCCCCCATCTGTGTGTCCATGGTACACTTATATCATTAATTTTATAGTGGACCATACATATCCAGAAGGGGAAACCTCACAGCAAAGAAGACGGTTATGTATAATAACCACAAAGTATGTCCTATTGGAGCAAGTTCTCTATTGTATAGCCTTTGATGGAATGTTGCTAATATGTGTTGATGAAGAAGAATCTGAAAATATTATTTATGAATCACATAGTAGAGTATGTGGAGGTCACTTCAGCGGCCACACCACTACTCGAAAGATACATTGGATGGGATATTTCTAGCCCACGCTAGAGAATGATGTGGTAAATTTTATGCGTAAATGCCATAAATGTCAAGATTTCTCCCATGAGATCCACATACGGCACAAGCTCTATAACCAATTGTAACACCATGGCCCTTTTCCACATGGGGCCTAGATTTGATAGGAAATTTTGTCCATCATCAATAGATTATCATAAATTCATAATCACGGCCACATAGTACTTTACCAAATGGGTAGAAGCCATGCCTTGTACCACCGTGCACTGGATAAATAATCACAAATATCATTATGAACCAAATTATTTGTAGGTACGAGGTCCCACAAGTCATTATCTCGGATAATGACACATCCTTCAAAAATGACGAAGTTTGTGAACTGTGTGAAAAATTAAATATAAGTCACCACATGGATTTTCTCTATTATCCTCAGGAAAATGGACAAGATGAGGCTAAGAAAAAGACATTGAAGTATATTTTTCTTAAGACCCTCAAGGATAACAAGAGAGATTGGCATTTAAAGATTTTTATAGCCTTTTGGGCCTATCAGACGTTGGTAAGAACAACGATGGGGAAACCCCATTATCTTTGGTATTTAGTGCAAACGTGGTTTTACACTTGAATTCGAGATACCTAGTCTCTATATATAATTGCAATGAATTGTGGGAGAAGTCTATTGAGAAGCGCGACTCTCTCGGCTACAAATTATTGATGAGGTTAAACTCAACATTGAATAAAGGTATATCATCTATGATGACCAAGACTCGGAAATACAATAAGAAAGTCTATGAGCATGAAATATATGAGGGAGATTTGGTTCTAAGACTTGACAACCGAATAGAAAAAAAGACCGGTGAAGGAAGGAAATTCAGACCCAGGTGGTTGGGTCCATATCGAGTAATAGAAGACTACAAAAATGGGGCATTTTACTTGTGTACACTAGAGGGTGAGGATTTTAATGAATCTGTGAACTCTCTTCACCTGAAGAGGTATTACACATGATCCATTAGCATTTTCATATGTACATTACTGCATCTGCATTGCATTTTCATCTTCTAGTTCATTTTGTAAAATTTGTGATCAAGGGACTTATTCTTATAGAAATTCCTAAAAACTTCTAAAAATATTGGAAAAACATTCAAATCATACCTCTATAAATCTCCACAATGTCATCAATTGTCTCCAAATCATTTCATCAATTCAAACAAGATAAGAAATTTTTTTGACAATGTAACCATACCAAGGCATGCATACTTGGTTCTACTTATAGTCTCTTTCTAGATTAGGTGTCTTTTCCTATAGTTTGTTCTAGAAGCTTCATGGTGTCACATCTATCCCATAAAAATCTATTTGGAAATAAGAACATTCTAGCAATTTTGTATAGATAAATAATTCAAATGTAAATCCACATAAAATTTTATTTTACACATTTCGTTTCCTACCAACCTTTGGTGTTGAGCCATGTGTCTTACTAGTGGTGTAGGGTTGGGAAAGGAGAGAAATACCCTTACTCACCGATGCCTTGTCCATGGTGATAAGCCCATAATTCATACTTTTGGTAGTATGGGGCAAGGTGTAGGGGGTCTCTTTGACATATTTGAAAGTTAGAAACATTTAATTCAAATATTGTGAAATCATAAGTCAAAACAAAGTGATTTAGATGTCCAAAATCCCAAAAAGAGCTTAAAACTACAAAACCATATTTTTTCAACCAAGTGTCTGTTGATGCATGATCAAATCACCCCTGAATGTCTAAAACTAGATGGGTTAAGACTCTAAGTGTGATTGCATAACATGGAGCTTTTCCCGAAGTGTGGGACTCTGCAATCGGAAAGCTCTCCGGATGAAGGCCGATTATTATTCCTTTGTTCAGGT
The DNA here is from genome assembly GCA_018340775.1 of Taxus wallichiana var. yunnanensis. NCBI lineage: Eukaryota > Viridiplantae > Streptophyta > Pinopsida > Cupressales > Taxaceae > Taxus > Taxus wallichiana. The sequence continues at coordinate 233,797,823 of CM031241.1, forward strand.
GCACACATATAATTTGTAGAGAATATACTCTAAATTTTACTCTAACTTTCCAAGGAGACAGGGTTAAGAAGATGTAAAAAATTAAACCTAATCTAACAGAGGTGATGCACCAAAGGAATGCTGAAAACCTACTTTAGAATTAAACAAAAACCATTAAAAATGTAAAACAACCACCATGCACACATACCCATGATTACAATGAGATATTAGGAAGATATAATGAACATAAGAGAGGGTTGAAATCATCCACAAACTTATTTTATCGCTCTAAAAATTTGATACAATCCATTACAATGGCTAAGAGATAAGATTGTATTTATAGTTTAGAAGCGATGTTTAAAGTCCATAAGATCACTTACAAACAGAAAACAAGGGTGGGTGTAAAGCCAAAATTTCCAACCTTTAGAAAAACTTCCCTCCTTAGAATATATAGGAAGAATGACACAGAAGGGAGAGAAGAATTTGTACCCTTTCTTCAACCACCCCAAAATGCATTGAAATCACTTGAAAAAATGATGGATTCCATGAAAAAACCCATGCCTTGATGTACTCTTTCTTGTTGGGCAAGAAAGGAAGCACATACCTTCATTATTGTTGTAGGTGAGAAGCCTAACACCTTCAAAATGGCAGATGAGAGTACGAAAAGTCGAAATCCTAAACTTCAAAGTTTGAAAGTTCAGACTTTCAGGTTTTGGAGTTTTAGACTTTGAATTGATTTTTTTGTTTTGGAGTTCTAAACTTCTGAAACCCTGAACCCTGAAATCCTGAAAGTTTGATGTTCGAAAGTCCACAATTTTAGACTTTTGGTTTCGGAGTTTTAGACATTTTTGGTCACTTTTCTAGTTTTTCTCGCCGAAGGTTCTAAAATCTGAACACGGAACCTATGAAATCTGAAACCCCAAAATTCAAGTCCTGAAAGTGCTATGATGTTGACCCAAAACTGTGTTGAATTCCAAAATCAGACCCTTTCGATTCACTTCTTGAGATCTTTGAAACCTTGAAATCAAAACTTTAGAAATTTCAAAATTTTGGGGTTTCGAGTTTCGTACTTTACCACTCTTTTTTCCATTTTTCCCGTTGAAGATTCCCGAAATCTCAAACTCCGAAAGTCCAAAAATTTAGACTTTTGGACTTGAATTTTAGACTTTTGGGGCTTGTTTTCCAACTTTGGCTTGCGATTTATGAAACCTAAAAATTATGAAATTTTGGAATTTTGGGGTTTCAGGTTTCGGAAACTATTTTTCCTTTTTCCAACTTTGGCTATCGAGAACTTCGAAACCCCGAAACCTAAAAGTCCAAAATTTGGACTTTCATAGTTCAGTTTTGAACGCTTCCTTCATTTTTGTGAATTTACTCACTGTTTTAACTCTATTCACCCAACTCTAAAATGCAAGCCTCCATGACTGAATCAACTCCTCCATTTTTGCTATGTGTAAGTTCTCGTTTGTCTAATTTTTCCCGAGGGGAAAAATTGGATAACAATGTCCATATGCAGATCTAAGTCTAGATAAACTAGAAATAAAATCACATTATAAACTATGAACAAAATTTGAGTAGAGTGAGGCTATAGTGTCCGAATTTGGTTTTGTCAAAACCATGTATTTCTCTCATCATTACCATTCAACAAATTTCATAGCTTGCACCCTTTCTGGCTCTTGGTGTTGAGCCCTCGCATCTTACTGGTTGTGTGGGGTTAGGAGTGGGGCAAGTTCATTCACTTATCATATCACAATATAACCAAATTTTTCCCAAAAACAATACAAAGTACCAAAGGTTGTTTAAAGAAACTAAAGTTCAACATTACAATGTGTTTTCATTATCATATATCAACATTATAAAATATATAAAAAAGAAATCATTTTTTTATCATTCACATCCACTGCATACATTCTGAAAAGCATAGAAAAGTGGAAATTCTAAACATCTAGAGTACACATGTGAGATGAGCTAAAAGGAAGTCAACTCAAATACAAATAATTCTTGAACCAAAAGTAGAGTCTGTATATATCATAGTGAGTCAAATTTGTATACAATTCTATCACGCATTAGGCATGGTCAAAACTTTCTAAATGATTCCAAAATATACAAAAAAAAGTATAATAATCGAAAAATCATGACAAAGCAATAAAAGGCCCAGTGGCCTGTCAATCCCTCTAGGATCCCTCAAATGGTGCATGACCATGTTCAAGAGTCCTGTTGTGGCTATGATGACAAGGGTAATGAACCAAGTGTTGTGAGTTCTCGTGGTGGCAGCCTTTAGCCATAATCTTACTTGTGAGTGGTTTTATTTCATTAGTCACTCGGTCACCTCATACCCAGCCACTTGAGTATGAAGGGAGGTCATCACCTCTACTACTCTCTAGACAAGTGAAACACATCGTATGTCTTCTTGATGCTAGTGGCTGACTTGAATCCTCATTTAGCTTGACTTGGTTCTTCGCTGAGAATATCGGTAGGGTGTCCATGCACACCCATCAAATAAACTCTAGCCACTCATGTGTAGTTGCTACAAGAAAGAAAAGATGAAGAAACAACGAGTTAGAAAATTAAAAAAACAAAACAAACCGACATTTCCACGTAACATTTGAAACTAACAAAGTCGAAAGAAGAGTGTCAACATACTAGGATCTCTCGGGAATCTAGGTCGATCGGTGGTTGTTAATGTTGTTGCTGATGGGTGCGAGGCCTCCCTAAAGCCGCATGGTGAGACATTGTCCTATCAAAACTCATCAAATCCCTCTCCTTCTCAAGGAAGTGGTGCCTCCGAGATATATGTCTCTCTTCCAAAATTTCCTTCTCATATGCTACTCTCGGTATATCCTAAGTGTTATGCCACATGGGATCCCTCTCCTCCTCCTCTATGTGGGGTTTTCCGCTAACCTTATAGCCGAACCCCTCATCCCGTGTCTCCTCTCTCGGGCCGAATCCTCCTCTGTCTCATCTCCTCTGTACTCCTCGAGTTGGATTCTATATCTATAGGATCATCCTCCTCTCTGTTGTGAATGGGAGCGGGCTGTAATATAGAGTAAACATGCTCGAGGAGCACCAAATGCCTATAGGGCATGGAAAACATTCCTAACTGCAATGGGGACAACTGGAGTAACCACAGTTCAGCCAAGGTCCCCTCTAGGGGTCTTCTAGGCCTCTTGAATGGTCCTCAGTATCTTTGGTGCCACTAGAGGAAGCATAACTTAATAGCGGAGGCCAACTGGTGGGGAACCTAGTCAAATGGATGGATCTCAACTCTCCCTACCCTGTCAAATAACTTCCTTATGGTATAGCAATCCACCACTATGGTCACCTCCTACCCCCATAGTCCTACCATGTCCTGGTAGGGTGTGGAAACCATGTCTGTCATGGTCAAAGAAGCCACTAGCTAGTGTGGGGTCTGAAGTACTGACATCCCTATCCACCTCACTTCCTAAACAACCCCTAGATCTAACACTGATATTCCCCTTCCATAAGGGGCAATGCGCTCATACACCCAACTCATGACTAAGGTAGGGTGGCTCAGTGATTGGCCTTGCAGCTTGATGACCATGTATAGGTCATGATATGTAGTCCCTAGTATGTCTACTCCCCAGGCGTAAATACGGCCATGTGCCTCAATTTGAGTAATAATGGGATCCCAATAGTAGAGTAGTGTGTCACCTCCCTTGTCCCTGATTAACCATGAGGCCAAGATACCCATGATGGCCTTGCAGATAGTGGGGATGGGAGCAGTAGGAATGGATCAAACCTTGACCCCCTTCTTCGAACCAAAAGAGACCACGACATCCCCCATATAAGTGGCCCATAGAGTCATCATGGCTCTGGATCTTGTTGTCTCCAGGGTCAATCTCCTCCCAAGTATCGGGAGCCGAGAATGTAGTATATGTCCTCCAGGGTGATGGTCCACTCACCCCTAGCACCTAGCAACCAAAAAGTGTTCCGGTCTACATCCCAATAAGAAAACAAGTCACATAGTATGTGACTAGCAGGAGTGACATGGGGAACCTGTGCAATCCTCCAAATCCCTTCCCTCTAGAGAGTGTCCATCTCAGCTTGAGTCAACTGATCTAAAATCCCTTAGAGCCGATCAAACTCCTGCTCACTTCTCTAACTTATGTGTTGAAAATTTTTACACTCGTGTAAAAATGGGAAACTTGAAACTTTGTTATGATGGATGGCATTGGTGAAGTGAACCTAAGCTAGGGAGATTCTTTCAATTTAATATTTGTTCTATTGGATTAATTAATGACTACATGTAATTTGTAGCTATGTGTTCTGTTACAAAATGTAACAAATAAAATAGTCTGCATTTTCATGTTTGTCTTCAAAAAAGAACACAAAGGCCCCAAAGGACATATGTGTTATCTTGATGAAGTGTTAAGTTTTGCAACAACAATTAGAGCTATAGATTACAACAATATCAAAGTTCATTACTAAGGTTACATGTATTTTAAATTTCTTTCCTTTATGATTAAATACATTCAATTATGTTATTGAGTTGTTTAATTCATTATACAATCCATATACAAAGTTGAAATGCAGAAAGAAGTTCACAACTCAGTTTCTAAATTTAATGTTTTATTCATAAGGAATTTTAAATGTTGTTCACACAAGATGTGGAATGTGAATCAATTAAACATCATAACTACTGAAATAGAAGGTACATGTGCATGAAAATAAAAGCAAAAGAATATGAAGGAATCCATCATTGCCTTATTTCTTTTGTCTTGCTACTCTCACCTTTGCTCCATCTTGATCCTTGTTATTCAAGACTACAATGTACCGAAAGACAAATACAAAGGGGACTGTTAGTCACGAGCTGAGAATTAAATCATGTTCTTGTACTATCTATCTTTGTAAAAATGAATCTCTTGATATTAGATGGAGTTTTCAGATGTGTTTCGGGTCATATTTCTAGATTACCACCACGTAGAGATATGGATTTCATTATATATTAGATACTAGGGGTAACACTAATTTCTCATGAATCTTATCGAATGACTACTTTAGACATCCATGAGCTCTAGATTTATCTAGAGGAGGGTTTAGAGAAGGGTTTTTTCTACCCTAGTCTGTGTGTATTTTGGGGAAGCAATGATTTTTTTTTAATAAGGAAAAATACACTCGACTTTGTGCTGATTTCATGAAGATTAATAAGTTAGTGGGGAAGACACATTACCCTTTATAGGATTGACAACTTATTTCTTTAGATGAGGGGTTTTAGATTGTTCTCCAAGATTTATATCAAGTCTAGATACTTTGAGTTGTGAAGTGTAGATGTAGACATTCACAACATAATTTTCAGTACTTAGTATGGTCACTATGAGTTCATAGTAGTACCTTTTGGTTTTACAAATTATACATTAGTTTTCATGAGCCTCATGAACAGGGTTTTAGGACATTTTTAGACCACTTTGTCTTATTTTGTTACAAGGAGGAACACGAGGAACACTTGAGACAAGTGCTATAGGTTTTGAGAGATTTGAGTATTTTGGGAACCTAGAGAAGCGTAGTTTCTTTTAGTCAAATATTCAGTACTTGTAACACATTATTTTTTGGTGAGGGTATGTTGTTATATTCCTCTAATATTTGTGTGATTATCAATTTGAAAGAACCTAATTTAGTGACATATGTGACACATTTTATGTTATTAGTAAGCTATTACCATGCATTTATACAAGAATTTTCTAGGATTGCTCATTCTGTCACTTCTCTTCAACGTAAAGAGAATAAATTTGTGTGGTAAGAACAATGTGAGTAGAAGTTTTACTTACCCAAAGATAGATTGATGAGATAACCTATTTTAGAAATTCCTAATCCGAATGGATATTTTTAGTTTGTATTGATGCCTCCTTAGAGGGACTTGGAGCAATACTCATGTAAGAGTGACGTGTCAATGCATTTGAATCACGTAAGCTAAAAAATTATGAGATTAACTACCTTACCCATGAATTTGAGCTTATAGAAGTGGTTTAGAATGTAGTCTGTTTGAGGCACTTTTTTTCTTGGTAGGCCATTTCTCCTAAGGACTGATCATTAGAGCTTAGAACACATCTTCTCACATATGAACCTCAATGTATGACAATAGCATTCGATGGAGTTATTGTGTGAGTATGATATGGTGATTTAGTATATTAAGGGAAAGGAGATTGTCGTTGCGGATGCCTTGAGTAGATGATGAAATATAGTCTCCGCTATGACTCTACATTCAAATATTCAAGGAAATATACTTTAGCACATTCTCAAGGACTTATTTTATGAAGGTGCAAAGTAGATGTTTAATTCTCGAGGTTCTTTAATGGGAATATATATATGATGTATCTTAGAGGCTAATGGTATTCTACATTTTCGAGGTGTATCTCGTCTACCTATGAAAGGAGATCTTTGTAGTTTTATTCTTTTGGAGGCTCATTGAGCCCCATATGAAACCCATATAGGAGTGAAGAAGATGCACATTTATATTATGGAATTAAATTATTGGCAGGACTACGTCAAGACAAAATTTGTTTTACCTCTTTGCCTTGATTTTTAGAGGGTCAAGGATGAGCATTCTCATCCCATGAGACTTTTGTATCTCTATGCGATATTCCCGTGTGGAAATGGGATGTAATTGCTATGAATTTCATTGTTGTTATTGCCATGTCATCATATCATCATGGCGTTATCATGGTGATAATAGACATGTTGACTAAGTATTCTAATTTTTCACCAACCAAGGTCATGTATAATGTAGTCGCCATTTCCCAAGCATCCTTAAGGATATTGTTAGGGTGCATTGGATTCTGAATATTATCATTAATGAATAAGATGCCATCTATAAGTTTTATATTTCTACACTTATTTTCAAACACCTCTTTGAATTTAGATCAATTTCAGTTCAACTTACCACCCATAGACAAATGGTATGATAGAGAGAGTCAATTACGTGTTAGAGGATATGTTAAGGATGTATGTGACAGATCAACAAAAGAAGTTATAGGATTATTTATATCTCGTTAAGTTTTCCTATAAAAATAGTTACCACATCTCTATTGGTATGGATCCTTACAAGGCCTTGTTTGGGTGACATTATAGGACACAATTAAGTTAGGACAAATTAGACAATAGGGTTGTTCTTGGGCCATCTTTCTTTCAACATATGGAGCAACATGTTATTATGATTAAAAATACATTTCAAGCATGAATGAGAATTCCAAAAGGCATATGCAGACACAAAAAGGACTAAGTATGACTTTGCTATTGGTAAAGGCCACATAAGATCCCAATCTTTTATGGGAAGTGTTTTAATCATTAACCATACTTTGGGGGAATTTGAGATCTTGGAGGTCACCGGTTCAGTTTCCTACCGATTATCCTCTTGCCATGCCTAGCTGAAGTCCACGAAGTATTTCATGTTTTAGTTTTTCCCGAATATGTACTAGATGTATCTCATGGATTGGATTGTTTGGAATTATAGGTGGAGGGTGAAGGATGGTGGATACTAGAGCTTGTGTGAGTCCTAGAGGACACGATATTATCCCTTTAGGGGTGAGAGTTGAACTAGGTTAAAATATAGTAGGAATGATATGATGAGAGAAAAATTATTTGGGAGGATGTGACTCCATTGTGGGATAGATATACCTACCTATTATTCTGAATTCTAGGAGGACGTCTAATTCTTAGGGAGGGGGATGTAGTGCCCACCAGATTTTTAATTTATCTTAGAGATTGTTGACTCATCCTATTAGCATGATTATTGCATATGATACATTTTTATTTGATTTTAATAGATTTTTATTTCAATTTTCTACAATTATTATCCTATGGTCTATGAAATCATATTTGAAAAACTCTTTTTAGATATTTTATGATATTTAGGACATTTTAATTCCATTCTAATTAGAGATCATGATACTATGATGTTTAGATTTGATGGGTTATGTTGATATATGGTATTCACTAATGATCATAACTTTGAGTTATACATTGTGGATATTAGATCATGCTTATATGTATCATTGGTAGAATAGATGTTGTGAAATTTTATTTAGTTGATATTGTATAGTCATATTTATTTTTATTTATATGGATATTTTATCATGTTGAGAATTTGAGGTTTTCCTTGAGTGTGTAGGATTTTTAGGTAGCACGTTTGGCGAATATGGGATTTAGAGGTAGAAATACGAAGGATTCCAAAACCATCAATCTCAAACCTTGTATCTCACCTTGTTTCATTATGGATATTTTTGTAATTGAGAAAATTTGGTTGGATTTTACACCTAACTTATTTATTTATTTTGTTATATATTTCCCTACCGTTGAGCAAAGATGGTAAAACTTGATTGCTTAATTACTCACCTGATTTGTATTTCCTAGTGCTAATGAGGTCATTGTGGATGATTAATGTTATGGGGTGTTTTGTGTCTTAAGCTTGTTTTAGGGATGTGTTAGGAGTTGCTAAGCAAGTTGGTGGGGATCACTTCTCACCTTGAATTCCCCCATTCAAACCCAAAACCCAAATTTAACCTTTAAGGGCATTTTTGAAGGCTTGTTTTAAAAGGTAAGGATCGTATTTATGTCAAAATTTGTTGATGGGTTCATAACCTATGGGTGCGAAATATTTTTGTGAGCCCAAAAATCCTCTTACCCACTCCACCCTCTCTTAAGTCACTATCTAAATATGTTTTCCATGTTGCACATGTGTGGCTTTTGGATATTTTGTTGGCTTTGGGAGCTAAGTGTGATTTTGTTCTCTTTTGTATTTGTTGTTTTTGGCAATATGGAAAGTGACTTGGATGACATGGAGGATGCTATTATTTGGAAGGGTGACACATTTCACCCACCTATGGGTTTTTAGGATGGATATTTTTCATATTTATTTTTGCAATTTTTATTTTTAGTTTATTTTTGGTGGAGAAATTTGGTGGGGAGCTTTGGCAGCTGAGGGGGAAAGAGCTAGGCTATTGTGGATTTTAGCATTGGAGTTGAGGTAGGTCTCACTCCTCCATGTATTTTTATTTGAATAAATTTTTGAATGTGTGTGTCTATGTTGTTTATTATGGCTTTTTTTGGATTGGTTTTGGGATCCTTGAGCATGTTTTGAGTTCTTTCTTTGGGTTGTTAATTTAATTTTTGTTCTCTTTACTCCTTCACTCCATTTGGACATGGATTTTGAGTGGGAAAGGGAAATGGGATTGATCTCTTATCTCCATGGATTCTTAGGGAAGCCATGTATATTTTTATTCATCACTTCCTTCCTTGGTGGATATAGGAGGGATTTCCATGTGGGTTGGGAATCCCATCCTATCCTGCCAAGGAATCTTGCAAGGTTTGAAAAGCCTTAGCAAGGAGGAGACAAATGAGGTATAATGTTTTTGGGAGTTTTTATTATTTTGGAGATATGTTTGGTGGTTATTTGGACACAAATATTAATATATATTCTTAGAACTATGGCTTCCTCTCCTCTCTTCCTCTTTCCCATTTGTTCCTTGTGCTTTGGTGGTTTGAAATTTTCATTTTGATATCTTATGTTTCTCTTGGTTTTCCTAGTTCTAGTATTTTCAAAACCATATTTTTCCTTGGCATTCTTTGTAGCATAATACATTTCTTTCCCACGGGCATGGGGAGGCTAACATGCACTTCCTTTGGGAAGAAGGCATGTGATGATTAAAGTAGGTTGGGAGGCACATCAGAATTCGTTTTGATGGTGCTTGGATTTTTCTAGATAAGATGCTTGGAGATTCCTATGGACTTCATTAAAGGGATGGATAGAAAGTTGTAAGTTTCGTCATGGTGTTCCCCGTTTTGGGGAGGATTTTCATTTTAAATTGTTGATTTGTATTAATTATGAATGTTTTGGTTATGTTATTCTCTCTCTTGAGAGGAAGATTGTAAGATTGTAAACTAATGGTTTTGGAGATTTTTTTATCCTCTATATTATATGTAAAAACTCATTATATTTTCATCCAATTTCCTATAGTATTGTTAATAATGTTGCATATATTTGAAGTATGGATAAAAATGTAAAAATAAGCTTATTTTGAAGTATATTTAAATCATTATTATTAGTTATTAAAATAACATTTCTGTTTTAAAAACAAATCAAAATGAATTTATTTATACTCTTTTATTAAGGCCAAATAATGTTATTTATATCGTGGGATTTATAAAACACAAGAAGGAAATAATTTATTCATTTGCATTGTATTATGTTTTTATACAAAATTTGAATATTGTAAAAGATATCTTGGTTACAACCTCATATAGGTATTCTATTGAAATTTCTATAATGTTTAATATGAAAAACTTGTTGCACGCTTCTTAAATTAAATTTCTTTAAAATGATAAGAAGCTATATCATGTGCAATTGTAGTTTGATAGTACTTATAGTTGAAAATATGAACGATCTTAAAATTTATCAAATATTCCTTGTGAAGGGACTTATGCTACTTCCCTTCAAATCTATTTGATTAATCTTAAAATTATATAAGAATATACACACGCATACACGCATGCGCTCGTGCACACATGCACACAAAAAGTAAAGGTATGCCCATATATCATCAATAATTCCCATATGAACCTATACATATCTGAATCAACTTGAAATTGACATCTCTACATAAACAAAACCAATTACAAACATGATCGGTATTTTTTGTATAGCCAGCAACATCGGTGGAGGGGCCGCGGCCCTCACCCAAAAATCTTAAATAATTCCATAACTCTATGTGGCCGCCACGGTCACTTCCCTCATCCATATGCAGGCATACCACTCCTAGCCGCCCTCAAACCATTGGGAAATTTTTTCCAAGAGAATAATGGAAACCATGCACAAAAATATAATATATAAAACAACAAGCTTCCATCGATGGCCGCCCCATTATTAATCACACTCCTTCAATTCATAAACCATGGACTCCAAAAACTAGGTACTCCCTTCCCCATGGAGAACTAACTTGCGGAGGAAAATGAAACAAAGAAAAGTAAATTGGAAAAAAATTTAAGTTTTCAATATGATATTTTGGGATTTTCTACGTCACTAGATATCCTAGGGCCAAGATTTGTTTGATATTAGGGCCTCAAATGATTTCTCTAACTTTAGATTTTGCGGGGATTGATTTAAGGGAATAGTAGGAAATTTATTTCAAATTGGAACATTAAGGACTTTATGAAAAATTAATTTAGCTTTGTTTATTTTTCACAAAGATGGGAAATGGTTGGACATGGGATACTTTAATCGATTGGGCCAAATGGAATCATATCACCCCTTTGTTTTAAATTTCATATATATATATAGAAAAATTAATAATAACAATATAATTGAAAGATGGAGTGAATATAATGAATAAATAAGTTAATTTTTGCTAGAAAAATATACCTTAGCAGTTGTATTGTTCTTTCTTCATTGTTTACCGGTGTGACTCGGTGAGATAGGTCCAATTTTACCGTAAACATTTTTAGAGGAGTGAAATAAAAACCTTATTATCGTCGAAACCAAATTTTCGGCTACGTCGACTTAGAACTCCATCCACTCTTACAACTCATTAATAGTCATGACCTATGTCACACTAAATGAATTTTGGATGAACAACTAAGGAAGTAAATAATGTTGCAACACATTGTATTTTAAATTTAACAAAAACAATTCCCATAAAATTTGGACTTCCCTTTTGTCATTTTACTCTAGTTTTCTTTAGATTAAATTTTTTTTTATTATAGATAGGGAATTGGTATACGTAACACTCGCTAAAACAACCACTCAAGACCAAAGAAAAACCTAGGTTTAGTTAGAAAATTTATGGAATAATTTCTTTTTGTTCAAGGTGAGACTACTAACAAGCCTCGAAGCAACAGTGACAAAAGTAAGTACATCAAGGTAAATCATGTTAAGAAGATAAGGTTTTCCATTGGAGCAACATATAAAATACCACATTACAATCAGTGAGTATAATTAACCAATTATAGTTTAAATTTCCTTTAGGTGTTAATTTAATAATCAGATTAAATTAACACTAGGGTTAAATATTTCTTAATTACACTTAGAGGGCTATAGGGGCCAAAACAATAAAACAAGGCTCTCATTAGGAGTTAGGAAAAACATTCCCTTGCCCCATAATGTGGCCCTAGAATGGTCAACTCATGCTTTTAGAGATACACATTAAAAAAATGAAAGTAATCTTCCTCTTACCCACTCACATACTGACCTAAAAGATTCAAGCTATTTTTTCTCATATTTCCCACACTCAAAAAATCCTAAACACCATTCCATTAGATAGGAAATTTCTTCCCCTTTCCAGAGATATAAGGAAGTCCTTCTAACTCCCTATAAAACTCAAGTTATGGGCCAACGGGCCTTGGGAGGAAAATTTTTTCCAAAGGTGGGCTTGCGGGCCTAGGGGAGAAATTTTTCCTCAAGGGCGTTCGGTCGAGGAGAGTTGGGGAGGAAAGTTGGATTCTTGGCACTTGGGGTGAAAAGTGAAGTTTACCCCATGCGCTTGTGAGTCCGCGGCGGGACTCCAAGCCCAAAAACAAAATTTTACCCAGGTAGTAAGGGACACGTGGCATGTTCTAAGCCAACGTGGGGAAGCGGATTTGCAGGGAAAAACATGAATTTTTGCCTTAAGAATTAAAAATTCACATGGGATAAAAACCACCTGTGCGTCCGCTGGTGACTCATGACGCCATGTGTCAGATGGTCATTAGTTGTGGGTTAGCGGGTCAGTGGGGAGATTTGGGAAAAGTTGACTTTTGAACACAAAGCTTCAAGACACTCTGTGCCTTGGCCGACGTGTCATGGAGACATGTGTCGCCAGCCATTAGATGTGGGTTGGTGGGTCTGCATGGGAGAATTTAGGAAAAATTGCCAAAAAGTTTCCGAAGCGCTAAAGTTTAAAAAGGATCCGCCCCTCCGCCGACACCTCGTGAAGCTACGTGGTAGCACCCGATTAGTCTGCAGGGCGGTGGGAATTTTTTTTCCAAATTTTCTTTTTTGAAATTAGATCATTTTTTGACAAAATGAAGGCTTGTGGGATATCGAGTGGCGGAAAACTTCATGACTTTATGTTTTTTTGGGAAAAAAGAGAAAAAGGAAATTTTTAGCCCCCGAGTCCACCCAAGAATATTCTATTCATTTAAATTTGACAATTAGATTATTTTTGAAGCCAAATAAAGTAAAAGATTCATAAGGCCATAACTTTTGATTGGGAACTCAGTTTTTTTAAAACAAGGATTTTTTGGAAATATCACGATGTCCTATTTGCACAGGAAGCTTAATATTTTAATCTTGATGAATTTTAAAGGGGAAAATTAACAAAAATGATTGGTAGGAGTTTAAAATGAAAACTTGTAACATTTGACTTATAAAATTTTGTTCAATTCGACCTCCTTCCTTTCTCAACATGCCAAAAAAACATGGAGGATTTCTCTTAGAGGAATTTAGGATGGATTGTAAGGTATATTTTGTTTGATTGATTAACAATTCAAAATTTGTAACTTTTGACAAAACGATTGCAATTTTGCCTTTTCTCGATTTGAAAGGTTCTTTTAAAAATTTCTTAAGTGTTTTAGTTTTTTTGGGGTCATTTTGATCATGTAACCTCAATTCAATCATTTTATTTCATTTTCCAAGGTTGCAGGGTCGATCTGTGCATTTTTGATAAAACATTTGCCAGTTTGAAAACATCTAATAGAGATCTAATTCGAAAAGATATATTTTTCATTTATCATCTTCTAAGTAATAGAAATCATTCCATATCCAATCTAACACATTAAGTTGATTTAGATCAAAGTATTTAAATGCCAACTTACAATCCTGATTTTCAAAACATTCAACAATCAATAATCGATTTCCAATGAAAGCAATATCATTTGAACAAAGTAAACAACTATCATTTATATAGATCAAATATGAATTTACAATTACAAATATTTCTCTTTACATTCCTTTTTAGAAACAGATACATAGTATATCTCCCTTCACATTCAAAAGGGAATTCATTTCCAAAACATAGTAACTCTTCAAAGCACAAATGTATATTACATTGTCATCCACATGAAGTGGGGAAATGGTTTATAAAAGTAGTTTCACAAGGGACTATCAAACTCTGTCTTTTTCCTTTGCTTCAGAATAACAACATGAATATCCTCCATTTTCTTTATTTAAATTTTATCACAAAAAATGGGGAAAGGAAAAATATCCACCCAACCAAGGCATCTAATGACAAGGGGAAGCCACCCTTTTCATTGGCCCATAAGCCCCAACCAAAATGCAATATGAAATGTGTTTCAACTCATGGCAACAACAAAGCTTCCAAAAACACACATGCAAATTTCACATTTAAAAAAACACAGTCCAAAGAAAAATGTAGTTTGCAACCATAGAATAAAGACAACAAACAACACTCAAGCTTCATCATGCAAGACAAAGGAGAAATAAACTATGGGGATGCTACTTATGCCTATTAAGGGGAAATGGGTATCACCACCTAAGAAAAACCACCAAAAATATATCATTTCAAATCCCTGACATGCCCTTATGCCTCCCCCAAGTACCCCTTATTCCTCACATTTCCTTATGCCTCCCCAACCTCTTATGGCACCCCATAATGAGTAAATAAATTCAAGCTATTTCTTTTTACAAGGTGGAACCCAAATCCCAACTCCCTCCACACTTATACCTCCCAAAGAACTTATGCCTCCCACAAGAATACCCCATAGTCTTCTCCCACACCATCCCTAGGAAGTCTACCCAACCAGCCAACAAGCAATAACAACATACAACCATTCACATATTCATAAAAAGGAAAGAAGAGCATTTTCAAGAGCCAAGCTCTTACCTCTCCATGATGGAGTTTGTTCCAAGGTTCAAACACAACAAGCTTTCCAATGCAAAATAGTCCAAGATCAACAATCTACAAGCATGCAACAATCTCCAACTTTCTCCCAATTTGCAAGAGCTCCAAAACCCAAAGCAAGTCACCAAAAATGAAGTGATAAAAGTGAAGCAACCCAAAAAGAAGCCAAGGAATTTGAATATTTAGAAGAGGGAAGAGAAGAGGATGAGGTGGATGCATGTAGGATTCCAGTTCACACATCCTCAACTCCATCACCTAAGGTCAACTTCATTCTCTAATGCATAATAAATAGGTGGGTGAATAATATGACAGCTTACTTACACACTCCAAAACAAGCCCACACCCCTAGGGACTGAAATTAAAAATATGTAAGAAAGTGCAATTAAAGCATACAACTTGACTTATAAAAATTCATAATGAAGGCTAGATTTAAACTCTCCAACCATAGGTAAGGTTGGTATGCAATTTTAAGAGGTATGGGACAAGTTTAACTTGTCCCACAAGCCTCCAAAATCAGCCTCCAAGGACAAATTCGAATTTCAAAGAAGGTGGAGTGTTTCACACTCCAAAATTAACTTACACATCACTTACACATTTCTTACACTTATCTCACAACATTTAATACAAGATCCAACAACTCCAATAATTAATTTCTTATGTCCCAATTTGATTAATTAATTTTTATCAATATGATTACTCATATTACTTTACCACAATTTATTTAAATAAAAGGGAAACACATCACTTATAAAACACATACATCCTAAACAAGGGAACCAAATAAATAAATACACATAACCCTTGGTCATATTTAAAGGTGATCCCCCAAGGGAATCCCTAACAATAATCAAACACACACACATGAACAATAAAAGTTTCCATGGTGACCTTGTTGAATTTATCTAGAATTCCAATGTGGTCTGGTCTCTAATCCCCGATGTTTGTTGTCATAATTTAACCCGTGAAACAAAAATACCTACTTCACCTTGTGGCCATATCGTAACATCCAAATGAATATAAATATAATTTCAAAATCATCAATATATATATATATATATATATATATATATATATGAATCACAACAACATCTAGACAATCAACAATATCACTTACAATTTCATCAACAACTATATCATCTTTAATTTTAATTCAATTTTCTCGGTCTACTCAATATATACAAATATCACATGTCCTAACGACATCCATAAATATATATACCCATGTCCAACAATAAGTCAACATCTATATAAAGTGTCTCTAACAACAATCATGCATCATATGTGAAACAAAGTCAACAATAATCCATGATCGACATCTAACACCATACTAAATGTAAACTATAATAATGTCCATAATATAGTCAGCAGATCATAATCAATATCAAAAGTGTCGAAGGAAATTGGGAACTACAATATCCTCAATATTAGAATGGGGTGTATCCTTCCCTACATGAGTAGGGAAGGAATGATTTCCACAACCGTCAAAATGAGATAATATTCATTCTCATAATATTCCTCGAAATAACTATGTGGATGACTATCAATAACCAGTGACTAATATCAGAATTCTACTACCCCAAATATATACTTTACCTTATTTTTTCCACATGTTACATTCTCAAGCTAAGTGACTAAGAGAAAAGAAGTTCTACATCTAAAATGAAAATCTTCAAAATCTAGATTTTGAGTCCAAGTTTGGCCTCCACTATGAGATTAATAGTAGCCGAAAAATCAACTCAAGTATTCATATCTACCAATGTATGAGCGTCTGTGGTAAAAAAATATAAAGACATATTTAAGTCGATGTTTAGAAATTTACTCGAGGTTCCCTTTATTGAAAGTGATCAATTTTCAATGTAAACTTAGACAAGAAAATGTGGCAACCAAATCAAAACTAGTTTGACATGAAACGTAGAAATCATGGATTAAACAAGGGGAACACCAATTTCTTGGGAAGGAAGTGTGATTTAAAATCCCAAAATTTATGAACTATCATATCTCTATAGAATTTTTATCAAAAATTATAATGAAAAAACCTATATATGTGGGGTAAATATCTAGTTTACCTTTCATAAGAGGCTTCCAATGAGTCAAGATATGGTCATGAAGAACAAGGATACCCGAGAATAAATTATTAAATCTTACAATGAGCCTACTACTCTTGAATTATGCTTCAGATTGGAGATCCCGAGATCCAAAGTGGAAACAGATTTGGTTAGGTCTTAGAATAATCCATAGGCTTCAAGGATGTCTTCTACAGGATTTACCTACTTCCAAAATAATCATGCCACCAAAACTACCTTTGATTTGACCATTATCTTTAAGCCCTTCTATGGCCATAGAGTATGTATATATATGCTTCAAATTGGATATCCCGAGATCTAATGGAAACAAACAATTAGGTCTTAGAATAAGCCATAGGCTTGGAAGGATGTCTACTAAAGGATTTACCTACTTCCAAAATACTTATGCCACCAAAACCACCTTTTATTTGACCATTAGCTTTAAACCCTTCTACGGACATAGAGTCTATATCAATATGATTCATATTCATAGCATGCACTACCACTAAAATATATCTACTGTGGCAGGATTCAACAAACTAGTAGAAGAAATCTATCGAGAATAAATATTCCTTGAGGTAACACCACCATGCCCCAAAAAAGAACATCATCGTCTTCCCTTGGTTTAGATACATGGCCGTTAGAACCTGCAATAAGGAACCATAAGATCAAGCCTTCATACACCACCAAAATATATTGAAATCCATCTTCGTTTCCGTAACACCATTTCCACAACCTTCACCAAATGCAAAACATTTATGAAATTGTTACACATTTATGATTGAGCTTGTATTTTATTTGATTCATGTTAAACTTGTTAAATGTTTTACATAATGCATTACCTCCATCTTAGTGTCATTAATTTTATCATGTAATACTTCCACCGTGTGTGTGTAAAATCCACAATCATGTATGAGATTTATGCTCAACTAAATTTTTCTACGAGAGCTATATAAATCAAATTTCATTTGAGAGTAGTTATCTATAGTGGGAATTTATTATGATTATTATATATACATATTTATACATTAAAGATTTAATATTTACAAGTTTATGAATTATAGGTTTAAATATTTACATCTTACATATTCATATATTTTCACATATTATATTTAGAGATGTACACATGATGTATTCTAGATTAAAAATTAGAAGTTACAAAATATAATAATTACACTTCATTTTTAAATATATGTGGTGAATGATAAAAATCAACTTTTCAATATGTAGTAATATATTCTACTAACTCACTTATCTTTCATAATTTTAAAAATAATCAAGTATGGTTCCATCAATATATTGTATCAAAATATTGTCTCAAATACACCCTCTCTTTTG
The DNA here is from genome assembly GCA_018340775.1 of Taxus wallichiana var. yunnanensis. Lineage (NCBI taxonomy): Eukaryota > Viridiplantae > Streptophyta > Pinopsida > Cupressales > Taxaceae > Taxus > Taxus wallichiana. The sequence goes on from CM031241.1 coordinate 233,816,049, forward strand.
TAGCAAGAAAATAATTACATGCCTAAATGAGTACTAAATCCAATTTTACTAATATCTATCACAACTTATACCAACCATTGGTTTCCATCAAATTACTATTTTTGTCATGATTATCATTTCTCGCTTTAATAAGAATGGTTTCCTACAGACGTCTTGCAAAAATTACTAATCATGGTTGTTCATCAATTCTCCTACAAATTTATACATGACATTATTGTTAAGATTCACCGGAAGTGAAAAATTTGTGTAATCCCCAATGGTTAATGTGAGGGTGTAATTTGAATAATTTCAATAATAACATGCAATACAAGAAGAAGTATGAAACCCTAGAAAAAAAAAAAGATGTAAATGAGTCGGTCATACTGATCTTAGCCATAAAACTAGTTTTCTTATCATCGAGCATTGCACTACATTTGTGACCAGTATGTAGTTCTCATGATAGTATGCATATCATGCCCCAGTGCTGCTCTTGTGTCGATCGCACTTTGTGAATTAGCAAGCAATAGTAACTTTAAAAAATATAATAGCATGTGTACATGGAATAGAATAGAATCCCTCCCATATGCAATGTGTGTGATACATATATCCTATCCTTGATGCATAACACTATGTGGATGCAAGTGAAGATTTGGATGCAAAATCTAGATGTACTTGATAGTAGTATGTGACGCTAGGACCCTCATTATGGTCTTATAACTCTATATTTATAGGGATCTTAATGTTAATTTCATAATTAATCCCGACAAGCCCGAATGGGAAATGGAAAAGGATGAAAAATGGCTAGAAAGGCCCCAAAAAGAAGTAAAATAGAATGTGCATAGATCGGGGCTCCCGTGAGTGGGACCACAAGTGCCTCGAGGCACCCTAGAATAGGCCGGGCACCCCGATCTTGGGCTAGAATGGCGGTTTAGTTGCGAAATGGATGGATAAATGCAAATAAATATGCATGACTGATAAAATAAAATATAAAATAAATATGGCCAAATTGTGGGATTAATTAGTGATTTATTCACTTGAGAACCTTCTAAATAGTAGTATAAGACCATGCTAAATAATGTCTAAAGTGCATTATTTTGTCTCTATAAGAGAAATGCACCATACACATCTGTTGAGTAAGCTACATCAATTGTAGAACAAGAAATGGGAATACTCGGTGTGCTCCCTCCAAACTAAACAAGAAAGTCAAGTAACTATTTGTAGAACCATGTTAAGAAGAGGCCATGAAGGGATTTCAAAAATTATGGATGTCTACTTTAGGGTTTATGATTAGAATGAGGGCTTGGAAACTGGTAAGAAAAATGGAAAGTAAATTTCTAAAATTAATTATTGATAGTCTATATCTTTTCACAAACTATTGCATATCTATGCCCTTAGATGATGTTTGATAGACATGATCTTCGAGTCTCATTTCTACCTAGGAACCATTCGAAATGAATCACCCTCTAAACATATGTGGTCAAATCCTGACTCCTCTTTATTTTATTCTTGAAAAGAGTTGTCAAAGAGATGTCTTTATAAGTAAATTGAGGATGAAGTGACAAATTAAAAGGAAAAATATGAAGCATTACTGTATCACTCAACATTATTTTAAAAAGCAAGAAATATCCTAATTTTTTAGAGCTATCATCGAACATTGAATGATGGAAAATTTGTGAATGGAGTAAAACTCACATATATTTTTTCCTATTAATCAAGAATTGCTTGAGAGAATAAATTAATTGTATATCCCTATTCCATAACTTTTCATTATATATGACATTTTATTTTTCAGATTAATTGTGAGGATATGAAGCTGAAAACAACACGAGAATTCCATAAAAGCTCTGTGCATTTTAATTTTGGTACATGCGTAATTTATATCCCTCGAAATATTCACATATTTCCCCTGAAGTGAATGTGTTTATATATGCACACTGCTACTTAGTTGACACAATTGATGCATGAAAATAATTTATTCATATTTAAATTTCATTTTTCCACCTTAGGAACATGTTTATCCCTTTGAATTCTGGAGAGATATATGGCTTGCAAATTTATGTTGATACAATAGTAAATGTGAATCACGAAAATTTTGAATACTATAGATTGGTTGTTATCTTGGACATGTATATGTAATAAATATTTATGTGTATGGTAAGAGTGTGACCCAATTGAATACATGCCTTGAAAACAAATGTTTTTTTATTTGATGAATTTTCCCACCACACTCACGTAAAGATATTTGTGAGTGTGTGTGTGTGTGCTACTTCTTCATTATTTCTAATAAAATTCTTATGTTCCTTATCAAAATCAAATGAGTACATGAAGAAGATGATTCGATCATGCTTAAGGATCCATTTACCTTTGTTTCTTGTTTTCTCTCCAACACAAAAACTATATGATTATGTTCATACATCTCAACTATAAATATTTATATGAATTTACCATTCGTATTTTAATATTCCATGCCTTTGTCCTTTGATGACAATTATAAATCTTTGTCTTTAATATAGTTTCTATTTTTGGATTTCAATAATCTGCTTTACTTTCCCCTTGCTTGTTTACTATACAAAAAACACATTATTCATACTTTGGAAAATGATTGTTGTACTCAAGAATTTTACAAAGACGTAAATATGTAAAATCCAATATATGAATTATTTTTGAATATTTTTTCACTCTTAAACTATTTTTGGCTACGTCCTAATACAACCAACATCATTGCATTTATTAAAATATCCTTGAACTCCTCCCCGCCCACTACCTCGACACTTGACATGTTTCTCGTACAACCATTGGATAGTGGATTCCCACCCCCACATGGCATTTTCCTAAAGATTTTTGCACGAAAAATGTTATCCATCATTGAGTTGGTTTATAAGGAAACATTGAAACACACTTACATTGATATTTCATGTTTAAAAATAAGGCTACAAATTCACGCAAAAACAAACATTTAGTGTACTCCCGAATAACATTCAACAATTTTTCTACCGCTTACACGGTAGGTACAACTCCGTAACATAGCCCTTGTTTCCCTTTATGTCCCTATATTATTATTATTATTATTATTATCAATAGCACTTTCATTTGGGTATCACTTGGACCTTGTTTATTTATGTGTGATGTTTTTGGTTCTATTGTAAATAATCCTATGAATACTATATGAAATTGTTACTCATTTGTGATTGAGCTTGTATTTTATTTTATTGTTGTTAAACTTGTTACATGTTTTATATCGTTCACCACTATATCTTAGTGTCATTATTTATATCATGCAATCCTATATATATATATATATATTTCCAATCATGTATGATATTTACATTCAATTAAATTATTCTACGAGGCGTTATATAATCCAAATTTTTTTCTTTGAGGAGTTATCTATATTGAGAATTGAGTAGAATTATTACAAATAAATATTTATACATTAAAGATTTACAAGTTTGAGAATTTTAGATTTAAATATTTACATATTACATATTCATATGCTTATGAATATTATATTTATAGGTTTAGAAATATTGTATTTATAGGTTTAAAAATTATATATAAAAGATTACAAATTACAAGTTACAAAATATGATAAGTTCATTTTATTTTAAAAATATTTGTGATGAATGATATAAAATAAACAATTGAACGCCAATTAATAGATTATTTAGTAATATATTCTACTAGCTCACTTATATTTCACAGTTTAAAAATATTCAAGTATGGTGCCGTTGTATCAAAATATTGTCTCAAATCCAGCCCCTCTTTGGTAGTGAGAAAAAATAATATCTACATGAGTATAGTACAAAATCCGTGGTTAATGATTTCATCACAATGTATACCAACCCCTTGTTCTCGTCACATTACTATGTTTTTATTGACTCTCGTTTCTCATTTTTGGTAAGAATGCATGCTTTCCTACCACGTCTATATCAGTGATAGTATAGGTCCAAACAACTTTCTCACGTAAAATTTCTAGCCCATTTTTACATCATGTGTTGCAACTATGGCAACTTCATCCAATACATCCCACAAAGTGACATGATCATCCATGTCAAGCTTCTTATCTTGTGAATATTTCATGTTTGGAAAAAAAAACAAGTATATTGAATTAAGTTTCTTAGTTGATAAAATCCATTCACATTTTTTTGGGATAAAAAGTTTAAAACTATGAATCTAGAAAATAAAAATAAATAGGATTTACTCACCATATAAGTTTTGGGAACTTTAAATTGTGTTATGCATTGCGAAGTTGGTGCAAATAAGAGAAAATATTCCCACAATGCATGAATGTAAACGGGCTCAATCTTCCTAGAAGAAAATATTTAAATAAGAATTGATTAAAAAGAGACCCAACAACCACATAGATCTATTGTTTAGCGAAAAATAGATGATCATTTAATCAAAGATTAAATAACTATTGTTATAGAGGACCCACACCTTAAATGTTGGAAAAGGGCATATTATGCTTTATTAATAATGATTAAACCAAGTAGTTGGAAGAGTGTTTAAGATCAACCACTACTCAAAGAAAATGCCAAAAGTGAACGATTATATGCCTTGTTAATTAAAATATTGTAACCTTGTGTTCACTAAACCAAAATGGCTTGAAATAAAATTTATCAAAAATTCAATACTAATCTCATATAAGAACAAAAAAAATTATACATTTTACAAATACGGTTCTACTCTTCCTAACAGCTTTCTGTAGTTTGTGAAGTTGATCTTGTTAGCGATCATCATGAGTGGAATCAAATATAGTATGAAACCATAGGCTACTAGAATTATGTTAAATAGTTAATAGTTAAAAACTAGATAGTAATATCAAGACTCAAAATATCAAAACATTTGACAAGAAGACATGAATGCCAAAGAAGCCATCTATTTAAAAATATTCAAAACGCGTTCAAATTCTTCTACTAAAAATTCCACCGCATTATCAATCCTATGCTAGAATAATGGAGAAAAAAATCAACTATGTTTTGTGCAAGGAAAATATTATATTCTTATTACCCCGAAAAATAAATACAAGTCGGTTTTGAACATCATTTAACGAAATTGATGCTAAAAACTTGTAATTAATTTAGAGTATTCTACCCTTATTTTCCCTCTAATTTAAGGTGCGACATTAATGTGGCCAACCGACACAAACAAAATAAATGTTCTTGGAAGTTCCTTCGATTACATCTTTAGTTTTTGGGAGTAGTATGTTTGTAAATGGACAAGAAGAAAATCTTCAAGAGTACCCTGAATCATGAGAATATTGTTTGGTTCTATGTGCGATATCTATATTAGTACATGTCCATCTGAAAATAAAAATAAAACTTGTTGTTATATGATCTAGTGTTCACCATGATATTTATTATGTTGTTGCATTTGATACTCGTGGTGGTAATATAGCTCCATGGGAAAAATATTCGAATTTTGCCATCCTTTAACATAGATTATTGTCGTAAATATCTCCCCAGGGTAGATATAGACAAACAGAAGAAGATGGAAATCAAAGAAACTCAGAGCCCGATATTTATTACATCACCAACAGCCTTGGCGCGGTAAGAGGCACACGATAAAAGGTGTCGACACGAAAATGGATGCACCCTTGGCGCAGTAAGAGGCACACGACGTAAGGTATCGACATGAAAATGGATGTACCCTAGTGTAGGTAAGAGGCACACGACAGAAGGTGTCGACATGAAAATGGATGCACCCTAGGCGCAGGTAAGAGGGACACGACATAAGGTGTTGACATGAAAATGGATGCGCCCTAGGCATAGGTAAGAGGCGCACGGCAAGAGGTGTTGACATGAAAATGGATGCGCCCTTGGTGCAAGTAAGAGGGTGTTGACATGGCAGAAGTTGCGCCTTGGCGCACGTAAAGCGGCGCCGTTAGTGCAAAATCACAGCACCCCTGGATGTTGATCAAATTTCTAGGTTGATCACTCTAGCATCCAGTGTGATTGCACAACATTGAATCCTCTCTCCAAGTGTGGGACTTGCAAATATGAGAAAGGAATCTCCAGAGAAGGTTGGTTCCTACTCCTAAACTACCTGCCACAAGCTATTCCAGTGCAGGCAAGCTAATCTAATCCTAATCTAACCACCAAGGAGACAGGGAGAGAGAGAAAGAGAAAAAGAACAAAAAAGCCTACACTAAAACGGTGATACACCAGAGAAGGAGAATGTTGAACATCTATCAAAACTGCCATGGAACAAGGAGAGGTGAGCAATGGGAAGGATGGACAGATGCATCACAAACCCAAGGATAGATTTCACACAGAAAATGTCCCAAAACTCCATGAACACAGCTCCATACCTATAATGAACATTAGAACATGCACAAATACCTGCAACGAAGTGAGGCAAGAAGAAAACAAGCAAAAGAATGAGCAGGATGGACGGATGCATCACAAAAGATGTTTTTTGTTGCTCCGTAAGTTTGCATGAACATCATTTCAATAGTAAAAGGCAAAAACGCCATTACAGAGCAGGGGAGGAGGTTTGAACTCCATTTTTAACCCTGGAGAAGAAAAGAAGGGAGCGGCAGAGCTGAAAAGATGAAAAACCTCCTAAAAAAAAGAAGCCCCTCCTTACAATTTATATGAAGAAAATGAGAGAGGGAAGAGAGAGGAATTCGAAATATGCCCCAACTACCTCTAGACTACACCTAACTCATCTTATTATGGCGGTAGGTGAGAACCTTAACAACCCAACAGTGGCGAAGTGTATTTTACATTTTTGAAGAACTTTTTCTCACTCAAATGAAGATATCCAGTCGTAGTTGGGCAGAGGACCTTGTAATCTTTCCAAAAAGTCCAACTTTGCGTGAATCCGAGCTCCCTGTGAAAAGTTATGGCGATCTGAATATTTCCTGCGTCGGGGCTGAATATTTCCCGCGTCGGGGCTTCGCCTGTTGGGTTCGGGGTTCTCCTCTGTATTTGCATCAGGTTTGGAGGATGCCTCGACATGTGTTTGATGCTTATGTTTTCCCGAAACCCGCTTCCGCCATTATTCCCAAGATTTCCTCTGTTTCGGGTTCGAAATCAGACTTGCATGTGCATCAAGTTTGGAAGGTGGCCCGACATGTTTTCGTCCCATGCTTTCCCAACTTGTTTTCCCGACTCCAAGACCCGATTGGCCTAAAGTTTCAGGTTTCATGGAACTCCCAAGCATCTGGACATATTTTGCGATCTGCATGCTTCATGTCTCATGTTTCTGAAACCCGAAACCCGAAATTCCTTTGTGTCGGGTTTCTTGACCTTCCCGACATATTTTCGGCAAACACTTAGCAAAATTTTCATTTTCTCCTCCGCCGATGCCCGATGGTGAAGACGCGTGGCAATGTTTCATTGGTCGCGGGCCATGCGGGCCAAACTTTCCATTTTGTTTTTGCCTTCGGAAAAAATATCAAATTTTCCCACCGGGCCGATGAGGTGAAGACACGTGGCGAGATTTGATTCGTTGGCGGCTCTTTCGGCTTTTCGCATCCCATGCGTCCCTCACGTACCTTTGGCCCTATACTGTCCCAAATCGCCAGGACAAAATCTCCAACCACTCAATTCGGGATTCCTTGATCTTGTTTGAGGTGAAGACACGTGGAGAGATTCCATTCGCTCTCGGCTCTTTCGGCCTTCCACGTCCCCACGCGTCCCTTTGGCCCAACCGTCCTGACGAAAGTCTCTTGCTTGGCCGAATCGGTCGGTTCGCGTCCTCCACGTACTCATAGCCTGATGTCCCAAAGTATGCGCGCACAACAGCTTGGTCAATTTTTTCACCTTCGGCCGGTTCGCCCTTTCGCGTCCCGTGCGTCCCCACGGCCCGGATGTCCCTTTGCTACGCGGACTACCTAGCGGATTTTTGACCAATTCACGCCCGACGTCCTAACTTCCCCTTTGCTGGACTAGGACTTAGCCGATTTTCTTCATTTTTTCGCCCCATGCTTGGATTTTTGCAATTTTTTCACATTTTTAAAACTTACCGGGTTTTCTTCTTGGACAGAGAGTTAGAAAGAAGCCGAGGGGACCCTGAAACATGATTTTGGGCTTTGAATCAACCTACTTGCTCGAGATCGAATAATCTAATGCATGTTATCAAAATTACCCCAGGTGAATTTTGGATAACGAGCACATGACATAGAATGTCGACATGACAAAATTCGTGCCTTGACACACATAAGGGTATGTCGACATGAATATGGATGCGCCTATAAGCGCACCTTCGGGAGGCACAACATTCTCGAGTGCCGACAGAAGCGCACTCTCGACCCGAGATAATCGATGGCCATAAATTTTCACAGGAGCTCGGATTCATGCAAGGTTGGACTTTTTGGGTTTGCTAGGGTTCTCACCTACCACCATAATGAGATGAATTAAATGCAACCTAGAGGTGGTTGGGGTAGATGTGGATTTCCTCTCTCTTTTCTCTCTCATTCTTCCTATAAATTGTAAGGAGGGGCTTCTTTCTAAAGGTTGGACATTCTTGTTTTTCCCCTCCCTTCTTCTCTTTGGCAGGTGAATTTGTGGAAGTTCAAACCTCCCATTTAAAACTGTAATGCAACTTTGCCTCTTGGCATTTTATAGTGTATTGTATCAATCTTTGGAGCAAATAATGCATGTCTGTGGATGATTCTCAACCCTCTCTATGTTCATTTGTGTCCTCCTGATCTTTCACTGCAAACCTGGTTATCTGTGCATGATCTTGCATTACATTTTAATGGTCTGTGTTTATTGGCAAGACAGGTGTTCTTCATTCCTCGGTGCATCACCTTTGTTAGTTTAGGTTTTATTTTCATGCATCTTCTTACCCTGTCTCCTTAGAAAGTTAGTTTAGGTTTTTGAGTAAACCCTCTACATTTTTACATGTGCATCTAAACAGAGGAATAGGAACCGGCCTTCATCCGGAGAGCTTTTCCAATTTCGCAAGGTCCCACACTTGGGAAAAGCTCCATGTTATGCAATCGTACTGAGAGTCTCAACCCATCGAGTTGCAGACATTCAGGGGTGTTGTGATTCGCCATCAACAGTTTTGGCACGCCCGGTGGGACCAAGAGGTCATTCCACAAGATTTGAAGGAATTTTCAAGAAATTTGGACTAAAAATTACAGTTTTACAATTTCAGATTTTTCACCTTCCAGGCTGAACTTTGAAATCAATTTTCAAGGGCTTAACTTTCTCAAAACAAGTCAAAATTTCACCAGTTGATAGATCGGGGATAATCTTCAAAAGGGTATTCTTAGTTTTTTGATATTTTGACTTTCAAAATTTCATGGTTTTTGGTATTTCAGATTTCGGGATTTCGGAAGTCTGGCATTTTTGGGTTTTCGGAATGTCATTCCAAATCAAATTCCAAACCCTAAAATCTCAAAAATACAGGTCTTTCAAAATTTTGAGTTTAAATATTGTCAAGTTTGGTGTGTAACTTGGAAAATCCAGCCTTTTGAGGCTCATTCTCTAACACATCTGGCGACTCCGAAGGGGTAGAATTCAGTGGTGTAGCAACAAAAGTTACCCAGGCATATGAGAAGAATTCGAACCAGGTCTGATACTCGAGAAGAGGGGCTATTTGTTCACTTGCAGCTATCACCAGGCAGAGGAAGGAGAGGAAGAAGACCACAAAGATCACCATCTCCACCTAACAGGACTTTATCAACCCCTCCACCTGGTAGACCTTTCATCCAATCAACAAGGGTTCTCAGGCCAATTAGAATGGCGCAACCACCAAATCCCTTTGTCAATTTCACCGGTAGCAGTCCACTTGCCCTCAATGCACAGAATCCAGTTCCAATTGCAGCATTGAAGAACATTCCATTTTTTACTGGAGAAAATCATACCACTCCTAGTGATCATGTCAAAGACATTGCTAATGTCTGTGCAATCCATGACATAAATGAAATGGATGTTGCTATGAAATTTCTGGCATCTTCGTTCAAAGGGAAGGCATTGCAATGGTTTAGGAGCCTTGGAGCTGGTTCTATCCAAAATTGGAATCAGTTATGCATAGTTCTCCATGAGCAGTTTGGAGAAAAGGGAGACAATTTGTCTCTACTAGAACAATTGACAATTATCAAGAGAGTTCCCAATGAGCAACTGATTGACTTCAACTTCATATTTCAAAGGTCTTGGGATAGGATTCCAGTGGCCGTTAGGCCAACAGCTAAAGGTGCTTTTCTATACTATCTTAAGGCTTTGAATTCTGATATTTCTATGTTAATTCAATCTATGGGAGGCACAACCTTACCTTTGCTTATAGCATTGCCATTAGGGCTGAAAAATGTCTTATTCAAGCTGGTAAGCTGGCTCCTAGGCCTCCTATGCCCTTGTATCCAAACTTAGAAAATCCAAGCACTAGTCAAACACCCACTTTGGCTCTTATTCCCACTCCTAGAAATAAAAGTTCAAATGACATCCTCTAGTGCTTCAAATGAACTCCAAGAGGTTATGAAACAATTGCGTAACCTTGGAAATGAGCTGGTGACAACAAAAGATAGCAAGCTCAAAGTGCTTTAGACCGTATCATCCTTTTATCACCGAATCACAGCACCCCTGTGCATATACTTGAAAGTAAGAAATCCAGTTTTTGTGGTGTAGAGGACGTTGTGCTCGTTCCAGAAAGTCCAATTTTGTGAAAATCGGAGCTCGGAGTCAAAAGTTATGGCCATTTGAAGTTTCCGGACCAAATGTTGACTTTTCTTCTTCTCCTTCGGCCGCTTCGGCTTTTCGCGTCCCACGCGTCCCTTTGTCCTAAATGTCCCAATGCTGAAGTTCCCTGTTTTGGCCGGTTTGGCGATTCGCATCACTTTTTCCCACGCATCCCAGCATCAAGCTTCGGGCTGCCTTGACTCATTTCGCCCGGTTCGGCCGGTTCGCGTACTTTTGTCCCGCGCGTCCCAGACTATTTCGGGCTGCCTTGACTCATTTCACCCGGTTCGGCCGGTTCGCGTACTTTTGTCCCACGCATCCCAGACTGTTTCGGGCTGCCTTGACTCATTTCGCCCGGTTCGGATTTCCGCATCCGCGCTTCCTTTGTCCCAAATGCCGCACAGATCGCCTGGCGGCCTTTTGCCAATTCACGCTGATGTCCCAACTGTCCCAAGGACCGCCTGGACTAGGACTTAGCCATTTTTCGTGATTTTTTCTGGCCCGAGCTTGTTTTTTATGCAATTTTTTACATTTTCTCAGAACTTGCTCTCTTCTACTTGGACAGGGGAGTTAGAAAAATATGAGGGGACCCTAGAAACATGACCTTTCACCCTGAATCAATATAACTGCTTGGGACTAAAGAATTTGATGCATGTTATCAAAATTACCTTGGGGTGAATTTTGGATAACACAGCTCAAGCGATGCAGTGCTAGGCCCCATACCAACAAAATAGGTCACCACTCAGGCCGCAAATCAAAATCAAAGCCAAGTAAGGCCTCCCACCAATAGACCATTTCATCCCTATAACCCCAATGTTGCATCTACTTCTAAAGCATTAGTGCCGGGCAAAAACAACATAGCTCAAGAGTATGATTGGTGTTTCCCATGCAATGAACCTCACAATCAATCTATGTGCTTTAATGGTGCTTTAAACCAAGCCTTGATGGTGACAACTACTGGCGTTGAGGGTGAAGTGAGTCAAGAAGCAAATCAGCAACAAGGGACATCTTAGCAAAACACAGCTTCAAATGATACCACACTTGTGAATTGGCAAGCTGAGGATTTTTGTGGCATGAATCAAGCAATTTCTCAGAGTGTAGTAGCTAACACAAGATCAAAGAAGAGGAATATTGGTGAAGGGAATTCATTGGCTCCAATTGATCTACAACCTTCCATCACTCCACAAGGTGTTGGTAAGCAAAATACAGTTCCAAACATGCAAGGACAGCCCAAACCACCTTCTAAACCAACTCAAATGCCGCTTGTTGTTGCCCATGAACAAGAGAGGAATGTGCACCAAAAGGATAGAAAAGAGATGTTTCATCCCCATTTAGCATCATTGATCAAATGAAGAAGACAAATGTGAATATATCAATGTGGGAATCTTTATCCATCCCAGGCCAAAGAGATCTTCTACAAGCTGCCATGAAGAATTGGTCAACTTCAAACCAACAGGTCCATATGCGAGAGAATGTCCTCACAAATGCTACTCAGCCTGAAGGGAGTCATGGAGGACAACAAGGTAAAGTTTTGAAGCCCCCTCCATTCTATGTTTCATTAATCATTGGCAATAAACTAGTACACAATTGCATGATTGATTCTGGGGCAAGTAGTTCTGTCATGCCCAAGCAAATAGCTGATCAGCTGGGTCTCCAATATGAAGTCATATCAAAGGGGGTAGTGCAATTGGATAGGACAGCAAGTAGCAATGGTGGGAGTGATTAAAGGTTTGAATCTTACCTTGCATGCATGCCCCAACGTTACCATTTTGCAAGATGTGTCAGTGATAGATTTGCCACCACTCTTTTCCCTATGCTTATCAAGGGATTTCACAGCTAAAATTGGAGGCTACTTATCTACTGATTGGTCACACATGTTGTTCAGAACAAGATATGGTACTAAGGTCACAATCAGATCTGAACCAATTGCAAACTTTCATATTGAGCCTCATACTCCAAGCCAAATCAATGCCAACTGTTCAGCTTTTGACCAAGAAGATTATCCAAGCACAGATGACACTGACACCAAAGTTGGAAGCATCCCAGATTTGACTTTGGATGAATGGGCAAGCAAGGTACATGATTTTGATACCTACCAAGAAGTAGAAGAATCTGAGCTAGGAGTCTATTGCATACATGAAATAAACCAAAGATATTCATAACATCACCAAACCGGACCATAAGGATAAGAATGAGGTATGGCGGTTATTTTTCAATGGATCAAGGAGTAGGTAAGGTGTAGGAGGAGGAGTTATGCTTGTTTCACCTCAAGGCATCAAATATTATTCAACTTTTCGTTTCCATTTTTCCTGTTCAAAAACACAGCTAAATATGAGGCCTTGATTCATGGACTTCATTGGGCCGGGAAAAAGGGCATAAAGAACTTGCAGGTGTTTGGAGATAGTGAGCTGATCATCAATCAAGTCAGGGGACAACATGCTACAAAGAATGAACTGCTGAAGAACTACAAGAACAGGGTGTGGGACCTCGTTGAGGATTTTGAAGCTTTCAACATCATGTCCATACCTAGGAAGAAAAATGAAGCCGTGGATAGGCTCGTAGCAGTTGGAGCAACGTTTGATGTGGTTGACAACATCAAAAGGGAAAAAACACAACCACATATCCATGTGATTGTGAGGCCAGTAGTTCCAGATAATAACACAAGCTGGCAGGTGTTTGAGAACGATCAACAGATCGTCAATTTCTTACAAGAAGAGGCTGAATTCTTAGCTAGGAATCAAGACAGATTAGAGCAGTAGTATGGGGATCAAGTAGTGCAGCTGCGGACAAACAAGCTTCCCAAGGGTTTAGTAACGTTGGAGTCTATCTTCAACCCTAACGACCAATTCCGTAAGGAAAAGGCTAACATACAGGTCAAGAGAGAAGATTCAGAGCCAATTCCGATTGGGGAAGGAAAAACACTTCAAATTGGCAAAGTGGCCACCGAAAGCGGAGAAATCAGATTTCATACATGCTTTGCCAAGAATTTCCAGATGTCTTCACTTGGAGCTATGAAGACTTGAGAGGATTCAATCCGAAGTTGGCACAACATACCATAGAATTGGATCCAGATGCTAAGCCCATTAGGCAGAAGCAGAGACCTATCAACCCTCACATTGAGCCTCTAATGAAGAAAGAGTTAAACAAGCTAATAGAGGAAAGCATTATATTCCCGATCAAGCACTCAAGTTGGGTTGCAAACTTGGTTCCGGTCAGGAAAAAGAGCGGAGAAATCAGGTTGTGTGTGGACTTTCGAGACCTCAACAGGGAATCTCTCAAAGACCATTACCCACTTCCTTCAATAGAACAAATATTGCAAGTGGTGTCCGGTTCGGAGAGATTCTCTCTCCTAGATGGCTATTCGGGGTATAATCACATAATGGTGAAGGAAGAAGATCAATTCAAGATGACCTTCACTAAAAAATAGGGCACCTATGCCTACAAGAAGATGCCATTTGGGCTATCAAATGCTGGAGCCACTTTCCAAAGGGCAATGGATATGGCATTTAAGGGGTTGATCAATAAAATAGTTTTGATATATCTTGACGACATCACTGTATTCTCAAAAAATGTTGCGGATCACCTCTGTCATTTAAGGCAGGTATTTCAGAGGTGTAGAATATTTGGGGTATCATTGAACCCCAAAAAATGTATACTCTTGGCTCACGAAGGAAAACTTCTAGGTCATATTGTTTCAAAGGAGGGATTGACGATTGACCCAGAAAGAGTTGAAGAAATTCAATCATTGCCATTGCCAAGTCATAAGAAGGCTCTTCAAAGCTTCTTGGGAAGGATCAATTTTGTCCGTAGGTTTGTTCCAAACTTTGCAGCTCTCGTAAAGCCAATAACGCTGATGTTAAAAAATAGCATGACATTTGAGTGGAAATCTGAAGGCAAGGCAAGTTTTGAGGCAACTAAAGAGGCTACATCTCAAGCTCCAACTCTCATCAACCCATAATTCTCCAAGGACTTCGTGCTATATGCCTTCGGTGGTGGAGACACCATTTCTGCAATCCTGGTATAGCGAAACAAGGAAGGATTAGAACAACCAGTCGCTTTCTTCAGTCAAGGCTTAGAGGAATATGAAACTAGGTACTCTTTCATTGAAAAGCATGTCCTTGCAGTGATCAGAAGCTTAAAGAAATTCAAGCACCTAGTCTCAAACAACAAGATCCAATTGTTGGTCTCTCATGCAGAGTCAAGGAATTCCTTCTAAACAAGGATCTAAATGAGAAGCGTGCAGGATGGATCACCTGTGTCATGGAATATGACATTGAGATCAAGGTCACAAAACTAGTACATGGAAAAGGACTTTGTAAACAGCTAGCTTTGAGTTGGCAAGTTAAAGCAGGTGATGAAAAAGAGACTATTTTGGTACTACAGGATGGTCAAGAATAGGAAAATGATGATGTACCCACTCCTTGTTGGACTCAGAATATGATACACTTCCTACAGGTAGGCCTATAACCTCCAGAATTGAGAAAAGCAAAAAGGAGATACTTCAGATTACAAGCCATTCCATATGTGCTTGTTGATGGTGTTTTGTTCAAGAAAGACATCAATGGAGTTCTATTGAGGTGCATTGGGACAGGTCAAATTGAGAGGGTGTTACGAGATTTTCATGATGGAGATTCTGGAGGACATTTTTCCCCATGAGTAACAGCTCTTAAGATAATGAAGGCATGGTATTATTGGCCCACAGTGTTCAGTGACTGCTATACATGGATAAGAAAGTGCAAGAAATGTGCACTCTTCACAGGCAAAGAAAGACTAGCAGCGCTTCCATTGCACCCAATTTTGGTTGACCAACCATTTATGCAATGGGGATTGGACTTCATTGGGGTCATAAATCCAAACTCAAGCCAAGGCCACAAGTGGATTCTCATGGCAACGGACTATTTCACCAAGTGGACCAAAGCAGTAGCGCTCAAAGAAGCAAATGAGTCTAACATACTAGACTTTTATGAAGGAATAGTGACCAGGTTTGGTGTGCCGACCACTATCATATCAGATAATGCATTGGCATTCATAGGTTCCAAGATTACAAAATGGGCTGTCAAGAATGGAATCTATTTGAGCACCTCTTCAAATTATTACCCGCAGGGGGTAATGGACAGCAAAGTCCACGAACAAGAATTTGCTAAGAATCATCGGAAGGACTCGGATGAAAACCAAAGGACATGCCATACCAAGCTAAAATCACCATTATGGGTTGTGAGGATAACACCAAAGATATCTACGAGTAATTATCCCTACAAGTTGGTTTATGGGAAAGAATTAGTATTGCCTATATCATTAGAATTGCCAGCATTGGAGCTCACGAAGTAGTTGGAGTTGGTGAGTTCGAACTAATGGAAGCTAGGCATGCGAGTTGATGGAATTAGAAGAAATAAGAGAACATGCGATTCGATGATTGAAAAGGATCAGGCCTTAGTAAAAGATGGTTTGATAAGAAGGCAAGAGCAAGGACCTTCCAGGAGGGGACCTAGTTCGAAATGGGATGCGAGATCGGGAAAAACCGGAAGGCATTCCAAGTTTGATGCCATTTGGAGTGGTCCCTATATGGTCATTGGATGTAAAAGTAGTAATGCCTTCCAATTGTCTACATTGGATGGAGAGGAACTTCTGATTCGATTAACGGAATCTATCTTAAACATTGCTTCTTGAAAGGAAAAGGTTTCCCTTGTAAATATTAGCCTAGATTTCAATTCCTCTAAGTGCGTATGCACATTGTCTCTTATTGTAGTTAGGTTTCAACTTCCCTAAGTTCTTTGGCACAAGATTTGTTGCTCTCGGTTTAAATTTCTACAGATTCAAAGCATGCTCTCGAAGAAGGAGTTGCGATACCAGGCTCGGGATCAGAGATCAAGTTGGTTTCAAGTTATTACTTATGACTCCATGCCCAATGGATTGCTAAAATGGCAATTGATCTTCTACCTAGTAGGTAGGTGATCCCGTTGAGTCGCTAAATTGTTGTAAATATCTCCCCCAGAGTAGATATAGACAAACAGAAGAATATGGAAATCAAAGAAACTCAGAGCCCGATATTTATTGCGTCACCAATAGCCTTGTCGCAGTAAGAGGCGCACGACAGAAGGTGTCGACACGAAAATGGATGCACCCTTGGCGTAGGTAAGAGGCGCACAACAGAAGGTGTCGACACGAAAATGGATGTGCCCTTGGCGCAAGTAAGAGGCGCACAACAGAAGGTGTCGACATGAAAATGGATGCGGCCTAGGCACAGGTAAGAGGTGAACGACAAACGGTGTCGACACGAAAATGGATGTGCCCTAGGCGCAGGAAAGAGGCGCACGACAGAAGGTGTTGACACGAAAATGGATGCGCCCTTGGTGCAGGTAAGAGGGTGTCGACATGGTAGAAGTCGCGCCTTGGCGCACATAAAGGGTGCATGACACAGAATGTCGACATGAAAAATTCACACCTTGGTGCACGTAAGGGTATGTCGACATGAATATGGATGCACCTATGGCGCACCTTCAGGAGGTGCAACATTACGAGCCCGAGCGGAAGCGACCGTGACCCGAGATATTGACGGCCATAACTTTTCACAGGGAGCTCGGATTCATGCAAGGTTGGACTTTTCTTAAAAATGCGATTACGATTTGCCACTTTTTGGGTTTCTTCAGGGTTCTCACCTACCACCATAATGAGATGAATTAAATGCAACCTAGAGGTGGTTGGGGTAGATGTGGATTTCCTCTCTCTTTTCTCTCTCATTCTTCCTATAAATTTTAAGGAGGGGCTTCTTTCTAAAGGTTGGACATTCTTGTTTTGCCCCTCCCTTGTTCTCTTTGGTAGGTGAATTTGTGGAAGTTCAAACCTCCCATTTAAAACTGTAATGCAACTTTTCCTCTTGGCATTCTTTAGTGTATTGTATCAATATTTGGAGCAAATAATGCATGTCTTTGGATGACTCTCAACCCTTTACGTGTTGATTATGTCCTCATGATCTTTCACTGCAAACATGGTTATCTATGCATGATCTTGCATTGCATTTTAATGGTCTATGTTTATTGGCAAGATAGGTGTTCTTCATTCCTCGGTGCATCACCTTTGTTAGTTTAGGTTTTATTTTCATGCATCTTCTTACCTGTCTCCTTAGAAATTTAGTTTAGGTTTTGAGTAAACCCTCTACATTTTACGTGTGCATCCGAGCAGAGGAATAGGAACCAGCCTTCATCCTAAGAGCTTTTCAATTTCGCAAGGTCCCACACTTGGGAAAAGCTCCATGTTATCTGCAATCGCACCGAGAGTCTCAACCCATTGAGTTGCAAACATCTAGGGGTGCTGCGATTCGCCATCAACAATTATTATGATGATGAAATGAAAATGATGGTGCAAGTAGCTAGAGTGGTTAGTAGTGGGTAGTTCGAATCCAATTCTAGGTAGTAGTTTTACTGGCTTGTGACATCATGCAAGGGACATGATTTAATCTCCTTCCACTTCAGAAAAACAAACCTCCAGGATGTCGAGGGTGTTGATCCCGATTTCATCCTCCATATTAGTAGAAGAGTAGTAAAGCTGTGTGGAATGTTGGGTGATATTTTTATGTTATATTACAATGATTTCTTTGACTTGTTCTTATTCTCATGCCCTAACCCCAAAGTCTCTACGTAGGGTGGCGGTAGAATATTTGAGCATGACAATGGTTGTTGTGAGTTTTCGGGTTGTGATTTCTTCCTCATCTCCTACCTCTTCCCTATTTAAACAACGTGCCCAAAAACCATGTCTCTAGCTACTATCCTAAGGTTTTTGCTCCTTTCCACAGTCAAAGACTCCTTGTTGTAGAAGGGTTTAACTATGATTTAGATATTTTCCTTTGATTGGGTTTTGGATGTTATATTTGTCGAGGCTAGTGGTCATGTTCTGTTTTTTGCTAGCTAGGGCGTATGGTGGTTATGGATACAAAGATGGAAGCCAAGGTTTTAGTGGAAGTCATGGAAAAAACTAGCAAGGGTCCGCTCAAAGGAATCTCTTGTTGCATGATCTATTTGGATTTTGTTAAGCCTAGTCATCTCTGTATAAACTGTGGCTTTTTTCAAGACCTATAGTGCCCACATTTTTATAGCCTTGGTTTTCTATTGACTTCTTTATTCATAGATGTGATTTGATAGGGATTTGATATATTTTTGACATTATGTTATGTTATTTGATCTTCATGGACATGTATGGTGATTTGGGTGTGTAGCGCCAATTTAGCTTTGATTAGCATGTTGACACATTTCATTAGATGTTGAGGATACTAACATATTTGCTATGATATTTGGACCCATTTTATATATGTTGGATACTTAGTTTAGTCACATGTCTTGATGTTATAGATTATTCGATTTATTGATGAGAAGACATGATAAAGCATAGATGTATGTCGTTTATATTTATCTCTATGGCTAACTCATGGTGAATTGTGTGTAATTGTGCATGCTTTCACATTTACGATTTCATGATGATGTTATGATAACATAGATTTCATTGATCACTTATTGAGTAGTTGATTTACATTGTATTCGACAAGTGTGTTTAATGTGTGTATTGAGTGTGCATGTGACACATCACAGGGGAATGTGGGTTTCACGAAGGCTACACAAATGGTGGAAAATTTGCCCAAAAGGCTAGGTCCTAACCATGTTAGTTGTTTGAGGCCCAAGTGTTTTATTTCATTATGTGGGCACCATGAGTGACCCTAATTTTTAATTTTGTATATCATGTAGAATTAAGTTTGTTTAGGTGTTTATTTTGTTAAGTAAATTAGATTTGGGGATTTAAGGCTCCCCACTTGCATTAATATTTGTATTTCCATCTTTTTAGTTAATTCATATATTTTGAAGTTTAAGTAAGAAATCTTTGTCACATTAATGATTTTATTTTTTTGTATAGTTCCGCGTTTAATTATTAAAATTATCATATTTTTATATATAAAAATTATCATTTTTTCTGTATATATCGTCATTTTTCTATGGATCCTTTTTTTTGATATTTTGTGTCCATCGTTTAATACTCTTTGTACAAAAATTATTACTATAGTCATCATGAATCATGAAAAATGAATAGCCTCCATAAATGTTGAGAACCATCTATATCGCAATATTACAGTCCAAACAACTTTCTCACGTAAATGTTCTAACCCTTTTTTACATCATGTGTCGCAACTATGGTAACTTCATCCAATACATCCCATAGTGACATGATCATCCATGTCAAGCTTCTTATCTTGTGGATATTTCATGTTTGGAAAAAAATCATGTATATTGAATTAAGTTTCTTAAGCGATAAAATCCATTCACATTTTTGTTGGGATAAAAGGTTAAAACTATGAATCTAGACAATAAAAATAAATAGGATTTACTCACCATATAATTGTTGGGTACTTTGAATTGTGTTATGCATTGTGAAGTTGGTGCAAATCGGAAAAAAATTCCCATAGTACATGATTGTAAATTGGGCTCAATCTTCCTAGAAGAAAATATTGAAATCAGAATTGATTAAAAAGAGACCCAAAACCACATAGATATATTATTTAGCGAAAAAAATAGATGATAATTTAATTAAATATTAAATAACTATTGTTGTAACAGGACACACACCTTAAATGTTGGAAAAGGGCATATTATTCTTTATTAATAATGCTTAATCCAACTAGTTGGAAGAGTGTTTAAAATCAACCACTACTCAAAGACAATGCCAAAAGTGAACAATTATATTCCTTGTTAATTAAAATATTGTAACCTTGTGTTCACTAAACCAAAGTGGCTTCAAATAAAATTTATCAAAAGTCAATACCAATCTCATATAAGAACAAAAAAATTATAGATTTTACAAATATAGTTCTATTCTTGCCAACAGATTTCTGTAGCTTGTGAAGCCGATCTTGTCGGTGCTCATCATGAGGGGAATGAAATATAGTATGAAACCTTGGGATAATACCATTATGTGAAATAGTTAATGGTTAAAAACTAGATAGTAATATCAAGACTCAAAATATCAAAAACTTTGACAAGAAGACATGAATGCCAAAGAAGCCATCTATTTAAAACTATTCTAAAAACCTTCCAATTCTTCTAAAAAGTCCACTGCATTATCAATTCTATGCTAGAATAAGGAAAAAACAATAAACTATGTTTTTGCATGTAAAATAGTATACTCTTATTACCCTAAAAACAAAATAGAACTCGGTTTTGAACATCATTTAACGAAATTGATGCTAAAAATTTGTAATTAGTTTAAAGTATTCTACCCTTATTTTCCCTCTAATTTAAGGTGCGAAATTAATGTGGCCAACTGACAAAAACAAAATAAATGTTCTTGGAAGTTCCCTTCTATTGCATATTTAGTTTTTGGGAGTAGTATGTTTGTAAATGGAAAAGAAGAAAATATTCAAAGAGTACTGAATCATGAGAATATTGTTTGGTTGCTATGTGTAGTATCTATATTAGTACATGTCCATCTGAAAATAGAAATTAAACTTCTTGTTATATGATCTCGGTGTTCATCATGATATTTATCTTGTTGTTGCATTTGATACTTGTGGTGGTTAACATATCTCCATGGGAAAAAGATTCTAATTTGGCCATCTTTTAACATAGATTATTTTGATGATGAAAAACAATGGTGCAAGTAGTTAGAGTGGTGGTAATGGGTAGTTCAAATCCCATTCTATGTAGTAGTTTTACTTGTAGTTGCATCATGCAAGGGCCGTGACTTAATCTCCTTCCACATCAGCAAAAACAAGCTATGTGCTTCTCCTGTGGAGTTCCAAGACGTCAAGGGTGTTGAACTCGGTTTCATCCTCCATATTAACGAAGTGTAGTAAAATTGTGTGGAAATGTTGGGTGATATTTTATATGTTATATTACAATGATTTGTTTGAGCAGGTTCTTATTCTCGTGCCCTAACCCAAAATGGGGTCTCTATGAAGGGCGGCGATAGAAGATTTCAGCATGACAATGGTTACTATGAGTTTTGGGTTGTGAATTCTTCCCTCATCTCCTGGCTCTTCTCTATTTAAACGAAGTTCCCAAAAAATATGATTGTGGATGTTGTCCAAAGGTTTTTGCTCCTTTCTATAGGTCAAATACTCCTTATTGTAGAAGGGTTTGACCCTAATTAAGATGGTTTCCTTTGATGGGGTTTTGGATGCTAGATTTGTAGAAGGTAGTGGTCATGTTCTGCTTTTTTTCCTAGCTAGGGCGATATGGTGATTGTGGATACAAAGATGGAAGCAAAGGTTTTAGTGGATGTTGTGGGAGAAGCTAGCAAGTTTCTTCACAAATTAATCTCTTGTTATATGATCTATTTGGATGTTGTTAAGCCTAGTCATCTCTGTATAAACTGTGGTTTTTTTCAAGACCTATAGTGCCCATATTTTTATAGCCTCAATAATCTGTTGACTTCTTTATTTATAGATGTGATTTGATAGGGATTTGATA
Organism: Taxus wallichiana var. yunnanensis; assembly: GCA_018340775.1. Lineage (NCBI taxonomy): Eukaryota > Viridiplantae > Streptophyta > Pinopsida > Cupressales > Taxaceae > Taxus > Taxus wallichiana. The sequence goes on from CM031241.1 coordinate 233,838,106, forward strand.
TATTTTTGACATTATATTATGTTATTTGATCTTCATGGACATGTATGGTGATTTGGGTGCGTATCACCAATATAGATTTGATTAGCATGATGACACATTTCATTAGATGTTCGGGATACTAGCATATTTACTATGATATTTGGACCAATTTGATATATGTTGGATACTTAGTTTAGTCACATGTATTGATGGTATAAATTATTCCATTTATTGATGAGAAGACATGATACCATGGATGTATGTCGTTTATATTTATCTCTATGGCTAACTCATTGTGAATTGTGTGTAATTGTTCATGCTTTCATTTATGATTTCATGATGATGTTATGATATCATAGATTTCATTGATCACTTATTGAGTAGTTGATTTACATTGTATTGGACAAGTGCGTTGATGTGTACATTGAGTGTGTATGTGACACGTCACATGAGAACATGGGTTTCAAGGAGGCTACGAAAATGGTGGAAAAGAGGCCCAAAAGGCTAAGTCCTAACCATGTTAGTTGTTTGAGGCCCTAGTGTTTTATTTCATTATGTGGGCACCATGAGTGACCTTAATTTGTAATGTTGTATGTCATGTAGAATTATGTTTTTTTAGGTTTTTATTTTGTTAAGTAAATTAGGTTTGGGGACTTAATGGTCCCCACTTGCATTAAGATTTGTATTTGAGTAAGTTTTTGTTAATTAGAGAGGATTAGGGTCACATGTGAACCCTTGAGTGGGCCCCACATCCTCTAGACTTGTGCCCAAAAGTGCCAAACCCGAAATTGGCCTAATTATGGCATTTTAAGTGACCTCTTTTAGTTTTGGGAGTTAACTTAGCATGAAAAAAAATCCCTTGTACCCTACCTATTAGATAGGGGGACTTAATTTCAAGGCATAGAGGGAGTTTCCTCCCATTTTGCCTCTATTTTATTAACATCCATGTAAGATGGATTCGTATATGTGTTTTGTAAAAAGTTTCACAAACTTGTTTTCTTTTCTTTTTAGGCAATTTGGGAGAAGAGTGTTTAAAGTGAATTTATATTTTCCTATTTTGAATTTGGGTATCTTTAACTTGAAGGGAAGAGAGGGGTGACACATGTCACCCCCTCATTGGTGAGGAAGTTTTTTGGATTTTCTTCAAATTATCCCTCATGGTGGAGAAAGAGGACCCTTTTCTAGTTTTTCTTAGTGCTTGGAGACTTTTTGGAGCTAGAGTTTGCTTGGATAAAGAAGTGGGAAAATCTTAGAGTGTTGGAGAGATTTTGGAGGTAGGATTTTGATCTCATTTTATGTTTTATGTCATGTTAGATCTTAGATTATTTATAGTTGAAATGTGTGTTTTGTTGCATGTTTTGTATATTGCCTTAGGTATGTTTATTTTCTTTTTCTCCACCCATCATATGGTTTGATGGGTTTTTGAGTTTTGTGGGGGAAGAGGGAGGGATTTTCCCTCTTAAACCTCATGGCTTTGTTGGTGCTCAAAATAGTCTCACCCCATTTTTCCATTAAAAATCTATCGAGTTACGACCTCTGCCATTTCTTATCCCACCTGTTGTGCCTGAGAAGTCTCTACTTTCCTTTTGTTTCCGTAAGCAATCATTCTGGTGAGGATCACGTATAGATCCATAGTAGTTCCTTGTTTCACTGTTTATATGGAAGGGGTGTGTAATTAGGGTCCCCCATTCTCTGTTCATCTAAGAACTTGAGCTCTCTCGTTCTTTCAATTTTCCATAGTCGGGATTTTTTGTCCTTGTCATTTTTCCCTAAATACTTGAAGAAAAATGAATGGATGTAGCTTGGAGAAATGTATTTGAGCCTTGTAACATTTCTAAATTCTCTATCCTTGGAGAAAATTTCATCTCCTGGGATCAAATGGTCATTTTTCTGCAATTTCTATAGTTTGACGAGTGTTTTCTCTCGGTAAAATTTACACCCTTGCATCAACAGGGAGACATGGCCTATTTTTTTAGACATAGCTCAGCGGGAACTCTAAAATTCTATGGATTTCCTTGACCCAAAACCTATCTACATGGAAGAGCGGAACCCATTTGAAGATTTACATTTTGGTTTGGCCTTGGAGTTGCACCAAAGGCGGGACACGTGGAGGTTTCACCGTGGTTTCCCATACTTAGTCCTTTTCAAAATGTTTTGAGAGGCACGGAACACGTGGAAGGGCTGCACATGTTGAGGACTCGGCCTAGAATTTCATTATAAAGAAGCACTTTGGGATGACACTTGGAGGCCTCCATTCACTTTGCATTTTCTTGGACTTTTCAATGGCCAAAAGAGATTGCCTCAGACCTTGACACATGGTGTCTTCCATTGAGCTTTAAGCCTTCAAACAAATTTTTCCAACCCAGGACACATGGTGATCCCACGCTCATTCAAGGTCTCAATTTTTGGGGACCATCTCAAGGTGCGGCATTGTGACATGTGGTAGTTTGAAAATTAAAAGGGTGGGGAAGCGGACCATCAGGGGAAACTTGGATTTTTTTCCTCTTAAGGATTTAAGTATCAAAATGGCTCGCAAGCCCGATAAAAGGGAAGTCAAGGTTAGATTCAAAAATTCAAAAGGATGGGGAGGCAGACCATAGGAGGCAACTTGTATTTTTGTCCTCTTGTTCAAATCAATTACATCTACGAGGAGTTAATTACCATTTCATACCCATACACTAACCTCCTTATCAACTGAGGTTTAGTTTAATTTCGGTTGCACTTAGGGATTTATTCCTATTAAAGATTAGATTAAGGTGTGAAAACATGTATATCCTCTAAACCCTTCGTAAAAAACCAAGGCACTATAATATTTTAAATTCAAATTCATTTAACATAAATACCTATCTTTTACAATATATAAATCTGAATCAAAATGGTACCTATGATTAAATGAACATTTTCCAAGGTATTCCTTAACTAACATCTTATAAATATTACAAAATTTCATATATAAATCTCTATAACATGGAAATGCATTACACTTATATATATTTCTAAATAACATATATAAATTAAAATAATAAACAATGAATTACACAATGCCTTTTCACCATCTCACTTCAATCCTGCAAAACCATGTGAGTATGAAATCGGGGATAAATCGTTGAGATGGCATCCACCTTGATCTAGCATAATTAACATTTTTATTTTCCATTTGCATACTAATAATAATTTTCATTTTAAAGGAGAAGGTTAGAGACATGTTTATTTCATTTCACTTCACTTCATTTTTTTAAAATAAGAAGATAGAAAGAAATAAGGAAGAGAGAGAAACAACATTTTGTCAAAAGTTCTATTTCACACAACTGAAGTCACACTATAGAGTTTCAAAAAATTATTTACAAGTGTCAAAAGTTTCCACGATGGTCTTGCGACCTGATAGGGGTCCTACGACAACTTTCTTTTTACATTTTCCTTCTAGATGTAAACCGTTAATTTTAGCCTCGGAAGCTAAGGAACCACTTTCAAATGTTGTCATCTGGAGAGAAAACATACCATGGGTAAGTTTCTACGTGTCCTCCTATAAACATATAATTCACAGGAATTGTGAAATTTAGAAATGATGAATGGTTTTCAAATGGAGACTGGTTTTCTATAGCCATCGTTCATAATTAGTCAAGTTTGACCTAGTCAAACTGTAACCGGAGGCCTACAAAATGCCTTTTCCAAACTAACAAGAAGAATTTTTTCCCCATATTGAAGGTTCCAAACAATATTCTAGTAAAACCACTATGTTTTGCAAAGGTGGATAGGAATTTTGATGCCCATGGTTCAAACGATGGGTCAAAACAAAAGCAAAATTTTCAATTTTAAAAGCTCCCTAAAAGTGCAAACAGAGTGACGAGAGTCCTAGAGAAGCAACGAAGAGAGTAAAAATAGTCAAACGGGGTCACTCTAATTCTTGACGTGACTCTCTACATAACAAGGAACACATATGATGCTAAAAGACTCTTGCACGGGGCTTAGAGTGTTGCTTTGCAACCCTATGAAATTTGCATTTTTATAACTTTATAAGGTAATAAAATGCTTTTTTGATTTGACGACATAATCTATCTCTCTCGATACTAGCGATAAGAGCACTTAATTTGGATACTCTAGTATCATTATAAAAGGTTATGGTAGCGACCACAGTTAATGTTTAAATTGAAAAATCAGTTTCATCAATCACAAGGTGGAGTTTTATTTCTTTACAATATTTAAATTTGGTTACATATCCATTTGTAAGATTATCTAGTGGTTTAACGTTTCTATTATATTGTAAAAGAAGAACCCAAATTATAAAAATTATGAAAGAAAAGGTAAGGGAGACCATGCTTGGAAATGATGAATGAGGTAGTGTATGGGGGCTATAGGTAGTCCATAGACATGACTAATAGAACCACAGAAATAGAAGAGGATTTTGTCAAGCGGTTCACAAGAATTTTACAACCCAAAAGACTCTATGCACATGCTCCTCAAGGACCAACCAAAACACTCACAATCCATCGATGGAAAAGTTTTTTTTTTATTTTTCTATGTTTTCATATTTTAGCTCAAAAGCCACTCTGGAAGCAATCTCTGCTAGCTCTAAAAAAATGCCAATTAAATTTTAAAATCTCCCATGAACCAAGAAGGTTCACCATGCAAAAATGGAAGTCATGAAATCGGTTAAATACCAAAATAATACATTTGATAAAATAATTCTAGTTCACCTTCACTCTTTCCAGGCACACAAAACATGCAATAATTACACTCAATGACATTACATTTTTGTGGATGGTTTTTTCAAACACCGGACCCAACAATATTTTTGCCACCACATTGCATACACACCTACTAGAGCACTTGTAACTCAACACTCGACAAAATCAATTCCCTTTCTTCATTAGGTTTTGGTGGACATCTATTCCCATATCTAAATCATCCATTTTGGCACAGGGTGGAGGATGTTGGTAAAGGTCATTAAGCTTGAATTTGCATTACTTGATAGGTTCAACGGATTTTAAATCAAACCCATTTTATGTGTATCCTACTATCATTTTCCATCCATAAGACAAAATTTCAGCATTTAGTTGAACAATCCAATATGCCAAGTGCATGCTTCCACATTTAGCATACATATCTACCAGGGTACTAGGAAGTAAAATGTGTGTGAAAATTCCTCCATCTTTTATGCTTTGATGGTTTTCCAAGGCCATATAAACAAACCCATTTTGTGCATGCTGAGATGACACATTTACATCATAACTTCTAGGCATTTGTGACTAAAATATCCGCTTAGAAAATCTCCAGACAAGTAAATATTTGATAATGACCAAGAAAACCCACCCTTTTCATGTGTCGGCAGAGGAAGAAAAAGGTATGGTTCCATGCAGAGGAAAGGTGAAAGAGAAATTTTTAGAGAGACAAGAGTGGAATAGAAGGCAAGGGCATGATTAATGTCTTAGAAGATACCAAAACTGATCAAAAAAGTAGGAAACTAGCATGGAGACATCTAGATCCCTGCACACATTATAGTGTCATGAGGCATGATGCCCATAAGAAGAAACACATCGCCCAACAAGACATTCCTCCTTAATAAAACAACCACTCCTTCCTCTTTTGCTGCATACAATATCAAACAAACAGGTAGGAAGAATTCATTTCTCAAAGAAAATCAATCTGTCTTCCATAGATATAGAATTTAAGAGAGATGAAGTCCTTAGGATGGTAAAAGGGTAGATATTTGACTTCTAACATCGCTTCTGACTATCCAATCACTCCCAAACCATCATTTTAACTTGGATCACAAAAGTCTTGTGTAAAAAAGAGGATGTTGGGAGGATTCACCTCACACTCTCAGCCAACTAAAAAAAATATCTATCATTATTTGCATGGCAGGGAAGGAAGATATCCTTCTTCCCATCAACCAATTCTCAAAGGCATTAAAGCTCCTTTACTCCTGTGTGGTCTCCATCCCACTCGCAACATTTTTCATGATACAAATATATACATTTTAATATTAGTTTATTTAATGTATGTATATATAAATATTTTTTACTTGCTAATAATTTTTTTGTTTAGTAAACTATTTCCTTTTATTTATTTGATTCGGTTGAGTTAAATAATATTTAATTAATCTATATATCTTGTTTAAATTGATTTATTAATATCTTTATTGTTATTATCTAACCAATGTGACATAAATAACTAGGGAAGAAGATGAAAATAAATAACTAGGACCTAGATCCGATAGCTAGTGTCCATGGAGGAGAACACTCTTGCATCGATCAAAGCTTCATCAATTAAGGGTGAGATAATATGACTTAGATCCATTATATACCCTCCCTTATAAAAGCATCTCCATGAAAATCTAAGAAATTGGAGGAAAGATAAAGCTTATTCTTGCATCTACAACCAGGGTAGACTAAAAATGGATTAATGTTCTTTGAAGATTGCAGTTCTCTCTTATTTTATTAGTTAATTAATCACTTTTCCTTTACATTATTCCTAAACTCAAGTCCTTAAGATTTTATTGTTGAAGGATTTCAATATATTTATTTTTGGTGGGTGCCCAATAGGAACAACTACCACAATACCATACCAGGGTCATACACAACACTAATGGTTTACAAAAAAATTATGTACTTCCATGACCATGAAAGAGAACATACACGATCCACATAACATAGTAATTGTCACACATAGATGACCGACACAATAATACTCAACCATAAGTGGACTATAACAACATGAAATTACCACAAATTCCCAAAAAAATGGTTTTATACAATTCGGGAAAATGAATGTAGATACATAGTGTCAACAAGAGAATCAAAAACTTATCTATAACATCACAAAACATAGCCAAAATCACATGAGTCAAATACATCATAACACCACTCCCAAAACATCACAAAAAAATCTAAATACCTCCCAAAGAAGCACAAGACAATTCCATATACCTCCCAAGCACCAACCACACGCACAAATATCTCTTATGCCTCCCTCAAGTAGTAACATAAAGATATTTTTTTCCTTTTCGCTCCCCAAAGAGGTGGGTCACCCTATGGCCCTAGGCACATAGAGTCCAGAAACCCCTTAACCCAAGTGACATAATAACTTGTGGTTTGATAACACACTAGTTATTTGTAACTCCTTTGGGCGTACCCCCATACAACGAAGTGGATCCATAGGTTTAACCATTCCATTCTATATCTCATGACCCTATTCCACACATTACGTAATAGAACCAAAATAAAATCCATTTCAAATGCCAAGTGGCAACCATCCAGGCCTTGAGCTAGGTTGTAAAAATTTAAATTTAAAGGAAAATCTAAATCTAAGAAAACAAATGGCCAAATAGCCATAGTTAGCGCAAAAATTCACATATTAGTACAACAAAAAAAAAATTCCTAAAATACATAAACATATCAATCAATAAAATTGTTGGTCCTTGCGAAAGAAAGGAAAAAATTAAATTTACAAATAAAATACATATATAGGAATAATACATTACGATGATTATGTGGCCTTATATGTCCACCAAGGGGTACTCAATGAGTTGATAACACTTGGAACATCGAGCCTCAGCTTGTAAAATAACATATCATTAATACAAATGTCATCATATTTATCTGAATCATCTCGCCACCACTTCGACAAGGCTCAACATAGTCGTAACTAGATTTAGGTTGAATCCATATCATAAACTATATAGGGAGAAAAAAAGAGTACAAGTTACCATCTACTGAACCTAAGGTCGGCTTGATTTACTGGCCCATGATACACATTTCCTCACTCCAAACATACACGTTTTACGAATTTCCCTTAGGGTCGGTTAGTGTAAGGTTCACAACATAAAACAAAACTACATCACTAACACAATGGTGGTTCACGCACATTAACTATAGTGTCTCACACATGGTACATATATAGGGTATATCACATTCATTAAATTCATAGGTTATAATACATCACATTACCACATACTACACCCAAAGGAAATTTCTTCATAATAGGGATCATACGTTCACCATATGTCCCTAAATAACAACATTAACCATTACATATTAATCGAATTACACTTATGATGAGAACAATAACAACATATAGTAAATTACATCACAACATGGTGATGACATCACTATATAATCTAGTTCACTATACACCAACCTCGTCATACAACACATCAACACACCTACATATCACAAATGCAAAAATGCTCCAATACTCCATAATCCACAATACATCACTTCCACACACAACAAGACAATACATAAAACTTGAATTCCTCATTGAATCCATGAAAATGAGAGAGAATACTCTCATATCCAGCACATCAACCAACATAATTAGGCACTAAGTGACATATACAACTTGTGTGTTCACAATATTACAATTATGACATAGTTCACATCATGGTTATATCACATTACTCTCCACCACCAATATCCACCAAAACCACCGTAACTCCACTCTATCCTAGAGGTTCAAAAGCACGAACCTCCACTCTGATACCAAATGTAACACCCACAATTTACACACACAAATATAAAAGTAATAATACTAGGATAAAATATTTTGACTTATATTTCTCACTACATAGCACCACAAGGCTCTAAGTAGAGAAACCCAACAACACATAAGACACTTACATAATTCATCGACTCACATATACACATGATAACACCATATAAATGTTGATTCCACACTTCCCTAATAAACAAATGGTAGAAATTACCCAACCACAAGAAAAGGAACCCAAGGATTGGGAATCCCACACACATGATTACCATGATTACATCTTAGTTACGATTAACATTCCAATAACATTACGATGTAAGAATATTTTTTTCCTTTTCCCACCTAACGTTTCTTAAATTCACTTCACATTCGACTTGCATTTTGACTATTTAGGTAAACTATTTCTCCCTTACGGAAATCTCATTAACTTACATTATTATTTTCCATCTTTCAAATTGCATACAAAGTTCCTAATTCACATGTTCTTATGTTAAGCTTATGTTTCTCAAAAGTTTATTCAATGTTTAAATTTTTACCCTCACTACAAAAGTGACTCTAATGTGACAACAAGAAATAAATCTTAGGATTTAGGAGATTTAGATTCAAGATACATTTTTCCATGAACATTCTTCGATCATAGCATCCTTATTTCCCTATCGTAGTTAAAATAGTTCGATAACTTGTTGAATCCATTCAACATTTCCACATCAAGAAATTGTATTTAGATTTATATATATCTTTTGTTTTCTCAAAGTTTGATCTCACCAAGGGAAATTCATATTCTTTGCAACGACATGAAAAATTTTTAATTAGGTAATAAGGACTCCATGAGTGACATTATTCCTAACCTCAAATCTCATTTCACTCTTGTATGCTTTACTCTTACATCACATTATGGTCTCATTATTAGTATTGTTTTATAACAAAAGGAGTTATGAAGCATTATAAACTACACTTAAACCACAAGTGATTTGTTTTCAAGTTAAGATCTGATGTTTCGCATTTCATGATTCTCGTATGTGAAAATTCTTTTATCATTTATGTCATAAAAAGGGCATAACAAGGGATTATAGGACTAATTCTCTGGTTTCATGGGTTCTCTCCAGTCAACATAATTCATATGATTTCATATGTGAGGAGTTACATACCATTTTCTACCCACACGCTAACCTCTTAATCGACTAAGGTTTAATTTAATTTCAATTTAAGGTGTGAAAACATGATTACCCTAGAAAACCTCTATAAAATACCAAGAACTTTAAGATTTTAAACTCAAATTCATTTAACATACATACCCACCTTTTACAATATTCAAATCAAAATCAAAATGGTACCTATGACTAAATGAACATTTCCCAAGGCATTCCTAAACTAGCATCTTATACATATTACCAAATTTCAAATATAAATTTTTGTAACATGGAAATGCATTACACTTATATACATTTTTCAATAACATATATAAATTACAATAATAAACAATGAATTACACCATGCCTTTTCACCATCTCACTTCCATCCTGCAAAACCATGTGAGCATGAAATCAGTGATAAATCGTTGGCATGACATCCACCTAGATCTAGTATAATTAATGTTTTTAGTTTCCATTTACATACTAATAATAATTTGCATTTGAAAGGATAAGGTTAGAGACATATTTATTTCATTTCACTTCACTTCATTTTTTTAAACCAAAAGGAGAGAGAAAGAAATAAGGAAGAGAGAGAAACACCATTTTGTCAAAAGTATTATTTAACACAATAAGTCACACTATAGAGTTTCAAACAATTAGTTACAAGTGTCAAAATTTTCCATGGTGGTCTGGCAACCCGATACAAGTCCTACAAATTTCTTTTTACATTTTCTTGCTAAGTGCAAAACATTCATTTTAGACATGGAGGGTAAGAAACCACTTTCAAACATTGTCTTTTGGAGAGAAAACATACCATGGGTGAGTTTCTATGTGTCCTTCTATAAACAAAAATTCATTGGAGCTAACGAATTTAGAACGGTGAACGGATTTCAAATGACGATGGGTTTTCTAGAGCCACCAATCGTAATTGGGCCATTGTACCTAGTCAAACTATGCAACCGAAGGCCTACAAGATGCCTTTTCCAAACTAACAAGAAGAGTATTTATCCCTAAAATGATGGTTCCAAATAATTTTCTAGTAAAATAAATAACATTTGAAAGGTGGATAAGTATTTTGTTGCTCGGGGGTTGAAATGATGGGTGAAAACGAAAGCCAAATTTTCAATTTTAAAATCTCCCTAAAAGTGCAAACAGAGTGACGAGACTCTTAGAGAATTTTGGTGCCTTTCATATGTTGATATTTTGAGAATGTCTCTCCATATACATTACTCCAATGCTTGAGAATGTCTCCAGATGCAATGACATTCAGATTGGATAATCAATGATTCTTGATTGTCTAATCCTATCCAATTTGTGTTATTATCTTTAAATCAGTAGGGGTCAAAGCATATAGGTGTGTCCCACTTTTTTTTAGTTTTGTACTTTCAACAAACTATGTCCGACAACCAAAACATGACCAAACAAAAATAAAATGACCAAACATGCATTTTTAAGAGGCTATAAATACCAGGTGTAGGGCATCCATAATTTACTCGATTTTTAAATTTTTATAATATTTTTTAACTATTTATTTACTAGTCATATTTTAAAATATTTATGGCCACAAAGTGGGACACTTGTATGCTTTGACCCTAGGCATTTCAAGTTATTGGGAAATCACATCACACCCTTCACTAGGCTTGATGAATACCCCTATCCTTTTTAAGGCACTTTTGAAAGCATCCATGGGTTTATCATAACATAAATTATCAATGAATGGAAGGTCTCTAAGCCATAGGCTAGTTGACTCCCATCTAGAACTAAACAAGAAAGATATACTAGGTGATTGATAAATCCCATGTGTTCTTAGACATACCCCTATCAAATTCATTCTTAAGCAAATCTAGTCATTCAGGGCTCTTAAGCGACTACGCCCAGACGAGGTAGCTCAAAAGCACGGGGAGTGTAGGGAACCAAAAATAATGATCCACTAGCATTCACCTAGCCACCCCAACGTGTTTTCGTAGTTGGTTTGGTCCCACGAGCTTGCATTTACAAACTACAACATCTTGCAGATCCTACACTAACTCAAACTGCACAATTTCACACGTTTGCAAATAATAGCACAATGAGAGAACTGGATGGAGAAGAAGAAAACTATAATAGGATTTCATAGAGGGCCCCAACATTGAGGTCTCGATTGTGAGACATCTCTAGGTGCCACGGAGTCAATGAAATCACCCATTAAATATATGGCGTGTTTGGACCTCAAGGCTCTTAAGGGACTATGCCCTGACGAGGTAGCTTCAAAGAACGGGAGCATAGGCAACAAAAATGAAGCCTCCCTAGCATAAACTTAGCCACCCAGATGTATTGGCATAGTTGGTTTGGTCCCATGAGCTTCCGTTTGTAAACTACATTGTCAGCGGCCCTCTGGCTACACTCGACTGGATAAACACTATTACGTGTGTTTGCAAACAATAGCAACTAGGGAACCGATGGAGATGAATAAAACTATAATATGATTTCAAAGAGGGCCCCAACATGGAGGTATCAGATCTAACGAGATGTCTCTAGGTTCCACATAGTTTGATAAATCACCCACAAAGATATGGCGTGATTGGGCCTCGGGCTCTTACGTGACTACGCTCGGACGGGGTAGCTGAAAGCACGGGAGCATAGGGAACCAAAATGAAGCCTCCCCTAGCATTCAACTGGCCACCTTGGCATGTTAGCATAGTTTTTTTGGTCCTAAGAGCATCTGTTTGCTAACTACACCTCTTACAAATTTCTACACCGACTCAAACTGCACTATTTCACGTGTTTGCAAACAATAACACAATGAGATAAGCTGGATGGACATGAATAAAAATGTGAGAGGATTTCATAGAGTTCCTCAACATGGATTTCTTTGATATGATGATACATCTCTAGGTGCCATGTAGTCCTGAAAATCACGTGTCGAAGATATGGCATGTTTGGGCCTCAGGGCTCTTAAGGGACTATGCCTAGACGAGGTAGCTCGAAAGCACAGGGAGCGTATAGATACAAAAAGAAGATTCCAATAGCATTATTCAGGACACCCTGAAATTTTTACGTAGTTGGTTCGGTCCCATGAGCTTACATTTTCAAATTACCACCTCTGGCAGCCCTACACTAACTGAGACTGCATTATTTCACGCATTTGCAATTAATAGTGCAATGAGAGAATTAGATGGATACATAGAAAAACACAAGATTATTTCATATACATCCCTAACATGGAGATCTCATATCTGAAAATACATATCTAGGTGCCACGGAGTCTGAGAAATCACCCGTCAAAGAGATGGCATGTTTGGGCGTAAGGGCTCTTAAGGGACTACGCCCAGATGGGGCACTGAAAGCATGAGGAGCATAGGGAACCAAAAATAATGGTCCAATAGCATTCACCTGGCCACCCGGACGTGTTGGCGTAGCTGGTTTGGTCCCACGAGCTTCCGTTTGCAAACTATAGCCTCTGGAAGCTCTACACTGACTCAAACTGCACTATTTCACGCATTTGCAAACAATAGGACAATGAGAGAACCGGATCGATATAAATAAAACCACAAGAGCATTTATTAGAGGTCCCAAAATGGATATATTGGATCTAACGAGATGTCACTAGGAGCCACGGAGTCTGAGAAATCAACCGTCGAAGATATGGTGTGTTTGGGCTTTAGGGCTCTTACGTGACTACGCACGAACGAGGTAGCTCAAAGCACGCAGAGCGTAGGGAACAAAAAAATCCTCCAATAGCATTTAGAATGCCACCCCAATGTTTTGGTGTAGTTGGTTTGGTCCCACGAGATTTCGTTTGTAAACTACATCGTCTTACAACCCTACACTTTGACTCAATCGCATTATTTCACGCGTTTGCAAACAATAGCACATCGAGAGAACCAGATGAATACGGAGAAAAATGTGAAATGATTTGGTAGAGATCCTAAACATGGATGTCTCGGATCTAATGAGATGTCTCCGGGTTCCACGGAGTCTGAGAAATCACCGTCGAAGATATGGCGTGATTAGGCCTAAGGGCTCTTAAGCAACTACGTCCGGGCGAGGTAGCTGAAAACATGTGGAGTATAGGGAACAAAAAATAAGCCTCCATTAGAGTTTACCATGCCACCACTGACGTGTTAGTGTACTTGGTTCGGTCCTACGAGCTTCCGTTTGCAAAATACAGCGTCTCGAAGCCCTACACTGACTTAGACTGCACTATTTCGTGCGTTTACAAACAATAGTTCATCAAGAGAACCGAATAGAGATGGAGAAAACCATGAGAGGATTTGGTATAGGTCCCCAATATGGAGGTCTTGGATCTGACGAGACATCTCGACGTGCCACGAGTCCAAGAAATCACCGTCAAACATATGGCTTGTTTGGGCCTCGGGGCTCTTAAGCGACTTTGCCCTGACGAGGAAGCCCAAAAGCATGGGAAGTGTAGGGAACAAAAAATATGCCTCCAATAGCAATAAAAAATCCACCTTGATGTGTTGGCGTGGTTTGTTTGGTCCCGGGAGCTTCCCTATGCAAACTACAAAGATCTGGCAGCCCTACACTAACTCGAGACTACACTATTTCGCTCGTTTGCAAACAATTACACACCAAGATAAATGGATAGAGATGGAGAAAAATGTGACAGAATTTCAAAGAGGGCCTTGACATGGAGATCTCGGATCTGACGAGACATCTCTAGGTGCTACGGAGTTTGAGAAATCACCGTTGAAGATATGGCGTGATTGGGATTTAGGGTTCTTACGAGACTACGCCCGATGGTGTAGCCTGAAAGCACGGGGAGCATAGGGAACAAAATCAAAGCCTCCACTAGCATTCACCTATCCACCCCAGCATGTTGGCATACTTGGTTCAGTTCTACGAACTTCCGTTTGCAAACTACAGCCTCTGGCAACCCTACACTGACTCAGACTGCACTATTTTACGCATTTGTAAACAATAGCACAATGAATGAACCAAATCGAGATGGAGAAAACCACGAGAGAATTTCATTGTGGTCCCCAATATGGAGGTTTTGGATTAGATGAGACATCTTTAGGTGCCACGGATATATGGTGTTGAAGATATGGTGTGGTTGGGGCTCAGGGCTCTTAAAGGACTACGCTCATACGAGGTAGCCTGAAAGCACGAGGAGTGTAGGGAACAAAAATGAAGCCTCCAATAGCATTCACCAGGCCGCCTTGATGTGTTTCCGTAGTTTTTATTCCCACAAGCTTCCATTTGTAATCTCACCTCTAGCGACCCCTCTGGCACCGACTTAGACTGCATTATTTCGCGCGTTTACAAGAAATAGCACAACAAGAGAATTGGATGGAGACGGAGAAAACCATGAAATAATTTTTTCTATGTAACCAACGTGGATATCTCAGATCTTACGATATGTCTCCAGGTGCCACGGAGTTTGAGAAACCACCCGTCGAAGATAGGGTGTGTTTGGGCCTTAGGGCTCTTAAGGGACTACTCCCAGACGGGGTAGCCCAAAAGCACATAGAGCATAGGGAACCTAAATTATGCCTCCATAGTATTGAATAGGCTACCCCGATATTTTTATGTAGTTGGTTCGGTCCCACGAGCTTCCATTTGCAAACTACATACCACCGATAGCCCTAAACGGATTTGAACCGCAATATTTCACTTGTTTCCAAACAATAGCACAACGCGAGAACCGATGGAGACAAAGAAAATAATGAGAGGCTTTTGTAGAGCTCCCTAACATGGAGGTATCAAAACTTATGAGACATCTCTAGGTGCCACAGAGTTTAAGAAATATCCCATCAAAGATATGGCGTGTTTGGGCCTCAAGGCTCTTAAGCGACTATGCCCGAACGAGGTAGTCCGAAAGCACAAGGAGCATACAGAACCAAAATTAATCCTTCACTAGCATTCACCAGGCCACCTTGATGTGTTGGCATAGTTGGTTTAGTGCCATGAGCTTTGATTTACAAACTACAGGCGTCTAAGCACCCTACTTCTAACTCAAACTGCACTATTTCACACGTTTGTAAACAATAGCACAACGAGAGAACCGGATGGAGACAGAGATAACCGCGAGAGGATTTCATAGAAGTCCCTAACGTGGACATCTTGGATCTAAAGAGATGTCTCTAGGTTCCACGGAGTCTGAGAAATCACCTGTTGAAGATATGGCGTGTTTGGGCATCACAGCTCTTAAGTGACTATGGCCAGATGAGGTAGCCTGATAGTACGGGGAGCGTAGGGAACCAAACGAAGCCTCCAATAGTGTTCACCAAGCCACCCTGATGTGTTGTCATAGTTGGTCTGGTCCCACACACTTTCGTTTGCAAACTACAGTGTTTGGCAGCCCTACACTTACTCTGACTGTACTTATTTCACGTGTTTGCAAGTAATAGCACATCGATAGAACCGGATGGAGACGGAGAAAACCATGAGAATTTTTTGTAAAGGTCCCCAACATAGAGGTATTGGATCTAAAGAGACGTCTCTATATTCCACGGAGTCAGAGAAATCACCCATCGAGCATATGGCGTATTTGGGCCTCAGGGCTCTTAAGCGACTACGCTCGGATGAGGTAGCCCAAAAGCACGGGGAGCATAGGGAACCAAAGAAAAGCCTCCACTAGTGTTCACTAGGCCACCCCAACGTGTTGGCATAGTTGGTTTGGTCCCACGAGCTTCCGTTTGTAAACTACAGTGTCTGACAACCCTACACTAACTCAGACTGCAGTATTTCGAGCGTTTGCAAACAATAGCACATCAAGAGAACCAGATAGAGACGGATAAAACCATGAGAGGATTTCGTATAGGTCTTGAATGTTGTGGTCTTGGATTTGATGAGACATCTCAGAGGTGCCATTGAGTCCGAGAAATCACCTATCAAATATATGGCATGTTTGGGCCTCGGGGTTCTTAAGTGACTAATCCCGACGAGGTAGTCTAAAAGGACGGGGAGTGTACGAAACCAAAATGAACCCTCCACTAGTGTTCACCTAGCCACCATGACATATTTTCTTAGTTGGTTCAGTCCCATGAGATTTTTCTTGCAAAGTATAGTGTTTGACAGCCCTACACTGACTCAGACTACACTATTTCATGCGTTTGTAAAAAATAGCACAATGAGAGAACCAAATGGAGATGGAGAAAACCATGAGAGGATTTCGTAGAGGTCCCCAACATGGAGGTCTTGGATCTGACGAGACATCTCTAGGTTCCACGGAGTCTGAGAAATCACCTATCAAAGATATGGCATGTTTGGGCCTCAGGGCTCTTAAGCGACTATGCCCGGATGAGGTAGCCTCGAGAGCACGAGGAGCATAGGGAACTAGATGGAGATGGAGAAAACCATGAGAGGCTTTCGTAGAATATAGAAATATAACCTGAATAGTCAGAGTAATAGACTAAATTAGCATTCTATTTCTCACATATAATATGAATTTCTACCTTCAAAAATAAACTATGGGTGAATGCTCAATCAAAAAATAAATTACAATTCTAAACGAGTTTTAGGCTCGATTATCAATACTTCATTGCAGTTTTTCTTGCCAATATGCTACTTTTGGAACTACCTGGTTTGATTTGTGAAGTTGAAGCAACTGGGATTAATAAAAATAATCAACTTGGCATGTTGTCCTTAATATTATCCATGGTTCTATCGACAACATCACATAGATCTTCCATTCCAGGTTAGGTTGTGATCCTTCCACGCTTCCCATTTTTCCTTTTCTTCCACTCATATCTTCTCTTTAAGTTCTTCCGAGATATTTTGGGTAATCAAATTGACTCTTTATGACTTTCGGAGGCGCTTCTTCTTGAATCATTGTGACATCTTAACCTAATTTTTTATCTTCACGATGTTCATTGTCATGTAAAGTTGAAGACTAAATATTTATATGGCCTTCATCTTCTTCTTGGGCACAAACAACCTTTTGTAATGTCCAAAAAAATAAAGTTCCTCATTCTCTGTTTGATTCAAGATATTCATTCTTTCAAAATGAAAAGTTGGAACATTGGTGGTCTCCCCAAAAAAACTAATTTCATAGTCTACATAGTTGCATCCTAAGGAAAAATCATTGAACATTGGTGGTTTCCTCCACCCGTGCTTTCAGCTACCTCGTTTGGGCGTAGTCCCTTAAGAGCCCTGAGGCCCAAACATGCCATATCTTCGATGGGTGATTTATCAAACTCAATGGCACCTAGAAATGTATCATCACATCTGAGACCTCCATGTTGATGACCTCTATGAAAGCCTCTCGTGGTTTTCTCCATCTCCATCCATTCCTCGTTGTGCTATTGTTTACAAATGCACAAAATAGTGGAATTTGAGTCAGTGTAGGGCTGCCAGAGGATGTAGTTTGTAAACGGAAGCTCATGGGACCAAACCAAATATGCCAAAATGTCGAGGTGGTTAGGTGAATGCTAGTGGAGGCTTATTTTTGGTTCCCTACACTCCCCATGCTTTCAGGCTACCCCATTCGAGCGTAGTCACTAAAGAGCCCTAACGCCCAAACATGCCATATCTTCGACGGGTGATTTCTCAGACTCTATGGCACCTAGATATGTCTTGTTAGATCCAAGAGCTCCACATTGGGGACCTCAAAAAAATCCTCTCATATTTTTTCTGTCTCCATCCGGTTCTCTCGTTGTGCTATTGTTTATAAACACGTGAAATAGTGCAGTCTGAGTCAATGTAGGCCTACCAGAGGTTGTATTTTACAAACGGAAGCTCGTGGGACTGAACCAACTACGCCAACATGTCTAGGTGGATGGTTGAATTATAGTGAAGGATTGTTTTTGGTTCCTTACACTCCCCATGCTTTCAAAGCTACCCCATCCGAGTGTAGTCCCTTAAGAGCCTTGAGGCCCAAACACGCCATATCTTCAATGGTTGATTTCTCAGACTCCATGGCATCTAGAGATGTCTTGTCGATTTGAGACCTAAAAATTGGGGACCTCTACAAAATCCTCTCATATTTTTCTCTGTATCCATCCGATTCTCTCGTTGTGCTATTGTTTACAAACGCTCGAAATAGTGAAGTCTCGAGTCGGTGTAGGGTTGCCAAAGGCTTTAGTTTGCAAACGAAAATTCGTGGGACCAAATCAACTACACCAACACGTCTAGGTGGCCTCAGTGAATGCTATTGGAGGATTTTTTTGGTTCCCTATGCTCCACTGTGCTTTCGAGCTACCCTGTCTAGGAAAAGTCCATTAAGAGCCTTGAGGCCCAAACATGCCATATTTTCAACGGGTGATTTCTCAGACTCTGTGGCACCTAGAGACATCTCGTTAGATCCAAGACCTCCATGTGGGGGACCTCTACAAAAGCCTCTTGCGGTTTTCTTCATCTCCATCCGGTTATCTGGCTGTGTTATTGTTTGCAAATGCGTATAATAGAGCATTCTTAGTCGGTGTAGGGATTCCAGACACTCGTAGTTTGCGAACGAAAGCTCATGGGACCAAACCAAATACACCAACACGTTGGGGTGGCCTAGTGAACACTAATGGAGGATTTTTTTTGGTTCTCTATTCTCCCTGTGCTTTCGGTCTACCTCATCCGGGTGTAGTCCCTTAAGAGCCCTGAGGCCCAAACACACCATATCTTCGACGGGTGATTTCTTGGACTCCATGACACCTAGAGATGTCTCACAAATCCAAGAGCTCCATTTCGCAGCCCTCTACAAAATCCTCTCATGGTTTTCTCCATATCCATTCAGACTAAGTCAGTGTAAGGTTTTCCATTGTCAATCACATGAATAATATAGGTGGTTCATACAATATAGGTGGTGAAATGAGAATTTTAATAAGATATTTTTACAATATAGGTGGTGAAATGAGAATTTCTGTTTGTTTTTCCTTTCTAATATTTAATTTCTCTTAGCTTCACTTGGCTTCAAGAATAATAAATTCTCTACTAATAGTGCCAACCACGTGAAGGTGGAAGATTTTTTTGGCACCACTAACCTACATAAACATGTTAGTAAGCAATTAAATAGAATTTTAAATCATACAAAATTTAAACAAAATCATTTAAGTAAATATTCAAATTAAATTCATGAAGAACATACCTTTGCAAATTCAATCCAATGAACTGCAAGGATCAACTCTATTCTTGACAGTAGCAAGAATTGCTTCATGATCTGATTCATGAACCTTCCACAAATTCTTGTTTGATGGCCGACCTCAATATTTGATTAATTTAATATTTTTTACGCAAGGACCAATTGTGAATAGTGAACTATCTTTCAAAGTACTTCACGGTCTTCAAACAACTAAATGTTTGGTTTTTTCATAGGATATCATCGAAGCCAAGTTCCAGTGACTACAAACCGATCTACCGGGATACTCAAGGTATTCACCATCAATGACTATGGAAGTAAAAAAAAATTCCCCTCTACACAACGAGATAAGAAGTAGTTTGTTCCCTCTTCGTTAAATTCCAGTAAATACTGCAATAACCGCAAAAATATGCCCTATGTATCACAAAGTAAAATTGTTTAGTCAATTAATAAATAAATTAACAATTGACCATTTAATAAATTTTAAATCTAAAACATGGCATGTACATATATGTATGTACCTTGTTGCACTAAATCGAGACTTGGTCAAAGTCGTGATGTTGTCATTTGATCTCAAGACCCTGCAAGTTGTAATGCTCGTGGAACTTGATGTGTGTCGAGTGGAATTAGAGGTCTACAAGTCCATTCATCCACCCACTATTGTGACTCACATTCATTCCATGAAAAATCAATGCATGATATACAAAAACATGTCATGCACCTAGTATAAATAGTCCAAGAATTTGCATCTAAACTACGGAATGAGTGCATATAACTTGATCCTACAATTGTCATACAATCTTCAAAGTTTTCCAGATGTTGTTACTCTATCAACCAAAATTATCTACAAACCGTTGATCTATCTTGAGATTCATGGCCCATATTCTTAACACACCAATCAACAATATTTTTCGCATCTCAGAAATTTAGCACCATCCTTGAACTTTAACTCTTCTCTTACAAGTGTTCTTTTCACACATGCTCCTATAGCATCATTCTCTCCTTTTCCATGCCCTGCCTTAGTAAAAATCTAGATATGTTGTACATTTATTTCTTTGTGCATCTTTCTTAGCCAATAAAATATCCATGCATTCTTGAATTGTGATGTGCAGTTGTTTAACCAAATGTAATGTTGATCGAAAATAATGTTCCTCTCATTCAAGTTCACATAAAAAAACTGGAAACACCCTTGTACATATTCTGTAGAATGTGTCTGATCATCACTGATGTAGAAATGATACTCTCTTAATATTTTTTGATCTTGCTCAATGCTTTTAGGAGAGTGCATGAATGTTATATGCTCGAAAATAGAAACTTACACTGACTTATAATATTGAGACTGAACCTGCATTTGTGGCTGCAATGTGTAATTATCTACGAAGTCAACTACTAAAAAAAGTACCAAGTGGGAATGTGTTCTTGCTTAACTTGAAATGTTCATCCAACCATCGAGCTCTATGTGTGTGCCTTGCATACTCATAAAAATTTCCTCTCTGAATTTGACCATATATTCTGATACAGGTAATTGTTTTCTAATAAGCTCACACCTCTTAGATTCTTTTCCATATTTTAATTGATATGCCACTGATTTATATTCAGTGAAATCAACCAATTATTTTCCTATTAAATATGTACTCTCCTCATGGATACAACTTTTCAGATTTGGCAAGCCACCGCATACATTGCACGTTCCATCTAAACATGCTTTGTTATAAAAAAATTGTCTTGTTAATTTTTCACAAAATATTGTCGGAATAAATTCCCTTGAATATTTTTGTGGGACATTTATTCCACACTCCTGCAACATGATGTCAGTATGCAAAACATGATGTATTTGACAAAAACATCATAATGCATTGAAAATTCAACATGATGCCCGCTGAAAAAAGTGGTATGTGAGTGATTGATTTTCACATAAAAGGGTTTGCTCATTTCAAAGAATATTTGGCTAATGTTAATTTGTGGATTTTCATTTTTAAACTTAGAGAACAATTTTGTTTGAGTCATATCTAAGAAATGTTTTACACACGATTCACGATTACAAGAACCTATTCTTCGTTTTACAATATCTCTTCTATCTGGTGACACTCTTGTGTTCTCATTCTAAAATTTTATAATTAATTCTTTTAGAATATCAGATGTATTCTTTTCTTTTCATGGAAGTTTGCTAGAGAAAGCCCAATAGTCAGTGTTATTGACTAACTCAAGATGTTTACATCTCTCTATTGCTTTCATTAGTGTTTTTCTGTTTAGCTTCAAAGCACTGCTTGTTTTTCTAATCAAGTATTTATTAACTATTTTATCACTTATTATACAATTAGTTAGTGCACACCATGTAGCATTACTATCTTTGGTGCATCTTTTTCCACCTACAGTTTGGTATGCTTTATGTATGTTTTCAACAATTGACGTATTTTGATAAAAAAATCATATGTTCTTAACCCCAAGGTATTCATTATAGGTCTCATCTTAATTAATTTCATCAATGAAACAAATAATTGACATCTTTGTGTGTCATTTAAATTCTCAAAGTAATTATCCCAAATTCCACTAGCTTTTCTTCTCCCAATTCTTTCAAACATTTTGTTAGGAATTGGTTTTATAATGTTTTCATCAATTTCAATAAAGTGAATTGGTTTTATTCACGAAATGGAAGGATATTTTCTTAGAGGTGAAGACTAATTTACAAGGTTACTTTCTTCATTCAGTTTTTTCATACAAATTTCAGGGTTAAAATTTGGATTCTAAAGGGTTCAACAATTGGATTCATATCAATTTGTTCATCCATACCAACATTATCATTTAATTAAATATCATTATTCATTATAAAATCATTATTCTCTACATTTTCATTATGTTTTTCATCCCAATTTTCTAATACATTAGTTATATTTGATATAGTGGATGTACTTTGCTTGCCTGCTTTCGAAGTTTTTGCATTCTCTTCAATTTATTTATTCTCTTCTCTTCTAATTATTCTGGTGTCTTATTTTTGACTTTCCTCTTTTCCTTAGCTCGACGTTTATCGCCCATGATTAGAAAAAATCAACTAGTGGGGTAGGGGACAAAATGAAATACTAAAATATTGTGCAAGAATGTAGAGAAAGTTGTAGACAAAACAGAATATTTGCAGAATTCTCGTGAAAGAGATGAAAGGGACGTTGGGGGGCCACAATATATAAAAAAAATAAAAACACGTACACGTTTTTCATTTCTCTTTTCCCAAGCCATGCCTCAAGGGTTGGGATCTGGTTTAGATCCCTAAGCCTAAGGCATGGACCTGTAAAAACACAACAAACAAGGAATTTTTACAAGACAATGTAAAAATAACACTTCCTCTATGATAAATCAAATTAAAACAATCGATCCATTTTAAAAAAAATATAGCACGACGTAGAGAAGAGTCTCTTCTTTCTAAAAATATATTTTTTCAAATTTTCTGACTAATATAAGGTTTCCATATTATTTATTTTCTAACTATGCCTTTTTATAGCTATTTTTTGAAGTGTAAATATGTCTATCTTTCATGGTGTATCTTTTTTTTGGGTGATCGAAATTAAAAAAATTATACTAGCCCAAACTAGGCATAATTATATACATATTCAAAAAAATCTAATTTTTGGTATTTTTTGAGGCAGTTAGGGGGGGCACGATCGAGCTCCATTTTTTTTCAAAACATATAATTTATGTACTAGAAAAATCAAAAATAAAAAAATATTTTCTAAAAAAATCTAGAAAAAAATGGAACCCAAACTAGATGCTCCTAGCTATCTTTCTACCAAAGGGTTTTCAAAAATACTAAATTGTGCTAAAAAAATGGTGGGGCACATGAAAGTCACTCTATTATGTTTTTAACAACATGAGCATCTATTGGTATTTTAGTTGTTTGACCCACTTAAACTTATCCATTTTCAATAAAATTTAGTAGCTTAGAAACTAGACTCAAAATGCTATGATTCATATTTCTACAACATCTTCCAATTTTTAGTGTAACTATTTTGAAAAACTCGTACAAGTTGAATTTTTTTTTTTCAAAAAAATACATCCACTTAAGACCCCCTTTTGGCCCCCCAACTTGGTGCACTTACCCGAATGCCCCCGCAGTGTTTATGAGTTTGATGAATGGGGTATTTAGGACCTTCTTAGATCTCTTTTTTCATCTTCCTTGATGAAATTTTGATTTACTCACGAATGCGAGAGGAGCACTAGGGCACCTTCACCAGTTCTTCATGTCTTCGTGAGCAATAACTTTGGGAACTTGGAGAAGTGTGCATTCTTTCGATGGAGGTATAATATTCGAGTCATATAATTTCTGGAAGGTATTTCCATTGATCCTTCCAAGATTAGATCTATTATGGATTGGCTAGCACCAACTACTGTGACCAACGTGTGTAACTTCACGGGATTAGTAGCTTACTACATGAGATTCATTTACGAATTCTCTCGGATTGATCACCCCATCACTTCCCATCGGTGGAAAAGGAAGAAGTTCATTTGTCCGACAGTGCGAGCATGCCTTGAGGACATCAAGGAATGTCTCACTACAACACCTATCCTTGCAGTCTAGATCCGAGAGTGATTTTTTCATTTACACGGATGATTCTTTAGAAAGGCTTGGAGGTGTATTGATGCGGGAGGGCGAGTAGTGGCTTTTGTGTTTCACAAACTCAAATATTATTAGCTTAATTATCTGACTCATGAGCTTAAACTTGTGGTAGTTGTGCACACTTTGGTTCCATGGAGGCACTTTCTGCTTGGTCGGAGATTCACACTCAAGACAGATCACCCGAGTCTTCGCCACCTCTTCACGCAACCCAATATCAATGCTTGAAAATGACATTGGATGAAGCTTCTTTGTGAGTATGATATGGAGATAGAGTATGTGAAAGGGAAGGAGAATGTGGTTGCAGACGCTCTTAGCAGACGGAGACATGTGGCTATGGCCACCTGAGTGAGCATGGATTTGTGGAGCTGGATTCTACAGTAGCTTCCTCATGACAACTTCTACATTATAGCCAGATTATAGATCAAGTCTCGAGACCCCTTGAGGGGAATTTCGATAGTTTTTCCTTAGAGGAAAATGCTCTTCTCAAGCACAGAGGCCAGATTTACGCTCCCGAGAGATGGAGGTTTGAGGCGGACATCTTGGCAGGTACATCATGCACCCTATTCAGCCCATCCCGGGGTAAGAAGATGCATGCCACCTTAAGACAGCTTGTATAATTGGAGAGGAATTCATAGAGACATGGCTCGGTTAAGTATCATATTTTGTAGAGTGCCGAGAAAGTGAAGGTCAAGCATCAACATCTAGTGGCCTTCTCTTTCCTCATGCTATACCGAAAATGGAAGTGAGATACCATTTCCATGGACTTCATTGTTGGGATACCGATTTCAATATACCACCACGATGCTATCATGGTCATGGTGGATAAATTGAAAAAAGTGGCTGATTTCTCTTCCGTAAAGACATCTTATACAGCGAATGTAGTGGCACGGGTATATCTTAATGAGATTGTCAAGTTACACGGGATTCTGTGGAAGATCATTTGTGACCTTGATCCTTTGAATACTTCCCATTTTTGGACCGCCATCAAGTATGCCCTCTTGATGAGGATCAACTTCATTAGAACATATCACCCCGAGACCGATGGCCTAACCGAGTGGGTGAATTAGATTTTGGAAGACATGCTTAGGATGTACGTTATGGACCAGAAATCCAAATGGGAGGATTACCTATACTTGGTAGAGTTTTCCTACAATAATAATCTTGAGTTCTATAGGCATGGTTCCTTTTCGGGCTTTGTATGACAGCCCTTAGTTGGGATAGGTTAGAGGAAAGGGTTTCTCTAGGACTAGCTTTATTACAGGACATGGAGCGGTAGGTGGTTATGATCAGACAGAGGCTACAAGAGGCACATGATAGGAAGAAGAAGTATGCGGATCAACATAGGACTGATCATAGTTTTGATGTAGGAATGAAGGTTTTCCTTTATGTCGGGACATACAAGAGCCCCATCCATTATGGAAACGGTTCTAAGTTAGATCCTTGATTTGTTGGTCCTTTTGAGATCTTGGAGTGTATCGGCCCTTTGGCCTATCATCTAGCATTACCACCTATCTTGTATCACGTACATGATGTGTTTCATGTTTTATTTCTTAGGAGATATGTTGCAGATCCTTCTCATGGGTTAGATTGGACATCATTGCAGGTGCAGGATTAGGGGCAGTGATGGTGGAACCTGTTCACATCATAGATCGCATGACCCTGAGCCTTTGAGGTAGAGAGGTTGATCGGAGTTCAGGTGCAGTGGGACAGATATGATAAGACTGCAACTACATAGGAGGATGCTACTTTGTTACGAGTTCAGTTCCCACATCTGTTCCAGTGACTTCGAGGAGGAGGTCGAGCTAAAGAGGAGGGGTATGTAGTGCTTGTTTTCCTTTGAAACCTTGTGATATTGATCCCGATACCGCTAACTACATTATGGACATTTCTATAGTTTAATTTAGCATGATGTTAGATGTTAGATCATGGTTTATTGTGTACTTTGACTCATATATGGTGCATGATGATTAATAGAGAAATTTTGGATATTGATGTTGATATATTGTTTGACATGGTTACACTATAGATGTTGCTCGAACTTGTGATATTTATATATTTTGAGTAGACCTAGAAAATGAGAACTGAAGTTAAATTGGTGATGATATAGTTGTGGATGATCTTGTAAGTGATCTTGCTGATTGTGTTGATGTTTGTTGAGATTCCCATATATGTCGATGATTTTGAAATTATATTTATATTCATTTGGATTTTCTTATATGGCCACGAGGCCAAAGGAGGTCTTCGTATTTTGCAAGTTTAAAATATCACAACAAACATTGGGGGATTGGAAACCAACCACATTGGAATTCTAGATTAATTCAACAAGGTCACCATGGCAACTTGTATTTTTTTGTGTGTTTGTTTATGTTAGGGATTCCCATGGGGGGGATCACCTTTAAACATGACCAAGGGTTATGTGTATTTATTTATTTGGTTCATTTTTATTGATGTTTGTATGTGTTTATTAAGTGATGTGTTTACACCTTTTATTTAAATAAATTGTGGTATATAATGTGAGTAATCATATTGTTAAAATAAATTAATCAAATAGGGTCATAAGAAAGTAATTATATGAGTGGTTGACTCTTGTATTAAATGTTGTAAGATATGTGTAAATGATGTGTAAGAGATATGTAAGTAAACTTTGGAGTATCAAACACTTCATCTTCTTTGGAATTCAAAATTTTCCTTGGAGATGAATTTTGGAATTCAAAATTGTCCTTGGAGATGAATTTTGGAGACTTGTGGGACAAGTTAAACTTGTCCCATACCACTTAAATTTTCATACCAACCTTACCTATGGTTGGAGAGTTTAAATCTAGCCTTCATTATGCATTTTTGTAAGTCTATCTAAATTTTTTAATTGGACTTCTTATTTGAAATTAATTTTAGTCCTTTGGGGTTTGGGCTTGATTTGAGTGTGTAATTAAAACTGTCATATTATTCACATACTTATTTATTATGTCTTAGAGGTTGAAGTTGACTTGTGAGTTAGAGTTGAGGATATGTGATGTGGCATCCTACAAAAATGCACCTCATCCACATCACTTCCCTCTTCTATATATTCACAATAATTTTATTGTTTGGGGTTACTCGCTTTTGGTCGCTTCACTTTTGCATACTTCGTTTAGGGATGAATTATTTTGTTGTTTGGAGCCCTTGCTTTAAAGTTTGTAGGATTTTCACAGGCCTATATTCGTTACCCTTGGTTTGTTTTGCAATCAAAATCTTGTTGTTTGGAACTTGAAACAAACTCTAGTATGGAGAGGTAAGAGCTTGGCTCTTGAAATGATTTTCTTTTATTGGTGTGAATGTTTTGGCTTGTGAGTGGGCTGTTTGGGTAGATGGCCTAATGATGGTGTAGGATAAGACTATGGGGTATTTATGTGGGAGGCGTAAGTGTTTTCGAAAGGTATAAGTGTGGAGGGAGTTGGGATTTGGGTTCCACCTTACAAAGAAATACTTTGAATTTATTTACTCATTATGGGGTGCCATTAGAGATTGGGGAGGCATAAGGAAATGTGAGGAATAAGGGGTACTTGGGAGGCATAAGGGCATGTCAAGGATTTGAAATGATATATATATATATATATATATTGGTTGTTTTCAGGTGGTGATACCCATTTCCCCTTGGGAGGCATAAGCAACATCCCCCATAGTTTCTTGCTCCTTTGGCTTGCATGAGGAATCCTGAGTGTTGTTTGTTGTCTTTTATTTGTGGTTGTAAACTACAGTTTTGTTTTGGACTATGTTTTAAATGTGGAATTGCATGTGTGTTGTCGAAGCCTATTGTTTCCATGAGTTGAAACTCATATTTTATTACATTGTGGTTGAGGCTTGAGGGAGAATGAAGAGGGTGGATCCTCCTTGTCATTGGATGTGTTGTTTGGGTGGAGAGAATTGTCTTTCCCCTATTCTGTTGTGATCAAACCGAAAGAAAGAAAATGGAGGATATACATGTTGTTGTTTTGCGAGAAGAGGAAAAAGAATTTTTTTGACAATCCTTACTAAGGTTATTATTATTGCAACACTTTCCCACTTGAATTGGATGACGTTGTACATTTTGGTGATGGAAATATGTTTTGTGTTGGCTATGAAAGTTGTAATTCGAAATTTCCATGAAATAGATATACTCTATTTTCGGTTTGAATAAATGTGGAAGGAATTGTATTTTGTACATTGTAATTGAAAAGAAAGACAGAGATTTGATAGTATTTTGTGAAACTCCATTTGTAACCTTTCCCACCTTGTCGGTGGATGATCTTATATATTGTGGTGTTGGAAAGGCCAATCTGTTCTAGTTATGAAAGTTGTTGTGATTATGGAAGAATATATCTTGTATTCGCTTATGTGAACAAAAAGAAGATATGTATTTTGTATGTTATATTATGAAAATAAATGGGAAAGAAGTTGTAAAAGATTCCTTTGAATCAATAGAAGTTTTTTTCCTTGTTTCATATGATATTACTTTCATTGGAAATCTTTGTTTGAAATATAGTATAAAAGTTTTGGTTGGAAAATTGAAAAGTAAATACGCATGAATAAATGTTATACTCGCTCTTTTTTTGAAATGCATGATTTAGAAATCAAAAATATACGTTGGCTTTTGAATACTCGATTTGAAAACCAAATTCAATGTTAGATTGTATTGGGAATAAATTTCATATATCTAGTTGGTAAAGGAAACCCGGATTTGTTTAAGATCAAGTATAAGCTCCATCCTTTATCTCACTATATACTTGCAAAATTTTATTTAAAGTACATAGCGACCCTGCAACATTGGAAAGATAAATTGAAATATCAATTGAGCTTGTGGGATCAAAATTATCCCAAGAAAACAAAATACTTAAGGAATTTGCATATAACCTTTCAATTCGTGCAAAAATAGTTTTCATGACAGCTTGTTATCAAATTGGGAGATTTTCAAAATCTGAATTAATCAAATAGCTTCACCCTTGTAATCTATCCTAAAATCTTCCACGAAAAATCCTCCATGCCTATTTCGCATGTTGAGAAGGAATTATGGTAAATTCGAATAAATTTTATAAGTTGAATAGTCCAGTTCACATTATAAGTAATAGAGAAACGTTTTCTTAAACAAATTACCACACAAACATCATAAAAATTAAAATCATAATCTTCCTATGCAAATAGGACTACGAGAGCTTTCCAAAAGTCCTCGTTTGCCAAAAATGGAGCTCCTAGGTGAAAGTTATGACCTTCTCAAGTTTTACTTCATCTTGGCTATAAAATCTAATCATCAATTTAAGTGAATAAAATATTCTTGGGTAGACTTCATGAGCTAAATTTTATTTACTTTTTTCTTTTTTCCAAAAATCACGAGTCATGAATTTTCTTGCCGCTCCAAAGAGTGAGCAAGCCTTCATTTTGTCTAAAAATATCTAAGTTTGAAAAAAAATTATTTAGCAATTTTAACTCCATGGCCCCATAGCCCCACATCCAATCCTTGATCAGCATGTGGCCTCGTTGGGCACCAGTGGATGCTCAAATTGATTTTAACCTTTCACTTTTGCAAAAATAAATTTGGAAAAAATTGTAAGTTTTCCCACATGCACCGCCGACCCACATCTAATCAGTGCTACCATGTGGTTTCATGAGGCATCAACGGAGGAGCGGATCTTTTTAGCCTTAACACTTTGCATTAAAAAAATGGGAAAAATTCTCGACTTATCTCCAGATCCCGCATCCCTACCCTTGCTTTAAAAAAGCACTTTTATGCGGGCGCGCGATCCACATTCTAAAACTTAGCTTTTAAAATTATCTGGAAATTTTTTAAAAGTTTCTTTGTCACTCCGCTACTCACACCCAATGAGAGCCTCACATGTGGCATCGTCTCGTCTATAGAGGTGCGGGGTTAATTTTAGCCTTTGCACTTTTGTATCATAAAGGTTTTTAATTCTTATGTTTCCCCACCGTCCCACGGCCCCACAACTAATAATTGTTTGACACGTAGCATCCGGGCATCATTGGGGCATGGGTGATTCTTAACCTTTAATGTGTTTCGTGCAAAAGTCAAATTTTCTAAGTTTTCCCCACCAGTCTACTTCCCCGCTTGGAAATTGGGACTCGACACGTAGCATCTCTACTCAATGGTGGAGGAGCAGATAATTTTTGACCTTTTCACGCTTCAATAATTTTAAGGCAAAAGTCAATTTTACCTCCCAAGGCCCTACTATTCTTCCTAGGCTAGGAATTTTGGACACGTGTCCCACGCAGACCTCAAACTTAAAATTCCTCTTGGGGCGCGAAGTCCCATTATGGGTTCGTGGTAGCGTGGGTGGATGTTGCTATTTTTGCCAAAAGTGCAAAATCCAAATTACCTCCCCAAATTTACCGACTCAATCCCTTTTTGGAAAAAATTTCATCCCCAAGCCCGCAGGCCCGCCTTTGAGGAAACTTTTCTCCCCAAGGCCCACCAGCCCATAACTTGAGAATTATAGGGAGTTAGAAGGACTTGTTTATATCATTGAAAGGGGAAGAAATTTTCTATCTAATGGGAATGTTTCCACAAGTTTTCAAGTGTGTTACTTTTGGAAAAAACTAGGTTGAATCTCTTAAGCCTTTCAGGGGTGGGAGAGAGAGAAACTTCCCTCTTAATCTTAATGATTATTCTAACCCTTAGTTTTGACCCTGTAAATTTAATAACTGTTGTAATTGAGAAACTAGGAGCTAATGTTTTTATTTGGCCTCTAAACCTTGCTTATGGCAACTGTTGTTTTTTAACATGGTAGCGGACACTTTTGATTAAAAAAACATTATCCCATAATTCTTCTTACTAATCCTGGGTTGTTCTTGGATCTCAAGTGGGTTGTTTTAGTGGGCATTACAATTTCCATAACCTTCAGCCGAATGCAAAAAAATTATGAAATAGTTTCACATTTATGATTGATCTTGTATTTTATGTTATTTGTGTTAAACTTGTTACATGTTTTACATAATGTACCACCTCTATCTTAGTGTCATTATTTTTATCATGTAATAAATCCATTGTGTGTGTGTAAAATCCACAATCATGTATGGGATTTACGCTCATATAAATTTTTCTACGAGGAGCTATATAAATCAAATTTCATTTGAGAGCAAAGCTTATTTATAGTGGGAATTTAGTAGGATTATTATATATAAATATTTATACATTAAAGATTTAATATTTACAAGTTGACGAATCAGTAGGTTTAAATATTTACATCTTACATATTCATATATTTTCACATAATATATTTAGAGATGTACACATCATATATTCTAGATTACAAATTAGAAGTTACAAAATATGATAATTACACTTGATTATTAAATATATGTGGTGAATGATAAAAATCAACTTTTCAATATGTAGTAATATAGTCTACTAACTCAATTATATTTCACAATTTTAAAAATAATCATGTATGGTTCCATTAAAATAGTGTATCAAAATATTGTCTCAAATTCACTCTCTCATTTGTAGCAAGAAAATAAGTACATAACTACATGAGTGTGAAATCCAATTTTACTAATATCTATCACAACTTATACACACCACCAGCCTCGCCGAATTACTATTATTGTCATGATTATCATTTCTCGGCCTTTAGTAAGAAAGGTTTTCTGCAATGTCTTGCAAAAATTACTAATCATGGTTGTTCATCAATTTTCTTGCAAATTTATACATGATATTATTATTAAGATTCACTAGCGGTGAAATATTGGTGTAATCCCCAATGGTTAATGTGAGGGTGTAATCCGAATGATTTGAATAATAACATGCAATACAAAAGGAAGTATCAAACCCTAGAAAAATAAATATGTAAATGAGTTGGTCGACTGACTTTTTTAGCAAAAAAAGAAAATTTTCTTATCACTTAGCACTATAGTACATTTTTGACCTAGATGTAGTTTTGATGAGAGTGTGCATGTCACACCCTAGGTGCTCTTGTGTCACCACACTTTGTGAAGTAGCGAGCAATACTAATTATAAAAATATAATAGCATATGTATATGGAATAGAATAGAATCCCTCCCCTATGTAGTGTGTGTGATGCGGATCTTTTAGCCTTGATGCATAACACTATGTGGATGTAAGTGAAGCATCGATACAACTCTAGATGTAGTGATAGTATTATGTGATGCTAAGACCCTCATTATGATCTTATAAATTTATATTTATAGGGCTCTCAAGCTTAATTTCATAATTAATCCCAAAAAGGCCGACTAGGAAATGGATAAGGATGAAAATAGCTAGAAAGACCCCGAAAGAAGTAAAAGAGGATGTGCATATATCAATGCACCCAGAGTGGGACCAAGGTGCCCCGAGGTGCCCTGGAATAGGTCAGGGCACCCCGATTTTGGGCTAGAATGACGGGTTAGTTGCGAAATGGATGGATAAATGAAAGGAAATATGCATGAATGACGAAATAAAATATAAAATAAAGATGGCTAAATTTTGGGATTAATTAGTACTTTATTCACTTGAGAACCTTCTAAATAGTAGTATAAGACCATGCTAAATAATGTCTAAAGTGCATTATTTTGTCTTTATAAGAGAAAGGCACCATTCACATCCATTGAGTAAGCTACATCGATTGTAGAACAAGAAATGGGAATAATCGCTGTGCTCCTCCAAACTAAACAAGAAAGTCAAGTAGTCATTTGTAGGACCAAGTCAAGAAGAGGCCATAAAGGGCTTTCAAAAATTATTGATGTCTCGCTTTG
This sequence comes from Taxus wallichiana var. yunnanensis, assembly GCA_018340775.1. Taxonomy (NCBI): domain Eukaryota; kingdom Viridiplantae; phylum Streptophyta; class Pinopsida; order Cupressales; family Taxaceae; genus Taxus; species Taxus wallichiana. The sequence goes on from CM031241.1 coordinate 233,871,038, forward strand.
GGGTTTACGATTAGAATGAGGACTTGGAAATTGGTAAGAAAAATGGGAAGTCAATTTCTGAAATTAATTATTGATAGTCTATATCTTTTCACAAACTATTGCATATCTATTCTCTTAGATGACGTTTTATAGACATGATCTTCCGGTCTCATTTCTTCCCGGGAACCATTAAGAAATAAATCACCCTCTAAACATATGTGACCAGATCTTGACTCCTCTTTATTTGCTTCTTGAAAAGAATTGTCAAAGAGATGTCTTTATAAGTAAATTGAGGATGAAGTGACAAACTAAAAGGGAAACATATGAAACATTACTAGTATCACTCAACATTATTTTAACAAGCAAGAAATATTAGTAAGAATGCATGGTTTCCTTACAACGTCTTGCGAAAATTGCTAGTCATGGGTGTTCATCAATTTTCTTACAATTTTATGTACGACATTATTGTTAAGTGTCGATGAAGGTGAAATATTAGTGGAATGCACTATGGTTAATGTGAGGGATTTTATATTCATATAGCTAATTTGATCTAGTAGAGAGCAAAATAACACAACTTTTCGGCTTGCAATTCTATTTTTGCTCTAATTTTTAAATTTATTTACAAGAGATGAAAAATTTTCTCCGATGATATAATGTTTAATAAAGAGGGAAAGCAATAAGGAGTGAAAAAGAGATAAGGTGATGTCGAGTGTGTTGTTAGATTGATAGTGCATGAGTTGACCATATTATGTTGGATGATCTAGTAAACTATGGAAAGTGAATGTGCATTCAAATTTTTCAAATGCTCAATGGATTTCATGAGGAATATGAAGGATGAAATTTTGTGTCTATAATTAACAATTTTCTACCATGATTTAAATCTTCTTGATTTAAGATAAAGAGGAACCAAACAATATATTTCTACTTTAAAAACTCCGATTAGCACCATTTTTTCTAATTTGTTGATTTTTATAATCATTTGTTTTTGTATTTCATTGGTAATGTATATGTAAGACCTTGTCAATTAGGCATCCCTCAACATATTACTCTTTTTGCTTATGATGAAATTCAAAATTATAATAAATCTACTACAATAAATGGAGATAGAAAATTCTAGAGTTAGTTTACAATGGAAATGTGTTCATTTCTTATTGTGGTAGCAATGGAGACAAGCTTATTAGCAGATGAATCCCCTACGGTACAATAGAAAGAATTTATAAAAATAACAAATATTTGAGAAAGAAGAAATAACAATACCAAGTTGCTTTCGAGTATTCCATATCTATTATGTATAGGAGTCTTGATATATTGTTCTAGGAATGATATATATACTGAGTCTTGATATATTGTTTTACAAATGATAAACAACAGGCGATCTTCACTTATTTATACACCCAAAAAAACAGCGACTCAAAAGTAGGCAGACGGGAATTATCCACAAATAACACGGAACGAGCTTGTTGAACTTGTAATGTTAACCTGCATTCAAATATTATTCGAAGCGCGTCATTCTTATCCGTTGCATTTGTTTGTCTTTTCACGTAATAGAGTCGCGCTTCATTCGTTCTTCTTTTCCTGTATTAGAGTTGCAATAGGGTTGCACATCGTTCGTTCTTCTTGTCCTGTAATAAATGTATTCCGTCAAATAAATAGATAGCCATTATAAACGGGTCAAAGTGCCTTTTCGTTTTCAATGACAACATTTTGGAGTAGTTTTTAGATGGTACGATTTATGGAACGTCACAATGGACACATGTCTATGGGTAGAAAAGCAAATAAATTAAAGCTTCGTCAAATGGCAGGCTTTAGGAACCTTCAACAAAAACGTGAGTGCATATTATAATATAATTAATAATTAGCAATCGCACGTGAGGTGTGCAATGTCAACATCGAAAGCGAAATATTGGCGGGAAAGGAAATTGAGAAGGACAACAAAATATTATGATAAATCAAGCAGGAAAATGAAAAACTACGAAGTGGTGAAAATTGGAGCAATAGAAAATTTCTGGATTGCAGAAGAAGTGGAGTAGTTTGAAAGGAAAGGGTCATTGGGGACTAAGGGGGGAGTGTTAAGGACAAGGAATGAAGTTTGGATTTCTCTTGTATGCTTGACTGCAGAAGAGGTGTTGAGGACATTTTTTTTAGGGAAGATAAGGAGAGAACTCTCCTCTAGAATTTGGTGGAATTGGAAAACGAGAAGCACCGTTGGAATCCCATTGGACCCTTTGTACCGCTCAATTTTGACAACGATAAATAAAGGAAAACTAGGTAGACATAAGAAATTTACATCAACAACGTCGATGATAGAGCCAATAGTACCATTTGCAAGACATGTTTCAACTCACAAATTTTTGGAATGCATGACTAGTGGTTGACAAAATATCAACATCGATTTACTCTATATTTAACATTTAAACTTTATAAGACATGCATTGATTGACTCAATAACAAATGTGAGAAACTTATCTAATATAGCTACAAGCTATTATTAAATAATATTTTTCACACACACACACATATTTTTACACGAAGAAGATGATAAAATATCAATAAAACTAAGATCACCTATTTGAGTTTATCAAGCTATAAAAATAAGACTAAAACTAAACTCTACTTTGACCACCAATTTACATGAAACTAAAACATATTAAAAATCACAAATAATTTTTTGACAAAGATTTAAAATGAAAACGAGTCACTATGAATGGACTTGTATATTACAAAAATGACCTCTTACAAGGGTTGATTAATTGATGTGGAGATGAACATTTATAATGCAAGTCTTTAGAAATAGAAGATTCAAGAACGTTACCAACAAAATATGGCTTCAATCATTAGAGCTTATATGGTAGCACCAACATGATATGGAAAATAATAGATTTGAATCAAGATTCATGTGGGACATGTTGGCAGTATAGGAATTGATTTTACACAGATTTGAGGTGATAGGTAAGGAAACCAATGATATCTTGGATGCGTCCATATAATCAAAACACGTATAACACCGATGTTGGCCCAATGCATATATGTGTCGCAGATCATATGAAGACTTGCACACTTGGTGATGATGCAGAGCAAGAAAAGGATGGGCATTGTCATCATCGGTTGCACATGAAAAGAAATTGTCATTCAAGAAACTTAATGTGCAAGCCCATGAGTTCATGCCTGTCGCAATGGCCAGACCCATTCAAATGAATACACCTTGCCCAATGGTCAATGTTTGTGGGTGTCAAGCCGTCGCCGCCGTTAGTGTCATTTTCGTAATGCTTAGTTGAGAAGTCGCAACACAAGGAATCAACGGTGGCCTCCACATTCACGACAAAACCCTCGACCGATGAATTCAGAAAAAAATCTCAAGCAGATGTAAAAATGATTTTTTTCTTAGTTCGAGAAGATTTAAATCTCAAACCATTGCTTGACATGTGAGGGATAGATGTGAGTCCGTGCTTCGTCGATCGATTCATCTCACACGTCCATGTCTCGTCAGCTATGAGAAGGGGTGGAGCGTTACACACGTGCAAACACCTTTCTACATAATGAAATTTTAGGATTTGTGAGTTATAGATATTTTAGATTTATACTCATCTTATACATCGTTATCTTTCTTAATAGGACAAGTTTAATGTGAAAAATTTAAGGTTTACAGACTCAAGACACATTTTAGATTTATTTTTAAGGGCATTTGATATAGACATTCCTTAGATTAATAACATTGTGGTTGAAAAGATATAATATTTCGGAGAAAGAAAGTAATATTTTAATTACTTTCTTTACCATATTTTTTAAAATAGCATGACACTACAACAATAATAAAAAGACATTTTGGCATTAGTACTTATAAGTATCCTAAAGACTTTAATTTTAATGTAGACTTATGATATTAACAAAAGTGACACAAACTATGAAATACATGATTGGAAAACTACTTCCACTTGTTATCCAATGACGGTGAATGTTATATGGTCAACAGCTTTATGATGAATTGTCTTGCCATACTCTATGGTGTCTCTTGCTTTTTTGTGTATTTTAGAGACAACTTTACCAAATTAGTGTTTAAGAGTGATTTGACTTCTTGAATGTTGTCGATCAAAATAAAAATTAATTTTACCTTCCAAAAGTAATGATAAGAATCTAAAGGAGGAAGAGTTGGATATTATATATATTTCTCTTTAAAAACTAACATAATCAGTAAGATATTCTAAGAATTAGAGAGAGAAAAATAAATTACATTCAAGTATTAAGTATAGAGTTGTCCTGCCTAATAGATAGTGTTCATGGAGATATCTATTTATTTACCTTCAAAAAATTATCCTAAACCAGTGATGTACATATTCCAATTTAATATGAATAAAAATACCTAAAATATGCATTTAAATTATGTCATATTAGCTTGTAAACAAGTACAAAGAATAATTGTTCGAGGTTAAATCATAATATATAACCAATTAATAGATATCTTATGATTGATAAAGTACATATACCATGGTTATCCAAGCCATTTCAAGGTGTAAAAATAGGGATTCACAAAGGAGTGCTACATTTGGAGTAAGAAATAATAAATAATCAAGATTGAAAATATTTTGTAGTTAAATATAAAGAATCATGAAGGGTTTTTATGAAATATGGATTAATGAGATAGGAGGGGAAAATTAATTATATTTTGGTTCATCTTGCAAACCTATATGGTGTCATGGCAATTGCATGGGAAAAGCCATATGTTGTTTTACCGAGTCAATGATCTAGGAGGATTAAATCTATGCACAAAAGATGCAAGAGATGTATGTCATACAAACAAATTTGTATTGTTAGTTTCTATTCTAAGAGCTTCCTTTTAGAAAATGTAGCACAACATTGAAGAACTGGAAAATCTGGTGCCAACTAGATAAATTGATAAATTTTTGTCTAGCAAAACCATAATGCTGAGGTGAGGAAGCGAAAGGTAAAAGAAGTTGAAATTCTTCATAACTTTGTGAGGGAAGCAAGCTATTTATTTCATCAAAGATGGACAGACAACTTTAGCCCCTCAGCTTAATAGATTTTTTTCATTATATTGTGAACAAGAATACTCAGTCATAAGATACACTTTTCAATTTTAAGTTGAGGTTGTTCATTAACATACTAGTGGAAGTGCTTTGGTAAAGGAGAGGCGTTGGATTACTTTGGATTGGCACCGATATCTTACGTTGGAAATGTGCAAGGGAATGAAGACAATGTTGCTCCTACAACCCATAAACATGTAAATACTTGATGCTAGTGGTCTTACATGGCTTGACGCCACATGGTTTGAATATTGTTACATGTCTTTTGTTATTGATGTGCCTTATGACTTGACATTCTTACTTCGATATTATGTTAGTTTCTATTTTTTGACTGGATCAATGTTCATAAACTCAGACAGAGTTATCTACTTTTTAATTTTATATTTTATGTATCTCAATTTGTAAGGAGAGGTGAACTTACTAATATTTTGACAAGGAATTGTCTTAATTGCTCTTAATTGCCTAGCTAGTGTAGGTTTATGTAATATCGTTGTTCTATCATTCAGTAGTCACTTGACCGACTACTTTGAGAAGTATATTCGAATGTATGTAAAGGAAAGTTTGTTTCTTACCCCGAACTTCTCCACACTTCAAGACATTGTGTAGGAAAATATATGGCAAACGACATGGTCTTGTCTCGTAGTTTCCGACCAACAAACAAGAGAGAGAAATAATGAATATGACAATGATTTATTTTGAAAGATTGTCTCCATCAAGAGTCCTTTACGTAAAATATTTATGTTTTACTCCATCAAGATTTACATCTCCTCTTGTCAATTATTTTACATATCTTGCCTATCAAGACCCTCCTTTCCTAATAATAATCTAGCAGGCTAACACAATATTAGTTAAGGAAAATAGGTGATAGTGAATTCTATAATAGAGGCCTTCTAGTTCAATTAGAAGAATGTGAGAAGAGTTATAACCTTCATTGTTATTAAATATGCAAACCCCGGTATTTTTATTAGTAAGGATATAATTCCTCCAACAAAAGCACGTAATATGGTATCTTAATTGGTAAGGATATAATTCCTCCAACAAATGCAAAAAATTAAAAAGGGGCTCTAAGACAACAACTTTCTCGCTCTAACATACCACCAATTTTGTACCGCTATTACACTCGTATACACTATATATACCTTTTCAACACGTCTACAACATTCTCGAGAGCGAAAAACCTTTGTACACTTTATAATTATATAATATACAAATGTAAATATTCTTCCGCAATTTCTTTATTTAGTAAAAACAAACTCGAACAACTATAAACTAAAAATACAAACAACAACAACACAATTTCAAGTTTTCGTATTTGTAATGCACTGCTTTACCACAGTTAATGTTACAAGGATTCGTTTCATTAGTACATATGCAATTTGAAATTTGTTTGTATTTTTTCACATATTGTCATTTACAACATAAGACAAAAACAAAATTACAACTTAACAAAACAAACTATAACACCTCAACAACAAAATCTAACCTACATCAAGTCATATATTGCAAAAATAACGAAACAATTATTTTTACGTATTCTAATATCAATGGTAGGAAGTGGCCGCTTCGCAGGTATTGTTAAAAAACATTTCACAAATAAATACACTTCACATAAATTTGACTTACATAAATTGGAACTCATTTATTTGCTTTTCTACCTAGAGACATGTGCCCATTGTGACGTTCCCTATCTATTTATTTGACGGAATACATTTATTACAGGACAAGAAGAACGAACGATGTGCAACCCTATTGCAATTCTAATAGAGGAAAAGAAGAACGAATGAAGCGCGACTCTATTACATGAAAAGAAAAACAAATGCAACGGATAAAAATGACGCGCTTCAAATAATATTTGAGAACATTACAAATTCAACAAGCTCGTTCCCGTCTACCTACCTTTGACCATCTGTTTTTTTAGGTGTATAAATAAGTGAAGATCGCCTGTTATTTATCATTCGTACAACAATATATCAAGACTCAGTATAAATATCATTCCTAGAACAATATATCAAGACTCAGTATACATAATAGATATGGAATACTCGAAAGCAACTTGGTATTGTTATTTCTTCTTTCTCAAGTATTTGTTATTTTTATAAATTCAATCTATTTTACCGTAGGGAATGCATCTGCTGTTCTCTTTATTTTAATTGGGCCATTTGCTGTGAAGGGTGATGCTGTTGTAGACACGGATGGAGAAGCTTTGAATTCCAGTAGCGAGTACTTCATTTTACCTGTGAATGGCGGTGGTCTGGGTTTGCAGATGCGCAATAACACCTGTCCGATGTATGTCAATTACGAGAAGGACAACGATGGCCTTCCTGTGGTATTCACGCCTTACTTGTCTGGAACTGTAATCGAGGAGAATGCCGATGTGAAGGTGGTGTTCTCTGCTTCTACAATCTGCGTTCAATCGACGCGATGGGTGATTGCTACGGATTCAGATCTAAACAAAACATTCATTGCTACAGGGGGCGACTCTTCATCTTCTTCCATCGATTTGAATTACTTCAAAATCGTCAAAAGTGACAATTATTATCAGCTCGTTTTCTGCCCTACGGTTTGTGATACTTGCAGGCCTGCTTGTGGATCACTCGCTACTTACAGTGACGAAGATGGAAATGAATGGCTAGTTGTTGATCAGGACGACTCACTCCCATTCCAAGTGCAGTTCAAGAAAGCATAAACGGCTCTAACATTTTTAATATATTTTAGTAATGTAAATCTACAAAATAAACCCATGTTGACTTACGTTCGACATGGATGGATGTTTGGTGCTTGTCATTAAATTTCAATATGTTTAAGCCGAATTTTTACTAAACGTGAATATGCTTCCCTATTCATCTAGTCTCTCTAATATTGTGGCAGATTTAATTACAATAATAAATATAAATTTAATCCGCGTCTACAAAATCGGATATTAGTGGAGTGTGTTATGTAAAATATTTCGATACATTATTTTCTAAAAACATTTTGTGGGTCCTAATTACACACTATAGCATTTGTTTATGAGCTTGTTTCCATTCCTAGAAGGGGTCCTAAATGCACACTACACCACATGTTAATAAGCTTGTCTCCAATGCTACCACAACAAGAAATGAACACATTTCCATTTTAAACTAACTCTAGAATTTTCTTTCTCCATTTATTGTACTAGATTTATTAAAACTTTCAATTTCATTAGAAGCAAAACGAATAATATGTCGAGGATGCCTCAATTGACAAGGTCTTACATATACATTACCAATGAAATAGAAAAACAAATGATTATAAAAATCCACAAATTGGAAAAAATGGTGCTAATCGGATTTTTAAGTAGAAATATATTGTTTGGTTCCTCTTTATCTTAAATCAAGAAGATATAAATCATGGTAGAAATTTTTTAATTATAGACACAAAATTTCATCCTTCATATTCCTCATGAAATCCATTGAGCGTTCTCGAACAATTTGAATGCACATTCACTTTCCATAATTTACTAGATCATCCAACATAATATGGTCAACTCTTGCACTAACAATCTAACAACACACTTGAAATCACCTTATCTCTTTTTTTCCTCCTTATTCTTTCCTCTATATTAAACATTATGTCATCGGAGAATTTTTTTCCTCTCTTGTAAATACATTTAAAAACTAGAACAAAAATAGAATTCCAAGCCTAAAAGTTGTGTTATTGTGCTCTCTACTAGATCAAATTAGCTATATGAATATAGAATCCTTCACATTAACCATAGGGTATTCCCTTTAATATTTCACCTTCACCGAATCTTAACAATAATCTCATAATAAAATTGTAAGAAAATTGATGAACACTATAGTGCCCACTTTCCTTCGACACCTTTTGATTATTATTTTTCGATATTGTCATATGCACTTATGGATATATTATAGTTTTTGATATAGCATGTTAGTAGATATCAGAGATACTGAATTGTTATTGATTTGATTCTTATATGATGCATATGGACTACTGGAGACTTTTGTTGTTGATATTGATACACTTTTGACATGGTTATTTATCTGTAATTCTGACATGTGATATGTTTAAGTCATACTGAGTAGATCTTGATAATTGGATTAATGTGATGATCGTTTTGACATGAATGAAATGTGTAATAGAAATGTGCTAGAAATTGTAAGTGATATCGTATTTGCATAGATGATAATAATTCATATATAGTTGATTTTAGATTTATATCGCATATTTTGGCATGACTGTTTTAATGCGGCCACGAGGCCAAAGGAGGTATTCTCTGTTCTGCAGGTATATTATATTCACAACAATATCGGGGGAGTGGAGACCAACCACATCGGAATTCGAGAAGAATCCAACTAGGGTCACCGTGGCAACATGTAATTGTGTGTGTGTTAGAATTATTTGGTTAAGGGAAAATTGTGACCTAGGGGTCATGTGTTGTTTTGTTTTAATTTTCCTTTCTATTATGTTAGTATGTGTTTTCTTTTAGTAGTGAATTTTTACTTGGTTTATTATTTAGATTCTTGGAATTGTGTTTACCCCTTTATTAGTCATGGGTTGTAGTGTCTTAATTAAGTTAATTTGAATTTGTTTTAAACTAATTAAAAGATGTGACCAAAAGGGAGTTCATTTATTAGGCTTGATTTACTTTGGATTTTGTGTTGAGTGATGTGTGTTTGAGTTTTGAGTGTAGCACACTCTACCCCACATGGGAAACTCGAATTTGGCCTTAGAGGCCAAATTTGGAAGCTTGTGGGACAAGTCAAACTTCTACCACACCTCTTAAAAGCCCATGCCAACCCTACCAATGGGTTGGGAGGTCTAATTTATGGTCTTTTAGGTGTTTTGGGGGGGATGAAAAGGTAAAATATTAATTACACTTTCTTTCAAAATTAAATTTTGTCCTTTGGAGGAGTGGGCTTAGATGGATCATGCAAGGTGCTTGTCATTCCTCCAACCACTCGTTAATGGTACATTGGAATATGAGGTTGACAAAGTGATGTGGAGTGGAGGGAAAATGAGGTGGCATCCTACTTGGAGCCACATCATCCCTCCCTCTCTTTTCTTTATTTATTGAATCATTTTTACTTGTTTTGGGGTTAGATGTTCATTTTAGTCTATTGTATTTTAGGAGGGTAGAGGATTTTTGAAGGAGTTTGTGGATTTTTGGAGCTTGTGGATGCTTGCTTTTGCTTTATCTTTGGAGGGTTTGGAACTTCATACTTGAAACAAGGTCTACCATGGAAAGGTAGGAGCTTCACCTTTGTTTATATTATGTTATTGTTATATGTATGTGTGTATATGTTGTGTTGAATGTTGTTGTTTCTTTGAAATGCTTGTTGGGTATGGGTAGAATGCCTAAGTTGGGAGTGGGAGGAGACTATGGGGAGTTTATTTGAGGGAGGCATAAGAGATCATTTTCTTGAGGAGGGAGTTTGGGTTGGGTGCCCACCTAGTATGAGAAATGATTGCATTTTTAATTTTTTTCTTACTTTGAGGGAGCCATAAGAGTTGAGGGAGGCATAAGAGTGGATGGAGGGATAAGGGGTACTTGAGGGAGGCATAAGAGTTGTTAGGGGTATTGTGTTTTGCATTGGAGGCTTTTTAGGTGGCACCCATTCCCATTGGGAGGCATAAGTGGCCTCCCCATAGGTCTTACTCTTTTGGCTTTCTTGATAAGCCTTGTTATATTGTTGTTTTGATTGATTTCTTCTTGTTGAGTTGTTGTTTTGTTTTTATGTAAATAGAGTGAATGTGAAATTAGTTGTTAAGTATTGTGGAAGCTAGTAGTTGCCATGAGTTGAAATCTTCTCCCATTGTAATGTGGTTGGGGCTCGGGGCCAATGGAGAGGATGGCTTCTCTTCTCCATTGGGTATCTTGGTTGGGTGGAGAGTGTTGCCTCTCCCCCTATTTTTTTGTGAATCAAGAAAACTTTTGGAGGAGCTACCTTGTTGGTGTTTGGAGCATTGGAGTCTTGTTGATGGCCATGTAAAACTTCTTGTATTTTTACCCACCTAGAGTGGAAGAAATTGTAATAATGTAGTTCATTATTTATCTACAATTTTAGGATGGTTTCCCACATCAAGTGGAGGAAATTGTAATGAATTTGTGAAGGGAAGTTGTATTCAAATAGTTGTTATTGATATTGCATTGCATGTGGAAAGAAACAAATAAGAAAAGAAAGAAGAAAGAATGTTATTGTAAAGTTAGTTGCAAATAGAAAAGAAAGATTCATTTTCATATTATACTTGCATTAGATAGTTAGTAAACCTCTTGCTTATTCCTTGGATAATAAAAGGGTGAATTGGAAAATAGTTTGTTACTCTTTTAGTGGAATGACAACCTTCATTTAGTGTGTTGTTCTTGCTCTTGTTTTAGAATATATTAATGGAAATGTTGTTGTAAAATCTCTTGTGGATTGTTAGGAAATTTGTATTATGAAATATTAAATTTCATTGTGTTACTTAAAAGGCATGTATTGGAAAAGTTAGAATATTAGTGCATTTTTCTTGTATTGTTGATGGAAAGAACTTAAGTTTTAAATAGTCTTCGATATGCCAATGAAGTAATTTAAGTTCTAGCTCTAGTATGTTATCCTCATTTAAGAATTTATTGTAAATCCATTGCAAATTATTAAGGGAAATGAAATTAAATCTATTTTAACTCCCGTACAATACCTATTAAATTGTGGAGAAAGAAATTTTAGTGCAAAAGCTCTAAACTTACTAATACCGTTACCTATATTTCATTAATGCTTGATAAGGATACTAATATCGTAAATATTATTCGTACTAAAGTAATATTATAATTAATGGATTTATTATTATTAAATTATATTAATATTAATATACTATTAATTTATTTATTTTGATAACAAAAGTATAATAATATAAACTATAGCCAAAGAAATAATATTAATTATATATATATATATAAATAAACCTACGTATGTATATGTAATTTATAAGAAAAAGTTTATAAAAGTGAAAACTTTTAAAAAGTGAACAAATGGTTAAAGCCATGGTAGTGGGTATTTACCATAGTGGATAATTATCATAGTTTATAACCATAAACCTTTCCACCGCAATTTCTGCTCCACCGTGGCAGTTTAGAACCCCACCCTCCAAATTAACAACAATGAACTCACTTTATACCACAATAAAAAAATTAGAAACCTGTGTATTTCTTTGTACATATGGCCTGCAAAAACATAAGACCCGCGGCCTTGGTTTTTCTCCGTTGAAATTATATATATATATATATATATATATATATATATATATATATATATATATATATATATATATATATATATATATAATTGCTTATATTTTCAGTTTTCGGGTTCACCCATTATAGGAGATAAACAAGAATATTAAATATATATTTACACACACACACACACACACATATACACACACACATACACTTTTTTCTCATACTTAAATGAAAACATGAATCCAAATCTTATCCTTGATGAAAATGGGACAAAAACCCATTTGCCCATTTGGGCATATACAAGAAAATGAACTAAATAAAAAGAATAAATACTTTTTGAAACCCCAATGAGGGTATAAACCAAATAAGAAGAGAAAAGAAGCATGTTCATTCCTTCAAGAGCTTGCAATGGCCTCCAATGGCCTCCCTTCCACCTCCAACAACCTGCAAAACCAAAGAAAGAAAATGAATCAAATGAAATGAGAAAGAAGCTTTCATAAGGATGCTTTAGGGTTAGATTGCCTATTTTCTAATCAAGGGTCCAAATTTACTCCATCCAAGGGATGAGATTCATCCCTACAAAAAGTAGGTGGAGAGTGGGTGAGTGGAAATTACCCTTTTTAATTTAAATGTCTTAATTTTAAAACATGAGTTGACTTTTAAGGGGTCACTTTATGGGGTAAGGGGATGTTTATTCTAACCCCATGTAAAATGGACCTTGTTATTTGTTTGAACCTTGTGGAATTAAATACCTTGGGTATTTAATTATTATATTTTTTATCCCTTTAACCCTTTATATTTAATTGTGGAATATTTAACTATAATAGGAATTTAATTGTTTATTAAATTAACACTTAGAGTGAACTAAACCTTGCTTGGACTAAATCTACTTATTAGTCTTAATGCGGGTTTAATAATTTGTTATAATGGAAAGTTTTAATTATTAAATATAATTGACCTTGAAGCATTTCATGACAACTGTAGTTTCGAGCTCGTATGTGGGCACACTTTTCAAAAAAATTATTCCATAATTTTTCTAACTAAACCTAGGTTGTTCTTGTGTCTCTTACGGCATTTTAGCGAGCGTTACAAACACCCAATGACTAGCAATGTTCGTAAGACGTGGTAGGAAACAATGCATTCTTACCAAAAATGAGAAACGAGAGTCAATACAAACACAAGAATGTGACAAGAACAAGGGGTTGGTATAAGTTGTGACAGAAATCGAATGACTTGATTTCATACTATACTCATGTAGATATTATTTTTTTCTCACTACAAAAGAGGGGCTGAATTTGAGACAATATTTTGATACAATGGCACCATACTTGAATATTTTTTTAACCGTGAAATATAAGTCAGCTAGTAGAATATATTACAACATCATTTATTAATTGAGGTTTAAATGTTGATTTTATATCATTCACCATAAATATTTTTAAAATAAAATGAACTTATCATATTTTTTAACTTGTAATTTGTAATCTTTTATATATAATTTCTAAACCTATAAATATGTAATATGTAAATATTTAAATCTAAAATTCACAAACTTGTAAAATGTAAATCTTTAATGTATAAATATGTATTTGTAATAATTCTACTAAATTCTCAATATAGATAACTCCTCTAAAAAATATGGATTATGTAACACCTCGTAGAATAATTTATTGGAATGTAAATATCAAAGATGACTGGGAATATATATATATATATAGAATTGCATGATATAAATAATGACACTAAGATATAGGGGGTGAACGATATAAAACATGTAACAAGTTTAACAACAATAAAATAAAATACAAGCTCAATCACAAATGAGTAACAATTTCTTATAGTATTCATAGGATTATTTACAATAGAGCCAAAAACGTCACACATAAATAAACAAGGTCCAAGTGATACCCAAATGAAAATGCTATTGATGATAATAATAATAATAATAATAATAATAATAATATAGGGACATAAAGGGAAACAAGGGTTGTGTTACGGTAGTAGTACCTACCATGTAAGGGGTAGGAAAATTGTGGAATGTTATTCGGGGAGTACACTAAATGTTTGTTTTTTTCTGAATTTATAGCCTTATATTTTAACATGAAATATCAATGTAAGTGTGTTTCAATGTTTCCTTATAAACCAACGCAATGATAGATAATATTTTTCATGCAAAAAGCTTTAGGAAAATGCCATGTGGTGGTGGGAATCCACTATCCAATGGTTGTAGAAGAAACATGTCAAGTGTCAGGTAGTGGGCAGGAGGAGTTCAAGGAAATTTTAATAAATGCGATGATGTTGGTTGTATTAGAAGTACCATAAAATAGTTTAAGAGTGACAAAACATTCAAAAATAATTCATAGATTGGATTTTACATATTTGTGTGCTTTGTAAAATTATTGAGTACAACAATCATTTACCATTATGAATAATGGTTTTTTTATAGTAAACAAGCAAGGGGAAAGTAAAGCAGAATATTCAAATTCAAAAATGCAAACTATATCAAAGAAAAATATTTGTAATTTGCATCACAGACAAAGACATGGAATATTATAATACGAATGGTAAATTCATATAAATTTTTAGAGTTGAGATGTATGAACATAATCATATAGTTTTTATGTTGGAGAGAAAACACAAAACAAAGGTAAATGGATCCTTAAGCATGATGGAATCATATTCTTCATGTACTCATTTGATTTTGATAAGGAACATAAGAATTTTATTAGAAATAATGAAGAAGTAGCACACAAACACACACACACTCACAAATGTCTGTGTGTGAGTGTGGCTGGGAAAATAAAACAAATATCAAAACATTTGTTTTCAAGGCATGTATTGGATTGTGTTATGCTCTTGCCATACACATAAATATTTATTACATATGTGTAACGCCGCAAACAAAAAAACGACGCTCTAGGACTTACTTTCATAAACACATAACCGAAAATACGACTACATTTTTTTTTGATAATGTATTTGTACCTGCACTTGACGGACATCAAAAGTTTTATATTTTACATTTGAGGTATTATATTTAATCTTTAGTTTGATTACATAAATACTATATATATATTTAAAATCTCAAATGAGATATATATACCACCAAGTTTATATGTTTATATACCAAAAGACATTTTATTAACTTAATCATACTTCGCTTTGTAATTTAAATGAAACCATGCTTTGAGTTGTTTTCACATAGCTCGGTGAGTTCGGGTTTAACTCTCCACGTACTTCGGTGAGCTATCCTTTCAAATCCATACTCGGGATTTGCATTATATTGGAGGATTGGACAACTATGTATGTTTGGGTTATGCATTTATCCACAAGGAGGGGCGAGTAAGCCGAGCCAACTCAACGAATAGGTTAATGCCATGGTCGAGCCAGCCATATGGGTTCCTACATTAACTCACCACCACCGCTTAAGTATTCACGGGGCAAAGCATTATTTCATGGCCATGCCACGAATCACCTAGCATTTAAATTTGGTAGAGTCATACCACTCACCAGCCATAAATTCAAGCATAAATTTGAATGTTTTCCCACGTAGTGGCTTCAATGTTTATTTTCTTTAATGCAAGTTAAACATATTTGAAAACTATGTTTAAATTTACAGTTGGGGGGTGGGTGGCTTTAATAGCCACCTGCCAAAATATTAAGACTCCCTCCCCTTGCGTGTAGACTAACTTCTGCTGAGCCGCATATTTCATTTATTCACTTAGATTTACAAATCTTAAGCTTCCTGTGGGTTAGCTCGCCTTTATACCCTGCCCTGGCCGCATGGATTAAGGTGTGGTGGTAAACGATGAAGCTACAAAGAAGAGAAGCAAAGCGTCTTTGTCATGGAGGCTAAGGCGAAGCTACGGGCGAGCGAAGGAAGGTGTGTTACCTCCACTATCAATGGGTGCTACGAGGTGTGTTCGTGGCAGGGAACCCACAGCCACGGCTTGCACAGGGAGATAGCCAGGCCGCAGGCAGTCGCAGCATGGAGACCCCTTGGGCGCTTCCAACAAGCAGGTTGTCCAATGATGTTATTACCTGCCCAGCATCGAATGCATCCACAAATTCGGGATTCTCCTTCAAGATATTTTTTTTTTTCTTCCAAAATGATTAAGGGACACTGAGAGTGTTACCCGGAGACTAGATGAAAATATATCACATTGATTCTCTAATGAGACCTTACCTGTTTTACAAGGTAGCTCATGGAGGAGAATCTCAAGGAGGCGGATCTCGCTTCATATCGTAATATTTAGAAGCACGGTTTGTTCTTTTTGTCATTTTGATCTGATGGATGCATTAGTTGAGATTTGTTATTTCTGTCAATTCAATGCAGTAATGCACCTGTTTTGCATTTTTTTAAATATATAATTGAAGTGTTTTGTCTTATATTTTTATCTTTCTCCAATATAGATTTGGTTTGCAAGGTATTTTCACATCTTTTGGGTGTGGGGTTGGTTATTTCTCAATGTTAATAATTTAAACTATAAGACAGTCTGTCCATTGACATCAAAGCCTTTATGCCACTTCTGAAAGTTTGCTCTGTAAGGCCACTTGGGTCTCTAGGTGAATCCTTTAAAACAATGGCTTCATGCTTGTGCTGCGCTGAAACTATCTTGCAGGATATTGTCTAAGCCACAAGTATCCTATGTTTTTAATTGTATTTTAACTCTCAAGTTTAAACTCTAGCTATTTAGAGGCCACTTGCAATCTACAATTTGTTAACCATGAGTTACGCAGCAACCACTATGACTGACATCAAGTTGAATTGTTGCTTGTTCATTTAATAATGTTTCTTAAGTATGAGCTTTCTTCCTACACAAATTAAATAGGCATTGTACGAGATTTCACCTAGATTTGATTTTGTTTCCTTACTAATTTGCAAATAATTTTGCAATGAATTCATAAATGAAGAAAAATATAATAGAGTCATATCCAAAATTCACCCCTCAAGGTAATTTTGATAACATGCATTAAATTCTCGAGTCCCAAGCAATTATATTGATTCAAGGCAAAAATCATGTTTCTAGGGTCCCCTCATATTTTTCTAACTCCCCTGTCCAAGTAGAAGAGAGCAAGTTCTGAAGAAAGGTGAAAAAATTGCAAAAACAAGCTCGGGCGAAAAAATCATGAAAATGGCTAAGTCCCGAGTCCTTGCAATAGTCGGGACATGAGGGACGAGAGTACGCGAATCACCGAAAGGCCACAAGGTGGTCTGCGTAGCATTTGGGCCAAATGGGACAAAAGGACGCGCGGGGACGCGAAAGTCCGAATTGGCCGAAAAATGGAGAAATTTGACTAATCTGTTGAAACAGCATCGGGGACATCTGGACAAAGTCGTAAACGGCCGGATCGGCCGAAATGAGTCAAGGCAGCCTGGAATAGTTGGGCCGAAGGTACGTGAAGTACGCGAACCGGCCGGATCGGCCGAAATGAGAACTTTCAGTCAGGGACGCGCGGGACAAAAGGACGTGAACCGGCCGAACCGGGCGAATCGGGAAAATTTGTCCCAAACAGTCCGAAAGAAAATGGGACATCTGGGCCACGAGTACGCGAACCGGCCGGTTCGGCCGAAATGAGAAACTTCAGCATTCTGGACAAATGGGACAAAGGGATGCGTGGGACGCGGATAGCCGAAGGAGCCGAAAGCCAATCAGATCACGCCACGTGTCACCGGCAGAAAAGGGACATGGAAGCCCATTTCGGTGGTTCGGAAGGATTTGTCCCATGCAGCATTTGGGACAAATGGGACAAAGGGACGCGAGGGATGCGAAAAGCCGAAGCGGCCGAAGGCAGAGAAGAAAAGTCAACATTTGACCCGTGGAACTTCAAACGGCCATAACTTTTGACTCCGAGCTCCGATTTTGATAAAATTGGACTTTCTGGAATGAGGGTAGATATATTTAAATAAAGAAAACATGTTCGGCTCAGGTCGCTTAATGCTCATTCCCGTCAAATGATAGAAAACGCCTGCCAGGCCCAAAATAGCTGCCCGCACTCAGAAGGCAATAACTTTTGCATTTCTCAACGAAATCGCACAAAATTGGTACCGTTGGAATCTTGGTTCTGAGCCCGATGCACAACAATCAAGAAATTCTGTATTTTATCAGATATTTATTGAGTTTTTTAAGAAAACGTGGCCGGGTTCAGAACAGTGTTTTATTTGGTAGCTGGGAGTGCATTTAAGAGGCATGGTCATCATTCTTTCTCTGCTGCAGCACATGGGACAGTATGGGGAGCCTTTTGCAAGTAATGTATAACCATTTCACTCAATTTAATGCCTCTTACAGGTGGTTGAAGGACAGATTTCGGGATTTCCATTTTCCCTTCTCTTCTCCTTCTCATTTTTTCTATAAATTGGAGTGTTGGGCTCATTGTAAAGGAGAGAGTTTTTGGGTAGCAAAGCTCTGCTAAAATTTCTTTTTGAAGCCGAGTGTGTTGCAGGCCCTCAGTAGTGGACTCCTTGCATGGTGATCTAGGCCCTTATCTTGTAATAGACTCGAATCAGTGCATACCATGAAGCAATAAAATATCAGTTTGTGGATGTATCTTCCCCTGCTGTGTTTTCTTGCATTCTTCTTGCCCCTTTAATCTTTCTACAAGAATATTGTGTCTATTATCGTGTTCTTGTAGGGATCTATCATCATTGTGTATGCTTGAAATATTGTTGTGGATGCATTTTTGCTAGATTATGGAGAACTGTCATCACCTCTTCTAGTGTGCACTTTGCCTCTGTACTTCACACATTTGGAGATTACTCTCACACCCTCCTTTTCTGGTGTATCACCGCTTTAGTGTAGGATTTCATTTTATGCATTCTCTCTCTCTCGATCCCTAGGAATTTTAGATTAGAATAGCTAGTTTCTCCTGCATTAGAGTAGATTGTGGCAGGTAGTTTAGGAGCAAGAACCAGCTTTCTCTGGAGGTCTATCTCAAGTAGCAAGTCCCACAACTTGGAGATAGTACCCATGTTATCCAATCACACCGTGAGTTCAAGTATATGCACAGGGGTGCTGTGATTCGGTGATAACAAGAGCTAGAGCTTAAAATACTTCATTGGCATATTAAAAGCTATTAAAAACCTTAAGTCTTTCCATCAACTATACAAGAAAAGAAAATGCACTATTTTTCCAACTTTTCCAATACATCACTTTCAAGTAACAAAAAAATTTAATATATATATATTTTTTTGTAAATTTCCCAACATCCCTCAAGAGCGTTTCAACCATATTTCCATTAAGTTTTAGAGTAAGAATTACTAACATTTCAACAAGATCAACATCCTCATATGAGGTTCCAAGCCAAGTTAAATGAGAATAAATAAATTGTCTTTCCTTCAACTTTCAAATCCATCCACATTACAACCTTACTAATGAAGATCAATACAACTTTCCTTCAACATCTTGTTACAACATTTTCCACTTAATGTGGGAATAAATTTACAATAATGGAAGCTAAAATACAAGCAATATTACCTTTTTCCTCCACTCAAGGTGGGTAAACATACAAGGTGGTTTCTCATTTTCATCAACAAGGTAGCTCCTCCAATAGTTTGCTTGATTCACAACAAAATAAGGGGAGAGGCAATGCTCTCCTCCCAACCAAGATACCCAATGGAGAAGAGAAGCCATCCTCTCCATTGGCCCCCGAGCCCCAACCACATTACAATGGAAGAAAATCCAACTCATGGCAACTACTAGCTTCCACATAACTCAACATAAAATTTCACATTCATTCCATAATCCTTCAAAACAAGATCAACAACACAACAAGAGGTAAAATAATTACAACAACAAGTCACAAGGCTTATCAAGAAAGCCATAAGAGTAAGACCTATGGGAGGCCACTTATGCCTCCTAATGGGAATGGGTGCCACCTAAAAGCCTCCAATGAAAAACACAATACCCCAAACAACTCTTATGCCTCCCTCAAGTACCCCTTATCCCTCCATCCCCTCTTATGCCTCCCTCAACTCTTATGGCTCCCTCAAAGTAAAAACAAGAAGAAAATGCATGCATTTCTCTTACAAGGTGGGCACCCAACCCAAACTCCCTCCTCAAGAAAATGATCTCTTATGCCTCCCTCAAATAAACTCCCCATAGTCTCCTCCCACTCCCAACTTAGTCATTCTACCCATTCCCAACAAGCATTTCAAACAACAACATTCAACACAACATAAACACACATTCACATAAAAAAGGAAACATAAAGCAAACAAAGGCGAAGCTCCTACCTTTCCATGGTAGAGCTTCCTCCAAGTATGAAGTCTCAATCCCTCCAAAGACCAAGCAATCATCCACAAGCTCCAACAAAATTCCCACAAGTATCAACAAGCTCCAAAAATCCACAACTCCTTCAAAATCCTCTCCTCTCCAAAATACAAAAGACAAAAAAATGAACCTTCCAACCCCCAAAACAAACAAGAGGATCCAATAAATAGAGAAAAGAGAGGGAGGGATGATGTGGCTCCAAGTAGGATGCCACCTCCTTTTCCCTCCACTCCACATCATTTGGTCAACTTCATATTCCAATGCACCATTAATAAGTGGTTGAAAGAAAGGCAAGCACCTTACACACTCCAACTAAGCCCACTCCCCCAAAGGACAAAATTAAATTTTGAAAGAAAGTGTAATTAATATTTTACCCTTTTATCCCCCCAAAACACCTAAAAGACCCTAAATTTGGCCTTCCAACCCATAGGTAGGGTTGGCATGGGGTTTTAAGAGGTGTGGGACAAGTTTGACTTGTCCCACAAGCTTTGAAATTTGGCCTCTAAGGCCAAATTCGAGTTTCCCATGTGGGGTAGAGTATGCTACACTCAAACACACATCAATCAACACAAAATCCCAAGTAAATCAACCCTAATAAATGAACTCTCTTTGGTCATATCCTTTAATTAGTTTAGGACAAATTCAAATTAGTTTAATTAAGACACTACAACCCATGACTAATAAAGGGGTAAACACCAATCCAAAGAATATGAATAATAACACAAGTAAAATTTCACTTACTAAGAGCAACACATACTAACATAATAAAAAGGGAAAATTAAAACAAAACAACACATGACCCCTAGGTCACAATTTTTCCCTAACCAAATAATTCTAACACACACACAATTACTTGTTGCCATGGTGACCTTAGCTGGATTCTTCTCAAATTCCGATGTGGTTGGTCTCCACTCCCCAATATTGTTGTGAATATAATATACCTGCAGAACAGAGAATACCTCCTTCGGCCTGTTGGCCACATTAAAACATTCATGCCAAATATACAATATAATCTAAAATAAACGACACATGATTTACTATCATCTATGCAAGTACGATATCACTTACACTTTCTAGCACATTTCTATTCCACATTTCATTTATGTCAAAACGATCATCACATTAGTCCAATTATCAAGTTCTACTCAATATGATTAAACATATCACATGTCATAATTAAAGATAAATAACCCCGTCAAAAGTATATAAATATCAACATCAAATGTCCACCAAGAAACCATATGCATCATATAAAGATCAAATCAATAACGATCCGATTAATCTATGATATCTACTAGCATGCTAAATCAAGATGCCATAATAAATACATAAGTGAAGTATCATGTCTCGAAAACAACAAAACAAAATGGTGTCGAAGGGAAGTGGGCACTACATCCCCCTCCCCTTAGACTCAACTTCCTCCTGGAAGTCACTGAAAAGGTGTGGAAACTGTCCTCGTAGCAAAGTAGCATCCTCCCAAGTAGCTGCAGTCTCATCATACCTGTCCCATTGGACGCGAACCTGATCAATCTCTCTGCCGCGAAGGCCCAGGGTCCTACGCTCTATAATGCGTACGGGATCCACCATCACCTACCCTTGATCCTGCACATGAAATGTGGTCCAATCTAGCACATGAGAAGGATCAGAAATATATCTTCTAAGCACATAAATGTGAAACACATCATGGACACGAGATAAGCTAGGTGGCAATGCTAGATGATAGGCCAAATGACCGAGGTGCTCCAAGATCTCAAAGGGACCTACAAACCTAGGAACAAGCTTAGAACCTTTTCCGTAACGGATAGGGCTCTTATGTGGTCTGACACAAAGAAACACCTTTGTGCCTACCTCAAAATTGTGATCTGACCTATGCTGGTCTGCATACTTTTTCTGCTCATCCTGCGCCTCCTGCAATCTCTGTCTGATCAAGGTAACCTGCTACTCCATGTCCTGTAATAATGCTGGCCCGAGGGAAACCCTATCCTCAATCCTATCCCAACTAAGAGGTGTCCTACACTCCCTACCATATAATGCCTAAAAAGGAGCCATGCCTATAGAACTCTGGAAACTATTATTGTAGGCAAACTCCACCAAATACAGATACTCCTCCCATCTCGACTGATGATCCATCACGTACATCCTGAGCATATCCTCCAAAATCGATTCACCCTCTCTGCATCTGTCCATCGGTCTCGGGGTGATAAGGCATGCTGAAATTAATCCTCGTCCCGAGAACATACTTTGCATGGTGGTCCGTAAATGGGAGGTGTATAAAGGGTCGCAGATCATGAAATGATCTTCCGCGGAATCCCATGTAATCCGACAATCTCATCAAGGTATACTCGTGCCACAAAGACTTGCTGTATAGATGGTCTTCACCGGAGAAAATGAGATACCTTCGTCAATTTATCCACCATGACCATGATGGAGTCGTGATGGTATCTCGACAAAGCGTAGGTAACCCAACGATGAATTCCATGGAAATGGTGTCCCACTTCCATTCCGGTATGGTGTGAGGATAGAGAAGGCCAACTGGATGCTGATGCTCGGCCTTCACCCTCTGGCACTCTAAATAGCATGACACAAACAAAGCCACGTCTCTCTGAAGTCCTCTCCAAAAATACAACTATCTCAGGGTGGCGTGCATCTTCTTCACCCCGGGATGGGCTGAATAAGGTGCACGATGAGCCTCTGTCAAAATGTCATGTCTCAAGCCTCCATCTATAGGAACATATATCCGACCTCTGTGTCTGAGAAGACCATCTACCTCTAATGAAAATCCATCAAATCTCCCCTCAAGGGGTCTCTGAGACTCAATCTCTACTCGGTTGCAAGGGTAGAAACTATCCCGAGGAAGTCATTACAAGATCCTACTCCGCAAATATGTGCCCACTGAGGTGGCCATAGCCACATGTCTCCGCCTACTCAAGGCATCTGCAACCACATTCTCCTTCCCTTTCACATGCTCTATCTCCATGTCATACTCACAGAGTAACTCCATCCAACGCCGCTGACGAGCGTTGAGATTGGGCTGCGTGAAGAGGTGGCGAAGACTCAAGTGATCAGTCCTGAGTGTAAATCTCCGGCCAAGAAGAAAATGTCTCCACCGCACTAAGGCATGTACCACTGCTGCAAGCTCAAGGTCATGGGTCAGATAATTGAGCTCATAATCTTTGATTTTGCAAGACTCAAAGGTAACTACTCTACCCTCCCCGCATTAACACACCTCCATGTATCGCCAGGAAGCATCTTTGCAAACGTAGAACTCACCACGAGGATCCGGCACTTTGCAAGAATAGGTTCTCTCGTGAGGAACTCCTTCGATGTATCTTGGCTTCCGCTCACATCTATCTGACCATAAAAACTTCTTCCCTTTCCGCTGAAGGGAAGTGATGGGGTGCGCAATCCAAGAAAAATCCTAAACAAACCTCCTGTAATACCCTACTAGACCCATGAAGCTACGCACCTTGGTCACACTAGTGGGTGCTAGCCAATCCATGATGGCTCGAATCTTGGAAGGATCAACTGTGATACCTTCCTAGAAATTATGTGGCCCAAATACTACACCTCAGGCTGAAAGAACACACACTTCTCCAAGTTCCCGTAAAGGCGCTGTTCGCGAAGACACTGAAGAACCTGGCGAAGGTGCTCCTCGTGCTCCTCACGTGTGCATGAGTAAATCAGAATTTCATCAAGGAAGGTCCTGAATACCCCATTCATCAAACTCATAAACACTGCAGGGGCGTTCGTCAAACCGAAAGATACCACTTTGTGAACTCGTAGTGGCCATATCTCGCACGGAATGCTTTGTCTTGTGAATGTCTGTCTCCCGCAATCCCGAGCTGATGGTACCACACGACTTAAGATCTATCTTAGAGAAAATCGTAGCCCCCTTCATCTGATGAAATAAATCATCAATGCGTGGAAGGGGGTAATGATTCTTGATCATTACTTTATTCAACCGACGGTAGTCAATACAAAACCGAAGATATCCATCCTTCTTCTTTACAAAGGTCACTTTGGTGCACCCCAAGGGGATACACTAGGGTGGATTAGGCCTTTCTCCGAAGGTCCTTAAGTTGCAACTTGAGCTCACATAACTCGGGAGTAGGCATCCGATAGGGTGCTCGTGAGATAAGCTCTATGCCCTAACTAGATCTATATGGAAGTCGATCTCACGTGGGGACGTAACCCAGTAGCTCCCGAAACACATCGAAAACTCTAATAAGATGGGATGGTCATCAAGGGAAGGTCCTCTTGACTCATCCTCCGATCCATCACGACCGTAATAGAAAATAACGGCAAACCCGTGGCACTGCACACCGCTTAAGCTGCATGGGGAGATGGTGCGAATGGATACGGCCCTCCTAACTCCCCGATATCACCGACTCTACTCAAGATCATCTATGCAAACAATAGTCTTATGGTACCAATCTACTCTAGCTCGCGAGCGGACAACCAATCCATGCCTAAAATGATGCCATAAGATCGTAATGGAAGGATCCGAAGATCGAAGTAGTGGTGAAGGGTCCCAAATCCACTACACACTCCTTAACTAAGGAGTCTACAGAAATTTTGGCTCCAGAAGCCATCTCAACGTCCCAACTATGGCCCTGCCTAACTGCCACCATCCTACAATGCTCTACTAAGGATGGTGCAATAAAAGAATCATAAGAACTAGAATCAAATAATATAGAGGTGGAAATACCACCAATACTACCTGTCATCTCAATCACGGTACTCTGGTGCTCAGCTTGGTGGTTCTCGACCGTTGCGTAGATCCGATGACTCCGTGCCATATCTCCAACAGTAGGCTCTGAGCTCTACGTCTTACCCTTGTTAGGGTTCTGTGGGAAATCTCTCCAATGATGTCCCATAACACCACAACCATAACAGCTGCCTGGTCCTCTCCAGTGGGAAGTAGCTCCAGCTGGTACTCTAGATGACTGAGATATAGATCCTGACGATCCGGCTATGGACTGCTGAGGTCTCTGCTGACGAGCTCCTACTGACTGAGCTCTCGGCGCACCCTGTGTCCTGATGGGACCCCTAGGAGGAGGCCCCATACTACATCCTCTCTGTGCATCAAATCTTTGAGGAGGTCGGTAAGGTGGGCGGGTCTGGCTGCTGTGGTGGCCTGAATGAAGCTTGCCCTGAACTCTGTCCACCCCGTGGAGGAGGAACTGACCCCTTCGACCTACCATCCTGCATCTACTGGATACGGCTCCGAACTCTGTCTCTAGCCTGCTGCATCTTCCCCGTGTCTCCTCTACAATATAGGCCTTCTCCACGGCCTCTGCTAATGTCTGTGGGAAGTGAATGCGTACTGTGCCACCTAAATCCAAATTTAGCCCCTGGATGAACCTGTGAATCCGTACCTGCTCATCCTACATATAGTTGACATACTGGAGTAGGTCCATAAATCGACTCTCATACTCGCCATCGTCATCGATGCCTGACGAAGGTCATGAAACTCGCCTATCCGCAGTGTATAAATCTCCGGATAAATACCGCTCTCCCGACACTCCTCAAACAGCTCCCGTAATCATCTCCAAGTCAACATGGAGCATCTACTCCTTGGTCCTCCACTATACTCCTGCTCCATCCTTCAGAAGATGGATTGCAACACAAGCTTTCGTGTTCTACAGCTAGTACAGGCGAGCTTGAGCTTCAAGCATCCGTTTAAGCTCACCAACCAGGCCTCTGCCTGAAAACCACCTGTATCACCCAAATAGTGAGATGGTCGTAGCTTTAAGATCTCCCTGATATGGTCTGCAGCTAACGTATGATGAATCCTAGGTCTCTCTGTATGCTCCTCCCTCTGTCTAGGGCTCCGAGACCTGTCCCTATGTCTTGAGATCATGTCCCCATGTCCTCTCTGTGGTGAATCTTCCTAGCCGACTCCACACGGAAGTTCTCTCGCCCCCATGCTCCTCCCCCGTGTCGAGGGGATGCCCGAGCATCTATTGATGGCTCTAAACTATGTCTTGTAAATTGTCCTCCCAAGGGCTCTCCGCGTATGGCGGCATTGACATCCTGGAGTGTCTGCAAGATCTGAGGTAGGATGGTTGCTACGGCTTGCTTTGGCGGTGGTATATCTAGGTCTATATGAAGAGACCCCTCGCCCAATCCACGCCTCCTGCATAGATCAGGGCGAGAGTTAGTTCATTGTTCTAGGTCTTGTGCCATTTTTTTAAAAAAATTTGTTGTTTCCTATAATTATCAGCATTGTGGTTTTATATATTAAAAGAATCCACTTTGCACTAGGTTAAATGTTCATGTTTCATGTTTTGTGCGTGTACCCAAGGGTCCAAGCTTCGAACCCCGGTTCGATACCAAAATGTAATGCCACAAAAAAATGACGCTCTAGGACTTACTTTCATAAACACATAACCGAAAATACGACTACATTTTTTTGATAATGTATTTGTACTGCGCACTTGATGGATATCAAAAGTTTTATATTTTACATTTGAGGTATTATATTTAATCTTTAGTTTGATTACATAAATACTATATATATATTTAAAATCTCTAATGAGATATATATACCACCAAGTTTATATGTTTATATACCAAAAGACATTTTATTAACTTAATCATACTTCGCTTTGTAATTTAAATGAAACCATGCTTTGAGTTGTTTTCACATAGCTCGGTGAGTTCGGGTTTAACTCTCCACGTACTTGGGTGAGCTATCCTTTCAACTCCATATTCAGGATTTGCATTATATTGGAGGATTGAACAACTATCTATGTTGGGTTATGCATTTATCCACATGGAGGGGCGAGTAAGCCGAGCCAACTCAACGAATGGGTTATTGCCACGGTCGAGCCAGCCATATGGGTTCCTACATTAACTCACCACCACCGCTTAAGCATTCATGGGGGCCAAAGCATTATTTCATGGCCATGCCATGAATCACGTGGCATTTAAATTTGGTAGAGCTGTTACCACTCACCACCATAAATTCAAGCATAAATTTGAATGTTTTCCCACGTAGTGGCTTCAATGTTTATTTTCTTTAATGCGGAGTTAAACATATTTGAAAACTATGTTTAAATTTACAGTTGGGGGGTGGGTGGCTTTAATAGCCGCTTTGCCAAAATATTAAGACTCCTCCCCTTGCATGTAGAACAACTTCTGTGAGCCGCATATTTCATTTATTCACTTAGATTTGCAAATCTTAAGCTTCCTATGGGTCGGCTCGCCTTTATACCCTACTACCCGACCACGTGGATTAAGGTGTGGTGGTAAATGATGAAGCTACAAAGAAGAGAAGTAGGTGTGCTTTGTCATGGAGGCTAAGGGTGAAGCTACGGGCGAGCGAAGGAAGGCGTGTTACCTCCACTATCAATGGGTGCTACGAGGTGTGTTCGTGGCGGGGAACCCACAACCACGGCATGCACGGGAGACAACCAGAGGCCCCGGAATTCGCAGCATGGAAACCCCTTGGGCGCTTCCAACAAGCGAGTTGTCCAATGATGTTGTTATCTACCCAAAGATCAAATGCATCCACAAATTCGGGATTCGCCTTCAAGATATATATTTTTTTTTCTTCCATAAACGATTAAGGGACAAAGTGAGAGTGTTACCCGGAGACTAGATGAAATTATATCACATTGATTCTCTAATGAGACCTTACCTGTTTTACAAGGTAGCTCGTGGAGGAGAATCTCAAGGAGGCGGATCTGCTTCATATCACAATATTTAGAAGCACAGCTTTGTTCTTTTTGTCATTTTGATCGATGGACGCATTAGCCGAGATTTGTTATTTCACAATCGATTCACCGCAGTAATTCACTGTTTTTGCATTCTTTTTAAATATATAATTGAAGTGTTTTTGTCATATATTTCTATCTTTCTCCAACATAGATTTGGTTTGCAAGGTATTTTTGCATCTTTTGGGGTGTGGGGTTGGTTATTTCTCAATGTTAATAATTTAAACTATAAAACAGTCTGTTTATTGACATCAAAGCCTTTATGCGATTTTTGAAAGTTTACTCAGTGAGACCACTTGGGTCTCTAGGTGAATCCTTTAAAACAACGACTTCATGTTCGTGCTGTGCTGAAACTATCTTGCAGGATATTGT
Source organism: Taxus wallichiana var. yunnanensis (assembly GCA_018340775.1). Taxonomy (NCBI): domain Eukaryota; kingdom Viridiplantae; phylum Streptophyta; class Pinopsida; order Cupressales; family Taxaceae; genus Taxus; species Taxus wallichiana. The sequence continues at coordinate 233,899,617 of CM031241.1, forward strand.
CTAAGCCACAAGTATCCTGTGTTGTAAATTGTATTTTAACTCTCAAGTTTAAACTCTAGCTATTTAGAGGCCACATGCAATCTACAATTTGCTAACCATGAGTTACGCGGCAACCACTATGACTGACATCAAGTTGAATTATTTCTTGTTCATTTAATAATGTTTCTTAAGTATGAACTTTCTTCCTACAAAAATTAAATAGGCATTGTACGGGATTTCACCTAGATTTGATTTTATTTCCCTTACTAATTTGCAAATAATTTTTCAATGAATTCATAAATGAAGAAAAACATAATAGAGCTAGAGCTTAAAATACTTCATTGGCATATTAAAAGCTATTTAAAACCTTAAGTCTTTCCATCAACTATACAAGAAGAGAAAATGCACTATTTTTCCAACTTTTCCAATACATCACTTTCAAGTAACAAAACAAAATTTAATATATATTTTTTTTTGTAAATTTCCCAACATCCCTCAAGAGGGTTTCAACCATATTTCCATTAAGTTTTAGAGTAAGAATTACTAACATTTCAACAAGATCAACATCCTCATATGAGGTTCCAAGCAAAGTTAAATGAGAATAAATAAATTGTCTTTCCTTCAACTTTCAAATGCATCCACATTACAACCTTACTAATGAAGATCAAAAAAACTTTCCTTCAACATCTTGTTACAACATTTTCCACTTAATGTGGGAACAAATTTACAATAATGGAAGCTAAAATACAAGCAATATTACATTTTTCCTCCACTCAAGGTGGGTAAACATATAAGGTGGTTTCTCATTGTCATCAACAAGGCTCCAATGCTTCAAACATCAACAAGGTAGCTCCTCCAATAGTTTGCTTGATTCACAACAAAATAAGGGGAGAGGCAACGCTCTCCTCCCAACCAAGATACCCAATGGAGAAGAGAAGCCATCCTCTCCATTGGCCCCCAAGCCCCAACCACATTACAATGGAAGAAAATCCAACTCATGGCAACTACTAGCTTCCACATAACTCAACATAAAATTTCACACTCATTCCATAATCCTTCAAAACAAGATCAACAACACAACAAGAGGGAAAATAATTACAACAACAAGTCACAAGGCTTATCAAGAAAGCCATAAGAGTAAGACCTATGGGGAGGCCACTTATGCCTCCTAATGGGAATGGGTGCCACCTAAAAGCCTCCAATGAAAAACACAATACCCCAAACAACTCTTATGCCTCCCTCAAGTACCCCTTATCCCTCCATTCACTCTTATGCCTCCCTCAACTCTTATGGCTCCCTCAAAGTAAAAACAAGAAGAAAATGCAAGCATTTCTCTTACAAGGTTGGCACCCAACCCAAACTCCCTCCTCAATAAAATGATCTCTTATGCCTCCCTCAAATAAACTCCCCATAGTCTCCTCCCACTCCCAACTTAGGCATTCTACCCATTACCAACAAGCATTTCAAACAACAACATTCAACAAAGCATAAACATACATTCACATAACAAAAAGGAAACATAATGCAAACAAAGGTGAAGCTCCTACCTTTCCATGGTAGAGCTTGCTCCAAGTATGAAGTCTCAATCCCTCCAAAGACCAAGCAATCATCCACAAGCTCCAACAAAATTCCCACAAGTATCAACAAGCTCCAAAAATCCACAACTCCTTCAAAATCCTCTCCTCTCCAAAATACAAAAGACAAAAAAATGAACCTTCCAACCCCCAAAACAAACAAGAGGATCCAATAAATAGAGAAAAGAGAGGGAGGGATGATGTGGCTCCAAGTAGGATGCCACCTCCTTTTCCCTCCACTCCACATCATTTGGTCAACTTCATATTCCAATGCACCATTAATAAGTGGTTGAAAGAAAGGCAAGCACCTTACACACTCCAACTAAGCCCACTTCCCAAAGGACAAAATTAAATTTTAAAAGAAAGTGAAATTAATATTTTACCCTTTTATCCCCCAAAACACCTAAAAGACCCTAAATTTGGCCTTCCAACCCATAGGTAGGGTTGGCATGGGGTTTTAAGAGGTGTGGGACAAGTTTGACTTGTCCTGAAGCTTTGAAATTTGGCCTCTAAGGCCAAATTCGAGTTTCCCATGTGGGGTAGAGTATGCTACACTCAAACACACATCAATCCACACAAAATCCCAAGTAAATCAAGCCTAATAAATGAACTCTCTTTGGTCATATCCTTTAATTAGTTTAGGAAAAATTCAAATTAGTTTAATTAAGACACTACAACCCATGACTAATAAAGGGGTAAACACCAATCCAAAGAATATGAATAATAACACAAGTAAAATTTCACTTACTAAGAGCAACACATACTAACATAATAAAAAGGGAAAATTAAAACAAAACAACACATGACCCCTAGGTCACAATTTTTCCCTAACCAAATAATTCTAACACACACACAATTACTTGTTGCCATGGTGACCTTAGCTGGATTCTTCTCGAATTCCGATGTGGTTGGTCTCCACTCCCCAATATTGTTGTGAATATAATATACTTGCGAGCAATGTAGAATACCTCCTTCGGCTGTTGGCGCATTAAAACATTCATGCAAAATATACAATATAATCTAAAATAAATGACACATGATTTACTATCATCTATGCAAGTACGATATCACTTACACTTTCTAGCACATTTCTATTCCACATTTCATTTATGTCAAAACGATCATCACATTAGTCCAATTATCAAGTTCTACTCAATATGATTAAACATATCACATGTCATAATTAAAGATAAATAACCTGTCAAAAGTATACAAATATCGTCATCAAATGTTCACCAAGATATACCATATGCATCATATAAAGATCAAATCAATAACATCCGATGTCTATGATATCTCCTAGCATGCTAAATCAAGATGCCATAATAAATACATAAGTGAAGTATCCAGTTCTAAAACAACAAAACAAAATGGTGTCGAAGGGAAGTGGGCACTACAATATACATGTCCAAGATAACAACCAATCTACAGTCCTTGAAAATGATATGTGATTCACATGTACTATTGTATTAGCATAAATTTTTAATCCATATATCTCTCTAGAATTCAAAGGGATAAACATCTTCCTAAGGTGGAAAAATGACATTTAAATATGACTAAATTATTTTCATGCATTAATTGTGTCAACTAATTAGCGAGGTTTGCATATATAAACACATTCACTTCGGGGAAATATGTAAATATTTCACGGGATATAAATTATGCATGTACCAAAATTAAAATGCACAAATCTTTTATGGAATTGTCGTGTTGTTTTCAGCTTCAATATATCCTCACAATTAATCTAAAAAATTAAATGTCATATATATTGAAATGTTATGGAATAGGGTTATACAATTAATTTATTCTATTAGCAATTCTTGATTAATAGGAAAAAATATATGTGAGTTTTACTTACATTGACAAATTTTCCATCATTCAAGGTTGGATGATAGCTCTGAAAAAAACTAGGATATTTCTTGCTTTTTAAAATAATGTTGAGTGATACCAGTAATGCTTCATATTTTTCCCTTTTAATTTGTCGAGTTCATCCTCAATTTACTTATAAAGACATATGTTTGACAACTCTTTTTCAAGAAGCAAATAAAGAGGAGTCGGGATCTAGCCACATATGTTTAGAGGGTGATTTATTTCTAAATGGTTCCCATGTAGAAATGAGACTCAAAGATCATGTGTATCAAACATCATCTAAGAGCATAGATATGCAATAGTTTGTGAAACAATATAGACTATCAATAATTAATTTTAGAAATTTACTTCCCATTTTTCTTACCAATTTCCAAGCCCTCATTCTAAACGTAAACCCTAAAGTAGACATCAATAATTTTTGAAATCCCTTCATGGCCTCTTCTAGACATGGTCCTCGAAACAGTTACTTGACTTTCTTGCTCATTTTGGAGGGAGCACACCGATTATTCCCATTGCTTGTTCTACAATTGATGTAGCTTGCTCAATAGATATGTATGGTGCCTTTCTCTTGTAGAGAAAAAATAATGCACTTTAGACATTTTTTAGCATGGTCTTATACTACAATTTAGAAGGCTCTCAAGTGAATAAAGTACTAATTAATCCCACAATTTGGCCATATTTATTTTATATTTTATTTCATCATTCATGCATATTTATTTACATTTATCCATCCATTTATCAACTAACTTGTCTTTCTAGCGCAAAATCGGGTTCCCGGCCTATTCCAGGTGCCTCGGGCACCTCGGTCCCACTGATGCCCCGATCTATGCACATTCTATTTTACTTCTTTTTGGGGCCTTTCTAGCCATTTTTCATCCTTATCCTTTTCCCATTTGGCCTTTTCGGGATTAATTATGAAATCAACATTAAGATCCCTATAAATATAAAGTTATAAGACCATAATGAGGGTCCTAGTGTCACATACTACTATCACTACATCTAAAGTTTACATCCAATGCTTCACTTGCATCCACATAGTTTTATGCATCAAGGCTAGGATATATGCATCACGCACACTTTGCATATGGGAGGGATTCTATTCTATTCCATGTACACATGCTATTATATTTTTAAAGTTACTATTTCTCGCTACTTCACAAATTGCGATGACACAAGAGCACCTAGGACATGATATGCACACTATCACCATAACTACATCCAAGTCCAAATGTAGTGCATCACTCAAGTGATAAGAAAACTAGTCTTACGGCTATGATCAGTTTGACCGACTCATTTACATCTTTATTTTTCTAGGGTTTGATACTTCTTCTTGTATTGCATGTTATTATTCAAATCATTTAGATTACACCCTCACATTAACCATTGGGGATTACACCAATATTTCACATCTAGTGAATCTTAACAATAATGTCATGTATAAATTTGTAGAAAAATTGATGAACAACCATGATTAGTAATTTTAGCAAGACGCCGCATGAAACCATTCTTACTAAAACCGAGAAATGAAAATCATGACAAAAATAGTAATTTGACGGAAACCATTGGTTGGTATAAGTTGTGATAGATATTAGTAAAATTGGATTTTGTACTCATGCAGGCATGTAATTATTTTCTTGCTACAAAAGTGAGGGTGGATTTGAGACAATATATTGATGGAACCATACCTTATTATTTTTAATATTATGAAATATAAGTGAGTTAGTAGAATATATTACTACATATCGAAAAGTTGATTTTTATCATTCACCACATATATTTAAAAATGAAGTGTAATTATCATATTTTGTAACTTCTAATTTGTAATCTAGAATATATCATGTGTACATCTCTAAATATAATATGTGAAAATATATGAATATGTAAGATGTAAATATTTAAACCTATTATTCGTAAACTTGTAAATATTAAATCATTAATGTAAAAATATGTATATATAATAATCCTACTAAATTCCCACTATAAATAACTGCTCTCAAATGAAATTTGATTTATATAGCTCCTCGTAGAAAAATTTAGTTGAGCATAAATCCCATACATGATTGTGGATTTTACACACACACAGTGGAAGTATTACATGATAAAAACAATGAAACTAAGATAGAGGTGGTGCATTATGTAAAACATTTAACAAGTTTAACGTAAATAAAATAAAATAAAAGTTCAATCATAAATGTGTAACAATTTCATAAATGTTTTGCATTGGGCTCAAGGTTATAGAAATGGTGTTGCGGAGTAACGAAGATGGATTTCAATATATTTTGGTGGCGCATAAAGACTTGATCTCATGGTTCCTTATTGCGGGTTTTGACGGCCATGTATCTAAACCATGGGAAGACGGAGATGTTTTTGTTTCAAGGCATGGTGGTGGTACCTCAAGGAATATTTCTTCTTGATGGATTTCTTCTCTTGGTTTGTTGAATCCTTGGCCATAGTATATCTCTTTTTTAGTGGTAGATGTGTTACAACTATGACTCATTATTGATACGAGACTCTATGGCCATAGAAGGGTTTATAGCTAATGGTCAAATCAAAGGTAATTTTGGTGGCATGATTCTTTTGGAAGTAGGTAAATCCTATAGCAGACATCCTTCGAAGCCTATGGATTATTCTAAGACCTAACCGTATATTTCCATTGGATCTCGGGATCTCCAATCTAAAGCATATTTCAAGAGTAGTAGGCTCATTATAAGATTTAATAATTTATTCTCGTGTCTCCTTGTTCTTCATGACTAGATCTCAACTCATTCAAGCCTCTTATGGAAGGTAAACTAGATATTTACCCCACATATATAGGTTTTTTCATTTTAATTTTTGATAAAAATTCTATAGAGATCGATAGTTCATAAATTTTGGGATTTTAAATCACACTTCCTTCCCAATAAATTGGTGTTCCCCTTGTTTAACCCATGATTGCTATGTTTCATGTCAAACTGGTTTTGATTTGGTTGCCACATTTTCTTGTCCAATTTTACATTGAAAATTGCTCGCTTTAAGAGGAACCTCGCGTAAATGTCGAACATCAACCTAAATATGTCTTTATATGATTTTACCACGATGCTCATACATTCATAGATATGAATACTTGAGTTGATTTATCGCTCTATTAATCTCACAATGGAGGGCCGAACTTGGACTCAAAATCTCAATTTTGAAGATTTTCATTTTAGATGTAGGAATTCTTTTTCTTAGTGAATTAGCTTCAGAATGTAAGATGTGGAAAAAATAAGGTAAAGTATATATTTTGGGTAGTAGAATTCTGATCTTAGTCACTGGTTATTGATAGTCATCCGGATAGTGATTAGAGGAATATTATGAGAATGAATATTATCTCATTTTGATGATTGTGGAAGTCCTTCCTTCCCCTACTCATGTAGGTAAGGATACACCCCATTCTAATATTGAGGATACTACGGTGCACACTTTCCTTTGACGCTTTTGATATTGAGCGTGATACTACCGATTATATTATGGACATTATTATAGTTTTGATTTAGTATGTTGTTAGATGTCGGACCATGGATTATTGTTGACTTTGTTTCACATATGATGCATGATTGTTGTTAGAGACACTTTATATAGATGTTGACATCTTTGTCAAGGAGATGGTTATATATATTTATGGATGTTGTTAGGACATGTAATATTTGGATATATTGAGTAGACCGAGAAAATTGAATTAAAATTGATGATGATATAGTTGTTGATGAAATTGTAAGTGATATTGTTGATTGTCTGGATGTTTTTGTGATTCATTCATATATATATATATATATATTTATGATTTTGATATTATATTTATATTTATTTAGATGTTCTGATATGGCCACGAGGCCGAAGGAGGTATTTGTGTTTTGTAGGTTAAATTATCACAACAAACATTAGGGGATTGGAGACCAACCAAATTAGAATTCTAGATTAATTCAACAAGGTCACCATGGCAACTTGTATTTTGTGTGTGTGTGTGTGTTTGATTGTTTTTAGGGATTCCCATGTGGGGATCACCTTTAAATATGACCAAGGGTTATGTGTATTTATTTATTTGGCTCCCTTGTTTAGGATGTATGTGTTTTATAAGTGATGTGTTTCCCTTTTATTTAAATAATTTTTGGTAAATTAATATGATTAATTACAGTTTACTGACCCCATGATGCCCTTTGAACCGACATAGCCATGTAACCGTTTTAGTGTGGTTGGGCTTGAAGGTCTTAGTCACATGGATGTTAAATTTGGTAAAGATTTAGGCCTACATGTTACAATGTATAAACTAAATAGGTTTTGGGGGCTGATCATTTTCTTATAAACAAATATGAGAACCAGTTTAAGGGGTTACCAAAGTCATTGGATTACATAATTAATGATTCAACTTATCACCCTTGTCACCCTTTCATTAAATTTCTCATGGTCATTTTGGAAATTTGGTTTTTGTTGGTCTAACTGACAATGCTTTACAATTTCTTTACAGAATATTTTTTTCCAAGAATGCAACAAATTAAAAAGGGGCTCCAAGACAACAACTTTCTGCTCTAACATACCACCAATTTGTACCGCTATTACACTATATACACTATATATACCTCTTCAACATGTCTACCACATTGTAAGAGGGAAAAAAGTTTGTACACTTTATAATTATATAATATACAAATGTAAATATTCTTCCACAATTTCTTTATTTAGTAAAAAAAACTCGAACAACTATAAACTAAAATTATAGTGAACAACAACACAATTTCAAATTTTCATATTTCGCAATGCACTGTTTACCACATGTTAATGTTACATAGCTTCGTTTCATTAGTACATATACAATTTGAAATTTGTATGTATTTTCTCACATATTGTCATTTATAACATAATATAAAAACAAAATTTCAACTTAACAAAACAAACTTTAACACCTCAACAACAAAATCTAACCTACATCAAGTCATATATTGCAAAAATAATGAAACAATTATTTTTACATATTCTAATATCGATGATAGGAAGTGGCAGCTTGCGCAGTCTTGTGAAAAAACATTTCACAAATAAATAAACTTCACATAAATTTGACTTACTTAAATTAAAAATCATTTATTTTCTTTTCTAATTTAATTGAATGTAAATATCAAAGATGACCGGGAATATATATAGAGAGGATAGCATGATAGAAATATTGACACTAAGATATAGGGGGTGAACGATATAAAACATGTAACAAGTTTAACAAAAATAAAAATAAATACAAGCTCAATCACAAATGAGTAACAATTTATTATAGTATTCATAGGATTATTTACAATAGAGCCAAAATGTCACACATAAATAAACAAGGTCCAAGTGATACCCAAACGAAAATGCTATTGATAATAATAATAATATAGGGACATAAAGGGAAACAAGGGCTGCGTTACAGCGGTAGTACCTACCATGTAAGGGGTAGGAAAATTGTGGAATGTTATTCTAGGAGTACACTAAATGTTTTTTTTCTATGAATTTATAGCCTTATATTTTAACATGAAATATCAATGTAAGCTGTTATCCAAAATTCACCCCTCAAGGTAAATTTGATAACATGCATCAAATTCTCAAGTCCCAGGCAAATAGATTGAGTCACGGCAAAAATTTCATGTTTCTAGGGTCCCCTCATATTTTTCTAACTCCCCTGTCCAAGTAGAAGAGAGCAAGTTCTGAGGAAAAGTAAGAAAAATTGCAAAAACAGGCTCGGGCCAGAAAAAATCATGAAAAATGGCTAAGTCCTAGTCCTCGCAACAGTCGGGACAGTTGGGACAAAAGGGCGCGAACCGGCCGAAAGGCCGCCAGGCGGTCTGCGCAGCATTTGGGACATTTGGAACAAAGGGACGCGCGGGACGCGGAAATCTGAACTGGCCGAAAAGTTGAAAAAATTGACTAACTAATGAATATTTTGATACAATATATTGATGGAACCATACCTCATTATTTTTAAAATTATGAAATATAAGTGAGTTAGTAGAATATATTACTACATATCGAAAAGTTGATTTTTATCATTCACCACATATATTTAAAAATGAAGTGTAATTATCATATTTTGTAACTTCTAATTTGTAATCTAGAATATATCATGTGTACATCTCTAAATATAATATGTGAAAATATATGAATATGTAAGATGTAAATATTTAAACCTATTATTCGTAAACTTGTAAATATTAAATCATTAATGTAAAAATATGTATATATAATAATCCTACTAAATTCCCACTATAAATAACTCGCTCTCAAATGAAATTTGATTTATATAGCTCCTCGTAGAAAAATTTAGTTGAGCGTAAATCCCATACATGATTGTGGATTTTACACACACACAAGGTGGAAGTATTACATGATAAAAACAATGACACTAAGATAGAGGTGGTGCATTATGTAAAACATTTAACAATTTTAACATAAATAAAATAAAATACAGGTTCAATCATAAATGTGTAACAATTTCATAAATGTTTTGCATTCGGCTCAAGGTTATGGAAATGGTGTTGCAGGTAATGGAGATGGATTTCAATATATTTTGGTGGCGCATGCAGGCTTGAGCTCATGGTTCCTTATTGCATTATATGACGGCCATGTATCAAAACCAGGGGAAGACAACGATGTTGTTATTTCAAGGCTTGGTGGTGTTACCTTAAGGAATATTTCTTCTCGATGGATTTCTTCTACTAGTTTGTTGAATCACTGGCCACAGTAGATCTCTTTTAGTGGTAGTGCGTGCTATGACTATGACTCATATTGATACAGACTCTATGGATGTAGAAGGGTTCAAAGCTAATGGTCAAATCCAAGGTAGTTTTGGTGGCATGATTCTTTCGGAATTAGGTAAATCTGTGAAGAGACATCCTTTGAAGCCTATGGCTTATTGTAAGACCTAACCGTCTGTTTCCATTGGATCTCGGATCTCCAATCTGGAGCATATTTCAAGAGTAGTAGGCTCATTTTAAGATTTAATAATTTATTCTCAAGTCTCCTTGTTCTTCATTACTAGATCTCGACTCATTGGAAGCCTCTTATGGAAGGTAAACTAGATATTTACCCCACATATATAGGTTTTTTCATTATAATTTTTGATAAAAATTCTATAGAGATCGATAGTTCATAAATTTTGGGATTTTAAATCACACTTCCTTCCCAATGAATTGGTGTTCCCCTTGTTTAACCCATGATTGCTATGTTTCATGTCAAACTAGTTTTGATTTGGTTGCCACATTTTCTTGGCCAATTTTACATTGAAAATTGCTCGCTTTCAATAAGGCGAACCTCGCGTGAATGTTTGAACATCAACCTAAATATTTCTTTAAATGATTTTACCGTAGACGCTCATACATTCATAGATATGAATACTTGAGTTGATTTTTCGGCTACTATGAATCTCATAGTGGAGGGCCGAACTTGGACTCAAAATATAGATTTTGAAGATTTCCATTTCAGATGTAGGACTTCTTTTTCTCTTAGTCACTTAGCTTCAGAATGTAAGATGCGGAAAAAATAAGGTAAAGTATATATTTGGGGTAGTAGAATTCTGATCTTAGTTACATGGTTATTGGTAGTCATCCAGATAGTGATTCTGAGGAATATTATGAGAATGAATATTATCTCATTTTGATGATTGTGGAAGTCCTTCCTTCCCCTACTCATGTAGGGAAGGATACACCCCATTGTAATATTGAGGATCTTTGCAGGTACACTTTCCTTCAACAATTTTGATATTGATCGTGATCTGCTAACTATATTATGGACAATATTATAGTTTTGATTTAGTATGGTGTTAGATGTCAAATCATGGATTATTGTTGACTCGTTTCACATATGATGCATGATTGTTGTTAGAGACACTTTATATAGATGTTGACATGTTGTTGGACATGGTTATATATATTTATGGATGTTGTTAGGACATGTGATATTTGGATATATTGAGTAGACCGAGAAAATTGAATTAAAATTGATGATGATATAGTTGTTGATGAAATTGTAAGTGATATTGTTGATTGTCTGGATGTTGTTGTGATTCATATATATATATATATATATATATATATATTGATGATTTTGAAATTATATTTATATTCATTTGGATGTTATAATATGGCCATGAGGCCGAAGGAGGTATTTGTGTTTTGTAGGTTAAATTATCACAACAAACATCGGGGATTGGAGACCAACCAAATTGGAATTCTAGATGAATTCAACAAGGTCACCATGGCAACTTGTATTGTTCGTGTGTGTGTGTTTGATTGTTTTTAGGGATTCCCATGGGGATCACCTTTAAATATGACCAAGGGTTATGTGTATTTATTTATTTGGCTCCCTTGTTTAGGATGTATGTGTTTTATAAGTGATGTGTTTCCCTTTTATTTAAATAAATTGTGGTAAAGTAATATGATGAGTAATTACGGTTTACAACCTGTGATGCATTTTGAACTGAAATAGCCATGTAATAGTCTCGGTGTGGTGGGGCTTGAAGGTCTTAGTCACATGGTTGTTAAATTTGGTAAAGAGTTAGGCCTACATGTTACAATTGTATAAACTAAAGAGGTTTTGGGTGCTCATCATTTTCTTCTAAAAAGGATGAGAACCGGATGAAGGGGGCATCAAAGTCATTGGATTACACAATTAATACCGATTCAACTCGATCACCCTTTGCACCCTTTGCTTAAATCTCTCGGGTCATTTTGGAAAGTTGGTTTTTGTTGGTCTAACCGATGCTGCTTTACAATTTCTTTACACGAGTATTTTCTTTGGGTTTTCTAGGAATACAAAAAATTAAAAAAGGGCTCTACGACAACAAATTTCTGCTCTAACATACCACCAATTTTGTACCACTATTACATTGTATGCCCTATATATACCTCTTCAACATGTCTACAACATTGTGAGAGGAAAAAACTTTGTACATTTTATAATTATATAATATACAAATGTAAATATTCTTCCGCAATTTCTTTATTTAGTAAAAACAAACTCGAACAACTATAAACTAAAAATACGAGACAACAACAACACAATTTCAAGTTTTTCGTATTTGTAATGCACTGTTTACCACATGTTAATGTTACTGATGCTTCGTTTCATTAGTACATATACAATTTGAAATTTGTATGTATTTTTCACATATTGTTATTTACAAAATAAGACAAAAACAATATTTCAACTTAACAAAACAAACTATAACACCTCAACAACAAAATCTAACCTACATCAAGTCATATATTGCAAAAATAATGAAACAATTTTTGTAACATATTCTAATATCAATGGTAGGAACTGGACGCTTCGGATATCTTGTTAACAAAACATTTCACAAATAAATAAACTTCACAGATCTTGTTAACAAAACATTTCACAAATAAATAAACTTCACATAAATTTAACTTAATAAATTAGAAATCATTTATTTGATTTTCTACCTATGGACATATGCCCATTGTGACGTTCCATAAATCGTACCATCTAAAAACTACTCCAAAATGTTGTCATTGAAAATGAAAAGGTAGTTTGACCCGTTTATAATGGCTATCTATTTATTTGACGGAGTACATTTATTACAAGACAAGAAGAACGAACGTTGTGCATCCCTATTGCAATTCTAAAAATTTTTGTCATTTATAAAATTTTGCAAAAGATCCCCTTTTGCATCCCAAAATCTATATCTTGAGTGCTACAAGTGCTCGCCATGATCACGATCACGATTCTCAAAATCAGATTTGTAAGATGATGTAAGGTGCTCAAGGGGGCAGATCTCTTTGAATATCTCTTGCATTCAACTCCTCCTTCTGGTAGATCACTCTTTCTTGAACTCGCCAACCACTTCTGCCCCTAAAATATCAAATCTGGTTCCTTGCGTGCCCAGGAGAAGAAAAACAGAAAATCTGATCGAGCTTGATATTCAGACTATTTTAATGGTGAAAGACATCTCCATATTTTCCTACCAAACTCAAATATCAACATTAACTCCCCTCTTTGTTTGGCGTGTAGGAAATACCAACAAATCATGAAGACTCGCACTTCCAGGTGTGTTTCAGTAAAAATGGGGGAAAATCATATTTAGACTCATAGTTTCTGTTGATCTTCACTTTGAATTTGGGCCATCCACCTAGAGGATTCAATTTTAAAATAGGCCCGTGGTTTCCTTTTTACCTTTTACAACTTATTTGGAAAAATGGAAAAAAATTCCATTTTCTTCGCACCTTCGCCTTTGAGAAATGAGCCTGACACGTTTCCTAAGGTGGGTCCCAAAGGAACCATGGATAAATTCTCCTAATTGACCTTCTTTTTGGAAAGGGTAAAATTTTTCAAGATTTCTCCACAACTCTACCCTTCGAAACACCCCTTATGTGGTTCCCAATGGAACCACGCTTCCTTTTATGCTTTTAGCTCCTTTTTCCCAAAAAGGAAAATTTTCCAAATTTCCCCAAGATCCCACACCTCCGTCGTTGACCGGAGCAATCTTTGACCTTTCATTTATCATTTTTTTAGGCCTTTATGATGTTTTAATCCTTTTGATGACAAGAGGAAAAAGTTCAAAGTTTCCCTCGATTGTCCACCTCCACCCTTTTGACTTGAAACAAACTTTGGTGATGCTTTGTCGGGCTTGTGGTACATTTTGATATTTTAACCCTATTGAGAATAAGAGGCAAAAATTATAAATTTCCCCCAATGGTCCACTTCCTCACCCCCGACATGTCAAAATACCACACGTCACAATGGTGCACCTTGAGATGGTCCCCAAAATTTGAGACCTTGAATGAGCGCGGGCTTGCCATGTGTCATGGCCCGGAAAAAATTATTTGGAGGCTTGAAGCTTTGTGGAAGGTTACATGTGTCGGGGTATGAGGCAATCTCCTTTTCCGTTGAAAAGTCTAAGTAAAGTGAAAAGTGAGCGAGAGGCCTCCAAGTGTCCTCCCGGTGCTACTCCAATGCCAAACCAAAAAGTAGATCTTCAAATGAGCGTCGTTCCTCCACGTGTACAAATTTTGAGTTGAGGCTTTGCGTAGAAATTTTGAAATACCGGGATGAGTCGCATCCAACCAAAAGAGCCCACATTTCCTATAGATGTGAAGATGTAAATTTGACCGAGAGAAACTCCTAGAAAATCGTAAAATGCAGAAAAATGACCATTTGAGCCCTGGAGATGAAAATTTCTCCAAGGACGGGAAATTTAGGAAAGTTACAAGCCTTAGATACATTCATTTTTCTTCAAGTATTCATGGCAAAAATGAAAAGGACAACAAATCTCGACTATGGAGAATGGAAATAATGGGAGAACCCGTGTTTTCGAGACGAACAGAGAATGGGAGACCCAAATTATAGACCTTTTCCAGAGGAATAAAGAAACGAGAAGACAAATATGGACCCATTCATTATCTATGACCCCGAAGTTAAAAATGGCAACAAAGATTAACCACGTAGAACATGGGGAAATAAAAAGTGACAGAGGTCGTAAATCTATAGATTTCCAAAGGTGAAATGGGGCTAGACTATTTTGAGCGAAACAAAAGGGATTCAACAAGTTATTGAACTCTTTTAACTACGATAGGGAAATAAGGATGCTATGATTGAAAAATGTATCTTGAATCTAAATCTCCCTTAAATCCTAAGATTTCTTTCTTGTTGTCACATCAGATTCACTTTTGTAGTTAGGATAAAAATTTAAAAATTGGATAAAATTTTGAGAAACATAAGCGTAACATAAGAATGTGCGAATTAGAAACTTTGTATGCAATTTGAAAGATGGCAAATAATAATGTAAGTTATGGAGATTGTTGTAAGGGATAAAGAGCTAACCTAAATGGTCAAACTATAAGTCAAATGTGAAATGAATTTAAGAAACTGTAGGTGGAAAAAGGAAAAATGTATTCTTGCATCGTAATGTTCTTGGAATGTTAATCATAACTAAGATGTAATCACGGTAATGATGTGTGTGGGATTGCCAATCCTTGGGTCCCTTTTATTGTGGTTGGGTCATTGAGAGTATTCATTCATTAGGGAAGTGTGGCATCAATATGTATATGGTGTTTTCATGTGTCTATGTGAGTCGATAACTTATGTAAGTGTCTTATGAGTTGTTAGGTTTCTCTGCTTAGATCCTTGTGGTTCTTTGTAGTGAGCAATGTAAGTCAACAAAAATATTATCCTTGTATTATTACTATTGTATTTGTGTGTTTAAATTGTGGGTGGTACACCTTATTCCTCCAAGTCAACAAACCCTCATTACTCCACCCATTCACCTAAATCCTTCTTGGGAGGATTTTCAAACCCATTGGGTTTCTATACAAGAATGGGAAAGGGGTTCAAACCATATGAACCAGCTTCCCCAAAAAAATAATATGAGGGGAGTGAAAAGAACCTACATGGGTTGCCCTTGAAGCCATGAGGTTTAAGAGGGAAAATCCCTCCCTCTTCCTCCACAAAACTCAAAAACCCATAAAACCATATGATGGGTAGAGAAAAAGAAAATAAACATACCCAAGGAAATATACAAAACATGCAAGAAAACACACATTTCAACTATAAAAATCTTATATATAACATGATGAAAAACATAGAATGAGATCAAAATCCTACCTCCAAAATCTCTCCAACACTCTAAGCTTTTCCCACTTCTTTATCCAAGAAAATTCTAGCTCCAAAAAGCCTCCAAGCACCAAGAAAAACTAAAAAAGGTTCTCTTTCTCCCCATGAGGGAGAATTTGAAGAAAATCCAACAAATTTCCTCACCAATGAGGGGGTGACATGTGTCACCCCTTTGATCCCTCCAAGTCAAAGATTCCCAAAATAAAAAGAAGAAAAGATAAATTCACTTTAAACACTCTTCTCCCAAATTGCCTAAAAAGAAAATAAAACAAGTTTGTGCAACTTTTTACAAAACACACATACCAATCCATCTTACATGGATGGTGATAAAAGAGAGGCAAAATGGGAGAAAAACTCCCTCTATGCCTTGAAATTAATCCCCTCTACCTAATAGGTAGGATCCAAGGGATTATTTTCATGATAAGTGAACTCCCAAAACTAAAAGGGGTCACTTAAAATGCCATAATTAGCCCAATTTCGGGTTTGGAACTTTTGGGCACAAGTCTAGAAGATGTGGGGCACACTCAGGGGTTCACATGTGACCCTAATCCTCTCTAATTAACCCACACTTAAACCAAATACAAATATTAATGCATGTGGGGACCCTTAAGTCCCCAAAACTAATTTACTTAACAAAATAAACACCTACACAAACTTAATTCTACATGACATACAACATTACAAATTAGGGTCACTCATGGTGCCCACATAATGAAATCAAACACGGGGGCCTCAAAGAGCTAACATGCTTAGGATTTAGCCTCGTGGGCTATTTGTCCACCATTTGCGTAGCCGCCCTGAAACCCATGTTCTCCTGTGACTTGTCACCTGCACACTCAATGCACACATTAAACACACTTGTCCAATATAGTGTAAATCAACTACTCAATGAGCGATCAATGAAATCTATGTTATCATAACATCATCATAAAATCGTTAATGTGAAATCATGCGCAATTACACACAATTCACCATGAGTTAGCCATAGAGATAAATATAAACGACATACATCCATGCTATCATGTGTTCTCATCAATAAATTGAATAATTTATACCATTAATACATGTGACTAAACTAAGTATCCAACATATATCAAATGGGCCCAAATATCATAGCAAATATGTTAGTATCCTCACCATCTAATGAAATATGTTAACATGTTAATCAAAGCTAAATTGGCGCTACACAACCAAATCACCATACATGTCCATGAAGATCAAACAACATGACATAATGTCTAAAATATATCAAATCACGTCTATAAATAAAGAAGTCAACAACTAACTAAGGCTATAAAAATGTGGGCAATACAAGTCTTAACAAAAACCACGGAGTTTATGAGGGAGATGACTAGGCTTAACAACATCCAAATAGATCGTGCAATAAGAACTTCCTTTAAGTAGACCCTTGCCAACTACAACTACTCTACTCCCACAACCTACACCGAAACCTTGGCTTCCATCTTTGTATCCACAACCACCATGCTACCCTAGCCATGGAAAAACAGAACATGACCACTACCTTCTATAACTCTAACATCCAAAACCCCACCAAAGGAAACGATCTGAATTAGAGTCAAACCCTTCTACAAAAAGGAGCCTTTGACCTACGGAAAGGAGCCAAAACATGTGGACAACAACCGAGTCATGGTTTTTGGGCACGCTATTTAAATAGGGCATAGGCATGGGATGAGGGAAGAATTCACGAACCGAAAACTCACAAAGATCCATTACCATGCTCAAATATTCTCCCGTCACCCTACATAGAGACCCCATTTAGTGTTAGGGCACAAGAATAAGAACCGCTTGAAGAAATCATTGTAATATAACATAAAAATATCACCCAACATTGTCACATAGCTTTATTGATCTTCTACCAATATGGAGGATGAAATTGGGCTCAACGCCCTCGACATCTAGGAACTCCACGGGAGAAGGACATGGCTTGTTTTTGCTGATGTGGAAGGAGATTAAATCGTGGCCCATATATGATGTCGCTGCAAGTAAAACTAATACCTAGAATGGGATTCGAACTACCCACTACCACCACTCTAGCTACTTGCACCATATTTTTCATTTCATCATCAAAATAATCTATGTTAGAAGATGGCCGATTAGAAACTTTTTCCCATGGAGCTATGTTAACCACCACGAGTATCAAATGCAACAACATGATAAATATCATGATGAACACCAAATTAAATAACAACAAGTTTTATTTCTATTTTCGATGGACATGTACTAATAGAGATATCGCACATAAGCAATCGAACAATACTCTCATGATTCAAGTACTCTTGAAGATTTTCTTCTTGTCCATTTACAAACATAATACTCCCAAAAATAAAGATGCAATCAAAGGAACTTCCAAGAACATTTATTTTGTTTTTGTCATTTGTCCACATAAGTGTCCCACCTTAAATTAGAGGGAAAATAGGGGTAGAATACTCTAAACTAATTACAATCTTTTAGCATCAATTTTGTTAAATGATGTTCAAAACCGAGTTGTATTTTGTTTTGAGGGTAACAAGAATATAATATTTTCCATGCACAAAACACAATTTATTGTTTTCTTCCTTATTCTATCATAGGATTTATAACGCAGGGGAATTTTTAGCGGAAGAATTTGAAGGTTTTCAAAATATTTTTAAATAGGTAGCTTCTTTCGCATTCATGTCTTCTTGACAATTTTTTTGATATTTTGAGTCTTGATATTACTATCTTGTTTTTAACTATTAACTATTTCACATAATGCTAGTAGCCTATGGTTTCATACTATATTTCATTTGCCTCATGATGACCACTAACAAGATCAACTTCACAAACTTCTAAATCATTATCAAGAATAGAACCGTATTTGTAATATTTATAAAAATTTGTTCTTATATGAGATTAGTATTGACTTTTTGATAAATGTTATTTGAAGCCACTTTGGTTTAGTGAACACAAGGTTACAATATTTCAATTAACAAGGCATATAATTGTTCACTTTTGGCATTTTCTTTGAGTAGTGGTTGATCCTAAATATCTTGAACTAGTTGGTTTAATCATTATTAATAAAGAATAATATGCCCTTTTCCAACATTTAAGGTGTGTGTTCTGCTACAACATTAGTTATTTAATCTTTAATTAAATGACCATCTATTTTTCGCTAAACATTAGATCTATATGGTTGTTGGGTCTCTTTTTAATCAATTCCGATTTCAATCTTTTCTTCTAGAAAGATTGAACCAAATTTACATCATGTATTGTGGGTATTTTTTCTCTTATTTTCACCAACTTCGCAATGCATAACACAATTTAAAGTACCCAACAATTATATGGTAAGTAAATCCTATTTCTTTTTTATTGTCTAGATTCATAGTTTTAACTCGTTTTTATCCGAACAAAAATGTAAATGGATTTTATCGGTTAAGAAACTTAATTCAATATACTTGTTTTTTCCAAACATGAAATATTCACAAGATAAGAAGCTTGACATGGATGCTCACTTCACCGTGGGATGTATTGGATGAAGCTGCCATAGTTGCAACACATGATGTAAAAAGGTCTAGAACATTTACGTGAGAAAGTTGTCTGGTCCTATAATATCACTTATATAGATGGTTCTTAACATTTATGGAGGCTATTCATTTTCATGATTTGTGACGACTATAGTAGCAATTTTCGTACAAAGAGTATTAAATGATGGACACAAAATATGGAAAAAATACAATAAATACGGAAAAGAACGATAATTTGTATATATAAAAATATGATAATTTTAATAATTAAACATAGAACTATAAAACAAAACAAAAATCATTTACGTGACAAATATTTTTGACTTAAACTTAAAACATATATGAATTAACTAAAATGACAGAATAACATATATTTTCTGCCTGTAATTTCCTTTAATTAATATGGTACAAGCTATTACAAAAATAACAAATTCCAAATAGATTCATTGGATTCTAGATAGTTCCAAAGTTTTTGGCTTTTACTTTTCGGTAAACAGATTTGACAAATTTGTAATTATTCACAGTTGCATTTTTCTAAACTTTTTCTGAATTTTTAACAATCAAATCCTGAAATTTTTGGAGTTCCATACGGTGAACTAGGGAGAATCCAAAAATACGGAAAATTTATAATAAAAAACGGTTGTATTTTGTAACCATGGTGATGACTAAAAGGTAGTGCTTTTGACAACAAACTTGCGTGATCTTTTAATAGACAAGCAGTGTATTATAATATTGCTAACAATATTGAATATATGATTTATACGCAGGTCTATAAGTAGCATGATTTAATACATATACAATTAACACAAACCATAGCCAGTGAAATATTTATTAATTGTATTATAATATGCACACACGTTTTTGTTCAAGGTTCCTGAAAGCTTGCCATTTGATGAGGCTTCCCTATTGTTATCTAATTGAATTACGGTTTACAACCCCGTGATGCACTTTGAACTGACATAGCCATGTAACCGTCTCAGTGTGGTGGGGCTTGAAGGTCTTAGTCACATGGCTGTTAAATTTGGTAAAGAGTTAGGCCTACATGTTACAATGTATAAACTAAATAGGTTTTGGGGGCTGATCATTTTCTTATAAACAAATATGAGAACCAGATGAAGGGGGCACCAAGTCATTGGATTACATAATTAATACTTGATTCAACCGATCACCCTTGTCACCCTTTCCTTAAATTTCTCAAGCGTCATTTTGGAAAGTTAGTTGTTGTTGGTCTAACTGACAATGCTTTACAATTTCTTTACACAATAATTTTTTTCCAGAATGCAACAAATTAAAAATGGGCTCTAAGACAACAACTTTATGCTCTAACATACCACCAATTTTGTACCGCTATTACACCGTATACACTATATATACCTCTTCAACATGTCTACAACATTAAGAGAGCGAAAAACCTTTGTACACTTTATAATTATATAATATACAAATGTAAATATTCTTCCACAATTTCTTTATTTAGTAAAAACAAACTCGAACAACTATAAACTAAAAATACAAACAACAACAACACAATTTCAAGTTTTCATATTTGTAATGCACTGTTTACCACAGTTAATGTTACAAGGATTCGTTTCATTAGTACATATACAATTTGAAATTTGTTTGTATTTTTCACATATTGTCATTTACAACATAAGACAAAAACAAAATTGCAACTTAACAAAACAAAGTATAACACCTCAACAACAAAATCTAACCTACATCAAGTCATATATTGCAAAAATAATGAAACAATTATTTTTACATATTCTAATATCAATGGTAGGAAGTGGCCGCTTCAGCAGGTATTGTTAAAAAAACATTTCAGAAATAAATACACTTCACATAAATTTGACTTACATAAATTAGAACTCATTTATTTGCTTTTCTACCTATAGACATGTGCCCATTGTGACATTCCCTAAATCGTACCATCTAAAAACTACTCCAAAATGTTGTCATTGAAAACGAGAAGGCAGTTTGACCCGTTTATAATGGCTATCTATTTATTTGACGGAATACATTTATTACAGGACAAGAAGAACGAACGATGTGCAGCCCTATTGCAATTCTAATACAGGAAAAGAAGAACGAATGAAGCGCGACTCTATTACATGAAAAGAAAAACAAATGCAACGGATAAGAATGACGCGCTTCAAATAATATTTGAGAACATTACAAATTCAACAAGCTCGTTCCCGTCTACCTACCTTTGACTATCTGTTTTTTTGGGTGTATAAATAAGTGAAGATCGCCTGTTGTTTATCATTCGTAAAACAATATATCAAGACTCAGTATATATATCATTCCTAGAACAATATATCAAGACTCAGTATACATAACAGATATGGAATACTCGAAAGCAACTTGGTATTGTTATTTCTTCTTTCTCAAGTATTTGTTATTTTTATAAATTCAATCTATTTTACCGTAGGGAATGCATCTGCTGTTCTCTTTATTTTAATAATTTGCGGCGACCGATTTTATTGGAATTCATTTGACAGGATTTTAGTGGTGCTGGCAATAATTGGGCCATTTGCTGTGAAGGGTGATGCTGTTGTAGACACGGATGGAGAAGCTTTGAATTCCAGTAGCGAGTACTTCATTTTACCTGTGAATGGCGGTGGTCTGGGTTTGCAGATGCGCAATAACACCTGTCCGATGTATGTCAATTACGAGAAGGACAACGATGGCCTTCCTGTGGTATTCACGCCTTACTTGTCTGGAACTGTAATCGAGGAGAATGCCGATCTGAAGGTGGTGTTCTCTGCTTCTACAATCTGCGTTCAATCGACGCGATGGGTGATTGCTACGGATTCAGATCTAAACAAAACATTCATTGCTACAGGGGGCGACTCTTCATCTTCTTCCATCGATTTGAATTACTTCAAAATCGTCAAAAGTGACAATTATTATCAGCTCGTTTTCTGCCCTACGGTTTGTGATACTTGCAGGCCTGTTTGTGGATCACTCGCTACTTACAGTGACGAAGATGGAAATGAATGGCTAGTTGTTGATCAGGACGACTCACTCCCATTCCAAGTGCAGTTCAAGAAAGCATAAACGGCTCTAACATTTTTAATATATTTTAGTAATGTAAATCTACAAAATAAACCCATGTTGACTTACGTTCGACATGGATGGATGTTTGGTGCTTGTCATTAAATTTCAATATGTTTAAGCAAAAATAAAAAATTCCCCAATAATTTTAACGACTAAATATGGTTCTCTTTTGATCGCATTCATGTTGCGTCTCTATGTAGGGGATTTTATTACAATAATAAATATAAATTCAATGCACGTTTACAAAATGGGATTTTAATGAAGTGTGTTATGTAAATTTTTGGGATAATTTATTTTCATAAAAACTTTTTGAGGGTCGTAATTTCAGACTATACCACATGTTTAGCACCTCGTCTCAATTCGTAGCGTTGTTTTGTTTATGACTAGCAAAAGCATTCATAGATGCTTGTGAAAGGCCAATAGGCACGAATAGCATATACTTTTGTTCGCTAAAATGTTTTGATATGATGTTTTTATAGACTAACTTAGTGAACTATTTTTTTCTTGGTGTTTTTAATGCGATGTGGAGGAAACCAATATTGATAGATTTAACATATGTGAAACCTGGACAATGATTCTATATCAAGCCCAATTTTAATTTCATGGTGTTAACGTTTTTAGATAGACCATAGACCATATGGGAGTAACTATACTAACTCAAAACTACCACTTAAAGCTCAAACCGTAAAACCTCTAGTTTTGTCATCAAGGTTTTCTATGGTGAAAGAAAAGTGGACATCTAAGAAAAGTAGCTATATAATACATCTATGTAACCCAACTCATGTCATAAAATTATTCTAAAAGTGAAATTCTTAAGTGGTGCTTCATATGACATATTAGCTAAATGATGATAATGTATGTAATTTGTCTATAATTGATGTAAACAAGGGAAGACGACCACCTTACAAGGAACATTATTATTTATGAAGGCGTGTACTCAATTCAATTTTAGGCTTCTCTATCTCATTTATATATTTCCATATCCATAGAATACTCCAAATATGTTTTTCCCCATAGAAATCCATACATCTAGATTGTGCCCTAGAAAGGAAAAATTATTCTTCGAATGGATTAGAGTAAAGTCTATGTCCATCAAAATAATTATTTCATACATAAATGTCAAGTGTGTTTATTTAAGAGATGCACATGACTCGGCTTTCTCAATGCACTCAAACAATTTATAATGCCGATAAATGTGACTCCATGGATTGTTATGATTGCAAGATCTCATAGTATGAGATGTGATCCCCTAATACAATATTTGCATGGGCTACATGAAATGGTTTTTCACTTATAAGATCACGAAGATAAATCTATCTAAGATGAACAACCATGTCAACACTTTATCAAATGCCTAAAGATTTAGGGAATGTATGAGCAATAATTATTCTTCATGTCTTGTTTACTTGTTGCGTGTGGAGTGGGGTATTTTCACACTATTTGAGAGGGTAGCATGGCACTCACCTTGTGTTGGATCCTTTCTCTTTGAATCTTTGAGTTATTTTGTATTTACTAATACTTCCATATTATCATTAAATAAAAATTTCATGTCAATATTTTAGAAATCATAATTTTATACAAAAGCAAACAAGACATGTTTATAAATAAAAATATTTATATGTTCTGCTTTTGAATGAAGCCTGGTTTTAGAAATAAAGTCTATCCGAATTGTAGTGCTCTTATAATTCTAAATATCTATTAGAGTAGGTATTTACCTTAGCTCATGTTCACCTAGGTACTTTATTTACCTTTATTGTATTTATCCTCACCCACTTATGTGTGTGGATATTTCTTTTATCTTATTTAGATATTAGGAGATATTATCTAGTTGTTAGGTATAGTTCTTTCCTTGATCTATGGTATTGACTAGTTCTTTCCTTGATCTATGGTATTGACTAGATCCTTGATGTCTAGTTCTCTCCTAAATCTATGGTCTTGACTAGTTCTTTGATGACTAGTTATTTCCTTGATTTATGGCTTGATCTACGACCTTGACTGGTTCTTAAATTGTTATTCCTTGCCTATTTAAGCAAGGCCCATTCTCAATGTATTGCATTGAGTTCCATAATAATATATGATATTGTTTCTCATTTGTTTGCAAAGGTTTTATGTAAAGTTATTCTAGCGAATTGCTTTCATCTTATAGATTGTGGTGTTTGATTAGCATCTATGTTCTTGGCTTGGTATGATCTGGTTATCATTCCTTTCAATATCATCTTACTTTTATCTGGTTGTTCTTTTCATGTTCCTTTATTTTTCTCGGATATCAGCTTGTGATTCTTGTTGGTTATGGTAATCTTGTTGGGCGTGTGCTTTTTTCTCTTTTTGTGCTCATTGCTTTATTTGGGTGTTACCCATTTCATTGTTCTTGGGTAAGATCCTAGTAAAAAAATCATTTTTCATTAATAAAAAAATCTCATCTTACAACTCTAGTTGTGATAATTTTTAAGGTCAAATTGACTACAATAGAATTAATTACTTTATGATCTATATCGAGATAAATATATTTCAATTTTTATTATTTATAAAAAAATCTTAAAATAATTATGTGTTTATCATCATTCCACAATGACCCATGGATGTTGTTGTTAGTTTATTATACACCTTATATTTCAAATTTTTCATTCATGTCTTTATCATATATAACAAATAAGACGTCATCTAGTAAAAATATTAACACCAAGGAAAAATATAATAAAAACTAATGTTTATTTGATGAAACTTTCCTAGGTTCATCTCCCTTTGTAAAATAATGAAGAAAAATCTTACTATGGCTACAATGATATAGGTTAAAATCATATGCTTTGGATGATATTTGCAATAAAATCATGTCACTTTTCATGACAAAAAATCATATCTTGATCGATTCATCAAGAGATTAAAAAGATATTTTTCTTGATGGGTTTTGTAGTGCCCTCTTCCCTTTGACGCCTTTTTGATACCGATCATGATCATGCTGATTATATTATGGACTTTATTATAGTATGATGTTGGATGTTAGATCATGGATTATTGTTGACTTGATTTAGTTATGAAGCTTGATGATTATTAGAGACATTTTGGATATTGATGTTGATATACTATTTGACATGGTTATATTATGGATGTTGTTCAGACATGCGATATTTGGATATTGTGAGTAGACCTAGAAATAAAAATTATTTGATGATGATATAGTTCTTGAGTAAAATTACAAATGATCTTGTTGGTTGCTTGGATGTTGTTGTGATCCATATATCTAGATGATTTTGGAATTATATTTATATTATTTTAGACGTTCTGATATGGCTAAGAGGCCAAAGGAGGTATTCTTGTTTTATAGGTGAAAATATCACAACAAACATCGGGGGATTGGAGACCAACCACATTAGAATTCTAGATGAATTGTGAAAAGTCACTATGGAAACTTGTTTTTGTTTGTGCATGTTTGTGCGTGTTAGGGATTCCCAAGGGGGGGATCACCTTTAAATGTGACCAAGGGGTTATGTGTATTTACTTATTGGTTCCTTTTTTTTATGTTTGCATGTGTTTATTTTGTGGTGCATTGACCCTTTCATTATTCATTAAATGATGTGTAATATTATGAATAATCATGTTGTTAAGTTAATTAATTAAAATATTTCATAAGAAAGTAATTAATAGAGTTTTTGGTCTTGAATTAAAGTGTTGTAAGAGATGTGTAAGTGATGTCTAAGTTAACTTTTGAGTGTGAAACACTCCACCTTCTTGGAAATTCAAATTTTTCCTTGGAGGCTGATTTTCGAGGCTTGTGGGACAAGTTAAATTTGTCTCATACCTCTTAAATTTATTTACCAACCATACATATGGTTGCAGAGTTGAAATTAGACTCTTATAATGCTTTTTGAGAAGACAAATTGTAATTTTTAATTGCACTTTTCTTACATGGTTTAATTTCATCTGTTTGGGGTGTGGGTTGGATTTGAGTATGTAAGTAAATTATCATATTATTCACCCACCAGTTTATTATGCATTGGAGATTGAAGTTGACTTTTTGTTGGAGTTGAGGATGTGTGATGTGGCATACTACATGGATCCACCTCATCCTCTTCTCTTCCCTCTTCTATTAAATTTGAATTGCTTGCCTTGTTTTGGGTTGCTTCACTTTTGGAAACTCCTTTGGGGGTGAATTCTTTGCTCTTTTAGAGCTCTTGCTTGGAATTTTTTTGAAAGATTGTTGCATGCTTGTGCTTGGCTGATTGGGATTGCTTACATTGGGATAAAGCTTGTTGTTTTGGAACTTGGAACAACTCCATCATGGAGAGGTACAAGATTGGCTCGTGTAATGCTTCTCTTTCTGTTTATGAAATTATTATTGTTGTGAATGTTTTTTTATGTTTGTGGGATGTTGGGTAGATGGCCTAGGTATGGTGTAGGAGAAGAGTATGGGGTTCATTTTTTCGGAAGAACAAGTGTTTTGGGGAGGTAAAAGTGTGGAGGGAGTTGGGCTTTGGCTTCCACCTTAAAAATAAATAGCTTACATTTCCTTACTTGTTATAGTGTGCCATAAGAGGTTGGGGAGACATAAGGAAATGTGAGGAATAAGGGGTACTTGGGGAGGCATAAAGGCATGTAAAGGCTTTGATATACTATGTTTATGTGGTTTGAAATTAGGTGGTGATACCCATTTCCCCTATGGGAGGCACACGTAGCATCCCCATAGTTTCTTACTCCTTTGGCTTGTTGGATGAAGCCTTAGTTTTGTTTCTCATGTTTTAATGTAGTTCCAAAATACATTATATTCGACCGTGTTTTAAATGTGAAATTTACATGTGTGTTGTGGAATCCTATTGTTTTCATGAGTTGAAACACATCTTTTGTTGCGTTGTGGTTGGGGCTCAGGGGCCAATGAAGAAGGATGGCTTCTTCTTATCATTTGGATGTCTTGGTCGGGTGGAGAGCGTTTCCTTTCCCTTGCTCTTGTTGTGATCAAAATTGGAAGAATGATAAATCTACATGTTGTTGTTCTAGAGTAAAGGAAAATGAAATAAAACAGTTGATAGTCCCTTGTTGAGATAAATCTTATTGTAACCTTCCCACTCGAAGTGGATGAACTTGTATATGTTTTGTAATGGAAATATGTTGTATTGAATAGGAAAGTTGTAATTTTGAAATGTAAGGGAGAGATATAAACTTTGTTTTGTTGTGAAGGAAAGAGATGTATTTTGTATACTTGTATTGTGAAAGTCAACAAAAAGAGAAGTTGTAAAAGTAGGAAATCTTATATTTGAAATAAAATTTACATTCCTTTCCACAATTGGAACTATTCCTGTTTAAAATATGAGTTCAAAATGTATTTTAAATCTCTGTTCGAAAGGAAGAAATGCGTGTGAGGAAAATACATAACTCTTTCTTTTGAAATGTGTAAAACTGGAAATTAGAATTACATTCAGGTTTTGAATAGTTTGATTTGAATCAATGAAATGTAATAGATTAGAATTGGAACAAATTATAATACTTACAAGAAGAAAATGGAAAATAGACCCTTTAAAATTTGATCTATGTTTTGTATTTTCAAACTAGCAATTATTTAATCCAAAATGCACAAACCAAACCTACAACAAAGAAATAACAAATGAAACATTAAATTGGACATAATAAGATATAAAAGAATTCATCTAGACATTAACACTTAAGGAATTTTTTAGAAAATTTAGAAAACTCGGGCTCAAATCGTTTCATTGTCGTTTTGCTGTCAAAGTTGTAAATTTTCAAATTGGAGCTCAACCAAACAAACTTACCTTCCAGATCCATCCTATATCCATCTAAGAGTAATTATCCATGTTTAATGGAAAATTTGAGGGAGGAAGAAGATCAATTGATTAACAATTCATAAATTAAAATTTAGAAGTTTTCTTTTTAAAGCCTATAGATCGTTTTCATGAAATCAACCCCTTAAACTTTATCAAAACAAAAATTTAATGTTTCCTATGTAAGGAGGACGTCGAGAGATTTCCAAAATTCATTTTTTTCTAAAACTAACTTCCCAATCAAAAGTTATGGCCTCCTGAAGTTTCCCTTCATTTGGCTTCAAAAATAATTCTAACTGTAAAAAAATAAAAATAAAAAATAAAAAATAAAAAATTGGTAAAATTTTCTAAGTTTTCTCCACGGCCTCGTTGGCCCGCAACCAATTAGGTTCTTCCACATGGAGTCACAGGGCATCGGCGGAGGAACAGATCACTCAAAACCTAGCGCTTCGAAAAAAAAAATTGGGAATTTTTTTCTAAGTTCTCCCCACCCCGCCAACCCGCAACCAATGGATGGCTGACACGTGGCACCTTGGGCATCGGTGGAGGCATGGATCATTTTGATCCCTTAGCAATTTTCATAAAAATGGAGAAAATTCTAAAAATTCTCCAATGGCCCAACTTTCCCTAGATTTGGGAAATACTGACACGTGTCCTTTCGGGCTCGCGTGCGCATGGAGGCAAATCATGCTTTTGTCCCAAAAAGGGAAACAAATGCTAAAGGTCTTCCCTGCTTCGCCGGCATGCTCATGGGAAAAATTTGCTTCCCCACCCCACCGGTCCGCATTCCTCCTCCAGGTGAAAATTCTCTCTGAAGTCCGCAGGCCCACACATGGGAAAATTTTCTCCTGCAGATCCGTAGACCCGCTCTTGGGAAACTTTTCCTCTCAAGGTCACTGGCTCATATGTTGAGAAATATGAGGAGTTATGAGGACTTCTTTATATCACCAAAAAGGTGAGGAAATTTCCTATCTAATGGGAATGTTTTTGTAAAGTTTTGAGTTCATATTTTTGAGAAAAATTAGGTTTAATCTTGTAAGCTCTTTAGAAAGTGGTATATGTGAGAAATTACCCTCTTAACCTAATTGATCAATCTAACCCTAAGTTTTGACCTTGTGATCTTTTATAATTGTCATATTAACTATGATGTAAGCTATTAATAGTATATTAGCTTTGAAAATTCCTTGCGATGACTTTGTTGTCTTGTAACCTAATTGTAGACTCTTGTAATAAACACAAAAATAATTATTCCATAATTTTCCTAACTAATCCTAGGATGCTCTTGGGTCTCAAGTGGGTTGTTTTAGTGGGTGTTACAATTGACATTAGAAAAGTGGTTCAAAATCTTGGGCCTTTGGGCACACTAGAAAAATTGAGACGTGAACTTTAAACCTAGCACACTTTTAAATCTAGAAAACAACTTAGTTTAGAGATTACACATTTTAGTAAACATGGAAGCAAATTAAAACCTAGAATAAGGAGCTAAATATTGTTTTTCTCTCGTGTAGGAGGTACAGCAAGATGAGGGGACTTTTCACATAGACATAGGCATACCACCTCTAGATCATGTTGTAGCAGACCATCGTACTACGATTTTGGAAACTCTTTAGGATGTTAATGCCGCTCTACACGGAGGGACCGTAGGGCCACATTATATTAGACATGATAGGGTGACACCCATTGAGGATCGTGCATCTCCTCATAATAGCGAGGAGAATATAGAAGAGAAATCCCATGTGGATTCAACTAGAGTAGTGTCACCACAAAGGGACGGGAGACCGGGTTTCGTGGACATGAGAGAGGTCTTAGAGCCCTAGGCTCAGGGATGAGCATGCAGAGAGAGACATAGACGCCATCAAACAAATTATCCATGATTCTATCGATAACATCACATAGATATTCCATTCCAGCTAGGTTGTGATCCTTCCACGCTTCTCATTTTTCCTTTTCTTCCACTCATATCTTCTCTTTAAGTTCTTCCAGGATATTTTTGGGTAATCAAATTGACTCTTTATGACTTTCGGAGGCATTTATTCTTGAATAATAATGACATCTTAACCTAATTGTTTATCTTCACGATGTTCATTATCATCTAAAGTTGAAGACTGAATATTTATATGGCCTTCATCTTCTTTTTGGGCACAAACAACCTTTTGTAATGTCTAAAAAAATTCAAGCTCTTCATTCTCTGTTTGATTGAAGATATTCATTCTTTCAAAATGAACAGTTGGAACATTGGTGGTCTCCCCAACAAAACTAAGTTCATAGTCTACATAGTTGCATCCTATGGAAAAATCATTGAACATTGGTGGTTTCCTCCACCCGTGCTTTCAGGCTACCTCGTCCAGGCGTAGTCCCTTAAGAGCCTTAAGGCCCAAACACGCCATATATTTAATGGGTGATTTATCGACTCCATGGCACCTAGAGATGTCTCATCAGATCTAAAACCTCCATGTTGATGACATTTATGAAAGCCTCTCGTGGTTTTCTCCATCTCCATCCGATTCCCTCGTTGTCTATATTGTTTGCA
Source organism: Taxus wallichiana var. yunnanensis (assembly GCA_018340775.1). NCBI lineage: Eukaryota > Viridiplantae > Streptophyta > Pinopsida > Cupressales > Taxaceae > Taxus > Taxus wallichiana. Next base: position 233,930,509 of record CM031241.1, read on the forward strand.
AACGCACAAAATAGTGCAATTTAGTCGGTGTAAGGTAAGGCAGCAAGAGGATGTAGTTTGCAAACAAGATCATGGGACCAAACCAACTACGCCAAAATGTCGGGGTGGTCAAGTGAATGCTAGTGGAGGCTTATTTTTGGTTCCCTATGCTCCCCATGCTTTCAAAGCTACCCTTCGGGCGTAGTCGCTTAAGAGCCCTAATGCCCAAACATGCGATATCTTCGACGGGTGATTTCTCATACTGTGGCACCTAGAGATATCTCGTTAGATCCAAGAGCTCCACGTTAGGGACCTATAAAACATCCTCTCACATTTTTTCTGTCTCCATCTAGTTCTCTCGTTGTCTATTGTTTATAAATGTGTAAAATAGTGCGATCCTGAGTCAATGTAGGGTTGCAGAGGATGTAGTTTACAAACGGAATCTCGTGGGACTGAACCAACTATGTCAACATGTCTCGTGTGGCTGGGTGATTTATAGTGGAGGATTTTTTTGGTTCCCTATGCTGCTCGTGCTTTTAGGCTACCCCATCCGAGCGTAGTCCCTTAAGAGCCCCGATTCCCAAACATGCCATATCTTCGACGAGTGATTTCTCAGACTCCATGGAACCTAGAGATGTCTTGTCATATCTGAGACCTACACATTGGGGACCTCTACAAAATCCTCTCGTATTTTTCTCCATATCCATCCGATTCTCTCACTGTGCTATTGTTTGCAAAAGCGTGAAATAGTGAAGTCTGAGTCAATGTAGGGCTGCCAAAGGCTTTAGTTTGCAAACGGAAGCTCATGGGACCAAACCAACTACACCAACACATCTAGGTGGCCTAGTGAATGCTATTGGAGGATTTTTTTGGTTCCCTATGCTCCCTATGCTTTCGAGCTACCCCATCTAGGCGTAGTCGCTTAAGAGCCCTGAGGCCCAAACATGCCATATTTTAAACGGGTTATTTCTCAGACTCTATGGCACCTAGAGACATCTCATCAGATCCAAGACCTCCACATGGGGGACCTCTACAAAAGCCTCTTGCGGTTTTCTCCATCTCCATCTGGTTATTTGGTTGTGCTATTGTTTGCAAATGCGTATAATAGAGCATTCTTAGTCAGCAGTAGGGATTCCATACACCGTAGTTTACAAACGGAAGCTCATGGGACCAAATCAACTACACACCGACATTGGGGTGGCCTAGTGAACACTAATGGAGGCTTTGTTTCAGTTCTCTATGCTCCCGTGCTTTCGGGCTACGCTCATCCGGGTGTAGTCCCTTAATGTACCCGAGGCCCAAACACCCCATATCTTCAACGGGTGATTTTTTGGACTCCATGGCACCTAGAGATGTCTCGTCAGATCCAAGACCTCCATTTCATGGCACTCTACAAAATCCTCTCATGGTTTTCTCCATATCCATTCAGACTAAGTAAGTGTAAGGTTGTCCATTCCCAATCACATGAATAATATAGGTGGTTCATACAATATAGGTGGTGAAATTAGAATTTTAATAAGATATTTTTATAATATAGGTGGTGAAATGAGAATTTCTGTTTATTTTTCCTTTCTAATATTTAATTTCTCTTAGCTTCACTTGGCTTCAAGAATAATAAATTCTCTACTAATAGTGCCAACCACGTGAAGGTGGAAGCTTTTTGGCACCACTAACCTACATAAACATGTTAGTAAGCAATTAAATAGAATTTTAAATCATACAAAATTCAAACAAAATCATTTATGTAAATATTCAAATTAAATTCATGAAGAACATACGTTTGCAAATTCAATCCAATTAACTGCAAGGATCAACTCTATTCTTGACAGTAGAAAGAATTACTTCATGATCTGATTCACAAACCTTCCACAAATTCTTGTTTGATGGCCGACCTCGATATTTGATTAATTTAATATTTGTTAAGGACCAAATGTGAATAGTGAAGTATTTTTGATGTACTTCACAGTCTTCAAACAACTAAATGTTTGGTTTTTTGATAGGATATCGTCGAAGCCAAGTTCTAGTGACTACCACTGATCTAGTGGGATACTCAAGGTCTTCACCATCAATGACTGTGGAAGTAAAAAAATTTCCCCTCTACACAACGAGATAAGAAGTAGTTTGTTCCCTCTTCATTAAATTTCATTGCAATTACTGCAAAAACATGCCCTATGTATCACAAAGTAAAATTGTTCACTCAATTTATAAATAAATTAACAGTTGACCATTTAATAAATTATAAATCTAAAACATGGCATGTACATATATGTATGTACCTTGTTGCACTAAATCGAGACTTGGTCAAAGTCCAGGTGATGTTGTCATTTGATCTGAAGACCCTGCAAGTTGTAATGCTCATGGAACTCGATGTGTGTTGAGTGGAATTAGAGGTCTACAAGTCCATTCATCTACCCACTACCGTGACTCAAATTCATTCCATGCAAAATCAATGCATGATACACAAAAACATGTCATGCACCTAGGGTAAATAGTCCAAGAATTTACATCCAACTACGTAATGAGTGCATATCACTTGATCCCGCAATTGTCATACAATCTTCAAAGTTTTCCAGATGTTGTTACTCTATCAAAAAAATTATCTAGAAACCGTTGATCTATCTTGAGATTCATGGCCCATATTCTTAACACACTAATAAACAATGTTTTTGCATCTCCTAAATTTAGCACCATCCTTGAACTTTAACTCTTCTCTTACAAGTGTTCTTTTCACACATGCTCTTGTAGCATCATGCTCTCCTTTTCCATGCCCTACCTTAGTAAAACTCTAGATATGTTGTACATTTGTTTCTTTGTGCATCTTTCTTAGCCAATAAAATATCTGTGCATTCTTGAATTGTGATGTGTAGTTGTCTGATCAAATGTAATGTTGATCGAAACTAATGTTCCTCTCTTTCAAGTTCGCATAAAAACCCTCGAGACACCCTTGTACATATTCTCAGTAGAATGTGTCTGATCATCACCGATGTAGAAATGATACTCTCTTAATATTTTTGATCTTGTTCAATGCTTTCAGAGAGTGCAAGAATATTATATGCACGAAAATAGAAACTTTCTCTCGACTTATAATATTGAGACTGAACCTCCATTTGTGGCTACAGTGTGTAATTATCTACGAAGTCAACTACTGAAAAAATAGTACCAAGTGGGAATGTTTCCTTGCTTAACTTGAAATGTTCATCCAACCATTGAGCTCTATGTGTGTGCCTTGCATACTCATAAAAAAATCCTCTATGAATTTGACCATATATTATGATACATGTAATTGTTTTCTAATAAGCTCACACCTCTTAGATTCTTTTCCATATTTTAATTGATATGCCACCGATTTATATTTGGTGAAATCAACCAATTATTTTCCTATTAAATATGTACTCTCCTCATGGATACAACTTTTCAGATTTGGCAAGCCACCACATACATTGCACGTTCCATCTAAACATGCTTTGTTATAAAAAAATTGTCTTGTTGATTTTTCAAAAAATATTGTCGGAATAAATTCCCTTGAAGATTTTTGTAGGAAATTTATTCCACACTCCTACAACATGATGTCAGTATGCAAAACATGATGTATTTGACAAAAAAACATCATAATGCATTGAAAATTCAACATGATGCTTGCAACAACAAGTGGTATGTGAGTGATTGATTTTCACATAAAAGGGTTTGCTCATTTCAAAGAATCTTTGGCTAATGTTAATTTGTGAATTTTCATTTTTAAACTTAGAGAAAATTTTTGTTTGAGTCATATCTAAGAAATGTTTTGCACATGATTTATGATTACGAGAACCTATTCTTTGTTTTACTATATCTCTTCTATTCAATCGACACTCTTGTGTTCTCATTTCAAAATTTAACAATTAATTCTTTTAGAATATCAAATGTATTCTGTTTCTTTTCGTGGAAGTCTGCTAGAGAAAGAAAATAGTTAGTGTTATTGACTAACTCAAGATGTTTACGTCTCTCTATTACTTTCATTAGTGTTTTTCTGTTTAGCTTCAAAGCACTTTAGCTTGTTTTTCTAATCAAGTGTTTATAAACTATTTTATCACTTACTATACAATTAGTTAGTGCATGCCGTGTAGCATTACTATCTTTGGTGCGTCTTTTTCCACCTACGGTTTGGTATGCTTTATGTATGTTTTCAATAATTGACATATTTTGATCAACAAAATTAGATGTTATTAACCCTAGGGTCTTCATTATAGGTCTCATCTTAATTAATTTCATCAATGAAACAAATAATTGACATCTTTGTGTGTCATTTAAATTCTCAAAGTAATTATCCCAAATTCCACTAGCTTTTCTTCTCCCAATTCTTTCTTACATTTTGTTAGGAATTGGTTTCATAATGTTTTCATCAATTTCAATAAAGTGACTTAGTTTTCTTCATGAAATGGAAGGAGGTTTTCTTAGAGGTGAAGATTCATTTACAAGGTTACTTTCTTTACTTAGTTTTTTCATACAAATTTCGGGGTTAAAATTTGGATTCTAAAGTAAGGGTTCAACAATTGGATTCATATCAATTTCTTCATCCATACTAACATTATCATTCAATTCAATATCATTATTCATTACAAAATCATTATTCTCTACATTTTCATTATGTATTTCATCCCAATTTTCTAATACATTTGCTACATTTGATATAGTGGATGTACCTTGCCTTGCTCGAAGTTTTTGCATTCTCTTCAATTTATTTATTCTCTTCTCTTCTAATTATTCGGTATCTTATTTTTTACTTTCATCTTTTCCTTAGCTCGATGTTTATCGCCCATGATTAGAAAAAATCAACTAGTGGGGTAGGGGACAAAATGAAATACTAAAAAATCGTGCAAGAATGTAGAGAAAATTGTAGACAAAACAGAATGTTTGTAGAATTCTGTGAAAGAGATGAAAGGGATGTTGGGGGCCATAATATATATAAAAAAAAAAAACGTGTACGCGTTTTTCATTTTCTCTTTTCCCAAGCCATGCCTCAAGGGTTGGGATCCGGTTTGATCCCCAAGCTCGAGGCATGGACTCTAAAAACACAACAAACAAGGAGTTTTTACAAGACAATTTAAAAATAACACTTCTTCTATGATAAATCAAATTAAAACAATTGATCCATTTTAAAAACATATAGCACGATGTAGAGCAGAGTCTCTTCTTTCTAAAAATATAATTTTTCTAATTTTCTGACTAATATAAGGTTTCCATATTATTTATTTTCTAACTAGGCCTTTTTATAGCTATTTTTTGAAGAGTAAAAAAGTCTATCTTTCATGGTGTATCTTTTTTTGGGTGATCGAAATTAAAAATAATATACTAGCCCAAACTAGGCATAATTCTATACATATTCAAAAAAAATCTAATTTTTGGTATTTTATGAGGTAGTTAGAGGGGGCACGATCGAAGCTCCATTATTTTTCAAAACATATAATTTATGTACTAGAAAATCATAAATAAAAAAATCTTTTGTAAAAAAATCTTTTAAAAAATGGAGCCCAAACTAGATGCTCCTAGCTATCTTTCTACCAAAGGGTTTTCAAAAATACTAAATTGTGCTAAAAAATGGTGGGGGTATGAAAAGTCACACTATTATGTTTTTTAACAACATGAGCATATGTTGGTATTTTAGTTGTTTGACCCACTTAAACTTATTTGTTTTCATTAAAATTTAGTAGCTTAGAAACTAGACTCAAAATGTTATGATTCATATTTCTACAACATCTTCCAATTTTGAGTGTAACTATTTTGAAAAACTCGTACAAGTTGACCTTTTTTTTTCCAACAAAATGCATCCACTTAAGACCCCCCTTTGGCCCCCCAACTTGGTGCACTTACCCGAATGCCCTCGCAGTGTTTATGAGTTTGATAAATGGGGTATTTAGGATCTTCTTAGATCACTTTTTACTCATCTTCCTTGATGAAATTTTGATTTACTCACGAATGCGTGAGGAGCACTAGGGCACCTTCACCAGGTTCTTCAGTGTCTTTGTGAGCAATAGCTTTACAGGAACTTGGAGAAGTGTGCATTCTTTCAGATGGAGGTGTAATATTCGAGTCAAATAATTTCAAGGGAAGGTATTTCTGTTGATCCTTCCAAGATTAGATCTAATATGGATTGGCTAACACCAACTACCATGACCGACGTGTGTAACTTCATGGGATTAGTAGGTTACTATAGGAGATTCGATTAGGACTTCTCTCGATTGATCACCGCATCACTTCCCATCGGCGGAAAAGGAAGAAGTTCATTTGGTCCGACAGTGCGAGTAGGCCTTAAGGACACTGAAGGAATGTCTCACTATAACACCTATCCTTGCAGTGCCAGATCCGCAGGGTGATTTTTTTCATTTGCACGGATGATTCTTTAGCAAGGCTTGGGGGTATTGATGCAGAGGGCAGAGTAGTGGCTTTTGTGTTTCAAAAACTGAAATATTATTAGCTTAATTATCTGACTCATGATCTTGAGCTTGCGATAGTTGTGCACACTTTGGTTCCATGGAGGCACTTTCTGTTTGGTCAGAGATTCACACTTAAGATAGATCACCCGAGTCTTCGCCACCTCTTCACGTAACCCAATCTCAACGCTTGCAAACGGTGTTGGATGAAGCTTCTTTATGAGAATGATACGGAGATAGAGCATGTGAAAGGGAAGGAGAATGTGGTTGTAGACGCTCTTAGCAGATGGAGACATGTGGCTATGGCCACCTCAGTGAGCATGGATTTATGGAGCAAGATTCTACAACTTTCCTCACGACAACTTCTACATTATAGCTAGAGTAGAGATCGAGTCTCAGAGACCCCTTGAGGGGAATTTTGATAGTTTTTCCCTAGAGGAAAATTCTCTTCTCAAGCATAGAGGCTAGATTTACGTTCCTAGAGATGGAGGCTTGAGGCAGGACATCTTGGTAGAGGTACATCGTGCACCCTATTTAGCCCATCCCAGGGTTAAGAAGATGCATGCCACCTTGAGATAGTTGTATAATTGGAGAGGACTTCATAGCGACGTGGCTCGGTTTGTATCACATATTTTAGAGTGCTAGAAATTGAAGGTCAAGCATCAACATCTAGCCGGCCTTCTCTATCCTCATGCTATACTTTGGAATGGAAGTGAGATACCATTTCCATGGACTTCATTGTTGGGCTACCGATGTCAATATACCACCACAACGCTATCATGGTCATAGCGGATAAATTGAAAAAAGTGGTTGATTTCTCTCTAGTAAAGACCTCTTATATAGCGAATGTAGTGGCATGGGTATATCTTGATGAGATTGTCGTGTTACACGGGATTTTGTGGAAGATCATTTATGACCTTGATCCTTTGAATACTTTCCATTTTTGACCACCATCTAGTATGCCCTTAGGATGAGGATCAACTTCATTACAACATATCACCCCGAGACTGATGGCCTCGATCGAGTGGGTGAATTAGATTTTGGAAGACTTGCTTAGGATATACGTTATGGACCAACAATCCAAATGGGAGGAGTACTTGTACTTGGTAGAGTTTTCCTACAATAATAATCTTCAGAGTTCTATAGGCATGGTTCCTTTTCAGGCTTTGTATGGTAGAGAGTGTATGACACCCCTTAGTTGATATAGGTTAGAGGAAAGGGTTTCTATAGGACTAGCTTTATTACAGGACATGGAGCAGTAGATGGTTATGATCAGATAGAGGCTACAAGAGGCACATGATAGGAATAAGAAGTATGCAGATCAGCATATGACCAATCGTAGTTTCAATGTAGGAATGAAGGTTTTCCTTTATGTTAGGACATACAAGAGCCCCATCCATTATGGAAATGGTTCTAAGTTAGCTCCTAGATTCGTTGGTACTTTTCAGATCTTGGAATGTATCACCCTTTGGCCTACCGTCTAACATTGCCACCTAGCTTGTATCACGTACATGATGTGTTTCATGTTTTAGTTCTTAGGAGATATGTTGTAGATCCTTCTCATGGGTTAGACTAGACATCATTTTAGGTGCAGGATCAGGGGAAGGTGATGGTGGAACCTGTTCATATCATAGATCATAGGACCCTGGGCCTTTGAGGTAGAGAGGTTGATTAGGTTTGGATGCAGTGGGACAGATATGATGAGATTGCGCAGTAAATGGGAGGATGCTAATTTGTTACGAGTTCAGTTGCCACATTTGTTCCAGTGACTTTGAGGAGGAAGTTGAGCCAAAGGGGAGGGGTATGTAGTGCTTTCTTTCCTTCGACACCTTGTGATATTGATCCTGATACTGCTAACTATATTATGGACATTTTTATAGTTTAATTTAGCATGATGTTAGATGTTAGATCATGGTTTATTGTGGAATTTGATTCATATATGGTGCATGATGATTAATAGAGACATTTTGGATATTGATGTTGATATATTGTTTGACATGGTTACACTATAGATGTTGCTCGAACTTGTGATATTTGGATATTTTGAGTAGACCTAGAAAATGAGAATTGAAGTAAAATTGGTGATGATATAGTTGTGGATGAAATTGTAAGTGATACTGCTGATTGTCTTGATGTTTGTTGAGATTCACATATATGTCAATGATCTTGAAATTATATTTATATTCATTTGGATGTTCTAATATGACCATGAGGCCAAAGGAGGTATTCGTATTTTACAAGTTTAAAATATCACAACAAACATTGGGGGATTGGAGACCAACCACATTGGAATTCTAGATGAATTCAACAAGGTCACCATGGCAACTTGTATTTGTTTGTGTGTTTGGTTGTGTTAGGGATTCCCATGGGGGGGATCACCTTTAAACATGACCAAGGGTTATGTGTATTTATTTATTTGGTTCATTTTTATTGATGTTTGTATGTGTTTATTAAGTGATGTGTTTACCCCTTTCATTTAAACAAATTGTGGCATATAATGTGAGTAATCATATTGTTGAAATAAATTAATCAAATTGGGTCATAAGAAAGTAATTATATGAGTAGTTGACTCTTGTATTAAATGTTGTAAGATATGTGTAAATGATGTGTAAGAGATATGTAAGTAAACTTTGGAGTATGAAACACTTCATCTTCTTTGGAATTCGAAATTGTCCTTGGAGATGGATTTTGGAGACTTTTGGGACATGTTAAACTTGTCCCATACCTCTTAAATTTGCATACCAACCCTACCTATGGTTAGAGAGTTTAAATCTAGCCTTCATTATACATTTTGTAAGTCTATCTGAATTTTTAATTGGACTTCTTACTTGAAATTAATTCCAGTCCTTTGGGGTTTGGGCTTGATTTAAGTGTGTAAGTAAAATTGTCATATTATTCACATACTTATTTATTGTGTTTTAGAGGTTGAAGTTGAATTGTGAGTTGGAGTTGAGAATGTGTGATGTGGCATCCTACAAAAATGCACCTCATCCACCTCACTTCCCTCTTCTATATATTCAAAATCATTTTATTGTTTGGGGTTACCTCCTTTTGGTCACTTCACTTTTGCATACTTCGTTTAGGGATGAATTATTTTGTTGTTTGGAGCCCTTGCTTTAGAGTTAGTGTGTATGCTTTTCACAGGGCATATATTTGTTGACCTTAGGTTGTTTTGCAATCTAAATCTTGTTGTTTGGAACTTTAAACAAACTCCAAAGTATGGAGAGGGTAAGAACTTGGCTCTTGAAATGCTCTTCTTTTATTGTTGAAATGTTATTGGTGTGAATGTTTTGGCTTATGTGTGGGCTGTTTGGGTAGATGGCATAGGGATGGTGTAGGAGAAGACTATGGGGTATTTATGTGGGAGGCGTAAGTGTTTTGGGAAGGTATAAGTGTGGAGGAGTTGGGATTTGGGTTCCACCTTATAAAGAAATAGCTTGCATTTATTTACTCATCATGAGGTGCCATTAGAGGTTGGGGAGGCATAAGGAAATGTGAGGAATAAGGGGTACTTGGGGAGGCATAAGGGCATGTCAAGGATTATAAATGATATATATATATATATATATATATATATATATATATGGTGGTTGTTTTCAGTGTGATGATACCCATTTCCCATTGGGAGGCATAAGTAGCATCCCCAATAGTTTCTTACTCCTTTGGATTGCATGAGGAATCCTGAGTGTTGTTTGTTGTCTTTTATTTGTGGTTGCAAACTACAGTTTTGTTTTGGACTATGTTTTAAATGTGAAATTGCATGTGTGTTGTGGAAGCCTATTTTTGCCATGAGTTGAAACTCATCTTTTATTGCATTGTGGTTGAGGCTTGAGGGCTAATGAAGAGGGATGGCTTCTCCTTGTCATTGGATGTGTTGGTTAGGTGGAGAGAATTTTCTTTCCCCTGTTCATGTGTGATCAAACCGAAAGAAAGAAAATCGAGGATATCCATGTTTATGTTTTGTAGCAGAGGAAAAACAACAAGTTTGACAATCCTTATTGAGGTTATTCGTATTGCAACCCTTTCCCACTTGAATTGGATGACCTTGTAAATTTTGGTGATGGAAATATGTTTTTTTTTTTCTATGAAAGTTGTAATTCAAAATATGAAAGAGATATACTCTATTTTCTGGTTTTGAATAAATGTGGAAGGAATTGTATTTTGTACATTGTAATTGAGGAGGAAGATAGAGATTTGACAGTCCCTTGTGAAAATCCTTTTGTAACCTTTCCCACCTTGAAGTGGATGATCTTGTATATTGTTGTGTTGGGAAGGCTACTCTGTTCTAGTTATGAAAGTTGTTGTGATTATGGAAGAATATATCTTGTATTCAGTTATGTGAACAAAAAAGAAAGATATGTATTTGGTATGTTATATTCTGAAAATAAATGGGAAAGAAGTTGTAAAAGATTCCTTTGAATCAATAGAAGTGTTTTTCCTTGTTTCATATGATATTACTTTCATTGGAAATCATGTGTTTGAAATATAGTATAAAAATTTGGTTGGAAAATTGAAAAGTAAATATGCATGAATAAATGTTATACTGCTATGTTCTTTTGAAATGCATGATTTAGAAATCAGAATTGTACGTTGGCTTTTGAATACTTGATTTGAAAACCAAATTCATATGTTAGATTGTATTGGGAATAAATTTAATATATCTAGTTGGTAAAGGAAACCTAGATTTGTTTAAGATCAAGTATAAACTCTATCCTTTATCTCATTGAATACCTGCAAAATTTTATTTAAAGTATAGAGTGACCCTGCAACATTGGAAAGATAAATTGAAATATCAATTGAGCTTGTGGGACCAAAATTATCCCAAGAAAACAAAATACTTAAGGAATTTCCATATAACCTTTCAATTCGGGTTGAAAGCAGTTTATGATAGCTTGTTGTCAAATTGGGAGATTTTTGAAATGTAAATCAATCAAACAACTTCACCCTTGTAATCTATCCTAAAATCTTCCAAGAAAAATCCTCCATGCCTATTTGGCATGTTGAGAAGGAATTATGGAAAATTTGAATAAATTTAATAAGTTGAATAGTCAAATTCACATTTTAAGTAATAGAGAAACGTTTTCTTAAACAAATTACCACACAAACATCATCAAAATTAAAATAATAAGCTTCCTATGCAAAGAGGACTACAAGATATTTCCAAAAAGTCCTTGTTTGCCAAAAATGGAGTTCCCAATCAAAAGTTATGGCCTTCTGAAGTTTTACTTCATCTTGGCTATAAAATCTAACTCACAATATAAGTGAATAAAATATTCTTGTGCAAGACCCACTGCTAATTTTTTTTTTTTTTTTTTTCCAAAAGCACATATTCATGAATTTTCTTGCCTCTCTCGCTAACCCACAAGCCTTCATTTTGTCTAAAAATGATCTAAGTTCGAAAAAAAAATTATTTGGAAATTTTAACTCCACGGCCCCAAGACCCCCACACGCCCAATCCTTGATCGGCACGTGGCTTCATTGGGCACCATTGGATTCTTAGATCAATTTTAACCTTTCACTTTTTCAAAAATAAATTTGGAAAAATTTGTAAGTTTTCCTCGTAGCCCCACCCCACCGCACCAATTAGGTGTTGCCTTTTGGCTTCACGAGGCATTAGTGGAAGAGCAGATCTTTTTAGCCTTAACACTTTCCAATAAAAAAAAAAATGGCAAAATTTTTGACTTATCTCCATGGTCCTGCATCCCTGCCCTTGCCTTGGAAAAAGCACTTTGCGCAGACGTGCATGGGTCCACATTCTAAAACATAGCTTTTAAAATTATCTAGAAAATTTCTAAAAGTTTCTTTCTTGCTCCGCTACCCACAGCCAATGAGAGCCTCACACGTGGCATCGTCTGGTGTCAGTAGAGGCACAGGTTAATTTTAGCCTTTGCACTTTTGTATCACAAAGGTTTTTAATTCTTAAGTTTCCTCACGACCCATGGCCACTCAACTAATGATTGTTTAACACGTGGCATCCGGGCATCGGTGGGGGCACGGTGATTCTTAACCTCGAATGTGTTTCGTGCAAAAGTCAAATTTTCTAAGTTTCCCCACCGGTCCGCTTCCCCACTTGGAAATTGGGACTGACACGTAGTGTCTCTACGCAATGGTGGAGGAGCGGATAATTTTGGACCTTTTTACGCTTCAAGATTTTTAAGGCAAAAAGTCAATTTTTCCTCCAACATCCTGCTATTCTGCCTAGGCTAGGAATTTTGGACACGTGTCCCTTGTGGACCTCAAACTTAAAATTCCTCTTGGGGCACGAAGTCCTCCACACAGCTCATGGGGCGCGGTGGATTTTGCTATTTTTGCTAAAAGTGCAAAATCCAAATTACCTCCCCATCCCCACTCGACTGAATCCTTTTTGGGAAAATTTTCATCCCTGTGCCCATAGGCCTGCCTTTAAGGAAAATTTTCTCCCTAAGGCCCATCGGCCCATAACTTGAGAATTATAGGAAGTTAGCAGACTTGTTTATATCATTAGAAAGGGGAATAAATTTATGATCTATTGGGAATGTTTCCACAAGTTTTGAAGTGCGTTACTTTTGGAAAAACTAGGTTGAATCTCTTAAGCCTGTCGGGGTGGGAGGGTGAGAAACTTCCTCTTAATGTTAATGATTATTCTAACCCTTAGTTTTGACCTGTAAATTTAATAACTATTTTAATTGAGAAATTAGGAGCTAATATTTTTATTTGTCCTCTAAACCTTGCTTATGGCAACTTTTGTTTTTAACCCGGTAGTAGACACTTTTAATTTAAAAACATTATCCCATAATTTCTCTTACTAATCTGGGTTGTTCTTGGGTCTCAAGTGGGTTGTTTTAGTGGGCATTACAATTTCCATAACCTTCACCGAATGCAAAACATTTATGAAATAGTTTCACATTTATTATTGATCTTGTATTTTATTTTATCTCGTGTTAAACTTGTTATATTTTTACATAATGCACCACCTCTATCTCGTAGTGCCCACTTCCCTTCGACACCATTTTGTTTTGTTGTTTTCGAGACTGATTACTTCACTTATGGATTTATTATGGCTTCTTGATTTAGCATGCTAGTAGATATCATAGACATTGGACTGTTACTAATTTGATCTTTATATGATGCATATGGTTTACTGGTGGACATTTGATGATGATATTTGTATACTTTTGACAGGTTATTTATCTTTAATTATGACATGTGATATGTTTAATCATATTGAGTAGAACTTGATAATTGGACTAATGTGATGATCGCTTTTGATATAAATGATATGTGGAATAGAAATGTGCTAGGAAGTGTTAGTGATATAGTACTTGCATAGATGATAGTAAATCATATGTCATTTATTTTAGATTATATTGTATATTTGGCATGAATGTTTTAATGCGGCCAACATGCCGAAGGAGGTATTTTCTGCTCTACAGTATATTATATTCACAACATTATTGGGGAGTGGAGACCAACCACATCGGAATTCGAGAAGAATCCAGCTAAGGCCAACATGGCAACAAGTAATTGTGTGTGTGTGTGTTAGAATTATCTGGTAAAGGGAAAATTGTGACCTAGGGATCATGTGTTGTTTGGTTTTAATTTTTCCCTTTTATTATGTTAGTATGTGTTGCTCTTAGTAAGTGAAATTTTACTTGTGTTATTATTCATATTCTTTGGATTGGAGTTTACAACTTTGTTAGCCATGGGTTGTAGTGGGTTAATTAAGTTAATTTGAAATTGTCCTAAACTAATTAAAAGATGTGACCTAAGAGAGTTCATTTATTAGGATTTGATTTACTTGGGATTTTGTGTGGATTGATGTGTGTTTGAGTTTGAGTGTAGCACACTCTACCCCACATGGAAAACTCAAATTTGGCCTTTGAACCAAATTTCAAAGCTTGTGGGACAAGTCAAACTTGTCCCACACCTCTTAAAACCCCATGCCAACCCTACCTATGGGTTGGAAGGCCAAATTTAGGGTCTTTTAGGTGTTTTGGGGGATTATTAATTGCACTTTCTTTCAAAATTTAATTTTGTCCTTTGGGGGAGTGGGCTTAGTTGGAGTGTGTAAGGTGCTTGCCTTTCTTTCAACCACTTATTAATGGTGCATTGGAATATGAAGTTGACCAAATGATGTGGAGTGGAGGGAAAAGGAGGTGGCATCCTACTTGGATCCACATCATCCCTCCCTCTCTTTTCTCTATTTATTTGATCCTCTTGTTTGTCTTGGGGTTGGAAGTTTTATTTTAGTCTTTTGTATTTTTGGAGAGGAGAGGATTTGGAAAGAGTTTGCGGGATTTTTGAGCTTGTTGATACTTGTGGGAATTTTGTTGGAGCTTGTGGATGCTTGCTTGATCTTGGAGGGAGTTTGGGTTGGGTGCCCACCTTGTAAGAGAAATGCTTGCATTTTCTTCTTGTTTTTTTTTTTACTTGAGGGAGCCATAAGAGTTGAGGGAGGCATAAGAGTTGATGGAGGAATAAGGGGTACTTGAGGGAGGCATAAGAGTTGTTTAGGGTATTTTGTTTGCATTGGAGGCTTTTAGGTGGCACCCATTCCCATTGGGAGACATAAGTGGCCTCCCATAGGTCTTACTCTTATGGCTTTCTTGATAAGCCTTGTGACTTGCTGTTGTGATTGTTTTCCCTCTTGTTGTCTTTGTAGATCTTGTTTTGAAGGACTATGGAATGAATGTGAAATGTTATGTTTAGTTTTGTGGAAGCTTGTAGTTGCCATGAGTTGGATTTTTCTCCCATTGTGATGTGGTTGGGGCTTGGGGGCTAATGGAGAGGATGGCTTCTCTTCTCCATTGGGTATTTTGGTTAGAGGAGAGCGTTTCCTCTCCCCTTATTTTGTTGTGAATCAAACAAACTATGGAGGAGCCACCTTGTTGATGACATTGTGAAGCCACCATATATTTTACCCACCTTGAGTGGAGGAAAATGTAATATTACTTTGTATTTTAGCTTCCATTATTGTAAATTTGTTTCCACATGAAGTAGAAAGTGTTGTAACAAGATGTTGAAGGAAATTTGTTTTGAAATTCATTAGTAAGGTTGTAATGTAGATGGAATCAAAAGTTGAAAGGAAGACAATCTATTTATTCTCCTTCTTACTTGGCTTGGAACCTCTTATGAATAAGTTGATCTTATTGAAATGCTAGTAGTTCTTGCTTTAAAACTTAATGGAAAGATTGTTGAACACCTCTTGAGGAAAGTTAGGATTTTTTTAAAAAAATATACATATATTAAATCCCATTTTGTTACTCAAAGGAGATGTATTGCAAAGTTGGAATACTAGAGAATTTACCATTCTTGTTCTCGTTGATGAAAAGACTTAAATTTTAAATAGTTTTAAATATGCCAATAAAGAAATCTAGGCTCTAGCTCTATTATGCTTTTATTCATTTAAGAATCCATTGTAAATCTATTTGCAAATTGAAAAGGAAATGAAAACAAACCCACTTGAAATACCATTCAAATGCCTATTAGATGGTGTAGAAAGGAATTTTAATACAAGATCTTTAACTTATCAAGTCCATTAACACATGTCCTCAATGTTTAAGAAGGAAACTAATATTTAAATATTACTCCTATAAAATTAATGCTAAAATTACTGAAATTATTATTATCAAGTCATATTACTATCAATATACTATCAATATTTCTTTTATATTGATAAGAGCATATTAGGATAAACTATTGCCAAGTAGAAAAACTAAACATATTTTTAAAACAAGACCTATGGCATGGCCGTAACAGGCCTGCAAATTAAACCTACGTATGAACTGGTCTTCTATGCAAAGCAAACGGTGTTAAAATACATCTGAACTCATACATTCTTATAATATAAAACAAATAGGATGATGTTATATCTGTGTAAAAGCACCATAGTCAGTGTTGTGACTGCAACAAACCCACGTAGAAGATGTTTGTCTTATAATTGCAAAACAAAATGGGCTTCATGAATATTCTAATATGAAACAAATCCACCTCTAGTGAGATTCTCTCCCACGGGCTACACCGAACAATGAGTATGATCTTAGTAGAAAATCGTTGGAATGTATTGTTTCAGGTTGCCTCTTAACACTCTCACTGTCCTTTAATGGATTTTGATTGAAGTATCTTGAAGGTGATTCCCGAATTTGAAAACGCAGTCGATGCTGAACAGATAGAAACATAGTTGGACAACCTGCTTGTTTTGAGCGCTCAAAAGGCGGTTGTTTCCTAAAGCTTCTACAAGGTAATAGCTCCCTTGCTGCATGGCACAATATTCGAGCGCAGCACGACAAGGATTCCTTGATGCCCCGTTAAGCAAGCCTCGTCGCCTCTTTTTCGAAGAGGTAATATAAAACTCCTGAAATTTGGTCTGAGATTTCTTTTGTAAAGCAATTGATAGAGTCAATATGCGCGGAAGAATTATCCAGAATACGTGGCATGGAACAATGAACCCACCACGTAGCGCCCATTAGAAGTGGAGGTAACCCCCGCCTGCTCCACTCGCGTCTGTAGCTCCTTCTGCAACCTCCATCTTCTCACTTGCGTGGCCATGGCTGGAATGTAACTTCATCTCCAACCACCACAATGAATATCTCATGGCAGAGACAACCCAAACAAGAGCCGATTGTGTGATGATTTTGATTTGCAAAATCTAGGTGATTAATGAGAGATGTGACCTGGTTGTTTTGCTTGCACGCAAGGAGAGGGAGCATTATGCTTTGGCAGGTGGTCATTAAAGCCACCCACCTCCACCATGTTTTCAAACCTAAGTTTGAATGCCTTCCCACCGATTCGACTCTTTTCCCTTTAATTCAAATTTCAAATTTATGTTTAGGTGTATAGAGTTACTTAAATGTAGATTTTGTTAATATATATATATATATATATCATTTTAAATCTTGAAATTTAATTCATTTCTTTTCTTTACTAAATTAAAATGAATAGATAAAGATGAGTAACTAAATTTTCCCCTTTTTTTTATGTTTGGTTGTTGAGTTACGATCATGACACAAGGATATTTATCCACCGACTCATGCTTTTAACATTTTTCTAGCGCCAAGATTAAACGACTCCTTGGATAATAACTGGCTCATGACGTCGAGCTCTGACGACAACGCTAGTGCCAAGAAGAACGTTAGGGAGGCCCTTGGCGACATAACTAGAATCTTTTTTTTTAGCATCCTTCCCTTGACAAAATAGTAAAGTGACCCAATTTAAATGTATTGCAATTCTAACTGGTTCTCTTAATCTCGATCTTCAAAAAAACTAAAAAAAATTAGTTGCATTTTCGGGTCGTATGTTTGTGAAAGCAAGTTCTTCATCGTGAGCGTCGTCGTTTTCACGGCGTCACATTTTGGTATCAGACTCGGGGTTCAAGCTTGGACCCTTGGGCACATGCAGAAAACACGAAACATGAATATTTAATCTAGTGCTGAGCTGATTCTTTTAATATATAAAACCACACTGTTGATAATTATAGGAAACAACAAATTTAGAAAAACTGGCACAAAACGTAGTACAATGAACTAACTCTCGCCTTGATCTCAGGCAGGAGGCACGGATTGGGCGAGGGGTCTCTTCATATAGACCTAGATATACCACCGCCAAAGCAGCCGTAGCAGCCATCCTACCTCGTATCTTACGTACACTCCAAGATGTCAATGCCGCTATACGTGTAGAGCCCTTGGGAGGACGACTTGCAAGACATAGTTTGGAGCCATCGGTAGATGTCCAGGCATCCCCTCGACACAGCGAGGAGCACAGGGTAGAGAACTTCCATGTGGAGTAAGCTAGGGCAGAGTCACCACAGAGAGGACATGGGGACAGGATCTCAGGACATAGGGACAGGTCTCGGAGCCCTAGACAGAGGGAGGAGTATACAGAGAGACCTAGGATTCATCATACGTCAGCTGCAGACCATATCAGGGAGATCCTGAAGCTACGACCATCTCACTATTTAGGTGATACAGGTAGTTTTTAGGTAGAGGCATGGTTGGTTAGCTTGAACGGATGCTTCAAGCTCTGCCCTTGTACTAGCAACACGAAAGCTTGTGTTGCAATCCATCTTCTGAAGGATGGAGCAGGAGTCTGGTGGAGGACCGAGGAGCAGAAGCTCCATGTTGACTTGGAGAAAATTACCTAGGAACTGTTTGAGGAGCGTTTCAGGAGCAGGTATTTACCCAGGAGATTTATACAGCAGCGCATAGATGAGTTTCATGACCTCCATTAGGCATCGATGACAGTAGCTGAGTATGAGAGTCGATTTCTAGACGTACTCTAGTACGTCAACTATATGCGAGATGAGAAGGCATGATTCACAGTTCATCCGTGGCCTAAACTTGGATTTAGGTGGCGTAGTGCGCATTCACTTCCCACACACATTAGCTGAGGCCATGGAGAAGGCCTATATTGTAGAGGAGACACAGGGAAATACGCAGCAGGCTAGAGACAGAGTTCAGAGCCGTATCCAGCAGATGCGAGATAAGTAGGTCGAAGGGGTCGATTCCTCCTCCACGGGGTGGACAGAGTTCGTGGCAAGCTTCATTCGTGCAACTGCAGCAGCAGCAGTAGTAGACCCACCCACCTTACCGACCTCCTCAGAGATTTGATGCGCAAAGAGGACGTAGTATGGGGCCTCCTCCTAGGGGTCCCATCAGGACACAGGGTGCTCCGAGAGCTCAGTCAACAGGAGCTCATCAGCCAGAGACCTCAAGCAGCCCATAGCCGGATCGTCCGGATCTCGTATCTTAGTCATCTAGAGTACTGAACTAGAGCTGCTTCCCACCGGAGGGAACCGTAGCTATTATGGTTGTGGTGTTGTTGGACATCATTGGAGAGATTAGCCGCAGAACCCTAACAAGGATAAGACAAAGAGCTCGAGAGCCTACAAGCTTGGAGATATGGCACGGAGTCATCGGATCTATGCAAAGGGTCGAGAACCACCAGCCGAGCATCGAGTACTGTGATTGAGACGACAGGTAGTGTTGGTGGTATTTCCACCTCTATATTATTTGATTCTGGTTCTTCTGATTCTTTTATTGCGCCATCCTTAGTAGAGCATTGTAGGCTGGTGGCAGTTAGGTAAGGCCGTAGTTGGGATGTTAAGATGGCTTTTGGAGCCAAAATTTCTATAGACTCCTTAGTTAAGGAGTGTGCAGTGGATTTGGGACCCTTCACCACTACTTCTGATCTTCGGATCCTTCCATTAGGATCTTATGGCATCATTTTAGGCATGGATTGGTTGTTCGCTCACGAGCTAGAGTGGATTGTTACCATAAGACTATTGCTTGAATAGATGATATTGGAGTAGAGTCGGTGATATCGGGAGTTAAGAGGGTCGTATCCATTCGCACCATCTCCTCTATATAGCTTAAGCGATGTGTGCGACGGGGTTGTCGCTTATTTTCTATTACAACAAGATCGATGTGATCGTCAGGGTGAGTCCAAAGGACCTTCCCTCGATGACCATCCCATCTTGTCAAAGTTTTCCGATGTGTTCCCGGAGCTACCGAGGTTACCTCCCCACGTGAGATCGCCTTCCATATAGATCTAGTTCCGCGAGAGCCTATCTCACGAGCACCCTATCGGATGACTACTCCTGAGTTATGTGAGCTCAAGTTGCAGCTTGAGGACCTTTTGGAGAAAGGCCTCATCCATCCTAGTGTATCCCCTTGGGGTGCACCAGTGATCTTTGTAAGAAGAAGGATGGATCTCTTCGGTTGTGTATTGACTACCGTCAGCTGAATAAAGTAACGATAAAAAATCGTTACACCATTCCACGCATTGATGATTTATTTCATCAGATGAAGGGGGCTACAGTTTTATCTAAGATAGATCTTAAGTCAGGGTACCATTAGCTCAGATTGCAGAGATAGATATTCATAAGACAAAGATTCCGTATGAGATATGGCCACTACGAGTTCACAGTGGTACCTTTCGGTTTGACGAATGCCCCCGCAGTGTTTATGAGTTTGATGAATGGGGTATTCAGGAACTTCCTTGATCGCTTCGTGCTCATCTTCCTTGATGACATTATGATTTACTCACGCACACGTGAGGAGCACGAGGAGCACCTTTGCCAGGTTCTTCAATGTCTTTGCGAACAGCGCCTTTACGGGAACTTGGAGAAGTGTGCGTTCTTTCAGATTGAGGTGCAATATTTGGGCCACATCATTTCTGGGGAAGGTATCATAGTCGATCCTTCCATGATTCGAGCCATCATGGATCAAGCGAGCACCTACTAGTGTGACCGTGGTGTGTAGTTTCATGGGTCTAGCAGGGTATTACAAGAGGTTTGTTCAGGATTTTTCACGGATTGCGTACCCCATCACTTGCCTTCAGCGAGAAAGGGAAGAAGTTTTTATGGTCAGATAGATGTGAGAAGGATTTCAGTACACTAAAGGAATGCCTCACGAGAGCACCTATTCTTGCAATGCTAGATCCTCAGGGTGAGTTCTACGTTTGCACAGATGCTTCCTTGGCAAGACTTGGAGGTGTGTTAATGCAGAGGGTAGAGTAGTTGCCTTTGAGTCTCGCAAACTCAAAGATTATGAGCTAAATTATCCGACCCATGACCTTGAGCTTGCAGCAGTGGTACATGCCTTAGTGCGGTGGAGGCATTTTCTTCTTGGCCGGAGATTTACACTCAGGACTGATCACTTGAGTCTTCGCCACCTCTTCACGCAGCCCAATCTCAACGCTCGTCAGCGGCGTTGGATGGAGTTACTCTGTGAGTATGACATGGAGATAGAGCATGTGAAAGGGAAGGAGAATGTGGTTGCAGATGCCTTGAGTAGGCGGAGACATGTGGCTATGGCCACCTCAGTGGGCATAGATTTGCGGAGTAGGATCTTGCGGCAGCTTCCTCATGATAGTTTCTACCTTGTAGCCAGAGCAGAGATTGAGTCTCAGAGACCCCTTGAGGGGAGATTTGATGGATTTTCATTAGAGGCAGATGGTCTTCTCAGACACAGAGGTCGGATATATGTTCCTAGAGATGGAGGCTTGAGACATGACATTTTGACAGAGGCTCATCGTGCACCTTATTCAGCCCATCCCGGGTGAAGAAGATGCATGCCACCTTGAGACAGCTTGTGTTTTTGGAGAGGACTTCGAGTGACGTAGCTTTGTTTGTGTCACACACTGTTTAGAGTGCCGAGGGGTGAAGGCCGAGCATCGCATTCAAACTGGCCTTCTCTATCCTCACGCCATACCGGAGTGGAAGTGGGACACCATTTCCATGGACTTCATCGTTGGGTTACCTACATCGAGATACCATCACGACGCCATCATGGTCACGGTGGATAAATTGACGAAGGTAGCTCATTTTTCTCCAGTAAAGACGACCTATACAGCAAGTGCCGTGGCATGGGTATACCTTGATGAGATTGTCGTCGATTGCATGGGATTCTCGTGGAAGATCATTTGCTACCATGACCCTTTGTACACCTCCCATTTCTGGACCACCATGCAAAGATGCCCTCGGATGAGGATTAATTTTAGCACAGCTTATCACCCTGAGACAGATGATGGACGAAAGAGAGGGTGAATCAGATTTTGGAGGATATGCTCAGGATGTACGTGATGGATCATTAGTCGAGATGGGAGGAGTATCTGTATTTGGTGGAGTTTTCCTACAATAATAGTTTCCAGAGTTCTATAGGCATGGCTCCTTTTCAGGCATTATATGGTAGAGAGTGCAGGACACCTCTTAGTTGGGATAGGATTGAGGATAGGGTTTCCTTGGGCCAGCATTATTACAGGATATGGAGCAGCAGGTTGCCTTGATCAGACAGAGATTGTAGGAGGTGCAGGATAGACAGAAGAAGTATGCAGACCAGCATAGGACAGATCGCAGTTTTGAGGTAGGCACGAAGGTGTTTCTTTATGTCAGACCGCATAAGAGCCCTATCTGTTATGGGAAAGGTTCTAAGCTTGCTCCTAGGTTTGTGGGTCCCTTTGAGATCTTGGAGCGCCTCGTTCCCTTGGCCTATCGTCTAGCATTGCCACCTAGCTAATCACGCATCCATGATGTGTTTCACATTTCGTGCTTAGGAGATATATTACTGATCCTTCTCATGTGCTAGATTGGACCGCATTGCAGGTGTAGGATCAGGGGAAGGTGATGGTGGAGCATATGCGCATTATAGATCACAGGACCCTGGGCCTTCACGGCAGAGAGATTGATCAGGTTCGGGTCCAATGGGACAGGTATGATGAGACTGCAGCTACTTGGGAGGATGCTACTTTGTTACGAGGATAGTTTCCACACCTTTTCCAGTGACTTCCAGGAGGAAGTTGAGTCTAAGGGGAGGGGGATGTAGTGCCCACTTCCCTTTGACACCATTTTGTTTTGTTGTTTTAGACTGATTACTTCACTTATGGATTTATTATGGCTTCTTGATTTAGCATGCTAGTAGATATCATAGACATTGGACTATTATTGATTTGATCTTTATATGATGCATATGGTTTACTGGTGGACATTTGATGATGATATTTGTATACTTTTGACAGGGTTATTTATCTTTAATTATGACATGTGATATGTTTAATCATATTGAGTAGAACTTGATAATTGGACTAATGTGATGATCGTTTTGATATAAATGATATGTGGAATAGAAATGTGCTAGGAAGTGTTAGTGATATCGTACTTGCATAGATGATAGTAAATCAGGTGTCGTTTATTTTAGATTATATTGTATATTTTGCATGAATGTTTTAATGCGGCCAACACGCCGAAGGAGGTATTTTCTGCTCTGCAGGTATATTATATTCACAACAATATTGGGGAGTGGAGACCAACCACATTGGAATTCGAGAAGAATCCAGCTAAGGTCAGCATGGCAACAAGTAATTGTGTGTGTGTTAGAATTATCTGGTAAAGGGAAAATTGTGACCTAGGGATCATGTGTTGTTTGGTTTTAATTTTTCCCTTTTATTATGTTAGTATGTGTTGCTCTTAGTAAGTGAAATATTACTTGTGTTATTATTCATATTCTTTGGATTGGAGTTTACCTCTTTGTTAGCCTTGGGTTGTAATGGGTTAATTAAGTTAATTTGAAATTGTCCTAAACTAATTAAAAGATGTGACCTAAGAGAGTTCATTTATTAGGATTTGATTTACTTGGGATTTTGTGTGGATTGATGTGTGTTTGAGTTTGAGTGTAGCACAATCTACCCCACATGGGAAACTCAAATTTGGCCTTGGAGGCCAAATTTCAAAGCTTTTGGGACAAGTCAAACTTGTCCCACACCTCTTAAAACCCCATGCCAACCCTACCTATGGGTTGGAAGGCCAAATTTAGGGTCTTTTAGGTGTTTTGGGGGGATAAAAGGGTAAAAATATTAATTGCACTTTCTTTCAAAATTTAATTTTGTCCTTTGGGGGAGTGGGCTTAGTTGGAGTGTGTAAGGTGCTTGCCTTTCTTTCAACCACTTATTAATGGTGCATTGGAATATGAAGTTGACCAAATGATGTGGAGTGGAGGGAAAAGGAGGTGGCATCCTACTTAGAGCCACATCATCCCTCCCTCTCTTTTCTCTATTTATTTGATCCTCTTGTTTGTCTTGGGGTTGGAAGTTTTATTTTAGTCTTTTCTATTTTTGGAGAGGAGAGGATTTGGAAAGAGTTTGTGGATTTTTGGAGCTTGTTGATACTTGTGGGAATTTTTTTGGAGCTTGTGGATGCTTGCTTGATCTTGGAGGGATTGAGACTTCATACTTGGAGCAATCTCTACCATGGAAAGGTAGGAGCTTCACCTTTGTTTGCATTATGTTTCCTTTTGTTATGTGAATGTATATTTATGTTGTGTTGAATGTTGTTGTTTGAAATGCTTGTTGGGAATGGGTAGAATGCCTAAGTTGGGAGTGAGAGGAGACTATGGGGAGTTTTATTTGAGGGAGGCATAAGAGATCATGTTCTTGAGGAGGGAGTTTGGGTTGGGTGCCCACCTTGTAAGAGAAATGCTTGCATTTTCTTCTTGTTTTTACTTAAGGGAGCCATAAGAGTTGAGGGAGGCATAAGAGTGGATGGAGGGATAAGGGGTACTTGAGGGAGGCATAAGAGTTGTTTGGGGTATTGTGTTTTGCATTGGAGGCTTTTAGGTGGCACCCATTCCCATTGGGAGGCATAAGTGGCCTCCCCATAGGTCTTACTCTTATGGCTTTCTTGATAAGCCTTGTGACTTGTTGTTGTGATTGTTTTCCCTCTTGTTGTGCTGTAGATCTTGTTTTGAAGGACTATGGAATGAATGTGAAATGTTATGTTTAGTTATGGGGAAGCTTGTAGTTGCCATGAGTTGGATTTTTCTCCCATTGTAATGTGGTTTGGGGCTCAGGGGGCTAATGGAGAGGATGGCTTCTCTTCTCCATTGGGTATTTTGGTTGGGAGGAGAGCGTTGCCTCTCCCCTTATTTTGTTGTGAATCAAGCAAACTATGGAGGAGCCACCTTGTTGATATTTGGAGCATTGGAACCTTGTTGATGACATTGTGAAGCCACCATGTATTTTACCCACCTTGAGTGGAGGAAAAATGTAATATTACTTTGTATTTTAGCTTCCATTATTGCAAATTTTTTTCCACATGAAGTAGAAAGTGTTGTAACAAGATGTTGAAGGAAAGTTGTTTTGAACTTCATTAGTAAAGTTGTAATGTAGATGGAATCAAAAGTTGAAAGGAAGACAATCTATTTATTCTCCTTGCTACTTGGCTTGGAACCTCTTATGAATAAGTTGATCTTATTGAAATGCTAGTAGTTCTTGCTTTAAAACTTAATGGAAAGATTGTTGACCACCTCTCGAGGAAAGTTGGGAATTTTTTTTAAAAAAATATACATATATTAAATCCCATTTTGTTACTCAAAGGCGATGTATTGCAAAGTTGGAATACTAGAGCATTTACCATTCTTGTCTTGTTGATGAAAAGACTTAAGTTTTAAATAGTTTTAAATATGCCAATAAAGAAATATATGATCTAGCTCTATTATGCTTTTCTTCATTTAAGAATCCATTATAAATCTATTTGCAAATTGAAAAAGGAAATGAAAACAAAACCACTTGAAATCCCGCTCAAATGCCTATCAGATGGTGTAGAAAGGAATTTTAATGCAAGATCTCTAACTTATCAAGTCCATTAACACATGTCCTCAATGTTTAAGAAGGAAACTAATATTTAAATATTACTCTTGTAAAATTAATGCTAAAATTACTTAAATTATTATTATCAAGTCATATTACTATCAATATTTCTTTTATATTGATAAGAGCATATTAGGATAAACTATTGCCAAGTAGAAAAAAATAAACATATTTTTAAAACAAGACCTATGGCATGGCCATAACAGCCCGAAAATTAAACCTACATTGAATCGGTCTTCTATGCAAAGCAAACGGTGTTAAAATACATCTCAACTCATTCATTCTTATAATATAAAACAAATAGGATGATGTTATATCTGTGTAAAAGCACCATAGTCATTGTTGCATTCTGCAACAAACCCATGTAGAAGATGTTTTTCTTATAATTGCAAAACAAATTGGGCTTCATGAATATTCTGATATGAAATAGATCCACCTCTGTGAGATTCTCTCCCACGGGCTACACCGAACAATGAGTATGATCTCAATAGAAAATCATTGGAATGTATTGTTTCAGGTGACCTCTTAACACTCTCACTGTCCTTTAATCGATTTTGATTGAAGTATCTTGAAGGCGAGTCCAGAATTTGAAAACGCAATGATGCAATGATAGAAACGTAGTTGGACAACCCGCTTGTTTTGAGCGCTCAAAAGGTGGTTGTTTCCTAAAGCTTCTACAAGGTAATAGCTCCCTTGCCGCATGGCACAATATTCGAAGCTTGCAGTACGACAAGGATTCCTTAATGCCCCATTAAGCAAGCCTATCGCCTCTTTTTCGAAGTGGTAATATAAAACTCCTGAAATTTGGTCTGAAATTTATGTTGTAAAGCAATTGATAGAGTCAATATGCACAGAAGAATTATCCGTAATACGTGGCATGGAACAATGAACCCACCACGTAGCGCCCATTCGAAGTGGAGGTAACCCCGCCCGCTCCACTCGCGTCAGTAGCTCCTTCCAACCTCCATCTTCGCCGCGCGGCCATGGCTGGATGGCTGGATAGAATTCATCTCCAACCACCACAATGAATACCGCGGCAGTGATGTAACCCAAATAGCAGGCCGACTGTGTGATGATTTTGATTTGCAAAATCTAGGTGATTAATGAGATATGTGACTGTTGTGTTGCTTGCACGCAAGGAGAGGGAGCATAATGCTTTGGCAGGTGGCCATTAAAGCCACCCACCTCCACCATGTTTTCAAACCTAAGTTTGAATGCCTTCCCACCGATTTGACTCTTGTCCCTTTAATTCAAATTTCAAATTTATGTTTAGGCGTATAGAGTTACTTAAATGTAGATTTTGATTATATATATATATATATATATATATATATATATATATTTCTAAATCTTGAAATTTAATTCATTTATTTTCTTTATTAAATTAAAATGAATAGATAAAGATGAGTAACTAAATTTTCCCCCTTTTTTTTTTTATGTTCGGTTGTTGAGTTACGATCATGACACAAGGATATTTATCCACCGACTCATGCTTTTAACGCTTTTTTTTAATGCCAAGATTAAACGACTCCTTGGATAATAATCGGCTCATGATGTCGAGCTCGACGACAACGCTAGTGCCGAGAAGAACGTTAGGTAGGCCCTTGGTGACCTAACTAGAATCTTTTTTTAAGCATCCTGCCCTTGACACAATAGTAAAGCGACCCGATTTAAATGTATTGCAATTCTAACTAGTTCTCTTAATCTCGATCTTCAAAAAAAAAAAAATTAGTTGCATTTTCTGGTCTTATGTTTGTGAAAGCAAGTTCTTCGTCGTGAGCATCGTCATTTTCACGGCGTCACATTTTTGTATCATACCCAGGGGTTCAAGCTTGAACCCTTCGGCACACGCAGAAAACATGAAACATGAATATTTAATCTAGTGGTGAGCTGATTCTTTTAATATATAAAACCAAAATGTTGATAATTATAGGAAACAACAAATTTAGAAAAACTGGCACAAGACCTAGTACAATGAACTAACTCTCGCCTTGATCTGTGCAGGAGGCGTGGATTGGGCGAGGGGTCTCTTCATATAGACCTAGATATACCACCGCCAGAGCAGCCGTAGCAGCCATCCTACCTCAGATCTTGCAGACACTCCAGGATGTCAATGCCGCTATACGTGGAGAGCCCTTGGGGGACGACTTGCAAGACATAGTTTGGAGCCATCAGTAGATGCCCAGAATCCCCTCGACACAAATGAGGAGCACAGGGTAGAGAACTTCCGTATGGAGTCGGCTAGGGCAGAGTCACCATATAGAGGAAATGGGGATAGGATCTCAGGACATAGGGATAGGTCTCAGAGCCCTAGACAGAGGGAGGAGCATACAGAGAGACCTAGGATTCTGTAAATCGTCACGTCACCGCAGACCATATCGGGAGATCCTGAAGCTACGACCATCTCACTATTCGGGTGAGACAGCGGTTTTTAGGTAGAGGCCTCGGTT
The DNA here is from genome assembly GCA_018340775.1 of Taxus wallichiana var. yunnanensis. Taxonomy (NCBI): domain Eukaryota; kingdom Viridiplantae; phylum Streptophyta; class Pinopsida; order Cupressales; family Taxaceae; genus Taxus; species Taxus wallichiana. The sequence goes on from CM031241.1 coordinate 233,958,461, forward strand.
GGTGAGCTTGAACGGATGCTTCAAGCTCGCCTTGTACTAGCAACACGAAATATCGTGTTGCAATCCATCTTCTCAAGGATGGAGCAGGAGTCCGTGGAGGACCGAGGAGTGAAGCTCCATGTTGACTCGGAGACAATTACACTGGAACTGTTTGAGGAGCGTTTCAGGAGCAGTATTTACCGAGGAGATTTATACAAAGCAACATATGATGAGTTTCATGACCTCCGTCGTGCATCGATGACAGTATGGTTGAGTATGAGAGTCAATTTCTAGACGTACTCCAAAGACATCGACTATATGCGGGATGAGCGGTGCACGGATTCACGGGTTCATCCGTGGCCTAAACTTGGATTTAGGTGGCGCAAAGCGCATTAACCGCCCATAGACATTAGCCGAGGCCGTGGAGAAGGCCTATATTACGTGAGGAGACACAGGAAAGACGCAAAAGTGCTAGAGACGAGTTCGAGCCATATCTAGCAGATGCGGGATAGTAGGTCGAAGGGGTCAATTCCTCCTCCACGCGGTGGACGAGTTCGAGAAAGCTTCATTCGTGCCACCGCAAGAAGAATAGAGTAGACCCGCCCACCTTACCGACCTCCTCGAGAGATTTGATGCGCAGAGAGGACGTAGTATGGGGCCTCCTCCCACGGGTCCCATCAGACACGGGCGCCGAGAGCTCAAGCAGATCCATAGCCAGATCGTCAGGATCTATATCTTAGTCATCTAGAGTACCATCTGGAGCCGCTTCCCACCGGAGAGGGACCAGCAAATGTTATGGTTGTGGTGTTGTTAGACATCATTGGAGAGATTGCCCGCAGAACCCTAACAAGGATAAGACATAGAGCTCGAGCCTACAGCTTAGAGATATGGCACGAGTCATCGATCTACGCAGCCTGTCAAGAACCGCCAAGCCGAGCATCGAGTACTATGATTGAGACGACAGTAGTGTTGGTGGTATTTCCACCTCTATATTATTTGATTTTGGTTCTTCTCGATTCTTTTATTGCACCATACTTAGTAAAGCATTGTAGGATGGTGGCAGCTTAGGCAGGTCGTAGTTGGGACGTTGAGATGGCTTCGAGCCAAAATTTTTGTAGACTCCTTAGTTAAGGAGTGTGTAGTGGATTTGGGACCCTTCACCACTACTTCGATCTTCGATCCTTCCATTAGGATCTTATGGCATCATTTTAGGCATGGATTGGTTGTCCACTCATAGAGCTAGAGTGGATTGTTTCCATAAGACTATTACTTGCATAGATGATATTGGAGTAGAGTCAGTGATATCGGGAGTTAAGAGGGTCGTATCCATTCGCACCATCTCTCGCATGCGGCTTAAGCGTGTGTGCGGCAGGGTTGTCGATTATTTGCTATTACAACAAGATGATCGAGAGGTGAGTCTAGAGGACCTTCCTCGATGACCATCCCATCTTGTCAGAGTTTGCCGATGTGTTCCCAGGGGAGCTACCGGGGTTACCTCCCCCACGTGAGATCGACTTCCATATAGATTTAGTTCCGGGCGCAGAGCCTATCTCACGAGCACCCTATCGGATGACTACTCCTGAGTTATGTGAGCTCAAGTTGCAGCTTGAGGACCTTCGGAGAAATGCCTCATCCATCCTAGTGTATCCCTTTGGGGTGCACCAAAGTGATCTTCGTAAAGAAGAAGGATGGATCTCTTCATTGTGTATATGACTACCGTCACCTGAATAAAGTAACGATAAAAATCGTTACCCCATTCCACGCATTGATGATTTATTTGATCGATGAAGGGGGCTACAATTTTCTCTAAGATAGATATTAAGTTAGGGTACCATTAGCTTAGGATTGCAGAGATGGATATTCATAAGACAAAGATTCCGTACGAGATATGCCCACTACGAGTTCACAAAGGTACCTTTTGGTTTTGCGAATGCCCCGTAGTGTTTATGAGTTTGATGAATGGGGTATTCAGGGACCTTCCTTGATCGCTTCGCACTCATCTTCCTTGATGACATTCTGATTTACTCACGCACACGTGAGGATCATGAGGAGCACCTTCGCAGTTCTTCAAAGATCTTCGTGAACAGCGCCTTTACGGAATTTGCGTAAGTGTGCGTTCTTTCACTGAGGTGTAATATTTGGGCCACATCATTTCTGGGGAAGGTATCGCAGTCGATCCTTCCAAGATTTGAGCCATTATGGACTGGCCAGCACCCACTAGTGTGACTGAGGTGCGTAGTTTCATGGGTCTAGCAGGTATTACAGAGGTTTGTTCAGATTTTTCATGGATTGCGATTCCCATCACTTCCCTTCAGCGGAAAGGGAAGATTTTTTTATGGTCAGATAGATGTGAGCAGGCTTTCAGGACACTAAAGGAATGCCTCACAAGAGCACCTATTCTTGTAGTGCCAGATCCTCGGGTGAGTTCTACGTTTGCACAGATGCTTCCTTGGCAGGACTTGGAGGTGTGTTAATGCAGGAGGGTAGAGTAGTTGCCTTTGAGTCTCGCAAACTCAAAGATTATGAGCTAAATTATCTGACCCATGACCTTGAGCTTGTAGCAGTGGTACATGCCTTAGTGCGGTGGAGACATTTTCTTCTTGGCCGGAGATTTACACTCAGGACTGATCACTTGAGTCTTCGCCACCTCTTCACGCAGCCCAATCTCAATGCTTGTTAGCGGCGTTGGATGGAGTTACTTTGTGAGTATGACATGGAGATAGAGCATGTGAAAGGGAAGGAGAATGTGGTTGCAGATGCCTTGAGTAGGCGGAGATATGTGGCTATGGCCACCTCAGTGGGCATAGATTTACGAAGTAGGATCTTGTGGCAGCTTCCTCATGATAGTTTCTACCTTGCAGCCGGGCGAGCAGTAGATTGAGTCTCGAGACCCCTTGAGGGGAGATTTGATGGATTTTCATTAGAGGCAGATGGTCTTCTTAGAGACAGAGGTTGGATATATGTTCCTAGAGATGGAGGCTTGAGACATGACATTTGACAGAGGCTCGTTGTGCACCTTATTCAGCCCATCCCGGGGTGAAGAAGATGTACGCCACCTTGAGACAGCTTGTGTTTTTGGAGAGGACTTCGAGTGATGTAGCTTTGTTTGTGTCACGCTGTTTAGAGTGCCAAAGGGTGAAGGCCGAGCATCAGCATCCAGCTGGCCTTCTCTATCCTCACACCATACCGGAGTGGAAGTGGGACACCATTTCCATGGACTTCATCGTTGGGTTACCTACATCGAGATACCATCACGACGCCATCATGGTCACGGTGGATAAATTGATGAAGGTAGCTCATTTTTCTCCAGTAAAGACCACCTATACAAAGTGTTGTGCTATGGCACGGTATACCTTGATGAGATTGTCAGATTACATGGGATTCCATGGAAGATCATTTGCGACCGCGACCCTTTGTACACCTCCCATTTCTGGACCACCATGCAGTATGCCCTCGGACGAGGATTAATTTCAGCACAGCTTATCACCCTGAGACAGATGGACAGACAGAGAGGGTGAATCAGATTTTGGAGGATATGCTCAGGATGTACGTGATAGATTATTAGTTGAGATGGGAGGAGTATCTGTATTTGGTGGAGTTTGCCTACAATAATAGTTTCCAGAGTTCTATAGGCATGGCTCCTTTTCAGGCATTATATGGTAGAGAGTGCAGGACACCTCTTAGTTGGGATAGGATTGAGGACAGGGTTTCCCTTGGGCCAGCATTATTACAGGATATGGAGCAACAGGTTGCCTTGATCAGATAGAGATTGTAGGAGGCGCAAGATAGACAGAAGAAGTATGCATACCAGCATAGGATAGATCACAGTTTTGAGGTAGGCACGAAGGTGTTTCTTCGTGTCAGACCGCATAAGAGCCCTATCCGTTATGGAAAAGGTTCTAAGCTTGCTCCTAGGTTTGTGGGTCCCTTTGAGATCTTGGAGTGCCTCGGTCCCTTGGCCTATCGTCTAGCATTGCCACCTAGCTTATCGTCGTCCCATGATGTGTTTCACGTTTATGTGCTTAGGAGATATATTTCTGATCCTTCTCATGTGCTAGATTGGACCGCATTGCAGTGCGGATCGGGGCGGTGATGGTGAATCCCGTGCACATTATAGATCACAGACCCCAGGCCTTCGCGGAGAGATTGATCGTGTTCGGTCCAATGGGACAGTATGATGAGACCGCACTACTGGGAAGATGCTACTTTGCTTTACGAGGATAGTTTCCACACCTTTTCCAAAGTGACTTCCAGAGGAAGTTGTGTCTAAGGGGAGGGGATGTAGTGCCCACTTCCCTTCGACACCATTTTGTTTTGTTGTTTTCTTTAGACCGATTACTTCACTTATGGATTTATTATGGCTTCTTGATTTAGCATGCTAGGAGATATCATAAACATTGGATTTTTACCGATTTGATCTTTATATGATGCATATGGTTTCTTGGTGGACATTTGATGACGATATTTGTATACTTTTGACAAGGTTATTTATCTTTAATTATGACATGTGATATGTTTAATCATATTGAGTAGAACTTGATAATTGGACTAATGTGATGATCATTTTGATATTAATGTTATGTTGAATAGAAGTGTGCTAGAAGTGTTAGTGATATCGTACTTGCATAGATGATAGTAAATCAGGTGTCATTTATTTTAGATTATATTGTATATTTGGCATGAATGTTTTAATGCGGCCAACAGAGCCGAAGGAGGTATTTTCTCGCTCTGCAGGATATTATATTCACAACAATATTAGGGAGTGGAGACCAACCACATCGAATTCGAGAAGAATCCAGCTAAGGTCAGCATGGCAACAAGTAATTGTGTGTGTGTTATAATTATCTGGTAAAGGGAAAATTGTGACCTAGGGATCATGTGTTGTTTTGTTTTAATTTTTCCCTTTTATTATGTTAGTATGTGTTGCTCTTAGTAAGTGAAATTTTACTTGTGTTATTATTCATATTCTTTGGATTGGAGTTTACCCTTTGTTAGCCATGGGTTGTAGTGGGTTAATTAAGTTAATTTGAAATTGTCCTAAACTAATTAAAAGATGTGACCTAAGAGAGTTCATTTATTAGGTTTGATTTACTTGGGATTTTGTGTGGATTGATGTGTGTTTGAGTTTGAGTGTAGCACACTCTACCCCACATGGGAAACTCGAATTTGGCCTTGGAGGCCAAATTTAAAAGCTTTGGGACAAGTCAAACTTGTCCCACACCTCTTAAAACCCCATGCCAACCCTACTTTTAGGTGTTTTGGGGGGATAAAAGGGTAAAAATATTAATTGCACTTTCTTTCAAAATTTAATTTTGTCCTTTGGGAGAGTGGGCTTAGTTGGAGTGTGTAAGGTGCTTGCCTTTCTTTCAACAACTTATTAATGGTGCATTGGAATATTAAGTTGACCAAATGATGTGGAGTGGAGGGAAAAGGAGGTGGCATCCTACTTGGAGCCACATCATCCCTCCCTCTCTTTTCTCTATTTATTTGATCCTCTTGTTTGTTTTGGGGGTTGGAAGTTTTATTTTAGTCTTTTGTATTTTGGAGAGGAGAGGATTTGGAAAGAGTTTGTGGATTTTTGGAGCTTGTTGATACTTGTGGAAATTTTGTTGGAGCTTGTGGATGCTTTCTTGATCTTGGAGGGATTGAGACTTCATACTTGGAGCATTCTCTACCATGGAAAGGTAGGAGCTTCACCTTTGTTTGCATTATGTTTCCTTTTTGTTATGTGAATGTATATTTATGTTGTGTTGAATGTTGTTTTTTGAAATGCTTGTTGGGAATGGGTAGAATGCCTAAGTTGGGAGTGAGAGGAGACTATGGGGAGTTTATTTAAGGGAGGCATAAGAGACCATGTTCTTGAGGAGGGAGTTTGGGTTGGGTGCCCACCTTGTAAGAGAAATGCTTGCATTTTCTTCTTTTTTTTTTTTTTACTTGAGGGAGCCATAAGAGTTGAGGGAGGCATAAGAGTGGATGGAGGGATAAGGGGTACTTGAGGGAGGAATAAGAGTTGTTAGGGGTATTTTGTTTGCATTGGAGGCTTTTAGGTGGCACCCATTCCCATTGGGAGGCATAAGTGGCCTCACCATAGGTCTTACTCTTATGGCTTTCTTGATAAGCCTTGTGACTTGTTGTTGTGATTGTTTTCCCTCTTGTTGTGCTGTAGATCTTGTTTTGAAGGACTATGGAATGAATGTGAAATGTTATGTTTAGTTATGTGGAAGCTTGTAGTTGCCATGAGTTGGATTTTTCCCATTGTGATGTGGTTGGGGCTTGGGGGCTAATGGAGAGGATGGCTTCTCTTCTCCATTGGGTATTTTCATTTGGAGGAGAGCGTTGCCTCTCCCCTTATTTTGTTGTGAATCAAGCAAACTATGGAGGAGCCACCTTGTTGATATTTGGAGCATTGGAACCTTTTTGATGACATTGTGAAGCCACCATGTATTTTACCCACCTTGAGTGGAGGAAAATGTAATATTACTTTGTATTTTAGCTTCCATTATTGCAAATTTGTTTCCACATGAAGTAGAAAGTGTTGTAACAAGATGTTGAAGGAAAGTTGTTTTGAACTTCATTAGTAAGGTTGTAATGTAGATGGAAGCAAAAGTTGAAAGGAAGACAATCTATTTATTCTCCTTCTTACATGGCTTGGAACCTCTTATGAATAAGTTGATCTTATTGAAATGCTAGTAGTTCTTGTTTTAAAACTTAATGGAAAGATTGTTGAACACCTCTTGAGGAAAGTTGGGAATTTTTAAAAAAAGTATACATATATTAAACCCCATTTTGTTACTCAAAGGAGATGTATTGCAAAGTTGGAATACTAGAGCATTTACCATTCTTGTTTTGTTGATGAAAACACTTAAGTTTTAAATAGTTTTAAATATGCCAATAAAGAAATCTATGCTCTAGCTCTATTATGCTTTTCATCATTTAAGAATCCATTGTAAATCTATTTGCAAATTGAAAAGGAAATGAAAACAAACCCACTTGAAATCCCATTCAAATGCCTATTAGATGGTGTAGAAAGGAATTTTAATGCAAGAGCTCTAACTTATCAAGTCCGTTAAGACATGTCCTCAATGTTTAAGAAGGAAACTAATATTTAAATATTACTCCTATTAAATTAATGCTAACATTACTTAAATTATTATTATCAAGTCATATTACTATCAATATACTATCAATATTTCTTTTATATTGATAAGAGCATATTAGGATAAACTATTGCCAAGTAGATAAAACTAAACATATTTTTAAAACAAGACCTATGGCATGGCCATAACAGCTCCGCAAATTAAACCTACGTATGAACCGGTCTTCTATGCAAAGCAAACGGTGTTAAAATACATCCGAACTCATACATTCTTATAATATAAAACAAATAGGATGATCTCAATAGAAAATCATTGGAATGTATTGTTTCAGTCGCCTCTTAACACTCTCACCGTCCCTTTAATCGATTTTGATTGAAGTATCTTGAAGGCGAGTCCCAAATTTGAAAACGCAGTTGATGCTTCGAATGAGATAGAAACGTAGTTGGACAACCTATTATTTTTGAGTGCTCAAAAGGTGGTTTTTTCCTAAATCTTCTACAAGGTAATAGCTCCCTTGCCGCATGGCACAATATTCGAGCGCAGTAACGGCACAAGGATTCCTTGATGCCCCGTTAAGCAAGCTGTCGCCTCTTTTTCAAAGAGGTAATATAAAAATCCTGAAATTTGGTCCGAGATTTCTGTTGTAAAGTAATTGATAGAGTCAATATGCGCGGAAGAATTATCCGTAATACGTGGCATGGAACAATGAACCCACCACGTAGCGCCCATTGGAAGTGGAGGTAACCCCTGCCTGCTCCACTCGCGTCTGTAGCTCCTTCTGCAACCTCCATCTTCTCGCTTTCTTCGCGGCCATGGCTGGATCAGAATTTCATCTCCTACCACCACAATGAATACTGCGGCGAGACAAAACCCAAATAGCAGGCCAAATGTGTGATGATTTTGATTTGTAAAATCTAGGTGATTAATGAGATATGTGACTGGTTGTTTTGCTTGCACACAAGGAGAGGGAGCATTATGCTTTGGCAGCAGTGGTCATTAAAGCCACCCACCTCCACCATGTTTTCAAACCTAAGTTTGAATGCCTTCCCACCGATTTGACTCTTGTCCCTTTAATTCAAATTTCAAATTTATGTTTAGGCGTATAGAGTTACTTAAATGTAGATTTTGATAATATATATATATATATATATATATATATCATTTTAAATCTTGAAATTTAATTCATTTCTTTTCTTTACTAAATTAAAATGAATAGATAAAGATGAGTAACTAAATTTTCCCCCTTTTTTTTGTTCGGTTGTTGAGTTACGATCATGACATAAGGATATTTATCCACCGACTCATGCTTTTAACGCTTTTCTAGCGCGAAGATTAAACAACTCCTTGATAATAACTGCTCATGACGCCGAGCTCGACGACAACGCTAGTGCCGAGAAGAACGTTAGGGAGGCCCTTGGTGACCTAACTAGGATCTTTTTTTTTAGCATCTTTCCCTTGACACAATAGTAAAGTGACCTGATTTAAATGTATCACGCAATTCTAACTGGTTCTCTTAATCTCGATCTTCAAAAAAAAAAAAAAAAAAATTAGTTGCATTTTCTCGTCGTATGTTTGTGAAAGCAAGTTCTTCGTCGTGAGCATTGTCATTTTCACAATGTCACACTATCTTAGTGTCATTATTTTTAGCATGTAATAAATCCACTATGTGTGTGTAAAATCCACAATCATGTATGGGATTTACGATCAACTAAATTTTTCTACGAGGAGCTATATAAATCAAATTTCATTTGAGAGCAGCTATTTATAGTGGGAATTTAGTAGGATTATTATATATAAATATTTATACATTAAAGATTTAATATTTACAAGTTTACGAATTGAGGTTTAAATATTTACATCTTACATATTCATATATTTTCACATATTTTATTTAGAGATGTACACATCATATATTCTAGATTACAAATTAGAAGTTATAAAATATGATAATTACACTTGATTTTTAAATATATGTGGTGAATGATAAAAATCAACTTTTCAATATGTAGTAATATATTCTACTAACTCAATTATATTTCACAATTTTAAAAATAATCATGTATGGTTCCATCAATATATTTTATCAAAATATTGTCTCAAATCCACTCCCTCTTTTGTATCAAGAAAATAAGTACATAACTACATGAGTATGAAATCCAATTTTACTAATATCTATCACAACTTATACACACCACTGGTTCCCGTAGAATTACTATTATTGTCATGATTATCATTTCTCACCTTTAGTAAGAAAGGTTTTCTCATGCAGTTGTCTTGCAAAAATTACTCGATCATGGTTGTTCATCAATTTTCTTGCAAATTTATACATGATATTATTATTAAGATTCACTAGCAATGAAATATTAGTGTAATCCTCAATGGTTAATGTGAGGGTGTAATCCGAATGATTTGAATAATAACATGCAATACAAAAGGAAGTATCAAACCCTAGAAAAAATAAATATGTAAATGAGTCGGTCAAATTGACCTTAGCCGTAATTTTCTTTTTTTTATCACTTAGTGCTGCACTACATTTTTGACTGGATGTAGTTCTCCAGATGAGAGTTTGCATGTCACACCTAGGTGCTCTTATGTCACCACACTTTGTGAAGTAGCGAGCAATACTAACTATAAAAATATAATAGCATGTGTACATGGAATAGAATAGAATCCCTCCCCATATGTAGTGTTTGTGATGTAGATCTTCTAGCCTTGATGCATAACACTATGTGGATGTAAGTGAAGCATTGGATGCAACTCTAGATGTAGTGATAGTATTATGTGATGCTAAGACCCTCATTATGATCTTATAAATTTATATTTACAGGGCTCTCAAGATTAATTTCATAATTAATCCCAAAAAGGCCAACTAGGAAACGAATAAGGATGAAAATAGCTAGAAAGACCCCAAAAGAAGTAAAAGAGGATGTGCATATATCAATGCACCTAGAGTGGGACCAGGGTGCCCTGAGGTGCCCTGGAATAGGCTTGGGCACCCTGATTTTGGGCTAGAATGACAAAGTTAGTTGCGAAATGGATGGATAAATGCAAGGAAATATGCTTGAATGACGAAATAAAATATAAAATAAAGATGGCCAAATTGTGGGATTAATAAGTAATTTATTCACTTGAGAACATTCTAAATAGTAGTATAAGACCATGCTAAATAATGTCTAAAGTGCATTATTTTGTCTTTATAAGAGAAAGGCACCATTCACATCCATTGAGTAAGCTACATCGATTGTAGAACAAGAAATGGGAATAATCAAGGTGTCCCTCCAAATTAAACAAGAAAGTCAAGTAGCCATTTGTAGGACCAAGTCAAGAAGAGGCCATAAGGGGCTTTCAAAAATTATTGATGTCTCGCTTTATGGTTTATGATTAGAATGAGGACTTGGAAATTGGTAAGAAATATGGTAGTCAATTTCTGAAATTAATTATTGATAGTCTACATCTTTTCACAAACTATTGCATATCTATTGTCTTAGATGATGTTTTATAGACATGATCTTCCAGTCTCATTTCTTCCCGGGAACCATTCATAAATAAATCACCCTCTAAACATATGTGACCAGATCTTGACTCTTTTTATTTGCTTCTTGAAAAGAATTGTCAAAGAGATGTCTTTATAAGTAAATTGAGGATGAAGTGACAAACTAAAAGGGAAACATATGAAGCATTACTAGTATCACTCAACATTATTTTAACAAGCAAGAAATATTAGTAAGAATGCATGGTTTCCTACAACGTCTTGCAAAAATTGCTAGTCATGGGTGTTCATCAATTTTCTTACAATTTTATGTACGACATTATTGTTAAGTGTCGATGAAGGTGAAATATTAGTAGAATACACTATGGTTAATGTGAGGGATTCTATATTCATATAGCTAATTTGATCTAGTAGAGCAAAATAACACAACTTTCCGGCTTGCAATTCTATTTTTTCTCTAATTTTTAAATTTATTTACAAGAGAGGAAAAAATTTCTCCGATGACATAATGTTTAATAAAGAGGGAAAGCAATAAGGAGTGAAAAAGAGATAAGGTGATGTCGAGTGTGTTGTTAGATTGATAGTGCATGAGTTGACCATATTATGTTGAATGATCTAGTAAACTATGGAAAGTGAATGTGCATTCAAATTTTTCAATGCCCAATGGATTTAATGAGGAATATGAAGGATCTAATTTTGTGTCTATAATTAACAATTTTCTACCATGATTTAAATCTTCTTGATTTAAGATAAAGAGGAACAAAACAATATATTTCTACTTTAAAAACTCCGATTAGCACCATGTTTTCCAATTTGTTGATTTTTATAATCATTTGTTTTTTATTTCATTGATAATGTATATGTAAGACCTTGCCAATTAGGCATCCCTCAACATATTATTCTTTTTGCTTATGATGAAATTCAAAATTATAATAAATCTACTACAATAAATGGAGATAGAAAATTCTAGAATTAGTTTACAATGGAAATGTGTTCATTTCTTATTGTGGTAGCAATGGAGAGAAGCTTATTAGCAGATGAATCCCCTACGGTACAATAGAAAGAATTTATAAAAATAACAAATTTTTGAGAAAGAAGAAATAACAATACCAAGTTGCTTACGAGTATTCCATATCTGTTATGTATAGTGAGTCTTGATATATTGTTCTAGGAATGATATATATACTGAGTCTTGATATATTGTTTTACGAATGATAAACAACAGGCGATCTTCACTTATTTATACACCCAAAAAAACAGCGACTCAAAAGTAGGCAGACGCGAATTATCCACAAATAACACGGAACTAGCTTGTTGAATTTGTAATGTTAACCTGCACTTAAATATTATTCGAAGCGCGTCATTCTTATCCGTTGCATTTGTTTTTCTTTTCACGTAATAGAGTCGCGCTTCATTCGTTCTTCTTTTCCTGTATTAGAGTTGCAACAGGGTTGCACATCGTTCGTTCTTCTTGTCCTGTAATAAATGTATTCCGTCAAATAAATAGATAGCCATTATAAACGGATCAAAGCGCCTTTTCGTTTTCAATGACAACATTTTGGAGTAGTTTTTAGATGGTACGATTTATGGAACGTCACAATGGACACATGTCTATGGGTAGAAAAGCAAATAAATGAAAGCTTCGTCAAATGGCAGGCTTTCAGGAACCTTCAACAAAAACGTGAGTGCATATTATAATATAAATAATAACTAGCAATCGCACGTGAGGTGTGTGATGTCAACGCCGAAAGTGAAATATTGGCGGGAAAGGAAATTGAGAAGGACAACAAAACATTATGATATATCAAGCAGGAAAATGAAAAACTATTTATGGATTGCAGAAAAATTTCTGTGGAGTGGAGTAGTTTGTAAGGGAAGGGTCATTGGGGACTAAGGGGGGAGTGTTAAGGACAGGGAATGAAGTCTGGATTTCTCTTGTATGCTTGATTGCAGAAGAGGTGTTGAGGACATTTTTTGTAGGGAAGATAAGGAGAGAACTCTCCCTCTAGAATTTGGTGGAATTGGAAAACGAGAAGGGCTGTTGGAATCCCATTGGACCCCATGTACCGCTCAAATTTGACAACGATAAATAAAGGAAAACTAGGTAGACATAACAAATTTACATCAACAATGTCGATGATAGAGCCAATAGTACCATTTACAAGACATGTTTCAACCCACAAATTTTTGGAATGCATGACTAGCTGGTTGACAAAATATCAACATTGACAACGTTGACGACTCTATATTTAACATTTAAACTTTATAAGACATGCATTGACTTTGACTCAATAACAAATGTGAGAAACTTATCTAATATAGCTACAAGCTATTATTAAATAATAGTTTTGACACACACACATATATTTTTACACTAAGAAGATGATAAAATATCAATAAAACTAAGATCACCTATTTGAGTTTATCAAGCTATAAAAATAAGACTAAAACTAAACTCTACTTCGACCACCAATTTACATGAAACTAAAACATATTAAAAATCACAAATAATTTTTTGACAAAGATTTAAAATGAAAATGAGTCACTATGAATGGACTTGTATATTACAAAAATGACCTCTTACATGGGTTGATTAATTGATGTGGAGTTGATACATATACAATGCAAGTCCTTAGAAATGGAAGATTCAAGAATAGTACCAACAAAATATGGCTTCAATTGTTAGAGCTTATATGGAGGCACCAACATGATATGGAAAATAATAGATTTGAATCAATATTCATGTGGGACATGTTGGCGAGTATAGGAATTGAGTTTACACAGGATTTGAGGTGATAGGTAAGGAAACCAATGATATCTTGGATGTGTCCATATAATCAAAACGTAGACACCAATGTTGGTCCAATGCATATATGTGTCGCAGATCATATGAAGACTTGCACACTTGGTGATGATGCAGAGTAGTAAAAGGATGGGCATTGTCGTCATCGGTTGCATGGGAAAAGAACTTGTTGTTCAAGAAACTTAATGCACAAGCTCATGAGTTCATGCCCAGAGTGCAATGGCCAGGACCCGTTCAAATGAATACACCTGCCCAATGGTCAGTGTTTGTGGGTTTCAAGCCGTCGCCGCCCAAGTTAGTGTCGTTGTCGTAACAGTTAGTTCAGTAGTTGTAACACAAACCCACGGTGGCCTCCACATTCATGATAAAACCCTTGGCCGATGAATTCGGAAAAAAATCTCAAGTAGGTAAACGTAAAAAATGATTTTTTTCTTAGTTCGAGAAGATTTAATTCTTGAACCATTTCTTGACATGTGAAGGATAGATGTGAGTCCATGCTTTGTCGATCAATTCATCTCGCATGTCCATCTCTCGTCAACTATGAGAAGGGGTGGAGTGTTACACACGTGCAAACGCCTTTCTATAATGAAATTTTAGGATTTGCGAGTTATAGATATTTTAGATTTATTCTCATCTTGTACGTCATTATCTTTCTTAATAGGACAAGTTTAATGTCAAAAATATAAGGTTTACATACTCAAGACACATTTTAGATTTATTTTTAAGGGCATTCGATATAGACATTCCTTAGATTAATAACATTGCGGTTGAAAAGATATAATATTTCAGAGAAAGAAAGTAATATTTTAATTACTTTCTTCACCATATTTTTTAAAATAGCATGACACTACAACAATAACAAAAAGACATTTTGGCATTAATACTTATAAGTATCCTAAAGACTTTAATTTTAATGTAGACTTATGATATTAACAAAAGTGACACAAACTATGAAATACATGATTGGAAAACTACTTCTAGTTGTTATCCAATGACGGTGAATGTTATATGGTCAACGGTTTTATGATGAATTGTCTTGCCATACTTTGTGGTGTCTCTTGCTTTTTTGCGTATTGTAGAGACAACTTTACCAAATCAGTGTTTAAGAGTGATGTGACTTCTTGAATGTTGTCGGATCAAAATAAAAATTAATTTTACCTTCTAAAAAGTAATGATAAGAATCTAAAGGAGGAAGAGTTGGATATTATATATATTTCTCTTTAAAAAAATAACATAATCAACAAGATATTCTAAGAATTAGAGAGAAAAAAATATTTACATTCAAGTATTAAGTATAGAGTTGTCCCATCTAATGGATAGTGTTCATGGAGATATCTATTTATTTACTTTCAAAAAATTATCCTAAACCAAGATGTACATATTCCAATTTAATATGAATAAAAATACCTAAAATATGCATTTAAATTATGTCATATTAGCCTATAAACAAGTACACATAATAATGGTTCGAGGTTAAATCATAATATATAACCAATTAATAGATATCTTATGATTGATAAATTACATATACCATGGTTATCCAAACCATTTCAAGGTGTAAAAATAGGGAATTCACAAAGGAGTGCTACATTTGGAGTAAGAAATAATAAATAATCAGTATTGAAAATATTTTGTAGTTAAATATAAAGAATCATGATGGTTTTTTATGAAAGATGGATTAACGAGATAGGAGGGGACAATTAATTATATTTTGGTTCATCTTGCAGACCTCTATGGTGTCATGGCAATTGCAGGAAAAGCCATATGTTGTTTTACTGGAGTCAATGATCTAGGAGGATTAAATCTATGCACAAAAGTTGCAATAAATGTATGTCATACAAACAATTTGTATTGTTAGTTTCTATTCTAAGAGCTTCCTTTCAAAAATGTAGAACGACGATCAAGAACTGGAAAATCTGGTGCCAACAAGATAAATTGATACATTTTTGTCTAATAGAACCGTAATGCTGAGGTGAGGAAGCGACAGGTAAAATAAGTTGAAATTCTTCATAACTTTGTGAGGGAAGCAAATATTTATTTCATCGTGAGATGGACAGACAACTTTAGCCCCTCGCCTTAATAGATTTTTTTCATTATATTGTGAGCAAGAATACTCAGTCACAAGATACACTTTTCAATTTTAAGTTGAGGTTGTTCATTAACATACTGGTGGAAGTGTTGGTAAAGGAGAGGTGTTGGATTACTTTGGATTGGCACTGATATCTTACGTTGGAAATGTGCAAGGGAATGAAGACAATGTTGCTCCTACAACCCATAAACATGTAAATACTTGATGTTAGTGGTCTTACATGGCTTGACCCCACATGGTTTGAAAACTGTTACATGTCTTTTGTTATTGATGTGCCTTATGACTTGACATTCTTACTGTGATATTATGTTAGTTTCTATTTTTTGGACTGGATCAATGTTCATAAACTCAGACAGAGTTATCTAATTTTTAATTTTTTTTTATGTATCTCAATTTGTAAGGAGAGGTGAACTTAATAATATTTTGACAAGGAATTGTCTTAATTGCTCTAATTGCCTAGCTAGTGTAGGTTTATGTAATATCGTTGTCTATCATTTGTAGTGACTTGACTGACTACTCTGAGAAGTATATTCGAATGTATGTAAAGGAAAATTTGTTTCTTACCTTGAACTTCTCCACAGCTTCAGGACATTGTGTAAGAAAATATATGGCAAACGACATGGTCTTGTCTATAGTTTCATGACCAACAAACAATAGAGAAATAATGAAAATGACAACGATTTCTTGTGAAAGATTGTCTCCATCAAGAATCCTTTCTAGAAAATAATTATGTTTTACTCCATCAGACTACATCTCCTCTTGTCAATTATTTTACATATCTCACCTATCAAAACCCTCCTTTCCTAATAATCCAGTAGGCTAACACAATATTAGTTAAGGAAAATAGGTGATAGTGAATTCTATAATAGAGGCCTTTGAGTTCAATTAGAAGAATGTGAGAAGAGTTATAACCTTCATTTCTTTTAAATATGCAAACCCTGGTATCTTTATCGGTAAGGATATAATTCCTCCAACGAAAGCACAGAATATGGGAGCCATTTCATTTATTTCATTTTTTGTTTAAATACCCAGAAGTTGATTTGCCATCAAGCTAATTTCTAGCTGCATGGTTTCTACATGATTAGTGTCACCAACCAATCGAACAAAGTCACATATACTAAAAGAACTTGTTGCAACTCTAAAACTCTAGATTGTAAAATTATTATGATTCCCTTCCTATTCGTATGTCCATAAAATGGAAAGAAGGAAAATTAAATGTAGTTTTCTTGGATTTTTACATTCAACCTCAAAGAACATCTACCTATCTTTCCATGTACTCATTGTCTTTTGTAGAATGATCTGAATATCTGTGATAAAATTATTTTTCACCTTCTTTGAAGTCATTAGATTTACAACAATACCATGAATTTTCCTGTGAAGGTCTCCATGAATGGAAATAAAGCCTTTCTTCCCTACCATTCCAAGTCTCTAAAATATTGTGGATAGCCTGCTCTGAACATCCTTCCTTCATTTTCTAAGATATATCTATTGAAGCTTGGATCTAGTAGACATGATAAGTACGCCTTCCAAAGAGCCTACAAATGAAAGATCTTTCCATACCTAAAAATTCAAGACATATATGAAAGTGCCCAACATTAGAAATAGTTGAGAACATGAAATGCTAAATATGAAACTCTTCATTGCATTTTTAATTATATCCAACCTTTTCATAGAGTCTTCAACAAATGATGGAGGGTGTGAGCCCGATACACTTATATACTCAATCTAAGTCGAAATGCCAAAAAAAAACAAGATACCCAAAAATTTAAAAGAATAATAGATCATTTCAATAACCTTATCGAGGATAATGATTTAGTGGATCTTGAATTAATGCAGGTGCTCTACACCTAATGTAGTAAGGAAAGGAGCTTTATAAGTTGTTGAAAACTAGACATATTTCTCATAACAAAAATGGATTAGTCCCACCTTAACAAATTAGGACCAATTCTGAGGAATAAATAAATGACTCGAGACAAAATTCAAATAAGTTCCATGAAGGATAAGAGATATGTCATACTAGGCGAGATATGCACTTCAGCTAGCAGATTAGATTCATTTCTTCATACCGAGGATTAATGAAAAACCCTTGGCTTTCCATATCCTGTTTATGCATGGAAACTTTGGAAATCATTCCACCTCATATCACAATCACCTTCTGACATTTATTGAGGGGATGTGCCCTTTGGTTGTTTGGAAGGGAATAAGTAAAACACTTTACTTTTTTATTAACTTCAACCTGTTCACGTGTATATTAGTAAAGCTAGTATTACTAACACATGTACAAAGCTTAAAGCCAATAGAAATTAGCTAACATGACATATGAACTGGTCTAGAAAGTGATAGAGAATAGAAATACAGTTCAATTCAAACAATGAAGGAAAAAAAATCTACAGCAAATGAGGATGGCAAGAATACTCCAAGTACCTCTGTTGGTTTTGTAATGAGTTCTACATTAGACCACCATCTATATGCGAGACATATTTTACTAGGTTTTAGAATGTTATGTGGCACAAGCACATTCATATAATGTTTGAAGTAGCAGATAGGATGCCCTTTTATGTCACATCAATATGGTGCATATTTGATCTATATTTGTAGGAATTACTATCACCGTTAATGACATGAAGCTCGATAACAAGTTATCCTACCTTTTTTGCACCCCTTATTTGACTGCTCTAGCTTGCTTGGCACACAATCATTCATTTACTGCAGTATGGAAAATAATTGTTTTGGATTTGAAAACTTCTCAACCAATACAAAACAAAACCAAAAAGGAAAACAAGAAATTTAAAGACTTGCTTACCTTAAACTTCTTGTGGGCAACATATGGCATCCATAAGCCTCAAAGGACCTCGGAAAACATCAAGCTCAATCTGTTTGAATCACAACAATCACTTCCTCTAAATATAGTAAAAACCCACATACTCCCTTGCAATAATAATAAAACCCATGTGGTGAAAAAGAAAATTTAAATCAACAGGGATGGATCTTGATCCAATCCATGACCTCTACCAAAAATGTTTTTCTCCTACTTTAATCCAATCCATGGCAGACCAGGATTCTATCAATAAAAAACCACAATGGGTTTTGTGTTTTTATTTTCTAGAAATATACGTCTTGAACTTTTATCATTAGGGAAAAAAAAAATCACCATCTTAAACTCACAGATCCAAGATTGGTGAAAGGAAAATACCTGTAGTTAAATTGACCCCCACCCATCGGATGAGGAAAACATCAAAGGTGTGTAACAAAAAATCCACAAGCCCACAAAAAAAAACCTTTCCCACAAATCATATTTAAACACATAAAATTTGTTTCTTCCAAAACTTGAAGTGGGTTTCATCATGTCACGACAGATCTACTCGTGGGCTCATCCGCTCCAGCACAGGTAACATTCCACAAGGTTTACATCTTTGGTCTGTGTTTGAAATAATGAGCTCATCCGCTCTAGCACAGGTATTAAAGATCGGAGAGTGCCTTTTCATAGATCAAATCAAAATGTCGTGTACCGTGGTTCGTTCACACAACAGATGTGACCATATAGAGTAGAGAAGACCATACATTTTGAACAATCTAAATGTCATGTTCCTGTCTGCGCATGATGGGTGACGGAGGAGAGAGGGTGCATGTATATTGCTCCAACACACATTTCATATCTCTTTCCCGCCACATGGATGGATGATAACTAGTCATACATCATCAACCATGCATAGTGTGCATTGATTTGTCTTAGAGTTTTCGAGAGGAGGGGCAAGTTTATCCTAGAGAACATGCCTTTTGGCGTAAATATATCTAGAGAGGCTTTTTTGATTAAAAAATAGAGCGGGGGTGTGGATAGCGACAACTTACATTTAATAGGCCAAACTCAATATAGAAATGTTTCAGTAATTAAATATAAAAACGGAACAGAAAACAAGTCAAATAATCACTTTGAAAGAAGCACAAAACCACATACAAAACAAATTCAAGTAAACATTGGTTTTCATAAACATTGTAAAAGCTATATTTATTAGATACATTGAATCATCAAAGAAGGAAGAGCTAAAAGTTGGGAAACAAGAGATATATAAGTAGAGAAATATTTCAAAGTTAGATTAGGCTTTACCCAATAGTACATTAGAATAATAGACAATTTAATAGAGAAAATAATTGGCATAAAGTATCTAAAATCAAGAAGTAATAACAACTTACTCCATAAGCACTAGAAGCACAAGGTTTCTTTGATAAACTGCATCCAACAAATGTATGGGCAGTTTTCAGAGTCAAGACTCATATTCATCATAAACCCTCAAATCATCTACCCACAGGCAAAGACCCAATGCTCCTTAAATGCCCTTGTGATAATAAAGTTAGAGTCTGAAATTTCACACATGCAGTATCGGCATATGAAAGCCTCTTCAAAAAAGCATGACATTGTTTTGCTCACCCATTACATGCAGACCCAAAGAACTCACCTAAACTCCTGTTTGAGTTATCACTGGAGTAGATTTGTATGAAAAATCAGAAGCTACATACAAATATCAACTTTAAAGTTTTAAACCCATAAAACTTGATAACTAAAATAATTTAGTTATCCCTGAATAGCTTTTATTAACTTCATGTGCATCTGGTCTAAGGAGAAACTATAAGCTTTACTGATGCATTTAAGCCTTCTTCACACATAGATATTTCCAATCTTTAACCACATGATGCAGCCCAAGAGCAACTTTTTGAGAACTACTACAATGAAATTATAGCTGAAATTATCCAAAAAACAACGTTGCATTGATATTATCCCTCGTAGCATGTCTTTGTACTTCCAAAAATAAATTGTCTAGTTGATTCTCAAAATGTGGGCAATATTTTATGAGCTTCCTCATAGTACATACTTTGCTAACATGTTTAAGTCTTGCAAAAATCTGCCTTATTTGGCTTCTTTCCATGTTTCTTTTGGCTTTGGTCAAGGCAATGTGTGCTTCAAACAAGTGGTATGACAAATTGAAGGTAAATGACAAGTACTAGGTAGCAATTAGCAGGTTGTCAAATCCATCATCAACTCAATGTGCTACATGTCGATGGAAACCTCCTTTATAATGAAACTGAGCCACTTATGTGATCACGGTTTATAAAGCACACTCGCGGTTCATAAATAATATTTACACACATCCCAATGTCTGAATTACCATGTGATTATTACTCTCTAAGCTTACCGTATGAATTCTATGAAATTGTATCTTTTTCTACACGTTTTTCTTATCACCTGAAGCAAAACATCATCGAGACAAAAACGAAGTCAAAAAGGAAGTCATTAAGTAAAAAAACCAAACAAATTAGAGGCCAAAGAAAATTGAAAATGATGAGCGAATGCGAAACTTCGTGAATCTAGAAGAGGTTCATCTTTAATCCCAACTATTGTAAAGCAACAAAGAACTAGGTAATGTTTCTACTATCAATGTTGAAGTTGAATTAAATACTCATGATGAAGAATTTTTACTATTAATGTTGAAGAAGAATTAAATACTTATGATGTAGCAAATGTTGAAATTGAAGGAGACAACGAAAATGTGAATAAGGAAATTCATGTTGAAATTGTAGACAAGCAAAATTTGACAAAAACACCTCCTAGGATTTTACGTAAGAAACCTAATTTTTATTGAAATTGATGAAAACATTTTGAAACCAATGTCTGACAAAATTTCAAAACAAAAAATCAGAAGAAAAGCCATTGAAATTTGGGATAATCATTTTGAAATTTTAAATGATTCCCAAAGATGTCGATTGTTGGTTAGTTTGATGAAATTAATTAAAATGCGACCTACATTAAACACCTTAGGATTGACAACATCTAATATACATGGTACATCCTCTACAATTGTTGAAAACCTTGATGATGCATATCACTGCTCGTGTGGTGTCAAGAGACACTAAGGGTAGTAATATTTTGCATCGTGTACTTGCTACTAGTGTTGTAAGTGAATCAATAAAAAAAAACGTTTGATTACGCAAACAAGTCGAATGTTGCAAGTTAATCGAAAAACTCTAATGAAAGCAATTGAAAGACGTAATATCCTTCAATCACTCAATAATGCCAATTTTTGGGCATTTTCTGCTAGAGCACCGCATAAGGACAAAAATAATTCTGATGCTATAAGAGAAGTTGTTATTAAATTTTGGCATGATAACACTAGAGTTTCACCTAATACAAGAGATGTTATAAAACAGAGAGTTGGTTCTACTAATTGTGAACCACATCCAAAGCATTTCTTAGATATGACTCAAACTCAATTTTTCATAAGTTTGAACAAGAGAATCTAGAAATTAAAATTAGTCAATGTTTTTTTGAAATGTTGAAACCATTCTATGTGAAAATCAACCATGCTCGCACCACTTGTTGTTGTAGGCAACATGTTGAATTTGCGATGCATTACGCTAAATTTTTATGTATTCATTCTAATTTTCATCTTTTGAAACTATGTTATCGGAATGTGGTGTTCAAGTTCCACCAATATCTTCTAGGATTTCATTCCTACTATATTTTGTGAAAAAGAAGTTGGACAATTTTTTTAGTCGATTGTTTAGATGGAAGTTGTAGTATATGCGGCGGATTACCTAAATTGGAAAGTTGCATCCATGAGCAAATTGAAGTTGCAATAGGACATAATTTAGTTGAGTTTGATAAATTTCAATCAGATTACATACCAGGTTGAAAGATGGAAAAGAGTCGAAGCGGTGTGAGCTAGTTCTGACGAACAAATGCCCATTTTCCAATTTATGAGAAAATTTATGGATGAAATTGTTTATGAGTATGCGAGGCATACACATAGAGCTCGATGGTTGGATGAACAATTCAAGCTATGAAAAGACACATTTCCTATTGGTACTATTGTTTCAAAGATCGATTTTGTAGAGAATGACACATTGCCACCACAAATGGAGGTTCAATCGCAATATTACAACTCATTACAAGTTTCCATTTTTGTGCATATAGCATTTCTATATTCTCCGACATAAAGACAAAGAATGATCAATTTTTTTAAGAGAGTACCACTTTTATATCGGTGATGATCGTACTCATTCTCTTTGAATTTATGCAAGGGTGTTTCCGGTTATTTTATGGAAACTTGTCGATAGGGACATCCAATTCAAACAACATTATATATTGTCGATAATTGCATGTCTCAGGTTTAAGAATGCACGAATGTTTTATTAGATGAGAAAGATGCATGTCAAGATGGGTGTGCAACATATTTGGAGTTTCACCGAGGTTGGACATGGAAAAGGAGAGCATGACGGTGCATGGGCATATGTGAAAAGAGCTCTTGCAAGAGAAGATTTGAAGTACAAAGATGGTGCTAAATTAAAAGATACAAAGAACATAATGGAATGGTGTCACGACAACATGGCCCGAGGTTCTCAAGAAAATTTCACGGTTAAGTAGATATTTTTGGTTGATAGAGAAACAACATATTGCTAACTACGAGGATTGTATGACACTCCTGGGTCCAGTGATATGCACTCATTTTGTAGCTCGATGCTTTACTTCGTGGGCCATATGGACAAAAAAAGTTGACATATTTTTGTGCATCTTGTATCGAATTTGTCACTTGCTGATTGTGATTTACAAGAATGGGTGGAAGGATGGATTTGTAGACCTCTAACTCCACTTCTTAGTTCTCAACCTCCACAAACATTACGAATTGTTTCGTAGATGAAGTTACAACATCCAAGGACTTTGAAATTTTTTGATTTTGATGCCACAAGGTATTTATGGTTATTTATTTAATTTTTGTATTGAGTTATGTCCATTGAAATTTTAATAAATAATTTAAATTTGCGTTGTTCAACCTTGGTTTTTTTTTTTGTAGGACATGTGTTTGCAGTAATTACGACGAAGACAATGAAGAAGGAACAGGACTATTTCTTATGTCATTGCATCGAGGAAAGAAAGAAGTTGACTTCTCCTATTATAGGTGGTGAAAATATTGAGTATCCTATAGGGTCATTGGTAGTTCTTTGGAACTTGGCTTTGATGGTATCCATTAAAAAACTCCTCTGTTTAGGTTTTTGAAGACTTTGAGACACACATGAAAATACTCTTATATTCACATCTAGCTATAGCAACAAATATTCAGCTGTATAGATATCGAGGAAGGCCTAATAACAAAATTCTTTGGAAGGTTCAAGAGTCAGATCATGAAGCAATCTTGTCTACTATTTAGAGTAGATCCGATCCTGATGGTTCATTGGAATGAATTTACAATCCTCATGTCGTATATATAAATTTTTTTCAATATATATATAATTTTTTTAGTTTAAAGATCTAGATTTAAGTTTGAATATATTTTATTTTAAATTTGTGTATTTTGTACATATATAGATAGTATATGGTTTTGATTTGAAACTTAAATTTCTTTGACTAACACTTTTATGTTTAGGTTAGTGGTGCCAGAAAAGCTTCCACCTTCACGTGGTTAGCACTGTTAGTAGAGAATTTTAAATTCTCGAAGCTAAGAGAAGCTTTCATTGTTTGAAAAAGTTGTAAATTTTGAAAAAGTTGTAAATTTTGAAAAAGTTGTAAATTTTGAAAATGTTGTAAATTTTGAAAAAGTTGTAAATTTTGAAAATGTTGTAAATTTTGAAAAAGTTGTAAATTTTGAAAATGTTGTAAATTTTGAAAATGTTGTAAATTTTGAAAATGTTGTAAATTTTGAAAAAGTTGTAAATTTTGAAAATGTTGTAAATTTTGAAAAAGTTGTAAATTTTGAAAATGTTGTAAATTTTGAAAACG